>OZ038517.1:45234199-45261699 GCA_964036315.1 Acanthosepion esculentum | reverse complement strand
TAAAACGTAGAGTTTGTAAATCTCAACAAAAATGTTAGCGATAACTTCAACAATGCTAAATACTGTGTGGATTTCAACAGGCATCAGTGTGTTGCAAAACAAGTCTAGCATATAAAATAGCAAATACATGATAATGAGTTTATTGTACATAAATATATAGAAAACAGATTTCAATTCAGAGTAAAATATACTAATATTGATTAAAATGAAAATACGGTCAGTATATAATTGTTGAACTTTGTATATATTTCAATATGTGGGTGTATCCAACTATCAATGGTACTGACTATAAGATCATGCTTGATACCAACAAGCATTATCTGTCTAAATATACGAATAGGTAGATAGATTAGATATATGGCCATCTTTCCAGCCATGGAATCTTGGGTCCAGAGTCTCTTGATTATAAAGCAATTCAAAGCTGTTATTGAATGAAGACTACTTTCATTTCCTGTTTCACTTCTGTTCTTTCTTTATCTTCTCGTCTAAAGAGTTCTCAAGGTCAGTTCTTTTCAAACCTTGTATTAATAAGTTTTATTTTCCTTTTCTGTTTTCTCTCTGTTTTTGTCTTCATTATTTGGATCTCATTTTCAGGGTTTAAAAACTTATGATCTGATCCTTTTGACATTTTTTCCCTCTCTTCTTTGTATTCTTGACAATTCCTAGAAGAAAGTGTCTACGTTTCTGTTCTTCTACATCTTTTATGGTCTTATGACTCATGGCGGATCTGTGGGTGGTGTAATGGATAACAACTTGGATTGGGAAATTGGAGAGCTGTGTTCAAATTCCATATTGATTAGTTTGTTGATTTTGTTTAACGGCATATCAACCTGTGTGGTTTATTTAATGCTGAAATCAAAATATTTTGAATGCAATTTTATGGCTTCAACTGAATATATGTTGTACATAATTTTATACTTTGAGTAAGGTTTTTGTTTTTTTTGTTTTTAGTTATATAGTTTGTAGATCATAAAATGTATTAACGGTAATTTTACTGTAAAAATGTATTTTTATATTTATTTTTGTTTGGGGATTCATTATTTGCCTATAGCTGGGACCCTAACAGGTCAAGTGGACCTGGGAACAACAGCAATTAAGAAGTGTTTCCAGGCTCCTAAAAGCCTCCAAATCAGAGGTTTTGCTGTTGGATGTAGTTTATCGTCATACCCAGGACAATTCAAATTCCAGTTCGGTTCATTACATTCACTTACATGCAAATAAACTTGGGAAACGTATGAATCCATTTTCTCCTCCCAACTATGGGTTAAATAGTAAGACTTGTAGAAAGATCTGGAAAAAAAATTTATTTTTATTCATAAAAAATTGCTACTGCAATAATTACTCACAAAAAAGTATTATTCTTATAATCCAAAATATGTTTCAGCTTTAAATAACCTATGAAGGGTTTCTTTCTTCTCAACCTGTGAAGGTCCTTTGTTAGACATAGGTCTTTCATTCATGGGGAAGAATGATCCATTATCCTACTGCACTGGCTCAATGTGTGTTGGTAGGGGCGGTTATGACATGTCTCTTTTCAGTTCATGATTGCACAAGGGTAATTGTATGTAAGTGAATGCAACAAATCTGACAGAAATTCAAACTTGGCTTTCTGATTTCTCATGCTGGGCCATTATACATTACACCACCCACACATCACATCAAAACTTGGTATCTGCAAGCAAGCAGTCGCCCATCTATGTACTGACCAGGCTCAACATTGAGTTGGTGTTTCAACATGATATGGCCGTATGACTTCGCAAAGACGGTAAAATGTCAGTCAATTAATCATGAGTCATGATATCATCCCTATTTCTTTTCTTTTCCCTTTTTTTTTCTTATATTGATTTTGGTCAGTCATTGTTAAAAGAAAATTTGGTTTTCAGCTTTTTAGATAATTATCACCACTAGCTTGCTTTGAAATTTTGGGCATTGCAAAATGCTGTCAACATCCGTCGAAAGTGCAAAATGCTGTCAACATCCGTCGAAAGTGCAAAATGCTGTCAACATCCGTCGAAAGTGCAAAATGCTGTCAACATTTTTCAAAAGTGAACTAGCTGTTGATAACATTCTAGATCATTCTTTCAGCTATTTTGACTAAATGCTTATGTCACACTTTTTCGGATTGATTATCAAGTCTTAGTTATGTGCACATACATATAATTTAAACTGCTTTCATATAAAAATCATTTATTCATTAATACACTGTCATATATATATATATATATATATATATATGTATGTATGTATGTATGTATGTATGTGTGTGTCTGTGTGTGTAGATATAGTAGGCCAATGAATGAAATTCAATAAAATAAAACAGTAAAAATAATAATATTGATAATAAGACTAATAATGTTTATTTTATATTAGTCGGCCTTTTGACCAAATGGAAGCTTCATGAGAAAAGATATTAAAAATCAGAATTTTCAGACACGCCTGTGTCCTTTTTGAATGAGACAACAAATAAAATAATGAAGTGGCATTTTTTTTCTTTCTTCTCATTCTGTAAAGGTCCTTTGTTAGAGATCGATAGGCCTTCCTCTTCCAGGTATGTCCCAGTATTCTGATTTGTAACATCTTTCTCATCATGCTTCCATCATTTTAAAAAATTCTTCCCTGTATTTTCAAATCAGTTTATGATAAGCAGAAAACATGATGTGTTTTTATTTTAAGAAATTAGTTTCCTTTAGAATAAATATCGTATTTAATTATAATTTTTTATTTTCTTTTTAAAAATACTTAAAACTTTAAGTCGGCATACTCCAGTAATTTTGTTGTCAACATTATTAGGTTTGCCTATTGTCTGGTTCATACTCCTTCCCCATCTTCTGAACAGGAATAGAAGTTTATCCCTTGTTTCCTGTTTAGGATTAGAGTTTCCAGTTCCTTCTCCAAAAATTTTCTCATTTTCTTTCACCCCCAGTAACCTCTTGTGTCGTAGTGGCTTTTTATCGCCTTGCTTGGGGGTGAAATGATATTTTTAAAAATATGTTTAATTGTGGATACTGCAGGGAATGAATATTTCTTTTGTACATTTTGAGATGAGAAACAATCTACTCTGTATATTGAATAAAGTGTTCACTTTGAAATTTCCGACCTGATGACGGTCAAATCATTGTCTTTATGTCCCTCAGGATGTAGGCAATGATGGTTCTCTACAAATTACTACCCTTTGTAGCTCGTAATAAATTTTATGTTCTTGTTATTTCTCCTAAATACTATTCTGACATCCACTTACTCAAGCTCACTAAGCATTGTTTTCCTCTCTCCCTCTTGCCTTCAATCTGTCCTGTCAGTATCAGAATTTCCAAGTGAACTTTCATCATTATGTGCCCTAAGAATTTCAACTATCTCTTCCTGATGTTGAGCATAAGTTTCCCTTTTGTTTCCATTTTCTCTAAAACTTTGTTGTTGCCCACATGTTCGGTCCATAGTATCCTCAGCATCCATCTGTAGAACAACTTTTCTGTTGCTTCAAATCTCTTCTTCATCTTTCACCCCCATACAGGACAACAGATATCACATAACAGTTGAGTAGTCTATTCTTTGTTCTTAACAAAGTTTTTCTGTTTCTCAATGGCCAGTATAAAAGTTTGTTTCAAGTCATACAATTTATCAAATGTTTATTTGAATAAGTTCTGTAGCCAGTATTTACAATTCTGACTCTTGCTTAGTCATTTCAATCTGTTTGCTTGGGCAAAGGGCAAATTCCATACAGCATTCCTTTTTATATATTATATATAAGAAATTAAGGGTTTTTTTTTGTTTATATACCCCCACATGAGTAAAGATATAGATAGGAAAAAGAAGTTGAAAATGCAACAGGAGTCTTTAAGAATATTTATTTAGAGTAACTTTTTTTGCATAAAATGGAAAGAATTCTGCAACTCCATTCAAGTGCGTGACAGATCATGTTTCTCCATCTCAATTTAACTTTTGAAAATTATAGAATTATGAAACTGGTAAAGTTACTCTAAATAAATATTTTTAGAGACTCCAATTGCATTTTCAACTTCTTTATATATATATATATATATATATATATATATATATATATATATATATATACACACACACACACAAGGATGCTTTGGCTTAACATCAATTTTGTCTCTTAAAATTTTGAAAATTACCATAAAATTAAGATAACCTTTTAAGTAAGTTTAATTTTCTTTTTAAGCGTGGAAATAGAGCAGAAAAGTTCTTGACTCAACCAATATGCTCTTCCTGAACAAATCTGATGCTTGATCATTTGGTCATATTTTAAGAAGTGGGTTGTTATGAGAGCCTGTGCATACTACCTCTCCATCTCCACCCCCGACTGGGGTGGCCAAAACCTGATTAGGGGCCTCAGCAGTGACCCTTGCTATTTTATCAACATTTACTTTTTTTGTTTACCTACATTTACAAATCATCAAACTAAGCAAAACGATAAGGGAAAAAAAGTTTAGCAACTTTTAACATTCTAAATTAATGATTTAAATATTATTTACATTAAAAAAAATAAAAATTCAATGACATCATTTACTCCCTTTTTGTCTTTTAGACATTAAATTATGTCACTTAACATCCTCCATAATTTACCTAGGCTTTTTAGTTAGCCTGATGAATGAGCATTTCTAAAATGAAAAAATTTTGCAAAGTTACCAACATTTTTACTCTTGCTTATAAATACTTGTTGCAAAATAAAACTTTTACGTTTGCTTTGATAAAGTCCATCAGATGACAAAATGAATCGGTCATAAGTTTTACGTTTGCCTTCAAAAGGTTAGGGTGGGATCTCAAGCCTTGAATGGCGACCTAACTCATGATTGTGTCTTGATAAAGACACTCAGGGTACTTGGACTATTGTGAATGTCCATGTTGTGCATCCAGGTTTGTAAAATCTTGTCTTGATTCATTGTGATAAATCCTTTGTCAGATAGGACCCACCTTGCTTTGTGAAAGACTAATCCAGGTCCTGCCTAACAAAACAAAAAAAACAAAAAAAACATGGCTATATATGTATATATGTAAGCTTGAACTGAAAACCAACCTTTAGAATTGAAATGTATATTTGGGACTAATTTTTATTATTGTATTTTTAATATTACAAACACTGTTCAAATGTCATGTGTGTGGTGGATAGTGAAAAGTGCCTTCATTGAAGTAGGCCTGAACTTAATTGGGAAACTCAATATGTAAACAAAAGCTTGAAAAGCATTGGTCCTCCTTGTCTTAGCTGGAGAAGCATAAACACTCAGTTCCAAGTATAAATTATCTTCAGTTTGTTTATTTTTATTAAGTTCAATTCAAATTAATTAATGTAAATGCAAAGATATTTCTGCAGACTGATTTTATAGTTCACAGGTCAAAAATAAGGACAGTGTATTTAGAATTCTCGGAGTTCTTGTAAATAAACTTTATAACCAGCAAGATTCAAGTGATGTAAAATCCTAACATTATGTAGATTTACATTTTTATTAGATATTTATTTTTAGATCTTTTATTAGCTTAATTTTTCGAAGGAAAAACTAAATGATTAGTCATTTGTATTAATTTATATTGTAATGATTGGGATTTTTATTTGAATTAATTTGTTTGCTTAATGGCATATCAATTTATTTATCGGTTGTTTAATGCTGAAATTTAATTTTGGAGGGAGTTTTGAAGTAATAAAAATATGATATACGTTATTCTGCTTTCACATTAGAAAACATGGTAGATGATACTTTGCTTTTTGCATATGCATGTTTGTGTGGACATAATTACTAGAGGCAGTGATATGTGTGTTTTATGTTGTAGTTTTGTCAAAGTTATATTTTGGAATACAGTTTGATAGCCTTAAAAGAAATTATAGGATATTATATGGATTAATTTCATGAAAGATTTCTTTCGGGTTGATTGATTGGTTGATTCTGTTCAGCGGTACATCAACCTCCATGGGTCACTCAATGCCAAAATCCAAATAACTTGGATATATTTTTATGGCTTCGACTAAATATATTTTGAACGCAAATTATTGGTCATTTTACTATAAAATGTATTGTTGGTAATTATACTTTAAATATGTATTATTGTAATTTTTTAATATAAATATGTATTTCTGGTATTTTTACTATGAAAATGTTTTTTTATACTTTCATAGTGTTTTGCTTTTATTTGGGGGTTCACTATTTTCCCATAGCTGAGACCTTAACCGGTGGTATCACCCCAGATCAGGGTGGACTTGGGAACAACAGCAATTAAGAGGTGATTCATGCTCCTCAAAACCTCCAATATTCCAATTGGAAGCCTTGCTGCCAGATGTAGTTTATCATCATACCCAGGACTAAGGATTTTTATTGAGGAATTATCAGTATGCTTATGATTCAATATACCTTCTTATTTTTTTTATTTTTATCATTTCACTACTAAGCAAAGTGATAATGCCATTAAGATACATGTTCACTGGGTGCCCCACTCTTTTGGCCTTGTGTCATATTAAGGAAGTAGAAAAGGTTTTCATGGTGGAACATCTCAAAATTTGAAAAGAATTTAATCTAGGACACAGGCTGTTTGTAATATGGCCTTGTGCCAGACAAGCCTTGGTTTTGCAAACAAATATCTCTTGCTGTTGATGTAGCCCTTTTTATTATTATTATTATTATTATTATTATTATTATTATTATTATTCTAAGGGGGTGCTGAGTATTCCTCAGCCTGAACAGGAAGTGGTCTGGTCATTAAGTCAGACTTTGAAAAGTGGGTCAGGATGAAAAATTTTCAGCACCCCACTCGCCTCATATTGTAACAGGTATAGTATTTTGTGAAATTAAGAAGCAACTTCCTTTTATATTAGTTTTATGTTCAATTGGCAGCATTATTTATGATAGTCCTGGGTATGTTGATAAACTACATATGGCCTCTGAACGGGAGATTGGGGGTTTTGAGTGTGGAACCACCTCTTAATTGCTGTTGTTTCCAGGTGCACCATGTCCCTGGTTCATAGCACCTGTTAGGGGTCCTAGCTATGGGCAAATAGTGAACTCCCAAGCAAAAATCAAAACAGTAGAAAAATTTAAAAATACATTTTTATTGTAAAAATACCAGCAATACCTTTTATAGCAGAATTATCAAGAATACATTTTATGGAAAAATGACAGTACATTTTATAGAAAAATTGAAGAATGGCATACATTTTCAAAAAATAAAAACAAAAGCAATTTGCTATGATTAATCTCATTCTTTGTAATTGGTAAATGAATTTTCATTACTTGTTTGATTCTGTAAGTTTATTTGGTAAAAAAAACATCTAAGTAATTATAATTTATTCGTGAAATAATGTCATTTTTTTCTTGAATTATAAATTTTGAATTTTCATATTTAGATTTCGGCATTAAATAACTCATAGAGATGTTGATATGCCACTAAACAAAACAAAAAACAACCAACCAAACATTGTTTGCGAACTGAATAAAAGCAAATTCTCATGGTCACAGGACACTGACTGTTGAGTAAAATTATTACTGTCATCAGAAGGTGGGACAAGACTAAAGATATGTGCGAGTCATGTGCAAGTTCATTTTTGAGTCTTTATTTTGGTCCCAAATACAAAGCAATATGTAATTATAATTTTCATTTTTAAAATCCCTCCTTCCATATTTTGCCTTCAGTGTGTTGAAGCTCTTTAATTTTTCTCTTTCAGAAGTTAGCCTGTTGAACCTTAAAAACATTGCAATTTATTAATCAGGATTTATGCTATAGTAGTTGTATTCTAGTAATTCATGATATAACTGGTGTAACAATTACTCGAGTAATCAGTGAGCAGAGTTCAAATTCTGGACTAGTCAGTTGTGTTCTTTTTTGTGGGGTCTCATGGCTTCCCTTGGAAAGGCATAAATAGTTCTCTTCTCCCTGCCAGCTAATAGAGTAGACTGGGATCTCTAGCCTTGAGTATGTCAGCCTAGAAGGAGGACTACTCTTAATTCAAAACTGTGGAAAAGGCAACAGGAAACCACTCTACTTTTACTTTTCCTCAGCTATGGATTAAATAGCAAGGCAAACTGGGATTTCTAGCCTTGGCTAGAAACCAGTCTAGAAAAGGGACTGCTTTTAATTCAAAACTATGGAGAATGCAGTGAGAAACCGCACTGCTATCTTTATCAAGATGTCATGGCAGTCTGCAGATAATGAAATAAAGAGATCTGTGGAGAGCCATGATTACCTATGTACTGAAGGAACATTGCTTTAAAAAAATGAAATAATGCGATGCCTAGTCTGCTTATTTCATTACAGTTTTAACTTTTATTCCTGACATTTAAACCAATGGGTTTCAAAATCTCAGGCCACATTCCTAACCTTTTGATCCATAACTTTTTTCAATTCTTCCTCTGTTTGGAATTGTCTTTCAATAATTTTTCACCTTTACTTATGGGCATATGGCCAAGTGGTTAGAAAACCACTTTGCCATTTGCTTTCTAACCATAAGACCTGGGTTTGAATCTCACCATAGTTAATTTGTCAGAGGTGATGTCTTGATATTATCAGTCTGGAGGAGGCCATCCCAGCATACAGCACCTTTGGAAAGTGCCTGAAAACCATACCATGGTTTTGGGGAGATGGAACTATTTGGGAGCCATCAATAGTTGTGCTAGCACAAACTCACAAGTCATTGTGACCGAGAGTTAGAGCATACTGGCCTTGTTCAGACTGTTGATCACACCAGATAATGCACTCTCCCCCAGAAACTGTAACTAATGTTCACTCGGCATATTGTAGTATAAGCTACATGTGGATTCTGTGGGTGTCGATCAAGCACAAATGTGCCTGAGCAGAAGTCTGCAACAGGGATTGGCTAACTGTCCTTGTAGACAGGCATACTTGGATATGAGCAGCCAGCCATTATATTAGATATTATATACTTACTACTTATATTGTCACCTTTTGTAATCAAGGCTTATGGCCACATCATATTGTAACACCAGTTCTCAAACAGTTACTGTAGTTAAGCAATGTCAAACCTGGTCAGTACCTAGATGGGTGACCACTTGGGAATACCAGGTGCTGTAAACCTGCAGGTGGTGTAATGGATAATGTCTCAGAATTGTTAATCGGAAAGCTTAGTTCCAATTCTTATAATTTTGTTATATTCACTTACACACAATTACTCTTAGGAAATGTATGAATCCACCTCTTCTTCCCCCAGCTATGAGTTAATTAGTAAGACTTGTATCACTAAATCAATACCCCCCCGACTACAAACAAAATTCTTATCTAAAAATATTTTCTGGCTTTAAATAACCTGCAAATGGTTGATAAGCCATAGAAAACGAATTAATCAATCAATCAATCAATCATTTAAATACCGATTAGCTACATAGGCATGGTTTTTAGATTTAGTTATATTTACTGGAATATAAATGTATAGAAACTACCGTCGCCACAAAGTGAGGGATCAATTTATATATTGATTGTAATATAGAATTAATCCCCCACTTTATATCCACATTATAATTTCTTGTTTGTTTATCAAATTCTGATTAGGTATGAATCCACCTCTCCTCCCCTCAGCTATGGGTTAATTAATAAGACTTGTATCAGTAAATCATTAAGTCCAAAAAAAAAAATTTTACAATCTAAAAATATTTTTTGCCTTTTAATAACCTGCAAAGGGTTGATAAGCTATAAAAAATGAATGAATCAATTTTGTACTTAAATTGTCACCATTTATACTTAACTCTGCTTTCCTCATTTCTGCCTATAATCCCCTTCCTAGGAGCCAAATGCCTCCCATTTAAGAATTGGAGATTTAAACCCAAACAATGTCTAATGAAAGCTGTTAAGTATCATTTGGAATGAGATGCAGAACTGTTAACATTGTTCCTCAGTTATTAATGAATGGAAGAAGCAAAAGCAGAAAGAAATATTTTTGGTACTCTTATGTGATGATGCTTTAATATTGGGAATCTCCTTTTGCTATTGTGATGAATATCATTTTTTTGTCAGTTTTGATCATCTATACTTTGACTGTCTCATGAAATGTTTGTAAATTTAAGTGGGCCATAATGCTCATATTCCCACGGGTATAAAACAAATCAATTTTAAAATATAGTATGTCATTCTCTGGCTAATATTTCCCACTGACGGGAAGAGGAAAGACTATTGAATCAATTGCTTGGTCTGCAGCTAAGAAAGTTAGTTCACTGTGTCATGATTGTCAATTTTACTCGACAGAATCTATCTTACACATTTATAAGTCTAACATTCGTCCATTTATTGGGTAGTGCTGCCACATCTAATCTGCTGCTTCTGCTATGAATTTAGAGATTCTAGATCAAATCTAAAGAATTCGCAATGTTATTGGTCCTGACCTAGCATCTCGGCTTCAGTCATATTTTTCTATACCTGTAACATAGCTTCCCTGTGCCTTTTCTATAAATGTTTACATGTTAATTTTCTTTTTGGTATCTAAACTTTATGAATTTAAGTGCAGTACTAGATTGACAGCAAGCTCTCATCATTTTTGATAATTGAAATGGCTTGATGTAACCGTAAGTTCTATGCTAACAGTTTCTATCTCACGCACTTCTTTTTAACTTTCTTCTTGCTTTCCTCTCAACTATGATCTTCAAAAATTGAAATGCAATGTCAATCGTTATCTTCTGTCTTCTTAATTTCTGTTCTTTTATTGTTTTCTCTACATAGTAATGTTTTTGTTGAAACACCAGTTCCCATACAATCACTGAAGTTAAGCAAAGTCAAGCCTGATTAGTACCTAGATGGGTGACCACTTGGGAATATCAGGTGCTGTAAGCTCGGATGTGTGGGTGGTGTAATGGATAATGGCTCCGAATTTTTAATCAGTGAACCAAGTTCCAATTCCTGTTGGGTTTGTTATATTCACTTACATGTAAATACCTTTGGGAATGGTATGAATCTAACTCTTTCCCCCCAGCTATAGGTTAATTAGTAAGACCGGTATAACTAAATCATTATTATCTCCAAAAACAAAAAGAAATTTTAAAATTATTTTCTGGCTTTAAACAACCTGCAAAGGGTTGATAAGCTGTAAAAAAAAAAAAAAAATCAATCAGGTGTTTTGTTTTTCTGTTGTGTTTTTCTATGCTCTCACACTTAGTAACCCTTTGTGTCTTAGTGGCTTTATTTCCTTATTTGCAGTCAAATGATTAATGGATTTTTATGTGCATTGATTCTGTGTTAATAGTAATTAATGATTCTCTCTCTGAAACTATGAAATGATGTAAAATAAAATGCTGAATAGATCAAGGTATCTTATTAAATTTTGGTCAGCTGGTCACTTGTGAAAACGTCCCCCTTCTCTTTTTAAAAAATGGGGGAAATTTTTTGTTAATAATTGAATATACTGTATTTTCTTGTGTATAATATGAGAAATTTTGAACATAAATTTGAGGCAAAAGGGGGGGGGTTGTATTATACACAAGTACATGTTTTCAGAAATGTTTACCCAGCATTAAAAAACCCTCTTATTTGAAAGAGCAGTATTGCAAATACACTCAGTTCGCACAATAGATAATAGAGCACAAAGTAGACAGGTATTGATAATTGTTTACAAAAAGGGGTATTTGATATGTCAGCAATATTTATTTCTCTCTTCATTAATGTTAGCAATATTTTTTTTCACTTCATACTTAATGAAAGAAAAAATTTTTTTCATAGTTTGCTAATATATAGAAATATAATAAAATATAATAAAATACCTAGAAATATAATAAAATACATAGAAATATCAAACAGAAATCACGATTGATTAATTAACACCTGAAAATATATTACCAGGTATGTCTAGTTAGCCCCTTTGCCTGAAAATTTTAAATAAGTTTTGAAACAGAAATTAAAAGAAACATACAATGGCTAAATATCTAATTCATTTCTATTAAATATTTTAGTGAAATATATGTATGGCCATGAGATTTTAATGGATAATATGGTACAACTTAAAAAAAAAAATTAAGGATTGTATTATACTCAAGGATGTAATTTGTTCCTTGTTTCTAACTTCAGAAACACAGATTCATATTATAGACAATAACATACAGTAGGTTTGCAAAATATATGTTGAATGCTTGTACTCTTCTAGATCCCTTTTAGCTAAGATTAGCACCCAGTGTCTTACCTCTGCTATACCAGGACATTATCATTTAAAACTTTGAATGTTATAAAAATAGTGTGCATAAATTATTGAGTATTTGCAAGGAAGATTATATCTAACAACTGATTGAAATTGGTCTTTACTGTTTACTTATGATCAATAGTTTACAATGTAAGCCCAAGTAGTTATTATGGCCAACTTTTTATCTGGTTTATGTGAAAGAGAGCTTGTTATTGTTGTTTAAACAAAGAACATCTAACTTCAATATCTTTTCATTAATTATTTTTTCCTCCAATATCATGTCAGAGAAAATAATAATTTGTTATTTTTTATAGTGTTATAAAAGAATTTACTTTCATCTGACATGTTTTATACATTGGGAACAAATCTCAAATGAGCTGTAACCTTGTTTGACTCGAAGTGAGCACTATATTGGAATCTGTGTAGTTTTGCCGAATTTATTGAATTTTAAAATGACTTCAAGCAAATCCAGTAGGTCTTAAATGAAAACAATCCATCATCAGATCTGGTGCTACAGGATCACAAACAAAGAACTTTACCAAATAACAAAAATGACATCACTTGAAGACTTTCAACAGCAGCAATGACTAAAATGGATAGCACATGTAACTAGAAGGGAAATAATGATATAATCAGTATGGTGACTTTCCACACTACCTTAAGCAAAAGGTTAGAAAGGAAACTCCTATTAATAATAGGAGTGATAATGAACTGCTTCTTTGTGTAACTGGCTCCCAAAGAGGATGCTTCCCCGATCACTACAATCAACCTGTTTATGTCTAGGCTTCATCTGTTTTCTTCCCCACATATCCCCATAAACTATACCTCTTACTCTGTAACCATCTACCTCGAGTGGCTCTTGGACTTTATAGAGAGTGAACATCATTGTAAAAAAAAAAAATTCCTTGCTTATTTTATAAAATATGAGGATATATATGATATTATAAGATAAGGTGATTTTCTAACTGTAGCTTAAATGTGGCACAAGGCTGAAAGTATGAGCTCTCAGATTGAGACATGATTGCATGCTATTACACCATGTCAAAGTGCCTTTATAATTTTCTAAGCATAGATTAGATGTGGCTCAAGGCTGAAATAATGGAGCATCCATTGAGGATCAAGTTTACTACTCAGTTGTAAATGATCTAGAAAAGCAACCTTGCTAACCATTACACCTTGTCAAAGTGCTCTTATCATAAGATATGAAGAATTTTTGATTCTTGTAATAAAATAATTCTGCCATGGAGAAAGTTATTTGAAGAATAATAAGCATGCTGTACCAAATCAGCACCTTGCCTGCAAGGTGAGGGATGGCATAATTGAAGGCAGTAACCATCTACCTCGAGTGGCTCTTTGCTCTTGTACAGAGTGAACATCATTGTAAAAAAAAAAAGAAAAGAAAAAAAACTTACTGCTTATTTGAAGAATAATAAGCATGCTCTACCAAATCGGCACCTTGCCTGGAATGTGTGGGATGGGGCAATCAAAGGAAGTGACACTCTACCTCGAGTGGCTCTTGGGTCTTGTACGAGGTGGACACATCATTGTAAAAAACAAAAAAAAACAAAAAAAAAAACTGTAGACATGAGAAGTTTCATTTCCTGAAAAACTTTTAAGAAAGAGATTATGGAAATGGTAAAACGCAAACAAACTTGTAAGCAATAAGAGTAACAAAGATCATTAAAATAACCATATTTGACTTGTCATGTTATCCATTTATATATACCAGCACATCAGCATGCTAATCTACTTTTAGTCCACCAGTCAAGTACACCAGGGTACTTTTTGTTCAATGGTATAAAGTAGACATCTGAAAATTGATATTTATGGTTGATACTTTATTTTGTTACTTAAATAATTTTATTTAAAGTTTTATTTTTCTATATTTAACAGTTAAAAATAAATGTAATTATTATAACTACATAAATGGGAGCTTTTAAAGAATATTTTGTAATCTGATTTATTGTTGTACTGCTATTTTAGTACTGCATTTTTCCTGCTGGAAAAAGAAAGGATACAAAAGATTAAGCAATTTTAAGTAAGGATAATAATAATAATCTGGTTTATCCAATTTTGATTCTGAAGGAATCCAAAGGCATTAAGATTGAGCAGTATATTCATTGGAAGATATGTCAGTATTACAATGTCATAAAGATATGTCAGTATTACAATGTCATAAAGATATGTCAGTATTACGATGTCATAAAGATATGTCCGTATTACGATGTCATAAAGATATGTCCGTATTACAATGTCATAAAGATATGTCCGTATTACAATGTCATAAAGATATGTCAGTATTACAATGTCATAAAGATATGTCCGTATTACAATGTCATAAAGATATGTCAGTATTACAATGTCATAAAGATATGTCAGTATTACAATGTCATAAAGATATGTCAGTATTACAATGTCATAAAGATATGTCAGTATTACAATGTCATAAAGATATGTCCGTATTACAATGTCATAAAGATATGTCAGTATTACAATGTCATAAAGATATGTCAGTATTACAATGCACCACATGCTGAAAAATGATAGAAACCGTCATAGTGTCATATAGGAAGAAAATGAGTAACTACCAACATCAAGGTTCGAGTGTGACACTCTGGACTTATGAATATATATTTTCTGATAGGTGTATAAATAGTGGTGTCAGGCTACTGACTGCAGTGATTATTGAGTGACTATTGAGTGGAACTATCTAGTTGAATTAGTATGAATCATTGTACATCGATGATTTGGGTTTTGATTTGGGTTTTGATTTAGGATTTACTGGATGTTAAGCTGAGCTGAGCTGTGCTACTAACAAGGTATTCACTGAAATGGTTAATTATCTTTGGTTGACTTTTACTTCTTTGTTCTTGTTAAGTATTTATTTGCGGTTGTAATTAAATACTGTTTTATCTTAACATTGAAGTCTTGAGTTATACTTAATCATTAACGGCCACCGTAGGTCACAAAACATAGAAAGCCATTCTTTGACAGTTTACCATTTATACTAATAGACGTAACAGTTTCTAAAGATTTAATGTATTTTATTTTTTAATTTGAAAATATGTCTAATTAAAAAATAGATTAATTCTTTACATTTCGAAAATGAAATCTGTGAGGATATAATTTTGAGAAATCTGAACAAGTGAGCGTGCTTTAAATGCAAATAGGACCTTACTTGATTATGAATCTCTTCGTAGCCAATCAGTTAAAGTACACTGGATTAGATAGTGATTTCTCCTAGCAAGGGAATCCTAGGTTCGATTCCTGCAAGAGCACACATTTTCTTTAATAATTTTTCTCAAGCCAGTAGATGAAATAAATGCTGTTTAAAATAAAACAGAGCATCTACTCAAATACAGGTATCCACTAAAAATAATGTTTGACATAATAAAAAAACTGACAGGCAAATAAAAGCTGACAGACCAGACATTGTGATTAAAATCAATATACAAAAAAAAACAAAAATGCTGTGAATGCCATCAGATCTTGTCCTGGGTACGAAGATAAATCCTCCATATCAAATATATTTTATCTTTTTTTATTAAATTTTATAAACGTTAATAAGGAGTATAGTTTATGTAAATATAAAAAGAAATGGTAAGTTCAATCTAAGGGAAACAATAATTGAAACAAAGCAAGTTCAGTCGGCCAATGATGACCAGCAACAAGGCCGCTGATCAGGAGATTGAAGACTTTGAGGAGTGTGTAACCACCTCTTAATTGCTTTTGTTCCCAGGTTCACCCTGATCTGAGGTGGTTACACCTGTTAGGGTCCCAGCTATGGACAAATAGTGAACCCCCAAACAAAAGAAAAAATAAAAACTCTATGAAAGTATAAAAATAGATTTTTATAATAAAAATACCAGCAATACATTTTTATATGAAAAAAATTACCAACAATACATTTTATAGTAAACACAACAACAATACGTTTTATAGCAAAATGACCAACAATACATTTTATGTGTAGTTAAAAGCATACAATTGTGTTAAAATATTAAATAACCTATAGAGATGTTGATATGCTCCTACACAAAATCAACCAACCAAATCAGATAAAAATATATCTGTTTAAGATTAGAAAAAAAAAATAAATACAAGAATATTGAAATTTAAAAACTATTTTTATAATAATTGCAGCTGTAGGTATGTTTAGGATGTGGTGTAATGCATTGTGGGATGCGTTGTGGTGTAATGAAAAATCTTGCTTTACTGCAGCTCTCGAATAATAACTTAGTAAGAGATTGTATTAAACAGGAAAGTATAATAATAATAAAAATAATAATATCAACAACAACAGCCACTGAATCCCTAAGCAAAGTAGTATTAGCAGCAACATGAGCCCTAGGTACAGAGAAAAGTACAGAGAAATAAATAACTCTTGCCCTACCTAACCCAGCTTTCGAATAACAACCATAGCAAGGGATTTTTATTGAACAGGAATTAAAAGATAATAATAATAATAATAATACCATCATCATCAGCAGCAGCAGCATCACAAAGTAAAGTAGTAGTAGTAGTAGCAGCAGCAGGAGCCCTAAGTCTGATGAGAAAGGTACAAAGACGAACATAAACAAAGTACTTGGTAGCACCTGTTTAGATGAGATTAAAAAAATTTCCAGTGTGTGAATTTGCTTAGCTACTCAAGCGAGTATTATCAATATAAACATTGCACATATTAAGTATCACTTAACACCAGAATTTGTGCAAACTGAATGTCTCTATTTGCTGCTGCTGCTTCTTCTGTGTGTTGTGTTTCTTCAGCATGTTGACGATCATGGCTCTCCACAATTTCCTGTCCTTTGTAGCTTAATGGTAGGTTATGCATTTTTTCATCTGTCCCTCTTGCCTTCTGTCTGTTCTGTCAGTATCAGGTTTCAGGTAAGGGCTGCAAGGAATAGGAAGTTGTGGAGAACCATGATTATCCATGTCCTGAAGGGACATGGCACATAGAAGAACAGAGCCAGTGCTAGGGTCTCACCCCCTCTCAACTTTGATATGGAGCCCCCTTCTCTATTACATGTTGATTTCAAAGTTTTCTGACCTGGGGGTCACAAACTCCCAAAGGAAAATTGGGTGGAGGAAGGGCAGTGCATTTTTTAAATTATTAAAAATCGGGGAATTAAATGAAAATTTCAGTACATATTTACTTTTATAATGAATAGGTTTTTTATGTTAAAAACATCTGAGAAAATGTTATTCTTTTTGTAATAATCACCAATATTTTCATGACTAAATTTTACTTGAAAAAAAATGTTTAAGTTGCAAATTTTTACATTTCCATAAAGATTAATTGCCAACGCATCTCTGCTGAAAAAAGTTTTTTTTACAAAGATTCCAACACAAACAGGAGTATCTTAAAAATTTCTTTTAAAAACAGTATTTCAGTTTTCAGGAAAATTTTAAACATTTTTATTTTTTAAGCAATCATTTTCTCACTTTTATCTTTCTAGAAATGTAAAAAATAGACTATAAATTTTATTTTAATTACTACCTGTGGACTTCTGATTGGTATTACTATTAGTTAAAAAAAAAAAAGAAAGAAATCAAGAGATTCTCTTTAGTGGATGATCTTGGAATAAAAAATGATTTTATGAAGATATTTACTCTCTTAAGTGATTTAAAAGAATTGTTCAGAAAGAAAATTACAATTAAAAAAATAATCACTCCTGAAATTAGCAATTCTGCACCCTCTCCCCAGTATACATGGGGCCCCCATGCAGTTGAGAGGTTTGGGGTTGTAAGCACCAACCCTGATGATTATTATAGTTGATGATTGACAATATAACTTAGGTCAAAAAAGTAAAATGTACGAAAAGCAAGAAAGTAGCTTTTGGGGCTTCAACCTTGTCAGGGGTCCCTACGTAGTACGCACAACACCAGCCATGCAGATACACAATGTATATTATTAGTTGATGACTACAATGTAATGTCAGTTTAAAAATAATTTTAAAAAATGGGAGATGGCCATAAAACAGTGCTGAAAAAAATGAGAGGCCACAACAGGGCCCCAAAAAACATGCCCCCACTCCGGTCAAGGGTAAGACATGCCGGCCATGTAGAAGAAGTACATCTGTACTGATTGTATTTATGTCGATATTAACTGATGTATGTGAGCAATTTTTTTTTTTTTTTTTTTAATCACTATCTCTTCCTCTGGCAGATTTTGTACTAATATAAGATGTTCCTCTATAAAGATTTTGGCTTTGAGGGGGCCGTATTTAACCGTTAGATCAAGACCACCATTCCTGCAAATTGTCCTTCTGGTTGCCTTTCACTATTTTACCAATTAGGATTTTGAAAATTTAAACATTTTTTCCCCCTTGCTCACATGAAAATTTAAATATTTTTTTTCTCTCACTTACATGAAAATTTAAATATTTTTTCCTTTCAGATGAAAATTTAAATATTTTTTTTCTCTCATGAAAATTGAAATGTTTTTCTTTTCTCATTACAACTTAGAAATGTTTTCTTTTATTATTAAAACTTTTAAACTTGAGGAAGTAAGAACTAGTCTTTTTAAGCAATTTGTATGAAATTGAATTTTTTATCTATAGGCAGATTGGGATTATATTACAATTCTTGAAAAAAAAAACTTCTCAAACACACAAATCCTCTTGACTATTTTATGTTGAAAATCATTTCAGTCTCCAGATGCAGCAAAAATTCCTTTCAAAATGTGGCCTTATGTCAGGCGTTAATAAAACAATATTGATTTTTCTTAACCCTTTTTAGTGATATATAAGATATAGAAATTTCAATAATTTTGTTATTTATTATTAAACAATATTGCATTTTTTATTGTTTTTCCATTTTTAAAAAAGGTTATGTGTTAATTATTAATTAGAAATTTAAAATTCATTAAGTTTTATAACTTTTTTATACAAAAATGGAAGGTGTTTCACTATATGATTTTTTGCATTTTGTACTTATTTTAATTCAAGTTGTGTCATGACGAAACTGACATTTGGGAATAATACATTTAGTAAAATGAACAATAAGGTTTTGGTTACAAAAATTTGCAAGTGAAATTTTCAGCTTAGAAAATTAGAGAGAAAGTGTAAGTTAGAGTTAGTTACTGTATATTTCCACATATAAGGTAACCTTTAAATCCCCCAAGTCACCCTTAAAAATTGGGGGTCGCCTTATACTACAATTCTAAAAAAGAAATCTTAAATTCTGAGTGGTGTTTGTCAGTATGTTAACCTCAGCCTCATGTGATAACAATAATGCATATGAAAAGATTCACATTATCAAATAAACTGATAATAAAAGTAATAAAACCATTTCTACCTTATATATTACTGGCATAACTTCATAATAAATTGCCTATTTGAAGAATAATTCCATATCAATGAAATCAACTTGTATCCATGCAAGTGCAGCTGAGAAAAAGTAAACATCGAGTTATGATTGTGTTCACTGCAAGGGAATGTACTATTATCAGTGGTATTTTGTGATTGTTGATGAACTATAAGTAAATTGCCATTAGTGAACCAGACTGTTTGTAACTGTTTAAATACAGGAAAAGAAGAGGAAGAAGAAAAATCAGGTCACATGATGAAGTGTAAACAAAACAATGGTTTGCCTTTTAGGGGTCATGTGAAAGAAAAACACGATATAGAATCAGATTTGTTATTTTGTTTATTTTGAATTTCTAAGGATACAGTAAGTAACAACATTTCCAATAACATCATCTTTATATAGTCCATAAGCAGTCGTGTTATACTACAGGTATGAAAATTTGCTGTATTTTTTTACCTTGTCTTACCTTATATGTGGAAATATACAGTAGTCTAGACCAAATGATTAGTTAGTGATGAAGTTTTCAAGGTTCAGGTAAAAAAATGATTGAAAAACCTCAAAGAACTTGCAGTAATTTCTCTGGCTCTCAACTGGAACCATTTCCTTTGGATAGTCCATTGAATATAAATTTTTATTTTTTTTTTAATCATTTCATCCCAAGCAAGGCAATGAAGACACTAAGATGCAAGAGATTATTATGAGAGAATATGAGAAAGAAAAAAAATTATTAAAAAGTGAGAACAATAAAAGAACAGCAATTAAGAACAGAGAAGATAGCAATTGACATTGCATTTAAATTTTTGAAGTTCAAACTTGACTGGAAATCAAGAAGCTGGAAGAGAGTTCCACGTGCAAGAGAAGAAACTGTTAGTATAGAACTTAGTTACATCTATCCATTTCAACTGTAAAATGATGAGACCTTGCTGCCAATCTAGTACTGAACTTAAATTGCTAAAGCCCAGATGCCAAAAAGTAAGGCTCATCAGAACAATTACCATGAAAGTATTTATAGAAAAAGCAGAAGGAAGCTATGTTACAGCAGCGGAAAAGTGATTGAAGCTGAGATGCCCATTCAGGACCTATAACATTGCAGATGTTTTTTGTATTTTATCAAGAATCTCTAAATATATAATACAGGAGCATCAGACGAGATGTGGCAGCAATATTCTATGCATGGAGAAATGGTTGACATATAAATGTGCAAGATAGATTCTGGCAAGGAAAATTGTCTAGCACGACACAGTAAACCAGATTTTTTAGCTGCAGACATCACAATTTATTTGATATAATCTTTCCACTTCATGTCAGCAGAAAACATTATACTTAAATAATTTAGGTTTTTGAAGTAATAAATCTTGGTGAACTGAAAATAAAATTAAAAAGAAACAAAAGCAAAACTGATTAAACATTTCTAGTTTAATGCTAACGATCTACTACATAATACAATCTACTATATAATAATTACTGTTGTGTATTTATTTATATCTTTCATGTCATACTGTATAGTGGTAAGGAAGTTAAATCAAATTAAAGTAGTAAATTTACAAAGGGTTACTTCCTTTAGTCATTATAATAATTATACAAATAAAATAGTTACCAAGCAAAATGAATCATTTAATTTCTTAGATTGAATGTTTATTTGTTCAAGCCTTTCTTGCAAGGCACTACAAAGTGATCATTTTGCTTCAACTTGGACTTGAAACAGACTTTGTCATCACGTTATTCATCTTTTTCTTTTGAGAGATGCTTCCATTTCAAGTCATTGCTAACACACATTTTTTAACATGGAAAGATACTGAGCAAAAACCGATTTATATAAATGCCTAGAGTAATCAATGAATCATCAATACCATTGAATCAAACATCATCGATAGCACTGAATCGAACTAAGAACATCGACAGCACTGAATTGAACTAAGAACATCGACAGCACTGAATTGAACTAAGAACGTCGATACTATTGATTCGAACTAAGAACGTCGATACTATTGATTCGAACTAAGAACGTCGATACTATTGATTCGAACTAAGAACGTCGATACTATTGATTCGAACTAAGAACGTCGATACTATTGATTCGAACTAAGAACGTCGATACTATTGATTCGAACTAACAACGTCGATACTATTGATTCGAACTAAGAACGTCGATACTATTGATTCGAACTAACAACGTCGATACTATTGATTCGAACTAAGAACGTCGATACTATTGATTCGAACTAACAACGTCGATACTATTGATTCGAACTAACAACGTCGATACTATTGATTCGAACTAACAACGTCGATACTATTGATTCGAACTAAGAACGTCGATACTATTGATTCGAACTAAGAACGTCGATACTATTGATTCGAACTAACAACGTCGATACTATTGATTCGAACTAAGAACGTCGATACTATTGATTCGAACTAACAACGTCGATACTATTGATTCGAACTAACAACGTCGATACTATTGATTCGAACTAACAACGTCGATACTATTGATTCGAACTAACAACGTCGATACTATTGATTCGAACTAACAACGTCGATACTATTGATTCGAACTAACAACGTCGATACTATTGATTCGAACTAACAACGTCGATACTATTGATTCGAACTAAGAACGTCGATACTATTGATTCGAACTAAGAACGTCGATACTATTGATTCGAACTAACAACGTCGATACTATTGATTCGAACTAACAACGTCGATACTATTGATTCGAACTAAGAACGTCGATACTATTGATTCGAACTAACAACGTCGATACTATTGATTCGAACTAAGAACGTCGATACTATTGATTCGAACTAACAACGTCGATACTATTGATTCGAACTAACAACGTCGATACTATTGATTCGAACTAACAACGTCGATACTATTGATTCGAACTAACAACGTCGATACTATTGATTCGAACTAACAACGTCGATACTATTGATTCGAACTAAGAACGTCGATACTATTGATTCGAACTAACAACGTCGATACTATTGATTCGAACTAACAACGTCGATACTATTGATTCGAACTAACAACGTCGATACTATTGATTCGAACTAAAAATTAAAAAAGCAATGAATCAATTAAACCAGATGTCTGTAACAAGAACCCCCCCCTCCGACACATCTGACCTGTGAAGGTTTTTATTCTGGCCCACCAACTTAACACCTGGACACTAATTATCTCATTCATTTATGGAGCAAGTGGCAGAAAAACATATCAGTTGGAGTTAATCGACTTAGAATGCAATGAATTTTTAAACAAAAATTCAATTCCGAATGAACTGCTGACTTCTACAAGAAATATGTTTTGCCATGTGAAAAATAGAAGCCCATTGAATAATGCGAAAATTATGGCATCATTATTTGGAAGTACATATGTTTGTGAACAACTTTTTTTCAAAAATTAAATATACTAAAAGACGGTTAGAACAAGGTTGAGTGATGTCCACCTGGATTATGTTTTGTTCCTATCATCGACAAATATTTCACCTGATGCAGAGAAATTATTGAACATTAAGCAGAAAGAAGTGTCTCATTAAATAATTTGGTATTTCTCACTCTATTTTGTTTGTAGTAAGGAATTTGTATGTTTTGTTGTTTGCGTTAGTTGTTGTCCTGTTATTTCTGCAGTAAAATAAGGAACCTTCTTTAAATAATATGACCTTAACTTTGTAGTTTTTTCTTTAAACCTCCAAACCAAGGCAGCCTTCTGAATGGAGCAGTCTGAGGTTGAGACAAATTTATTATAGTACATTTGATATCATGGCCCTCTGTGACGCTGCATGGCTTTTTAGCCCACTCTCTCCAGAAGGTTGCTGACCCCTGTATTAAATGGTTCATTGGCATCGATTTTAGCTGTGAATTTTGGATCTTTACTTTATTGAATTGCAATAAATTGTTTCAAGCTTTCTTTTTCATTGCATCTTGTTCATTGTGCCATGCTAGACAGTTTTTTACATATCTATAAGTCTATCATTCGCCCATGCTTAGAATATTGCTGCCACATATGGTCCAGTGCCCCCTGCTATTTACCTTGAGCTCCTTGATAAAATCCAAAGAAGAATCAGCAATATTATTGGTCCTGATCTGGCAGCTCGGTTTCAGTCACTTTCCCACTGCCATAAAGTTGCCTCTCTGTCTTTTTTATAAATACTTTCATGGTAATTTTTTAGTTCTTAGACTTTTTGAATTTAAGTGCAGTACTAGACTAGCATTGAGGTATCAATTTGCAGTTGAGCTGGCTAGATGTAACCATAATTTCTATGCTAACAGTTTCTTTTCTTACACTTCTCACCTGTGGAACTCCCTTCCGGCTTCATGCTTTTTTGCCAACTTTAATCTGCAAAGATTTAAATGCAATGTCAATTGTTATCTACTGCCCTCCTGATTACCCTTTCCACTTCCCGCTCATTATTAATGTTTCTGTTCCTAATTCTTCCACACCCTGTAACCCCTTGTGTTTTAGCGGCTTTACTACCTTGCATGAGATTATACCAATTTAAAAAAAAAAAAGAAGAATTATTCTTACAATCTGAAATAGGTTTTGGCTTCTTGATTACTCTTTTCTCGTTCCACTCATTATTAATGCTTCTGTTCCTAATTCTTCCACACCCTGTAACACCTTTTGTCTTAGTAGCTTTACTGCCTTGCATGGTGTGATGCTGATTAAAAAAAAAAAAAAAAAAAAAAAAATCTCAATATTGAAATTCCAATTTACTATCATTTTTGAGGGCACAGGTACATTAGTATTTATAGAAACAAAACCTAAAAGAATAAAAAAAATCTGAACTCTAATTTTTTATTTTAATTAATACCATAATATCAAAGTAAAAAAAAACAAGAACAATAAAAAAAAACAAAGATCACAGACCTAGAGGATTAATTCCTTTTATTGTTCATTAAATATGGCTGAACTATTTTCAGGTCAAAATCCAATGATCATATGTCATTTACCCTCTCTTTCTATTGGATTATATTTTTGTTGGTCACAAATAAATAAATATGGGTCAAGCAGTTCTTCCTATTTATATATCATCATCTGTTCAGATTTGATTTCTAATTCATTGTAAACCTGGAGCAAAGCCTTAGCAGTTGGATTAAAATATTACTTTCTCTTCAGGTTTTATTTATCAAGAAATACATAAATACATCTGTAAATATTCAACCCTAATTTAATGCTTTCATTCATTCATTATTTTTCACCAAGAAAACTGACTTTCTACTCATAAGAATATTAAATTATAAAAACTTAGCGTGTATATATTTTCTTATCTTTATATGTACACCTAGTACATTAAAAAGATATAGATATATTTGTATACCAGTGCCGTGGACTTACTTTCTAGAATTGGTAAGTTTATAGTTTTAATTACCATTCTATAGGTGCTCTGTCTTTTTTTTTTTTTTTTTCAAAGAATTTTATAGTTTTTTGATTTTACTTCATCTTTTATTGTGTATTTTATTTCCTGCCACTATTTTTAAAAATTCTATCTTTATTCTCATTAATAAGTCGTGCTTGTTGCATTTGAGCTCCAGTTCATTGGTAATTATTCGTTTTGTTTTCAAGCTGTATTTCCCAGCATTGAAGATATTTTATACCCACCCACCAAAAAAATGTCTTTAAAATTTAAAACTACAGGTTACATTTTTTTATTTTACATAAGTTATTAATGCTTATCATCCCATTTTTGGGATGGTAGTTAATTAGTTGTTAATTATTATAATGAGTTATAGGTATCAGTACAAGGGTCTTATGCACCCCACTACAAATCTATGATACAGTCCCAATTATATGATACAGGGCCTCCAGGAATCTATGATCCCTCCAATCTATGGTATACCTCTCCAATCAATTTTTATAAGACAGTGTTCATATAAAATACAAATTTTTATTGTAACCTGATTTTATAAACTTTTAGTTAATACCTGATTACTTTTTGGAAACCTAAAATTGATAACTTATGTTTATTTTAACTTTAATGATTAATGTTGGATTTTATGGTGTGCATTATTAAGTTAATTTATATTTATTTATTCAAAGTAAAATACAATTTAAAGAGGGTGCCACTTTGATGCTGGAATGTCTTCAAAATTGGGAAATCTAGTTTGTGTATGATTTCTATCTGCTTTCTTTTAGATTTTAGATTCATTATTATTAAAATTCTAATGATTATTATCACCCTGATTCTTTGATTTGCGGTTTTCCTGATAAGTAGGGGGGTGCCATCTTTATAGGTCTTTTTGAATTTGGTTTTTCCTTACAAATCACCTTTGTTTGAAACAGTCACAAGTCGCTTACACTATCCAATGTTTTTAAACTGCCACTCTTTTAAGTTCTGTTCAGGGTCAGTGATGCTTAACTGATAATAAGTTTTAATGTGTGGGTGGTGTAATGGATAATGGCTTGGAATTGGAAATCAGAGATACAAGTTCCAATTCGAATCAGGTACATTATATTCACTTATGTGTAAATACCTTGGGGAAAGTTATGAATTCATCTTTTCTCCCTACAGGTATGGGTTAATTAATAGAACATATATCAATAAGGTTTAGTCTTGGCATAAGGCCACAGAAGTTGAGCACAGTGTGGACTTCAGTCATTACTAAGGAAGATTTTCTTGCTTAGTAATTTTCCATGACCAGGTTCCCTTTCTACTTTGGTTTTTCCTTACGTACAAAGTGTATTCTTCCTTAAAATGTAATTTGTAAACAGTATGACTGCAGTAAAGTGTAAAGAAGCAGTGATAATTATTTAACCTTTCCTATATAGAAATTGGGCTTACAACCATATCACATTGAAACACCAGTTCTTGTATGATTACCAAAGTTAAGCAATGTTGGACCTGGTCAATACCTAGTTGGGTGACTGCTTGGGAATATCAAGTGCTGTAAGTTTTAATGTGTGGGTGGTGTAATGGATAATGGCTTGGAATTGGAAATCAGAGATACAAGTTCCAATTCGAATCAGGTACATTATATTCACTTATGTGTAAATACCTTGGGGAAAGTTATGAATTCATCTTTTCTCCCTACAGGTATGGGTTAATTAACAGATCATATATCAATAAATCATGATTATTATCTCACAAAAATTCTTCCAATCTAAAAATATTTTCTGATTTTAAATAACCTTCAAAGGATTGATAAGCCATAAAAGAACAAGTCAATCAGTCTTTTAGAGATACATTTTGCCGTTATCTGAAAATTGTTTTAAGTTCTTGAATAATTTCACAGCTTTTGAGCAAAGTATTTGGTGTCTTACAAGATTCCCCAACCCACCCAAATAAATACAATATTACAACATTATGGAGTTGAGTTAGGTGCAAGTTCTAATAGCCTGTAGTGTCTCGGTCAACTTTGTATATAAAATTCCCTCTTTACATTGAATATTACTGCATTATAGTATTAAGCTAGGTACATATATTAGTAGCCTATGGCATCTAGGTAAACAGTAGCTGACTAGATACCTCAAATTTACATATCTTGTATATACCATGTCCCTTCAGGACACAGGTTATCATGGCTCTCTACAATTTCCTGTCCTTTGTAGCTCTTAACAAATTTTGTCTTTTTGTTATTTCTCCTAAATTTTGTTCCACCATCCATTTACTCAGGCTTACAAAGTAGGATATGCATTGTTTCCCCCCTCTCTCTCTCTCTTGCCTCCAAATCTCTCCTGTGAGTATCAGATTTTCCAATCTCTCTTTCCTCATATCAAATGTCAGCTCCTTTCTGATGTTAAGTATAAGTTTCTTTTCTGTGATAAAATTTGAGCCAAAGACAGTGTTTTTCAACCAGTGTGCCAGGGCACAGCAGTACACCCTGAATGGTAACCAGGTCCACCCCAAGTTAACAGAAGTGTAATTTATTAATTTTGTTTTTTAATTGTTATAACAATTATAAGCTGATAAAACCTCATGATCTCATAAAGTTAGAGACTAAATCTCATTCATAAGATAGGAACGTGTTATATATTCTTTTTTATGTACTGTATATACTCGTGTATAGTGCAAGTTTTATAAATAGTTTTTTTTTATGCAAATAATAGGGGGCGCACTATAAAATGGTAATTT
>OZ038517.1:45216699-45229199 GCA_964036315.1 Acanthosepion esculentum | reverse complement strand
ATAATTTTGAAGGGAGATGAATTTACTTTCTTTTAATGCCATTTCATTATTCTATCTGGTATTAAACTTGTTTTATAGGGTTGGATACCTTATTCATCAATCAAGTCTTATAATTTTGAAGGGAGATGAATTTACTTTCTTTTAATGCCATTTCATTATTCTATCTGGTCTAAAACTGGTTTTATAGGATTGGATACCTTATTCATCAATCAAGTCTTATAATTTTGAAGGGAGATGAATTTACTTTCTTTTAATGCCATTTCATTATTCTATCTGGTATTAAACTTGTTTTATAGGGTTGGATACCTTATTCATCAATCAAGTCTTATAATTTTGAAGGGAGATGAATTTACTTTCTTTTAATGCCATTTCATTATTCTATCTGGTATTAAACTTGTTTTATAGGGTTGGATACCTTATTCATCAATCAAGTCTTATAATTTTGAAGGGAAATGAATTTACTTTCTTTTAATGCCATTTCATTATTCTATCTGGTATTAAACTTGTTTTATAGGGTTGGAGATTCTGTTTATCAATCAGTCCTCATAGGTAATCACTGCACTTTTAGGAACTAAAATTTTACTTTTAGTTCTGTATCTATGTTAGTAATTATCTTTTTTATGCCCCACCTCCACTTGTGTTTATATTGTATCAGTTACCTTAAATTATGCTTTGCTAAGATTTCAGCAAAACATTTATAAATATGTCAAAATTGCTATGATAAACACTAATAGTATTTGAAAGTAGAAAAATATCTGATAGAATTAATGCATAAAACGTAAAAATCAATGATTAATAAGTTTAATTTTGGATATTTTCACATGTTTTCTATCATGAAAGCATAACTGGACATTAAAAAATAACCTAATATATCATTGTATTGATGTTTTGCACTTTGACTAAAGCAATATTTGTATTTACTTTTATCATTTTTTTGTCATTTTTTTCAAAACAATTGCTTATTTGACACACAATTTCTACAGAGAAAGACAATTTTGAAATTGATATTCAGTTTTCAGAAGTATTATTGGCTTTGTTAAAAATTTTGAAATGTGTTATTATCATTCCAAGTGTTTAATCTGTCGAACATGTTGTTCCAAGATTTTGGTTAAGCCATTCTTCGACCATTTTCAAGAAGATAGTATATGACTAAAGTAAATTGTCATTTTGGGAATAATCTTTATCATTACATGTGCTGTTATTTTCTGACATTTTTCCATTCTCATTACCATGTTCTGACAGTTTTCTGCCCTGACTCTGACAGCTTTCCACTCCTGCTAACCCATTCTGACAGTTTCCTAATCCTGTTACCATGTTCTGACTGTTTTCCCCATACCTGTTCCTGCTCATGTTCCCTCATTCTGACAGTTTCCCCATTCCTGCTACTACATTCTGACAGTTTTCTGCTCCCACTACCACATTCTGACAGTTTTCTGCTTCCCCATTCTAACAGCTTTCTGCTTCCCCATTCTAACAGCTTTCTGCTTCCCCATTCTGACAGCTTTCCACTTCCCCATTCTGACAGCTTTCCACTTCCCCATTCTGACAGTTTTCCACTTCCCCATTCTGACAGCTTTTCTGCTTCCCCATTCTGACAGCTTTCCACTTCCCCATTCTGACAGTTTTCCACTTCCCCATTCTGACAGTTTTTTCCGCTTCCCCATTCTGCCAGTTTTTTCCGCTTCCCCATTCTGCCAGTTTTTTCCGCTTCCCCATTCTGCCAGTTTTTTCCGCTTCCCCATTCTGCCAGTTTTTTCCGCTTCCCCATTCTGCCAGTTTTTTCCGCTTCCCCATTCTGCCAGTTTTTTCCGCTTCCCCATTCTGCCAGTTTTTTCCGCTTCCCCATTCTGCCAGTTTTTTCCGCTTCCCCATTCTGCCAGTTTTTTCCGCTTCCCCATTCTGCCAGTTTTTTCCGCTTCCCCATTCTGACAGTTTTTTCCGCTTCCCCATTCTGACAGTTTTTTCCGCTTCCCCATTCTGACAGTTTTCCACTCCTGCTGCTTCATTCTGACATTTTTCTGCTTCCCTACCCTGTTCGGATCGTTTTCCACTCTTGCTACCATATTTCAACCATTTTTCTCTCTTTTTATCTTTTTTCTCATTAATAAACTTGATGCTAATCATATTTACAATTTATTAAAACAGTTATCTGTATCTTAAAATTTAAATGTCTTTGGCCTTTTTTTTCCCTTGTGCTTTTCTTTTTAATCCCACCTTTTAATATTAATTTTCCATCTCGTAATCCTTTTATTATTTATGGATTTTTAAGTTTTTTGAGTTTTGAATTTCCAAGTTTTCAGTCACAATATATGAGGAAAAAAAAGGAGTCATCAGTTTAAACTGACACTAGGTAGATATGGGTTTATCAGTGATTCATTTTTAATAATTCAAATAGTTTTTAGTGTTTTTGAGTTGAATATGAAGACTTCATGGGTCATGTTATCTTTTTTTAGCCAATAGATTGCAGAGTTCCTAATTAATTCTCTATATGCAGCTCTCTGGATTTAGCAAGATTAAAATATATCTTACTCCTTATTCTCCCCTCAGATATAGCTTTATTCAAACGTCCCTCTTGCTCCTTTTGCAAACTATCAGTAATATTTTACAATTAAGCTATAATAATAATTCAGCAATGCAGTATAATGGATTCAAGTCCAAAAGATTACCACTTTTTATTTTAATCTCTAGACATTGTCCTGCTTTCTCTTTTCTTTCTATAATTACTGTTGTGTTAACATGAAATTGTCCTGTCTTCTTTCAATTTTGGAAATACTGACAAGTTATCCCAACATTGTCTTGCTTTTTTATTCAACTTGGGAAATACTGTTGAATTGCCCCAGCATTGCCCTGCTTTTTTTAATCATTTAAATTTGAGAATTTTTTTAATCCTTTCACCCCAAGCAAGGCAATAATGCAACTTGGATGCAGGGGATTGCTGTGGGTGAAAGAATGAGGAGACGACATTGGTGAAAAAATAAAGGAACAGGATTCACGAAGATTAATAAGTTAGCTCAACATTTTCCTGCATTGTTTCAGTTTGGGCAATACAGACATGTTAGCCTGACATTGTCTTGCTCTATTTTGATTCAACAAATACTGACAGGTTAGCCCGACATTGTCTTGCTCTATTTTGATTCAACAAATACTGACAGGTTAGCCCAACATTGTCTTGCTCTATTTTGATTCAACAAATACTGACAGGTTAGCCCGACATTGTCTTGCTTGCTTTTGATTCAATAAATAATGACAGGTTAGCCCAACATTGTCTTGCTTTATTTTGATTCAACAAATACTGACAGGTTAGCCGGATATTGTCTTACTTGCTTTTGATTTAAGAAATAATGACAGGCTAGCCCGACATTGTCTTGCTCTATTTTGATTCAACAAATACTGACAGGTTAGCCCGACATTGTCTTGCTTGCTTTTGATTCAACAAATACTGAAAGGTTAGCCCAACATTGTCTTGCTTTATTTTGATTCAACAAATACTGACAGGTTAGCCCGACATTGTCTTGCTTTATTTTGATTCAACAAATACTGACAGGTTAGCCCGACATTGTCTTGCTTTATTTTGATTCAACAAATACTGATAGGTTAGCCCGACATTGTCTTGCTTGCTTTTGATTCAACAAATACTGATAGGTTAGCCCGACATTGTCTTGCTTGCTTTTGATTCAACAAATACTGATAGGTTAGCCCGACATTGTCTTGCTTTATTTTGATTGAACAAATACTGACAGGTTAGCCCGACATTGTCTTGCTTGCTTTTGATTCAATAAATAATGACAGGCTAGCCCGACATTTTCTTGCTTTCTTTTGATTCAACAAATACTGACAGGTTAGCCTGACATTGTCTTTCTTGCTTTTGATTCAATAAATACTGACAGGTTAGCCCGACATTGTCTTGCTTTCTTTTGATTCAACAAATACTGATAGGTTAGCCTGACATTGTCTTTCTTGCTTTTGATTCAATAAATACTGATAGGTTAGCCCGACATTGTCTTGCTTTCTTTTGATTCAACAAATACTGACAGGTTAGCCTGACATTGTCTTTCTTGCTTTTGATTCAATAAATACTGATAGGTTAGCCCGACATTGTCTTGCTTTCTTTTGATTCAACAAATACTGATAGGTTAGCCTGACATTGTCTTTCTTGCTTTTGATTCAATAAATACTGATAGGTTAGCCCGACATTGTCTTGCTTTCTTTTGATTCAACAAATACTGACAGGTTAGCCTGACATTGTCTTGCATTTTTATTTAATATGTGGAATTTTGTTGAATTAGCCCAACATTGTCCTTTTTTTAACCATTTTAACCCAAAGCAAGGCAATAAAGCCATTTGCAGCCATAATCTTAATAACATAAAATATGCAGATGGTCAGTATTGATAACAGAATCAGAAAGGAAACTACAGAAACTCCTGCAGAAGGTAGAGAGGGAAAGCAACAAGAAAGACTTAAACATGAATTGTAATGAGACAGAATATATGGTTGTCAGCAAAAGACACAGCCGAACATTCTAATTACAATTGGAGATATCAAAATTAAACAAGTATAAAAATTTAACTACCTTTTAACAGAAGACAGAAAATGCGACACTGAAGTCTGAAGACGTATTGGGATAGCGAAAGTTGCTTTCCAAAAGTTGATCAAAGCATTAAAAAACAAGAAAATTTAATTTGAAACAAAGAAAAGCATTTTGAACTGTTATGTAATATCGGTCCTCCTATATAACAGTGGATGCTTACAGAGGAAGAATACACTAAAAGCAACAGGAATTTGTTTCTGCAGAAAGATGTTGAGAATACTATTGACATGTGAGCAACAACAAAGTTTTAGAAAGAATGGAAATGAAAATGACATTTATACTTAACATCAGAAAGAGACAGTTAAAACTTCTAGGGGCATATAATAAGGTAAGAGGTCCTAGAAAATTTGATACCCACAGGATATAGTGAAGGCCAGGGAGGGACAGAGAAAGGCAGCACCATAACCTACCAAATGAACTTGTGTAAATGTATGGCAGAACGGAGATTAGGGGATATAACAAAAATACAAACTTTACTATGCTCTACAAAGGATAGGAAATTGTGGAGAGGCATTATCGCTTGTGTCCTGAAGGGAATGGGCACAAAAAAAAGGTGGACTGTTACCAATTTTTTCTTTTCTTATTCTTCAGTATCTTTCTCTGTTTTTTTTTAATAACTGATTTTTTTTTTAATGCTGTTTTCAAAAACCTTAATCTGTGTATGGGCAATGTGCATACTGATAAGAAACATATTCTGCAAGCAACCTACCCACCTCCAGATTCAACTACCCCTCAGATATAGGGAGTAGGCTTTGTTTGTTTCTTTTGTCCTTTTTTTACTAGAATTCATTTCTTGCTCATTCACTGGGATGAGCAGATGCAAACATTCCATTGATTCTCTTTTCTATGGAGGGTTTTTTGTTTTCTTAACTCATTTTTTTTATTCCAAAAAAGGTGTTGAAATCCTTTAAAGAATGAGACTAGAGAAGTGTTGCAAGGAAGACGATTTAGCGGCACAGTGATGCTAATTTGTTCACTGACCTGAATCATACCTTTGAGTTTATCTTTGAGGAATTTTGACTGGGTTTCATTTTAAAATTCTCCTTAACTTCAGATTAGCATGTCCACACACCAAAAGTTTTTTTTTTTTTTTCCAAAGAATTCAAAATTTTTGCTTTTTTCTGTTTCCCTCACTGCAGATAATCAAGAATAAAGTCTTCAGAATTTTGTGCATTATAAAGATATTGTAGTTTTTAATTTCATAAAATATTTGACATGCCTATCTGTCACTAGAATTTTGCCAGATATTAAAAGCGGGTTTGAAAATAGATTATATACAGTGTAACCCGGATATAAGAGAGTTGTTGGGACCGGAGAAGAAGTCTCTTATATCCGGGTTTGGTCTATTTTGTTTTATTAACACAGGCTCTAATTTGGGACCAGAGAAAATCTCTCTTATATCCGGTTTTCTCTTATATCCGGATTTCTCTTATATCCGGATTTCTCTTATATCCGGATTTCTCTTATATCCGAGTTGCACTGTATATAAAAAGAAAAAAGAAAATAGATTATACAGGGTTTGGCAGAAATACTTCCCACATAATGGTAAGACATTAGGTAGAGGAAGACACCATTGCTACTAATGTCTTGCTATTATGTGGGTGGTATTTCTGATGCACCCTGTATATATTAAAAGAAAGAGTGAAAATAGATTTTTAAAAGAGAAAGTGAAAATAGCTTATATTTAGAGTGATTGAAAATAGATTAGGTATATATTAAAAAAGAGAATGAAATTGATTGTATCTATTAAAAAATGCAGTGAAAATAGATTATACATATTAAAAGAGAAAGTGAAAACTGATTATACATATTAAAAGAGAAAGTGAAAACTGATTATACATATTAAAAGAGAAAGTGAAAATAGATTATACATATTAAAAGAGAAAGTGAAAATAGATTATACATATTAAAAGAGAAAGTGAAAATAGATTATACATATTAAAAGAGAAAGTGAAAATAGATTATACATATTAAAAGAGAAAGTGAAAATAGATTATACATATTAAAAGAGAAAGTGAAAATAGATATTTCTTTCATGTGCTGTGTCCTTTCACTAGTGAGCAATTATGGCAATCAGCAACTTCCTGTTCCTTGTTGCTTTAACCAAACTTTTTCTCTTTATCATCCCCCTTTGTCCTCATTCTGTCATCCATTCGTACAAACTCGTTAGGTAGGTTCAGTTATGTGTTATACATGATATGCACAGGTGATCATGTATCGAAAGATACATGACTGATGGCAGAATTTTTCTCGCAGTAGGTTGCCATTTCTTTCTGCAGTAGACCAGTTGCCATCCAAGGCTATAGAACCCAGTCTGTCCTGCTATTTACCTATAGCTGGGGGTTAAGAAGAGGATTCATAACTTTCCCAAGGGTATTAGCATGTAAATGAATGTAATGGATTTGACTGGAATTCAAACTCAGCTCTCCGATTCCTCAATCTGAGCCATTATCCATTACTCTACCATGCTTCTTAGGTAGGTTACTGGATGTTTTTCTCTACCCCACTTACCTTCTCTATTTTCCCCCTCAATTCCTTTATCTGATCCCTACTGTGACCAACATAATGACTTAAGCCAGTCACAGCATTGAAGTAGGGGAGAGAACAGGTAGAAAAAGTTGATACTCAAACCAAGAATTTACTTCTTTTTTATGTGCCATGTCCTTTCAGAACGTGGGTAATTAAGGCTCTCCACAATTTCTTATCTTTTGTGGCACATCCAGTGCCTCTCCTGCTATCTAGTTAAACAACATCATTAGGCAGGTTACATGAGGTTTCCCTATATCCCTCATGCCTTCAATATGTTCTGTGAGTGTCAAATTCTCCAAGTCTTCTTTCTTTCCCAAAATTTCAATTATCTCTTTATGGTTCTAGGTACAGGGTTTGGCAGAATTACCTCCCGCATAATGATAAGATATTAGTAGCAATGGTGTCTTCATTTAGCTTACCCTTATGTGGGATATATTTCTGCCGCACTTTGTATAAGTTTCCCTTTGCTACCCATTTTTCTTCAGTCTTCCTCATCGTTCACATGTTCCATTGACAGTGTTCCCAGCATCCTTTTGTAAAATCCACATCTCTGTTGCCTCAAGTCTCCTCTTCACTTTTGAGTAAATTGTCCATCATCCATTGCCGTATAGGAGGATTGATATTAGATAACTGTTCATCACCGTATTTTTTTGTTGTTTCTGTTGCCTCAAGTCACCTCTTCATCTTTGAGGAACCTGTCCATCCTCCACTGCCGTATAGGAGGATTGATATTGTATCAGCACCCTTTTTTTTGTTTCTAAAAATATTTTCCTTTTTCTTAATACTTTGTTTCTCTTTTGGAAAGCATCTTTTACTATTCCAATGCACCTTCAAATTTCTTATCAAATAGTTAAATTCCTCTATTTGCGTTTTCTTTTCTTTTTATGTGCCATGTCCTTTCAAGATGTAGGCGATCATGGCTCTCCACTTCACCCTATCCCTTGTAGCTCTCAATAAGTTTTGTACCTTTGCCAACTCCCACAGACCATATTCTGCCATCCACTTGTTTAAGCCCGCCAGGTATGTCATGCATTGCTTTCCCTTGTCTCTCTTTCCCTCTATTCAACCTGTGAGTATCAGATTCTCCAGGCCCTCCTTTCTTATTATGTGTCCCAGAAATTTCATCTGCCTCTTCCTTATGTTAAGTATAAGCTTCCTCCTTGTTTGCATTCTCTCGAAGACCCCCTTGTTGCTCACACACTTGTTCTATGTTATCCTTAGCATCCTTCTGTAGAACCACATCTCCACTGCCTCAAGTCTCTTCTTCATCTTTGAGGAGACTGTTCAACATTTACTGCCATATAGGGGGACAGATGTCAGGTAGCAGCTCAGTACTCTTTTTATTGTCACCAAAGAATTCCTCCTGTCTCGCAGTACTGTGCCCAGCTTTTGGAATGCATACTTGGCCATCCTAATCCATCTTCGGATCTCAATGTCGCACCTACCGTCCGCTGTCAAAACACTTCCCAGATATTTAAACCTCTGCACATGCTTGATTTTAGTGTCCCTGACCTGCAAATTGCATTTTAGGCTCATCATAACTTCTATCTTAGCATTCTCCTCTTAGTAACAACTATACATTGTTAATAGTTAGTCCTTTCTTCTTGCTTTCTTTTACTACCTTGTCTAGGAGTTCCTGCAGTTTTCTTTCTGTGTCTACCATCAACAGGGTCTCATTTACATAGATCTCATTACGATTTGGTCCACCAATAAATCCTGGTAGTTCTCTGAGGATCGCCTAGCTGTAACTGTTGAACAAGTCCGGTGAAAAGACACTTCCTTTTCTTATGTTCCTTTCATATTTTTGTTTACTTGCTCAATTCATTTTCTATTTGTATGCAAGTGTTTTATTGTCAGTAAATGTTCCAGATTATCCCAATATCATTTCTCAACTGAAATAAATATTGACAATAACTTACAATAATTGACAATGTTCCCTCAGCCTGATAATAATTGAAATCTGTTGTTTTCATGTGATGTCTCAACACCTTAAAAGTATCATGTTCTCTTTAACAAAAATGTGTTCATTTAATATCTAGTTTTTAAAAAGGTTTATCTTATGTACTTTTTATTAAAAAAATAATTTATGTTTTTCTCTTTTAACTGCAGGCAGCTCACCATGTCTTCGGTAAAAGTTGCAGTGAGGGTGCGCCCTTTCAATAGTCGTGAAATATCTCGTGAATCCACTTGCATCATTGACATGACAGGAAACACCACAAGTAAGTAATATATATAGACTGCATTTTACTAAATGTTTATTGAGTGTACAATTTTCAAATTTGCCTGATTTGCAGAAAACAATTGATTGTATTTACTCCCTTGGGAAATAACAATCTTTAAGATTGTATCTCAACATGAGTACCAACCTGTTCAACACCTTTTCCAATTCAACTGGTAAGGGCATTGATTCTGACTGGAAGCTGGAAGTACATTTATTTATATCTACTTCTTAATCAATATTAATTCTTTAATGCTTCTGTCTTTTGTCCTGTACACTTTTTGCCTACCTTCACAGAATGAAGCTGCAAGGTATCAAATCCAGGAGTAATTTTATGTGTATATGTATGTATGTGAAAATTTCTCAAATTTAACTTTTAGAGAAGACAATATTTGTAAATAAATGACAATAAGAAAACAGTAATTGCTGACGCTTTTAGAGAAGACAATATTTGTAAATAAATGACAATAAGAAAACAGTAATTGCTGACGCTTTTAGAGAAGACAATATTTGTAAATAAATGACAATAAGAAAACAGTAATTGCTGACGCTTTTAGAGAAGACAATATTTGTAAATAAATGACAATAAGAAAACAGTAATTGCTGACGCTTTTAGAGAAGACAATATTTGTAAATAAATGACAATAAGAAAACAGTAATTGCTGACGCTTTTAGAGAAGACAATATTTGTAAATAAATGACAATAAGAAAACAGTAATTGCTGACGCTTTTAGAGAAGACAATATTTGTAAATAAATGACAATAAGAAAACAGTAATTGCTGACGCTTTTAGAGAAGACAATATTTGTAAATAAATGACAATAAGAAAACAGTAATTGCTGACGCTTTTAGAGAAGACAATATTTGTAAATAAATGACAATAAGAAAACAGTAATTGCTGACGCTTTTAGAGAAGACAATATTTGTAAATAAATGACAATAAGAAAACAGTAATTGCTGACGCTTTTAGAGAAGACAATATTTGTAAATAAATGACAATAAGAAAACAGTAATTGCTGACGCTTTTAGAGAAGACAATATTTGTAAATAAATGACAATAAGAAAACAGTAATTGCTGACGCTTTTAGAGAAGACAATATTTGTAAATAAATGACAATAAGAAAACAGTAATTCCCCTTGCTAAGAACACTCTGTTTTTTGTTTTTATTAATTTTCTTTGTTTGATTAAATTCAGTTCGTTTCTTGCTTTGAAAAAGTCCTCATTGGACGAAACGTGTCAGCAATTACTGTTTTCTTATTGTCATTTATTTACAAATATGTATGTATGTATGTACAGAGTGCGATAGATAAATTGCCACCAAAATTACACAGAAATGAAAATAACACTGACATCTCATCTTAAGAAATATATTTACCAAAATTACACAAAAATATCTTGAAATACAAAAGAGTAAATTTATTCTATATAATCACCATTGGCTTCAATCACGGCCTCCAGATAGGGTGCGATGGATAAATTGTCATCGGAATTACACAAAAATGAAAATAACACTGACATCTCATTGTAACAGATATATATTTACCAAAATTACACAAAAATATCTTGAAATACTAAAGAGTAAATTTATTCCATATAATCGCCATTGGCTTCAATCACGGCCTCCAGATAGGGTGCGATGGATAAATTGTCATCGGAATTACACAAAAATGAAAATAACACTGACATCTCATTTTAACAGATATATTTACCAAAATTACACAATAATATCTTGAAATACTAAAGAGTAAATTTATTCCATATAATCGCCATTGGCTTCAAATACAGCCTCCAGATGATTTCAGAATCTCCTGCAACTCTTCTGGATGATCTCCTTGTTTAAGTTGGTGAATGCTGTCATAATCCTTTGGTATTACAAAGAGTTATTTTGGTTTCTCGCTCAACATAATAATCAAGGGGGTTGCAGTTTGGGAAAGTTAGGTGGCCAGATGTAAGGGGTGATGTGATCACAGAAATTGTCTGACAGCCATGACTGGGTTCTCTTGCTTGTGTGGCATAGTGCAGAGTCTTGTTGTTATACATAGTCTTCCAGCAGCCACCCTCTTGATCCAGGGCAGCACTACCTCCTCAAGGCACTTGATGTAGTCCTCTCAGTTGAATCTTAGGCCCTGTGGGATGATGAAATGATGAATAACATCGTCATCACTGGTGATCACACCAAAGACCATGATGTTGACTGGATATCATATCAAACCGCCTAAATTCCTGGGAAAGAAACATTTTAATTTGAACCTGTGATCAAATTGGTAGTGGCATCCTTTATCTAAAAATGTAGCTCCCTAACACTGAACACACCACCAACATTATGACTGAGTGATTAAAATGTTAAGTGTTATTCAAAAGATTATCTCAAGAGTCCTTAATCACTGGGTACCACCATCCACTGATTTCAGCTGCAAGAGATCAAAATTTATCTCTTAATTCCTAAAATTGAATATTAATTCAAGCAAGCAGTTATAGAAAAGAAAATGTCCAATGTATTTTATCCATTAGGACTGCATCGAACTAAATTAGTTATGTTAGTGCAACTACACATGTGCACAAACGATGGATGCTGGGATTTTTAAATTTACATACATACACATATATATATATATATATATATATATATATATATATATATATATATATATATATATTTTGAATTGGACACTGTCCGACAATTTATTTTAAAGACATTTATATGTTTAACGTTCTTTTTATAGATACATTTGCTTAAATACTTGTATCTATAAAAAGAACGTTAAACATATCGTAAATGTCTTTAAAATATATATATATATATATATATATATATATAATCTCTCCAATTTTCTTTCCATCACTTTTGTTATTAGATTATCCCACACTATTTGTTATAATAGAAGATCTGTTGGGAATGTTGTAACAGCCAGGGTACAAATTCACTGTGGATGACCTTGAAATCAAGGCACTCTCGAGACATTTTTGTCTTAGGGAATTGTCTTCTCCTTTGATCAGAGTAACATTTTTATGTCAAAATTGTCATCAGACTCATTACAGTAAGCAACTAATGCATTTGATTACACACACACACACACACACACACACACACACACACACACACACACACATATAATAAGCTGGTTAAATAAAATTTGAGGAATAAAACATGTACAAAATCATG
>OZ038517.1:45189199-45204199 GCA_964036315.1 Acanthosepion esculentum | reverse complement strand
AAGTATCCTCCATAGTTTACCTTTATTTGTGCCCTAAATGCACCCTACTGCAAAAATGAAAGCTCAAAATATAGACATGAATTATAAACTTAGAACTCAAGATATGTGTCAATGATAATATTTAAAAAAAACAACTTACAAATTCATTTTTTAATATTGGCTTTTTAATTCAATTTTTAAAGATAAAAGCATTTATTCCCTTTTTATTTGTCCTATGGTAATATTAGCCATTTAGCATTCATTAACCGAAGATTTAGATTTGTTGGTGGTAGAAATTCATAAAAATCTTTCTTTTAAAACAATTTTTCAGGAAAATAGATTTCTCAAGTCCAGTCGCAATTAATGCTCTTTCCAGTATTGATAGGGGTGGGTGGGTGATGTCCTTCCTTACCTTTTGTTTTCCTACATTTATTTTTGTTTTTTATTACTTAACCCTCTCTATTTTTATTTTGCAGCTATCCAGAATCCAAAACCAGGGCCCAAAGATAACCAATACAAAAGCTTCAATTTTGATTACTCATACTGGTCACACACAGATGTAAGTAATCTCTTCCCATCAGCATTTCTTTGACAATTTTCCCACAGTTTATTCTGAAGAATTTTGCTGATAATTTGCCTTACATATTTGCTACTTTTGTTGTCAGAAAACCAACTTTAAAACTAGGTTGCAATTTGTATCTTTTTGAAAATATTCTTAAAATAGTGTTCTGTAGATATTTTTTTAATCATTTCCCCACAAGCAAGGCTACAAAACCAGCAAGAAGCAACTGAGAGTGAAAGAAATTGAGAAAATTTTATTGTGGAGAAAAAATAAAAGAACAGGATTTAAAAAAACAAAAAGCAAAAGTTATTGGTTTTGAATTCTGTTCTTTTATTGTCCAAAATATTCCAAGATAACCTGGCTGGGATTGGCATGAGTAATTATAACCTAATAGTTATGGTGAAAACACTATGTCAAAACATTTCTGAAATTGTGTGTGTGGTGTATGTTTATGTTCAGTGAAAAAAATCCACTGGTTAATACCTTTATTGATACTACCCAAGATTTGCAAAAAAAGGTAAGCCATATGTTGAAGGTGACATGATCATGAGGATTATCAGCCAGTTGCCTTTGGATTGTTGATGAGAGAACAGAATCCTGTGGGAAGAGATTTAATCCCAAGCTTGACTGCCATAAAATATTGAACACTTCATCAAAGATAAGGACAATAGTCTGAATGTAAATAGTGTAAATAATAACAAAGTACAGGATGTGGAATTAGTAAATACAAAACACTTCAGATACATTGGTATATGGATCAGCTATAGCAAATTAAGTATAGGAGAAAAAGAAATTGAACATAGAATAGGCTGTGTTAGAGGTAGTTTCACCCAATACTGCCAATTGCTACAAAACCAAAACATCAACCTGAAAACTCTACTCATGTTCTTAAATAACGTTGTTAGATCAAGATTTTCATATGGATGTCATGCATGCCACCAAACCCATTCAGGAATATCTAAACTGTCAGCTGTATTCAACCACTTCCTAAAATCAATAGTGAAAAAAGGCTTTGAGCAAGTAAATCCTGAGGTTCTTGGCTAAGATCATCCTTCTTTGAAAATTGTGAACTGGCACTACAGAATCACAAAGAACTGTAACAAATAACAGAAACCACATCATTTGAGGACTACCAACAGCAGCAAAAACTAAAATGGATAGCACATGTAACTTGAAGAGAAAATAATGATATAATCAAGATGTTGACATTCCACACCACTTCAATTAAAAGGTTAGGAAGGAAACTGCTATCAATACTGAAAATAGTGATAACAGCTAGTGGACTTGACAAACGTGTTTTCCTAAAAAAAGTGTTTTAAGTGAAAGATTTTATAAATTTCAAATGAAAACAGTACTGGCTGCTTGGTCAATGAATGCTAAATATTTGCTTATAGGGAAACAGCTAATATTGCCATTACCATTAACATTGCTACAATATAGCAAATCCAATCTTCACTGGGTGCCCTATGCTGACGGCTTTGTGCCAAACTAAGATAAGCTTAATGAGCAGTAACCTAAATTAGCAATATTTTCTTACAAGTTATAAAATTGTTTTTATTTCAAGTAATGCCTGTGGCTGTTTTAAAATATTTTCAAGAGATTTTAATTTTAATAGACAGTGAGATCATTTCACACATTTTAATTGTAATTTTTCTTTCTTCCAGCCAAATGACAGCAAGTTTGCGTCACAGACTAAAGTCTATGAAGACATTGGTCTTGAAATGTTGGACCATGCCTTTGAAGGTTACAACGTATGCATTTTCGCTTACGGACAAACAGGTGCTGGAAAGAGTTACACGATGATGGGTAAAAACGAAGAAAGTCAGCGCGGAATCATTCCACTGGTAAGTAATTAACTGAAGTCTCCCTCTTGGTCTCTCTGTGTGTGGGTGTGTCTCCCTCTCGGTCTCTCTGTGTGTGGGTGTGTCTATCTCTTTACCTTTGTCTCAGTTTCTCTCTTGCTTGATCTTTTTTTTGTTTTAATATAATGCTGTAGCATACCGACGGACGATATTGGGTATGTCCCCATTCACATAAATACAGTAGTAAGTACTGTATGTTGGTCTGCAGTTGGAGATTCATTGTGGAATTCACTTGACTCACTTCTAGCAGTTGACTACTTCTTCTACGTGTCGCTGGCAAATCTTATATGTGTTGTTCTTGTCCTAAGTATTAGCTTTCATTACCAAGCTTTGTGCGATTATTCTATTCAGTAACCTTTCCTAGGTTACAACATATAAATATTGAAGAAATTAAATATCAATTCCATATTGAATATGTAATTGAATATCTCATCACTTGTGCTACTTAAAGATTGGGAGGCAATGACATAACTATCTAGGTGTTCCCATGAAGCCTTGAGTAAGGCAGTAATATCTGAGTATTGTTTTTCTTATATATATATTTCATTGAGTAATATAGATATATTATGGCTATTTTTATTATAATCCTTTCCAGTTCTCTAATCATTTTCTTGATGTTAAGATGAAATTCATCAAGGAAGGCACAATAATTTTTGTTTTTCTACAATGCAGAAAAATACTTGTAGACAACACCAATATACTACACCATGAAATTAATAAACAAAAACTTCAAATACTTGAGCCCTCTATATTAAAAGCAACGAACTAACACTCAACAAAATTTATTACGGGTGTAGCAGCAATGTGTTGAAGTTCATTTAACCAACATTTAATACCATTTTGCATTTCTACCAATTTCTGATCATCTCCCTTATATGGGGACAATTGTTTTGTAAAAAAAATTCCATAGTTAAAATGGATAAATTAAAAAATTTTTAAAAATTGTAACAGGACATTCACATGTGTTTTTGAAAATCACCACCACCAATGAAATGCAGATTTTATCACAGTTACAATAAGTTTGTCTTTGTAATTTACACCTGAGGATGATCTTGGAGGTGATTGAAAGTACTCGGGTAGGAAAAAACTATGGCGCTTTCCTTGATGAATTTCATCTTAACATCAAGAAACTGATAAGAAAACTTGAAAGGTGGATTCATACCTAATAAGAACCTTTTGGGTAAGATTTGTATTGCTAAATCATTATCACAAAAAAATTCTTACAATCTAAATGGCTTTAAATAACCCGCAAAGAGCTGATGAGCAATAGAAAACAAATAAATGAATTGATAACTCAAATAGAGCAAGTGATATTACAATCACATATTAACCATGCAATAAAAGTATTTTTTTTTTAAACAGGGAGACTTAATATTTATATTGAAATAAGATTCATTTGTCATAATAAAACAATTCAAAATTTGTTATGCTTTATTAGTATTCAATTTGCCTTTCACTTATTATCTCTGTTGTCTACTTTTTTTTTCTGATTCCAGCTTTGTCAGGATTTATTTGATCGGATTAAAGACAACAAAAGCGAAGAACAATTGTATTCAGTTGAGGTGAGTGTCTCAGAAAATTTTTTTTGTGTTTACCATATTTTGCTGATTATAAGATACATTTTTTCCTATCAGATTTCTCCAAAAACTACTCTGTATTCTATGAATCGAAGGTCAGTGAGAGGAGTTATAATTTTGGGGTGTGGGGTGAGCATCAGCTTCCTAGTTACATCCAATTCTGAGCACTTGAATGAAAAACAATTCCAGTGTTTCAAAATTAAATTAACATTTTGAGAGAAGCTATTTATACAGTTGGGATACTGGGATATTGACAAGAAATGAAATTCCTGTTACAGTAACATCTGCATTATGTATTATGCACTCTAACTTCTCTTCTAATTATTACATTCTAAATAGTTACCATAAATTTGATAATTCTTCTTAGTCTGTGAGGAATTAGTCATGATTAGTCAGGTTCTCATGCTGAAATATGCTATTTAGTGGATAAAATTAGGGATTGAGCTATGAAGTACATGCAAGGTGACAACCTTTTTTCCGATTTTTTTTGTTCAACATTTGCCTAGGTGGAGGGGGTATCTAATGTATTGGAGAGTCTTATAAGCAGTGAAATACATTATCATAATTCTTTCATCTCTTGAGGAACTGCAGCGTTCCGGTCATAGTAGCCATTTTGGGGTTGTTACTTTCCCCCTATTATTAAACCTAATAATTACATTACTTTTCATATGTTTTATTTTATTATTTTACGGTGACAGGCTGAAAGGGCTCGTCAGATTTGCTGCTTAGAAAGAACATTCAAGTTACTGGCTTCTGTGATTGCTTGCCCTTCATTCATTATGATTACAGCCAGATCACATTGAAACACCAGTTCTTGTATGATCACTGAAGTTAAGTAATGTCGTGCCTTGTTAGTACTGAGATGTGACACCACTTGGGAATACCAGGTGCTGTAAGTTCGGATGTGCAAGTAATGTAATGGATAATGGCTCAGAATTGGAAGTCGGAGAGTCAAGCTCAAATTCTAGTCATGTTCATTGTATTCACTTACATGCAAATACCTTGGAAAAGGCATGAATCCACCTCTTCTCTCTCCCCAGCTATAGGTTAATTAGTATGACTTGTATCTGTAAATCATTATCTCCAAAAAATTCTTACAATCTAAAAATATTTTTTGGCCTTTAAATAACCTGGAAAAGGTTGATAACCTCTAAAAAAAAAAAACTCAAATCAATCAACGTTGTCCGCTTATGAAACCTATCAGATTCCATTGTAAGTGACTCTTCATCTGACCTCATTTGATTGCCATCTTGTTTTTCTGCTAAGGTGTAATGCAATATGAAGTAAGAATAATTATTGCTTCTTGAGTGGGTTGGATAATTCATTAAAGACGTGTACACTGATGCAGATTGTATAACTGATCCACTATTGACATTATACAAATAGCTGATGAACAGGGAAGATTTGAAATGATTGTTTGAAATTGTTAGCTAATCTAATGATGGGATAACATTTGTCCACTTTGTTGGACAAACAAATTAAAAACATCCTGTGCAGCTCATACTGACAGGTTGACATGGAACTCTGTTTTTTTTTCCTTCAACAACATTATTCTCTGTCTTCCTCTTGCCATTTCTCCTCCTCTCTGGATGTTTTACTTTTCCCCTCTCAAAGCAGGACAAGAGGGACCCCTACAATTCCTGGAAAACAAATTACCTCAAAAATTCTGCCTCTACTATATTTTATTTTTTCTTAAAACCCCAAAGTGGAATATTTATTTTTAATTAATTCCTTTTTCAGCATTTCAAATTTGTCCAGATTTTCTTAAAAAAAAGAAAATCTATTTCTATAAACGTTCTTCATTGCCTAAATTTAAATGTATCTAAAAAATCTTGAAAAAAAATGAAAGTCTCTTAATAAAAGACAGAAGCAGAAACTTTTTTATTATTCATGCAAGCCTCTTCTCGTATTAATTTCTTTTCTATTTTCTATTCATCTTATTTTTGTTGCTTATAGTAGTATTAGGCGTAATAATCCTAGCTTGTCTAAATTTCTTAGATCAAGCATTGACATTATTACATTTTGACCAGTTTTACTTTCATTTTATATTTGTTGCTTGTTTACACTTAGTAGTAGTCTTAAGCTAACTGAATGTCTTTGATAAAACATTGTCATTATTAACTTTTCAGAAATTAATAATTACATGTTTCATTTAAGAAATTCAGAGAAGCTCCCTCTGTAATACAAATCTTGAGACAATGTTTCCAGTTTTCTGATCAGAGTAAATCTGAAAACTTTTAAACGAAAATAGATTTCCAGAAATATTTTTATATAATCTTTGTGTGTGTCAGTGAGATACACTCTCAAAGTAATGCCACCTATTTATTTCCATGCAAAATACAAAAAATATCAAGAGCATAATAACACTACTTGGATAGAGCAAGTTTTCAACAACAAAGCATTATTTTTCTATACAGTCACTTTCATTGGCTATGCATTTTTGCTCACCTGCATGCTGTGCTCATGAAACTAGCAGAGATGACCCAATTTTATTCAAATACATCGCTGTCCCCACTTCCTAACTGCACCCACATCCATTGTTTGGTCTCTTTAAACAGTCAACAAGTATTACTGAATATCAACGAGTGCAATTTTTTTCTGCATGAAGGCATTTTGCGAAATGTGTTTGCTTCAGACACACTTTTGTGTCATATGCCATTTTACCAGACTACCACTCAGCTGCTATCTGTAACAAGGCAAAAATAAATTTATCGATTATTTCAACTTCTACTGCCATGCTATCAACATCGGTCTCTGATGTAATAATAGGATAGAAGGTATTACTTCAAACAGACTCTGATGAGCATGCACGATCTAAAAGGTCATCTGACAGTGATCTCATCCGACAATCCTCACTCTTGCTCCTTATGCGGCCTTCTTTGTAAATCACTAGCGGGAATTAAGTGCCACTTAAGATTATTGCACAAAATTTCATAACGGAATCAATTGGTTAAGTTGTCAGATCCTCATACATCGAAATCAACAGAAGAGTCCATTATATATATATATATATATATATATATATATATATATATATATATATATATAAAATGTTCCTTTATCATAGTAGAGATCAGTGATCCCAAGAGTGAAGCCAACTCCTGTAGGGCCAGCCATGGCAGTAGTGAGGAATCACTACACGGAACGCAAAGACCTAGACAAACTCAATGGCCAAACCAGTGGAAGCAGGCAGCGCCAGTTGAGCTAGTATAACCAAGGGAGACATTAACAGACCAAGCATCCAACAGCCCGATGCAATCAGGTTTACCAGATCTTGCCTGTCTCAATCCCCTTTGAGCCATAAGGGAAGGCACTTCTGGCCAAGTGTACGGAATAGGGAAAAAGGATGACAATTTGGATGTGAGCAGATGCCAATGACAATATATATATATATATATATATATATATATATATATATATACGAAAGGATTAGTATAAAAATAACTAGACATAATATTCTATAGTATTCAATGAAACATCTATCTATCTATCTATATATATATATATATATATATATATATATATATATATATATGCATGTGCAGCATCTAAAAAGTTCTGAAAATCTGATCAAATGTCAGTTTCTTTTTGGGGATCTGTTCTTGATAAAGTTGAAAACTTTTCAGCACCCCTTCACACACACACACACACACACACACACACACACACACACACACACACACACACACACACACACAAGGTAGTCAATAAGTTTAATTATTATCTACCCCTGTATCCTCCTAAACTGTGTCCCTCACCTTTTACTCTGTAACCCACTACTCAATGGTTCTTGGGCCTTGTACAAAATTAACATTATTGTAAGAATAAAAAAAAAAGTAAATACAATTCTGTACCTGTTGAACCTGTTTTATTTAAAACTTCATTAAACTGTATATTGTCCAAAATGCATTCCACGTGTAGATGGCATTCTCTTTTATATTGAAATTGCAGAATAGTATTATTGGATTTTCATCTTCTCGGCTCTTGTGAATCAATGTTGCTGTTGTGATAAACAACAGACCTGATCCAAGTTCGGTTTGCAGTTGGCTCCTCTTGCTGATTGCACTGTGATTTCAGTTGGATGGGAAATAGAACAGCAGGGAAATGCAGTTGCTTTGTTCAGCTTTTGTTGTCTTTTTGCCTGCAAGACTTCTTTGAGAAAGAACATAAAGAATAAAATGAAAATTGAGTTAACATATCTCTGCGGGACGGGTTTTTTTTTTAATTGTTTCTTTTTATCTCTTATACTATTATTTAAATTTTCTTCTTTTATATTCTTTCCATCCATTTGGATTCTTTTCTCTCCTTCCTTTGTGAGTTCTTTTCTTTTCTTCCTTTTGCGTATTTTTTGGGACTTTTTTTTTTAATGGTTTCTTTTTAACTCTTTTACTATTATTTAAATTTTCTTCTTTTATATTCTTTCCATCCATTTGGATTCTTTTCTTTCCTTCCTTTGCGTATTATTTGTCTCCTTCCTTTGCGGATTCTTTTCTCTCCTTCCCTTTTGCAGATTCTTTTCTCTCCTTCCCTTTTGCGGGTTCTTTTCTCTCCTTCCCTTTTGCGGGTTCTTTTCTCTCCTTCCCTTTTGCGGGTTCTTTTCTCTCCTTCCCTTTTGCGGATTCTTTTCTCTCCTTCCTTTCTGGGTTCCTTTCCTCCTTTGCATGTTCCTTTCTCTCTGGATTCTTTTCTCATTGGATCCCTTTTCTCCTTTGTTTATGTGATCATTTCTCAGTGGATTCCTTTTTCTTTCGATTACTTTTCTCCTTTGTGGCTACCCTCTCTCTCCAGATTCCTTCTCTCTTTTCTTTGCAGGCTCCTTTTTCATCTCTCTTGATTTTATCATCAATTCTTCCATATGTACTTTTTTTCTCCTATCTTTTCTTGCTCCTTTCTTTTCTCTTGACTTGCCTTTTCCTCACTTCTTTCTTCTACATTATTCTTTTCATGGTTTTTCTCTTCCTTTTCTATTTCATTCTTCCTTGATATATTGTTACATTTTTTTCTGTCTTCTAAAAATTATCATTAAAAAGCATCTCTGATTAATCCACTCATATTTAAAAGCATCTTTATTCAGTTTTAACAAGAAATTTAATTGACTTATTGATTCTCTGCTTTTTATTTCAACCGCTTCTTTTTGAAAACAAAACTTATGCAATTCAGAAATAGAAAAGACGGAAAATGTAGACCTAAAAATAAAATAAAATAAAATTCAGACACTTTATTTTCAAGTTGACTTTTTCAAAAAATGTCATTTGCTCACAAAAGACCAGAAACAGAACAGACATCTGCTGATAATGTGATATAAAATAAAATTAGTAAGAATAGTTTAAATCTCTGATATTACTTGGATGATATGAATATGATAATATAAAGAACAAATAAAAAATAAAATTATTTTATGACACTGATCATTTAAGTGCATAATTTCTGAGACAAGGAGTTGACATTATTTACATTCATATGTTTATTTTCATTCTTATCTTACTGTTTTTTCTACATAGTGGACAACAGTCAAGTAACCTTTTACTCCATCTGTTATCCTTTCTTTTTTTGTTATGTTATCTATATTTTTCCTCTTTAATTACTTTAGTGATATTGCTTATTTTATGATACTGATCATTTCAGTGCATAATTTCTGGGATAAGGAGTTGACATTATTTACATTCAGACTATTTTCCTCATCCTTGTTTTGATTTTCACAATGTGTTGGGCACTTGTGCCTTCCAGTCTTCTTCAGTTGCTTGTTAATCCAAATAACCCTCAAGGAATTTTGAAATGGACACTTTACTTAATCTGCACTTGTAGATTGTTCACATTTTGCTGTCAATGTCTAGAAGATATGTTATTCTTACTTAGCACTGAAGCACCTGAAGAAGGCTGGAGAGCACAACTGCTGAAATATGATAACACCAACGAAGATGAGGACAGTAGTCTGGATGTAAATAATGGCAATAATTTCAATGCATTTATATCGAGATCACCCAACAGCAGCCACTGCTTGTCAATTGCAAGACAAAAGCATTGTCAAATCCTCCCATGACGACTGTGACTTTCTCTTCCTTCTATTTCATATCTCTATTTTCTTTCTCACCATTACTTACGGTTCTTGCTATTTAGTGGACAACAGTCAAACCACCTTTTACTCCATCTGTTATCCTTTCTTCTTATGTTGCACCCACCTATATTTTTTACCTTTTAATTACATTAATGATATTGCTTAGTTCTCTCTTGCATTGCACTTTCCAGTGATCATTGCGTATTTCTGTGTACGTTTTCAGGTGATTTTGTTAAGTTCTATGTTTCACACCCATATCTTGGTCTCTTTTATGAGCCACGTTGACCTCTTTCAAGCTCTTACACTCTTCCCTCAGCTGGGTCTTTCTATTGACCTCTGTGTGTGTGTGTGTGTGTGTGTGTGTGTGTGTATCTATATCTGTATTACGGTCAAATCACGCTGAACACACCGGTTCCCGTTCAATCACCGAAGTTAAGCATCGTAGAGCCAGGTCAGTACTTAGATGGGGGACCGCTTGGGAACACCTGGTACTGTAAGCAGTGTGGCTGAGTGGTCTAGAATCTAGCTTTAGAATCACGAGGCACCGAGTTCGAATCCTGGCTGGAATTAATTTCAGCAGCTATCGGACTCCAAGCACAGGGCACCTTTGGCAAGTGTCTGTTCCATAGCCACGGGTCCACCAAAACCTTGTGAGTGAATTTGGGAGAGGAAACTGTGTGGAAGACCTCGTTGGCCAAAGCTAGCACGATATCACAAAAACACCGTGATTGCGAGTTGAGGTGGCCAGCCTTGTTCATTTATGATCACGCTGGGTTCGCACCAACGCTCTAAAACTGTTAATTGGTTCTGCACACGCCAATAACAGTATAAACTGCAGGTGGGCTCTGTGGGCATTTCCCAGTTGGGAAATTGCAAAAATGCCTGTGCAAATGTTGCCATATGCGCTAGCTAGCTGTCCATTGCAACGGGTGTCCTCGATATCGAGTGGCCAATTATTATATTATATTATATCTGTCAGAGTAACTGTTGGTGGTATTTTTATTTTGTTTATTTTTTTGCATAGTATTGACACAGTTCTCTTTTATTATTCTTAAGATCTTGTCAAGATTTATTGTGTAAAATACACAATCGTGGCACAAGGTCAAAAGGGGGGGTGGGGTTGAGGCTGGTCCTCATTTACTATCGTCTCCCTAGCTGAACCGATTCACAACCCATTCATTCATTACAATTAACACATTCGCCACAAAAACTCATCCATCGCCAATCAATCCTCCATATCCCATAATACTGCATACTCTCAGGGGAGACCTAAAAAATGCACCCCGTGACATAAAAATTTCATTTCATGATTATAAAATACTATACATAAAAATTCTTAAGATCTTGTCTCTACATTTGGCATCTACTTTGTTCCTGTCTATTAATGTGGGTTGCAGATTGAGCATGTTTCAAGCTCATTTTCCAGCGTCTGATATGCTCTCCACGTTTATTTTGTCTAATTTTTTGATTAGTTTAAGTCTGTATTCTCAGTTTATCTCTCATAGTATTTATTAGGTTGGTGCAAAAATAATGTTGTTTTTTGACGTTCAACTTCATGTGAGAAAACATTATTTTTGCACCAACCTAATACAAACATATTTCTTAACTTTCTCATCAGTTCTCTTGTTGACCTTGGGTCTTTCAGAATCACTAATAAGTCAGTAAGCTTCTCATAATTTTTATGCTAATTTTTATCGCTTCATCCAGGTAGAACCTAACTAAATCTACAGTATCTCTTTGTGGATTTAATAATTTTCAAATTACTTTTGACAATGTTATGTCTTTTCAGGCTCATAGAAAATAAGAAGTTGAAAATGCTCATAATATGTAGTGAAATCATTTCATTAAAAAAATAAAAAAATAAAAATCTCAAATTATAATCAGAGAAATGAACTGTTTGTAAATAATGTCAGAAATGGCAAAAAATCAATTTCAAATTGAAGACATTGTTTTATATTTTAGGTATATTATTTGTTTTCAAAAGATTGTTGTAGAGGATCTGAGAGACAAATTTAATAATGTTTATAGATTATTTTGTGTAAACAATTGAGTACTTTGTTTCTTGCCATTATTTGATGGCATATAAGTCATGCATTTTCCCCAAATATTCTTTCCTCTTCTTTTATGTGTTTAGTCCCTTCAGGGTGTAGGAGATCATGGCTTCAACACTTCCTCTCCCTTGTAACAGTAAGCAATATTTGACCCTTTATTATCTCTTCCACTCTCCGGCTTATGGGCGCATCATGTTGAAACACTGGTTCCCATACGATGACCAAAGTTAAGCACCGCCAAACCTGGTCAGTACCTAGATGGGTGACCATTTGAGAATACCAGGTGCCGGATCTACAATAGTGTAATGGTTAATGGCTTAGATTTGTTAATCGCAGAGCTGAGTTACAATTACAATCAGGTTTGTTATATTCACTTATGCGTAAATACCCATAGAAAAAGTATGAATCCACCTCCTCCCAACTATAGGTTAATTAGTAAGACTTGCATCACTAAAAACATTATTATCTCAAAAAAAAAGGCATAAAAATATTTAGATTTCAGCATTAAATAAACAATAGAGGTTGATATGCTGCTAAACAAAAATAACCTGTTCTGCCATCTGTTTACTAAAGATTGTTAGGTATTTTCATTTATGTACTTTCATGGTAATTTTTATGATAAACTTTCCTGTATGGTACCTAGACTTTATGAATTTAAGCACAGTACTAGATTGGCACTTATGTCTCATCATTTTACACTTGAAATGGCTAGCTGTAACAATAAGTTCTATTTTTAAAATTTCTTTTATCACATTTCTTGCTTGTGAAACTCAATTCCAGCTTGTTTCTCAGTCAACTTTTTCAAAAATTTCAATGCGATGTCAAATGTTGCCTCTCTTCGTAATTCATGTTCTTTTATTGCTCTCTCATTTATAATGTTTTTTTCTCATATTCTCACGCACTCAGTAACCCCTTGTGTCTTAGTGGCTTTATTGCCTTGTTTGGGAAGAAATGATTTGAAAAAAAAGAAAAAAAAGTCACTTTCATATTCTTCACTTTTTTCATGTATTTTGTTCCACATTCAGGACATTAAACACAGTGTACCGAGATGAATGTATCCAATTAATTTAATCATATTTTATTCTTAAATTTCTTAATGACAAAAAAAGACCCTCTAATTTGACTCTTACTTTTTTTTCTGAAATGCTATATTTCTCATAATGACATTAACTAAACTGTTGTTTGTAATTAAAGATAGCAAAAAAAAATATTACCATTTTATGTGCCATCTAATTTTTGTTTTATCCAAATTAATCATTTTTTTTCTCACACTCAGTAACACCTTGTAACCTTAGTGACTTTATTGCCTTGTTATGTTACTTAATGTTTCCTTCTGCCCCTTTTGTCTTCCATTTTATATAAATTTTTAATAAATACGGGAAATGAAGCTTGTTTTGAACTGAGCCAAATAAGGAGCAAGTATGAAGTTTTAGTCAATTCAACAATTTTTTTTTCTTAATATTCTGTGCTAAAATGTCCGAGGTATTATATGACATCAAATAGAGAATTTTACATTTTATCACTCACTATATTGCATTGTTCATCTGGTATCTCATTGGTATTTGCTATGAAACATTGTCAGATTAACAAAAGCATAAACCATTATAGTGATACACATTTTACTGTTTCATATTTTTTTTTTTTTTTTTTTTAAGCTTGAAAAGGATATAAAAGCCTGCATTTTAAGTTTTTTCTATTAAATAAATGGTAGATATGAAACAAAAAGGATATGGTCGTGACTGCTATTTTGTGACAAATCCTTTAAATTATATTTTTCTTAAGGCTGCTTGTTGCTTGGCTCATAGCCTTCCATATTCCAATTAAAATACATCCAATTAGCTCCAGGTATTGACAGGCTGTCAGAGATATCAGGCTCTCATTCCTTGTGTTTATCTGTAAAATGCAAATCTTTCCTAATCGATATTTTCTTTGTGATGTCATAGCAGCACTATATAGATTCAATTGAAAGCAAGGAGGAAGGGGAGAGGGTTTCTTTCTCTCTTTTTCCTGCTTGCATTGCAAACATCAATGATGTCATAGCTGCTTTGACATATGATTGGTCAGTTTCTTATAATAAAAAACAATAGAGAAGATAGAATGGGCTGGTAGCTGCTTTCGTCTTTGATGACTTAGCTAACATATGGTTACTCCATTCTTTGTTGAAGATGTTAGTCGTAACCGATTGTACTGAAACAAAAATAGTATACAGAGGTGGTCGCTATTATTCAGTATGCAAAAATAAAGGGATGCTGAGGTTTATATATTACATTTAACTATTGATTTTCTTTGTTATAGTGACTGCGTATAACACTAAGCAACACGCAACCATAAAAAATATATATTGAGTAATGTACTAATATCTTTTCTATGATATATTTTTTAATTTTGTCATTGACCTTGTAATGAAACATTTTTTTTTATTTCTATTTGTAACAAACCTACAGAAATGAAATTATCATTTGTTTTACAAAAAGAAGCTTCAGAGACATTGAAATTTGAATTGTTTCATTTAAATGCTATTAAAATGCAGACTTTTATTTTATGACCAATCAAAATCCTTGAAATATGAATTGTTATATTTTTACTTTATGACCAATCAAAGCCCTTGAAAAAAGGACTCTACATTTTTCTGTCACTTGCAGATGATCTTGTTTAAAATAAAAAATAAAGGATTATATCCCTGAAAATCGTAGTGTCTTTTCCCTCTAAAATTGTTAAATGAAAAAAATTAACAAAATATACTTTTAACCAATAGTAGTTTTAGAAAAGCAACAATTTTTACACCTGCTTTTGATCCTATTATTTTCTATAAATTCCAATAACCAATCTTAGTTATCCAGTCTTCAGTAAAATTTTCAGTAAGTTACTCTACATTCTATGTTATTTTATTCAAAGACAACCGACGTACAGTTGA
>OZ038517.1:45111699-45181699 GCA_964036315.1 Acanthosepion esculentum | reverse complement strand
TTTTGTATTGGAATTTTGATTGAAAAGAAATGACTCTTATACTCGTTCTTTTTTAACAGATGTGGGTAGCTAAAAGATTTGTCAACTTTTCTTTATTTCACCTCTGAGATATACTTTATGTAAAAATGAAACAGTTTTTGGAAATTTTAGAAGAAGCTATTTAGTTTGTCTCCCTTAGACTGTCTAAAGTGCCATGGGTGATACACCAAAATCAGAGAGGTCCACAGCACTGTGCCATGTCCCAGAGTTCAAAACATTGTACTAAGCTCAACGAGTCGATTATTTTCTGTTGCAGCTGGAAGGGGGGGGGCAGTATCTTTCTTTGAGACAACATGCGAGGTTAATTTGTTCTTGATGTTACTGTCAAATAATAGTTTAGCAGACTATTATTTTTAGAGGAAGTATATCACTACTCCAATTTCCTGAGGTTAACCTTTGAGGTCAGATGGAAGACAAAACAAGGAAGTCGATTTTGACTGGCTGAACCAGTATGAGAACAATAGAGAGAGAACAGGTTTTCAGAGAGTCATGTTTTAATTGTCAAGCAATGTAGACATGTCTTTTTGCGTCTGAAATGGGTCTCCAGTGGAGGGAGAGCAAACCCACTGGATAAATAGATGTTTATATTGACGTGATTAATAAAATAGTTAAGTAAAATTCCCTGTGTTGAAGTTCTTTCTATCTTGAATCAAAACAACTAGCGATCACCAGCCAAGAGAGAAGAATGCAACTTTATCAAATTGATGCCATTGCCCAAGAGCTCCCCAGAATGAGGTTGCTATACAACAGCTACCTTCTTCTAGCCTTTGCCTAAAGAGGCAGGACCTAGAAAGCAGCAAATGGTTGGATGAGACTAGTTTTGAATTCAGAATTTTTCCTTCTCCTAGACCAATTACCACCCAAGGCTATAGAACCCAGTCTGTACTGCTATTTACCCATAGCTGGGAGGAGAATAGATGGATTCATACCTTTCCCAAGAGTATTAGCATGTAAGTGAATGTAATGAACTTGACTGGAATTTGAACTCAGCTCTCTGATTCTTCAATCTCAGGTGCAATCCATTACTCCACTGTGCCACCCACTTAGACTTTCAGCTTAAATTAATTCAGCCAGTAGCGGACTGGGTCTAAAAATATTCGTTGCCAGGAGACAAAGTAGGCCCACTCACAATTACAATGTTATCATTTAATTTTCATAGCATACCATATATACTCACTTATCATGTGACCTTTGAAGACTTAATGTTGAAACTAATTTGACTATAGTAAATAGATATATAGTTTGGTCAACAGCGTAACCAGGACCAACAGTGTATGCTAATTTTATGTTACATGTATGATGCAACCCCCTTAAAATTAGCTTCAAATTAGGTCTTCAAAAGTCGCATGATATGTGAGTATATACAGTAAATAAAATTCAAAAGAATTAAATATGGAAAAAAAGGGTACAATTAAAATTTTTGTGGAAAAAATGTGTATAATCTTGGTAATTACGATGTTCATATACTGTATATATTGCTGGCAGTAGATACCAAATGTAAATACAGAACGTTATAATTGAATGTTTTATTTATTTTTAAAATTTTAAGTAATTGGTTGATATTTTTAAATAGTTAATTGCATGATTTACGCATTAACAGATAGTTCAAAAGCACAACAGTTCATTGCATGCAGTCCATTATATTAAGAGCTATCATTTATGTTCAGTAGATGATTGTTTGAATCTGCGAATAATTGCTTCTGCATCCAATTCATCTCGCAATTCCTTTTCAATGATTAGCAAAATGTATGATTCCAAATTCTTCTCAGGAAGTAAATTTCTTAACCTTGTCTTTATGATAGCTTTGAAAATGTCCTCTCACATTGGACTGGAGTAACTGAGAGTGTGCAGATGACTTTGTAAAGTTCTTATTCCATTTTATTGCTAAAATAGTTGTCTGTGTTTGTTTCTTTATTGTATGTTTACTTGATAAAGGGGGCTCACTTGACACTGGGCAAGCTGATGTCCTGGCAATCCACCACTGATATCAGCTTCGTCTTGAAACAGATTATTTTATCTCAGTCAATTGATATTTATTAGTTTACTATATTATTTGTTCTTGAATTTCACATCTCATTAAAAAAATGAGAGGCCAATATATATATATATATATATATATATATAAATAAATAAAAAGAAAGAACAGTAAGATATGTAATCTGGTGTTCTTATTGATATTTTTATTTTTTACAAAATAGTGCTCAATGTATATTTACAGAGCATTAATATTATAAATTAACTGATTTAAAATGTTTTTTTCGCTACACTGTAATAACCATGTTTCAAAAATGGAAGCTCAAAACTTCAAATTTAATTTTGTAATTAAATTAAAAACATTAGTTCCATTTCATCCTCAAGCGAATTTTGGAGTGTAGCAAAAAAAACATATTTTAAATCAGTTAATTTATATAATATATATATATATATATATATATATATATATATATATAATGTAATTTTTTATATACAAGCACACACATTATATATATAATATATATATATATATATATATATATATGCATCAAGCATTATCAAGGTGGACATTTCATATAGTCTTTTTTATCATTTCATCCTAAGCAAGGGAAATAAAGCCCCTAAGATGCAAGGAATAACTGAGTATTTGAGAATATGAGAAAAAATCACTATTAAGGAGAGAGAGAACATTAAAAGAACAATAATTAAGAAGATATTTTTTCTATATATTTTGACCCTTTTGCTTAAAGTTCACATTTTCGTGACTTCAAGTGAAATGATTGACATTGCATTTAAATTTTTGAAGATCAAAGTTGATAGGGAACCAAGAAGCCAGAAGAGATTTCTACAAGTGAGAAGTGTGATAGAAGCAACTGTTAGCATAGGACTTACAGTTTCATCTAGCAGCCATTTCACCTGTAAAATGATGAGATATTGCCACCAATCTAGTACTGCGCTTAAATTAATAAAGTCTCGATACCATAGTGGAAAGTCCATCAGAAGAATTACCATAAAAATATTTATGGAAAAGGTACAGGTAAGTTACATTATGGTAGTGGGGAAGTGGCTGAAGCTGGAAGGTAATAAAAATGTTTGATTAAAAAGAAAACCATTAATTCTTTATATATATATATATATATATATATATATATATATATATATATATATATAGTCAAACCTAATGAGCCAGACACACCTACCAAGGTTTCACTTAGGCAGATTGTCAGGGTCGGCTCTTTAGTTAGTTGTTTACTTGTATCGGGGTTTTTTCTTTGGGCCTTGAACCTGTATCTGTGCGATTATTTTCGACAGACTTTCATGTTCCTGGCTCTTTCTTTTTTTAAAACCTTTTTTTCCTTCGTGATTGATTTGGCTGTTGTTAAATCAAGAGTTCGAAGGTTTTTCGACACGAGCATGGTTACCTATATTTATTTATATATATATATATATATATATATATATATATATATATATATATCATAGTAATGGAAATATTAACCTTTTCCCAATATAGAAATATTTGGCCTTCATTGATGGAGCATCTAGTGCTACTTTCAGTTTAAATTTATAAAATTTTCTCTTAAAATAGTTTTTCAGGAAAAATACGTTTCTGAAGTTCAGCAACTTTTAATGTTCCTTCTAGACAGGTTTGTTTATTGTCCGGTTCACACTCCTCCCTGGTATTTTGAACAAGTGTAGAGGTTCATCCCTTGTTTCCTATTTGGGATTGAGTTTCTGGTCCCTTATAGAGTCTACTTCAACTCTAAACTCCTGTCTCCACCTGAACTCTGAAATTTTATTCACTAATTAAATCTTGACTTCTTCAAGTCTAGAATTAGCTATCTTTCCTGTTATCTTGCTTTTCTTATGCTAATACAACTCCACACAGTAAGCTTCTACTTTGAGTGGCCCTTGGGCCTTGTATTAGGTGAACATTATAGAAAAAAAAACTGTTGATGGAGGCTTTTTTCATAAACTTGTATTTCAAGTCATGTGGAACACCAGCATCTTTATTCTTACTTTATGTGCTGTGTTACCACGGGACATAGATGATCATGGCTCTCTACAACTTCCTGTCCCTTGTAATTCTTAATAAATTTTGTATTTCTGTTATTTCTCCTGAACCCTGTTTCGCTATCTGTTTACTCGAGCTCACTGAGTTGTTTTCTCTGTCCCTCTTACCTTCAATCCCTCCTGTGAGTATCAGATTCTCCAAGCCCTCCTTCCTTATTATGTACCATAGAAATCTCAATTGTTTATTCCTGATGTTAAGTAGAAGTTTCATTTTTGTTTCCATTTTTTTCTAAAACTTCATCGTTGCTCACATGTTTGGTCCCTGGTATCTTCAGCATTGTTTTGTTGCTTCAACTCTCTTCATTTTTTAGGAGATCATCCAGCACTCACTGCCATACAAGAGGACAGATATCACATGACATTTTAGTACTCTTTTCCTTGTTTCTAGCATTTTTATTTTTATTTCTTAGTACTCTACTTAGCTTTTGGAATGCAACATTAGCTATCCCAATACACTTTCGAATTTTCAGTGTCACATTTTCTATCCATGCCGTTATTTTTTCTTAGAATTATCTATGCTATCCATTTTAATTGTTGCAGCTGTTGAAAGTTCTCAAGTGTTATGCTTACTGTTATTTGCTACAGTTCTTTGTTTGTGACTGTGTAGCACTACTCTATGAGGTATGTAGAAGAATAAGTTACTCCAAAGGCAGGGTAATGAAACAATTTTTGTTTTCCTTTGAAATCTTTGTCTACAAAGAATTTGATTTTGCTACCTTGGTCTGCGTATAAAAATGAAGGGCAGCAGCAATGCAATAGGCAAAGTTTGTATCCCTTTGATACAAAACTTTTAAATAGTTATTCGAATTCAGATTTATCTGCAATGGTATCTCTTTCTCAACATTGTCTATATTCTCTTTCTGCAATATAAGGCTTATGGCCAGATCATGTTGAAACACCTGTTCTCATCCGGTCATCAAAGTTAAGCAAGGTTGAGCTTAGTCAGTACTTAGATGGATAACTGCTTGAGAATACCAGGTGCTGTAAGCTTGGATGTGCGGCTCGTGTAATGGATAAGTGCTCAGGATGAGAAAACACTGAACCGAGTTCAAATTCCAGTCAGCTTAATTACATTCATTTAAGCCAGGCTGTGTGTTCATAGGATGTATAATATTATCTGAAACAAAAGTAAAAGAAGCAACAAAACAAAAGTATGAAAGAAAGACAAAAATGTGTGAGGAAAATACCTTGGGATCTCTAAGCTTTTTTTCTCACAAATAGTTTTGTCTTTCTTTCATACTAACCTGAGGAAGCCAAAGAGAACATACGCTCTCCAATGAAATGATGAATTTTTCACTTTTTCTCATCTACACATTCATTTACACACAGATACTCTTGAAAAAAAGATGAATCCATCTCTTCCCCCAGTTATGGGTTAAATAATAGAACTTGTATCTGGAAAAATCATTGTCATCTCTAAAAAAAAAATTAATGCAATATTCACTCACAAAAAAATAATTTTTCTTACAATGAAAACTATATTTCAGCTTTAAACCCACAAAGAGTTAATAAACCATAAAAAATAGATCAATCAGTATTCTCCAATGTGAAGTGGTTCTGAAAAGTTCTCAGCGTAACTAAATTCTAATGTTTGGTCTGATTTTTGGCAGTACTTTGTGCCAAGCGTCCTCTTCATATAATGCTTACATATAAATAGTACTTTACTTAGAATGTATTCTTATTTGAATATATATATATATATATATATATATTGCCTGACGATTGCACTAGCATGAAACAGACTGTTGCCTCTAAGTGTTAACTTCTATGTTCCCTTTTATATTTACACACGCTCTATCTCTGATATTGAGCACTTTATCCCATAAATATAGCACACGTTAAGACTATATTTCTTCATATATATATATATATATATATATATAGGATGCTCATGATGATGACTGCTGCAGTTAGTGGCTACTATTGGCAGTTGGTAGTCATAGTCAAAGTAGTTGTTCAATCCTTTGCATTGAACCACTGACACGATAGTAGCAGCATCGATATTTTTATGCTGGAATTATTGATCGGCTTCTAATTTCTAGTACACACTTCTTCCTCTTTCCTAACCAGTTTATGTTGGGAGATTCAAATTCAATTGAACAAGAAGCTGGTTGTTGGAAGACTGGTTCTTCTGGTCACTTCCCCACCGCAATCTCCCTCTGATTTTATTGCATAGTATTGGTGCTTCCCACCTGCAGTTGCCCAGCCCCTTGAAAAAAATAATATTGTATTTCTCTTTCAACAGTGTGTGTGTGTGTGTGTGTCTGTGTATGTATGTATATATATATATATATATATATATATATATATATATAATATATATATATATATATAACCACTAAATATTTAAGTATGGATATCCACTAAATATTTAAGTATGGATATCCACTAAATATTTAAGTATGGATATCCACTAAATATTTAAGTATGGATATCCACTAAATATTTAAGTATGGATATCCACTAAATATTTAAGTATGGATATCCACTAAATATTTAAGTATGGATATCCACTAAATATTTAAGTATGGATATCCACTAAATATTTAAATATGGATATCCACTAAATATTTAAGTATGAATATCCACTAAAAATTATATTTAAGTAATAAAATATATATAGATAGATATTTACACGCAGCTCTTTGAAAAAATCATACATAAGAATTTTTTTATGGATTTCTAATGTAAAAAAGTTAATTGAAAAAAAATATGATCAAATTATATTGTGTTAATTTATTATTAATATAAAACACACACACATGCCTTTCTTCTTAACCAATTAAGATATTAGAGTAACAAAAATTTTGTTAGTCTTAAGGTTGGGGATAAAATTTGTCTTAAATTGAACTTTAATGATATGTCAGATGAAGGTGAATTTTGAACTCCTGCATTCATAGATTCAAAGAAATCATTGATTTCATTTTAAGATGAGTGTTTGATATAGGGCATGAAGATAATGAATTTTGATCTCCTCCCAAGCTTCATTCATTTAATACTGGAATTTGAACCCCAGCCTTTAACCTTTAACCCAACCTGTATCCCAACAACAAAGATATTATGTTGTTCATACTGTTTTGGATTAATAAATTTTACCAAATTTGAATTTGATAACAAATTGGAATCTCATTGATATAAAACTGAGTGACCTGCATTGTCAATATTCTTTTTATAGGCTGTCATAGTTAATTATTCATTAGAGTGTTTCTTTCCTTCTTTAGGTGCTGTATGCGACACATGCTTGGGCAATCATATCTCTTTTTCAATTCATGGTAGAAGAATTCCCACAGTAGGCTGCCGTTTCTTTCTGCAGTAGACTGGTTGCCATTCAAGGCTATAGGACCTAGTCTTTCCCGCTACTTATCCCATAGCTAGGGAAGAAGAGATGGATTCATACCTTTCAAACGGTGTATTTGTGCATAAGTGAATGCAGCAAACTCAACTGGAAATTGAACTCTGCTCTCTGATTTCTACTTAAACTACCTGCACCTCCGAGCTGGTATTCCGAAACCATCTAGGTACTGATGCTCAATGTTGCATAATTTTGGTGATCAGACGAGAATCGGTGTCTCAATTTGATATGACTGTAATCATTGGTGTGTTACTTATATTAAAATATATTTGCATTCCGTCATATTTTTTATTTTTTTGAGGAATAATTGCCATAATAGAATAATTCTCTTATGGATATGTACCAAAATGGATTCCCCCATTTATAGTTTGACGATGTTGAACTTTGGTGATCAAATTAGAACCGGTGTTTTCAGCATGATTTAACTGCAAACAGCACCGGGATGACCAGAGTCAGAAAACATTATTTGAGTAAACCCCAACAAAAAAAAAAAATTCTACCCTTTGGAATGTGAAAAGTTGGCAAAAGATGGTGGAACATATAATAACATACTGTTGTTTTAGATCACATATTGGAAAGACAATATATAAATTTTTATATATCAGAACAATTTTAGGAAAATCTATGACAAAGTGGAAAAAAATTTTTATGTAACATGTTTCATCCTTTAGGACTTCATCAGACTAAAGTGATATTTACGTTGATGTGAATGAAGGAGAAAGTATACTGAAATTTTAAACTTTTAAATATGAATCTTTTTTTTAAACATGTGTCTGGGTATATAATCCAGCCAATTTCATTTAGTTTCTTTTTTTTTTTTTCAAGTAAACCCTGACAGAAAAAAAAATCCCACGTTCAGAATGGTGGTAAAAGATGGTGGTACATATAATGGCTAACTGTTGTTTTAGATCTTGTCTTACATCTGCTAGGAAGAGGAACATCACTGTCAATAGCAAAGCAATACCATCTCTAAAAAGCCCTGAAAAACTAGTTTTTATTTATATGTAAATATCTCATCATTTGTGGTGGGTACCATTCTACTATATATAATATCCAGTATCTTGCTAAACAAGTCGTGGATATTCATGTGGTGTAATGGATAATGACTTGGAATGAGTAATCAGAGAGCTGAGTTCAAATTCCAGTCATGTTTATTATATTCACTTACAAGCAAATACCCCTGAGAAAGGTATGAATTCATCTCCTCCCTCCAGCTATGGGTTAAATAGTAGTACTTGTATTTGGAAAAATCATTGTTATTCTCTAAATGAAAAGTTGTTAATGCAATATTCACACATAAAGAAAAAATATTTTTACAATTCCAAATATGTTTTGGTTTTAAATAGCCCATGAAAGGTTGATAAGCTGTAAAAAAAAATCAATTAATTAAAACATTGCCAAACAAGTCACACTGTTTATTAGCTTCTGGCAGAGAAATTAGAAGGCAAGATAGTTTGCAAGATGGATTGATGGATTTGTTATTTTTATGGATTATCAACCCATTGTATTGGATTATTTAATAGCCTGTTTTATAAAATTGGTATATTCCATAAATCACTTTTTTTATAAAATTGGTATAGATTACAAATAACATATTTATAAATTTTATATACTCTACAAATACTGGGCTTATGGCCATATCATGTTGAAACACCAGTTCTTGTACAATTATAGAAGTTAAGTAATGTTGAGCCTGGTCAATACCTAGATGGGTGATTGCTGAGGAATACCAGGGGCTGTATGCTTGGATGTGTAGGTGGTGTAATGGATAACGGCTCAGAATTGGAGATTTCAACAGAGTCAAGTTCCAATTTCATTTGGGTTCATTATATTCACTTATGCGCAAATACCTTTGGGAGAAGTTGAATCCACCTCTTTTCTTGTCCCCAGCTATAAGTTAATTAGTAGGACTTGTATCAGTAAATCATTATATCCAAAAACAATTTCTAAAATAAATATTTTCTGGCTTTAAATAACCTACAGAAGGGTAATAAGTCATAAAAAACAAATCAATTACCGTATATCATGTGACATTTGAAGACCTAATTTTGAAGCTAATTTGACTATAGTAAAATGGATATATAGTTTGGTCAATGGCATAGCCAGGGACAGCAGTACATATGCTAATTTTATATCTTGTGCATGATGTGACCCCCTTAAATTCAGCTTCAAAATTAGGTTTTCAAAAGTTGCATGATCCACGGTTATATATGGCAATCAATCTACAAATAGCATTTTTTATAAAATTTGGTATATTCTACAAGTGATAATGGCAGTATTAGATGTTTCCCCACAAAGAAATATTTGGCATTCATTGACTGACCAGCCAGTACTGTTTTTGGTTGAAATTTAGGAAAATGGGATTCTCAAATCCAGTAGCTTTTATCGCTCTTTCCAGTATTGATGGGGGTTTTCTTCCAAGCTTTCTATTTGAAGTAATGTGGAATGTTAACATTTTGATTATGTCACTAATTTTCTCTTTGCATTACATGTGCTGGTCTACTCTGCTAATAGACATGTTTTAGGCATCTTACCAAGAAGAACAGGAGAAAGCATTAAGTAACCTAAAAAAAAAAAAAGGAAATTGCCAAGATTAAAAAGCATATTTCAATTTTTTGCAATATGACATAACTTAGATCTTCTCAACATACACAGTTTGGTTTAACCATTCCCAAGACTTGTGCTACTGGAATTAGCTTTGAATGGAATCTAATTGAGTTGATATATTTTCAGTCAAATCACAAAAGCATATATTATTTCACTTGAGGAGATAGGCTGAGTTGCAGTTATGATGCTATAGAAACCAAGAAGAGAGAAAAAGCAGCTCACAATGAAATTAGCTATTTTAAAAAGCAGGTAGGTTGCTACTTGCTGAAAAGTGAAAAAGCATCGTTTCCATTAAAAATCAATAGAAAACAGAGAATACGCAGATTGTGGAAACATTGCAATTGTGTAAAATAAACCCATCAGAATATGCAAGTATTTTCAGACTTGTTATTACAAAGAACACAGAAATCATGTATGCACATATTTTCCTTGTGCTTTTTCTACAAATATTTTCATGACAAAGTTGGTCACTTTCATGCTGCCATTGAATCCAAGGGAATTCTGTTGAGGGCACCCCAAAGCTTTGTCTATTCTGATGGATATGTCATTTTAGAGTTTGCAATATAAGCTCTATAGGCATTTAAGATCCTTGACAGATACAAAGTAACATAGCTTCCTTGTGTCATTTCTATAAAAAATTTTCATGGTAATTGTTCTGATGAGCTTTCATTTTTGGTACACATTGGGGTTAGATTTTTTAAAAGTTGTTGCCCCCCCCCCCGACGAATTGCACATATAGGGACTAGTTAGAACTTTATAGAGACATAGTGGTATTATGGTGACTGTAGTAAGAATGGTAAGTAAGAATGTAGAACAGATGAAAACCAGCCTTACTCCTTTTGGCTTTGTGCTGTGTTTCTTGTTTTTTTCAAGAATGAATATCGCTTTCCTCTTTGGTACCTAGACTTTATGAATTTTTTGATTGGTGGCAAGATCTCATAATTTGACAGTTGAAATTGCAAATGTAACTGTAAGTTCCATGCTAACAGCTTCTTCTCTTGCACTTCTCACTTGTGGACCTCTCTTCCCACTTCTTACTTTCCAATCAACTTTGACCTTCAAAAATTGAAATGCAATGTAAATCATTATCTTCAGTCCTCTTAATTCCTATTTTTTTTATTATTCTCTTTTTATAATGTTTCTTTTTCACATATTCTTTTATACTCAGTAAGCTTTGTGTCTTAGTGGCTTTATTACCTTGCTTAGTATGAAATAATAAAATATATATATATGTGAAATTATCCTCATTGCTCATATGATATAACTTGATAGAGTGGGGGATCATGGCTCTCCACAACTTTCTCTCTTTTGTAGCCTTTAGTAAAGTTTTTTTTTTTGCTATCTCTCCTAATCCCTTTCCTGTCAACCATTTACACAAGCTCATTAGGTATGTTATGCACTGCTTTCCTTTGTCTCTCTTGTCTTCAATATGTCATGTGAGTATTAAATTTTCCAAGTCCTCTTTCCTCATTAGGCCCCCCCAGAAATTTCAACTGCCTTTTTCTGATGCTAAGTATAAATGTCCTTTTTTCCCATTTTTCTAAAACTTGTTCATTGCTCACATGTTCAGTCTATGGTATTCTGTAGAGCTACATTTCAAGTCTCTTCTTCATTTGGGAAGAGATTGTCCAGCATTCACTACTATATAGGAGGACTGACAGTTCAGTACTCTTTTCTTTAATGATTTTTTTCTGTTTTTAATATATTTCCTTAGATTTTAAAAGGCATTTTTGGCTATTTCAATATTCCTTTTGATTTTAGTGTCACCTTTTCCATTATTTTTTTTAATCATTTCACCCCAAGCAAGGAAATAAAGCCACTACGATGCAGGGGATTACTGAGTGTTAGAGAATATGAGGAAAAAAAGGAGAGAGAACAATAAAAGAAGAAGATAGAAGATAACAACTGAAATTGCATTTAAATTTTTGAATATCAAAGTTGACAGGGAAGCAAGAAGCTGGAAGAGAGTTCCAAAAGCAAGAAGTGCAATAGAAAAAACTGTTAGCATAGAAGTTACAATTACACCATGTAAAATGATGAGAATCTAGGCACCATTGAGGAAAGTTCATCAGAGCAATTACCATAAAAGTATTTATAGAAAAGCTACAGGTAAGCTATGTTATGTCAGTGTGACAGTGACTGTAGCTAAGATGCCAGGTCAGGACCAATAGCACTGCAGATTCTTCTTTGGATTTTATCAAGAATATCTAAATATATAACAGGAGTACCAGACCAGATGTGGCAGCATATTTAATTATCTGTTAAAACATTTCCTAGATATATAAATTTTTGCATTTGCCTGATTTTGGTATCTTTAATTCATAGTTTGCATCTTGAGCTGTTCCTTTTGCAGACAGCCACACATTCAATTGATGTTTAATCCTTTCTTCTCGCTTTCCTTCACTACCTTCTGTAAGAGTTCCTGCAGTTTCTGTCTCCATGTCTGCTATCAGCACTGTGTATTCTGCATATCTAATGTTGTTAAGATTATGGACACCAATAATAAATGTTGGAAGGATTTCTAATTCTTATAAAAGTCAAATTGATTGTTAATTTTTGTGCTTTCAGGTGAGCTATATGGAAATCTACTGTGAACGTGTGCGTGATCTGCTTAATCCCAGTAATAAAAACAACTTAAGAGTGAGAGAACATCCCTTGCTGGGTCCATATGTTGAAGATCTTTCCAAGTTGGCTGTGCAATCTTATGAGGATATTGGAAAACTCATTGATGAGGGCAACAAAGCCAGGTATGTTTTCTGCCTTTTAGACATCTTCTTTCAGAGCTTGTGCTCAAAATACCACACTTTGCTCTCAACAAAATTTAGAAATCTAGACAAAATTATATACACTGTTATATTTCTATGTGTTTCTTTATATTTAGAAAGAAACTTTTTATTATAGTTCTCAGAAAGGCTATAAAATGTTTATCAGAATCCTTCAGTCAGAAAATCTTTTATTTAAAATGAATTAAAAAATTATCTTATTATCATTAAAGTTTTCGATATATTCCCATATTTTTTCACTTTTAGAAAAATGAATTTAATAACAATTGATTTAAATTATTTCAATTTGAATATCAGCCAGTTATTACTATTAAGAATATTTGGTTTGGTTTGGTATGTTTTTTTTTATGGCATACCAATCTCAATAGGTTATTTAATGCTCACAAGATTTTTATTGCTGGTAATATTTTTTTTTTTAAATGTATAGCTGGTAATTTTTTTTTTTTTTTTTTTAATTTATAGCTGGTAATAATTTTTTACAAAGCATTTCTGGTATTAAAACCTATTTTTACATTTTCATAGTGTTTTGGCCCCAGTTTGGGGGTTAACTATTTAGCTGGGACCCTAACAGGTGCTGCCACCCTGGGTCAGGGTGGACCTGGGAACACCAGCAATTAAGAGGTGGTTCCATGCTCCTCAAAACCTCCTGATCAGAGGCCTTGCTGTTGGAGGTAGTTTATCATCTCATCCAGGACACAGATGTAGTTTATCGTCTTATCCAGGACGCGGATGTAGTTTATAATCATACTCAGGATGAAGAATATTCTGACTCAAAGTGATCATATTATGCGGCATTCTCTGTTTGTGCATAGACATGTATAGCATTCTAACCTTAAGGCCCAGGTTCAAATCTCATGGTTGATTTTTTTTTTTTTTAATTTTTTTTTATATATAATATATATTATTTTTTTATAATAATAATAATAATTTCACCCCAAGCAATGCGACAATGCCACTAAGACACTAGGCTAAGACTACTAGGATTGAAAAAGAATGAGAAAATTTTAGGAGAAGGAACTGGGAACCTGATCCTGAACAGGAAACAAGGAATAAACCTCTACTCCTGTTAAGAAGACAGGGAAGGAGTGTGAATCATGTGATAAGTGATCATATGCACTCTTATTTTTAAAAGAAAAAGGTGACATTTTGATAATATTGGCCCGTGGAGATGATCCCAGTGTACAGCACGGTTAGCAAGTGTCTGAAAACGATACCCAGGGTTGACCGAAGCCTTGTGAGGAAAATTAGGTAAACAAAGCCGTTCAGAATGGTTATGCTTGCAAATTCATAAGTCATTGTGACCCAAATGTTTGAGCATTCTGGACTTGTTCGGCTGTTTATCATGCCACATTATGTGCTCTCTCCCAGAAATTGTAACTAAGTCTGCTCAGCATAGTTGTAGTAGAAAATATAGGTTATCTCTGTTGAAGAAATAAAAGATGTGTCTGAGTAGGTGTCTGCAGCAAGGAGTTGCTAACCACCCTAACAGACAGGAGTACTTGGAAACAAACAGCCATTATTACTTATAATAGTAATAATAATAATAATATATTCTTTTTCAAACTGATGTTCTTGGTCACTACTTCTTTTCAGCCCATATTCTTAACAAACCCATTGAGTTCCAGCTGAGTCAGTGCAATTTCTCTTTTTTTAGAAATGTGTTTTACTTTGGAAGTCATGATGGAGTAATGGATTGTCAGTCAGATTGAGGAACTGGAGAGCTGATTTTGAATTCCAATTGAGTTCATTACATTCATTTATGTGCTAATACCTTTTGAAAAGATATGAATCCATCTCGTCTCCCCCCTCCCTAGCTATGGGTAAATAGCAAGACAGACTGGGTTCTATAGACTTGGGTGGCACCTGGTTTAGGAGAAGGAAAAACTCTGAATTTAAAACTTCCAACTATGGGTAAATAGTAGGGCAGTCTGAGCTTTGTACCCATGGTTGGTAACCGGACTAGGAGAAGGACAACTCTGAATTCACATCTGGAGCCAGAGTGGCTCCAGATGTGAATTCAGGCAACTCCTGAAATGTGAATTCTGGCAACTCCTGCAAGCAGCCAATGCTGAGCTGCATTCCCTTGGACAGCATTGGTGGCATGGACGTGTTACATGGGCAACTGCCAATCTCCCGTAAAAACCTTGTTCTGGCCTGTCCCCTGCAGAGGACATAAATCTTTGGATGGATGTATGTCCATGGTCTCTCGAGACCAACGGATGCCTTACTTTACTTTGACTTGGCTGTACTTTCTTCAGTATGAAGAACAGTCTCAGAATGTAGAGCCTGTCTCCACTCTTTACATTTTGTGTGCATTTAACTTGCTTGATTTCCTATATAGAGCAAATGTGAGGAGTGAATTTGTGTCTTGTGTCATAAACAATATAACAAAGAAACTGATCTCACCAAAAATGGGGTGTGGCGGGGCCTACTGCCATATCATTTTGAAACACTAGTTCTTGTGAAGTTAAGCAGCATTGAGCCTGGTCAGTACTTAGATGGGTGACCGCTTGGGAATACCAGGTGCTGTAGGATAGGATGTGTGGGTAGTGTAAGGATAATGGCTCAGAATTTGAACTCGGAAAGGTGAGTTCTGATTCCAGTTGGGTTCGTTATATTCACTTATTTGCAAATACTCTTGGGAAATGTATGAATCCACCTCTTCTCTCCCAGCTATGGGTTAATTAGTAAAACTTGTTGCTCTTTGTTGCCGTTACACATAAAGATCTATTGTGAGAAAAGGGCTTCTGTGACCTCCATCTGATATTCTGTTCTTTCAATTGTTCGTTCTTGTGTTAGTTAATTGCTGAGACAAGAAATCAAATCCACAATCAGAAGGCCCTGATTTTACTGGAAATAGAAACCAACAGTGTTACCTGCTTGGCTATTGTCCTTTAACTATACTTTTATGGATTTGAAGATGATATGCTATGCCTGCAACCTGCATCCGAGATCATATTGTCATTTTGAACTCTGTGATCTTTTTATTATCAGCACAATATGTGCTTTGCCAGGGCTACATATATATTTTTTTAATTCAGTCTTTCTTTCTCCTAAACCGGTTGCCAACCACTGCTAGAGAACCCAGTCTGTTAAACCAATCATCAGGAGGGAAAGAAGGGATTCATATGTTTCCCAAGAGAATTTGTGCAAAAATGAACATAATAAACTCTACTGGAATTTGAATTTGGCTTGCCAGTTCTCATTCTGAAACATTACACATCTACAAAAAAGATGTGGGAGTCTTACATTACGGAATATTTGTACTTCCTTGTAATAGTGCATTCAATTCTTGGTTTATACAGAGTATCTCGTTTCCTCCTACTCCAAACATTATTTATGTGGATACCCCTGTTTGAGTAGATGTTAGTGTGAATTTACATCTACTAGCTTGTGCATTTGAGAGACTTACAATAAATTGTGTTGTAATAGTTCGGTTTTCAAGCTTAAAAAGTCTTTCCAAAACTAGCAGTCAACTGATATGGTGGGTATAAAATTCAAACCTTTACCACCGATTTGTGAGACGGCACTCTTAACAATTAACTGTACACCACTAACTGTACTTCCATCAGGCTGCCACAAATATATCCCACTAAAACTTATATTTAGGGAACATATTTGGCATATTAACACAGAAATTAATATAAAGTAATAAAATAAGTATTCTATTAACACTAAAGCATGCATTGCTTCCAACAGCTGATACACTAAGTGTAAACACTGAGTGAAGCACTGTTTAACTCAGGTGGCCATTCAAATAACTAGGTCTGGTGTGCATGTCATTGTAATGATATCAGTGTCAGCCAATATCTTGTTAAATGGAATACAGCTGACCTGTCACAAAAATGGTTTTGGACATTTATTTTCATGGTGATTATCAGCTAAGTAAAGTGGATATCACAAGTACCATGGCCTGACAAAGGTTGCTGAATGAAGATAAATTACTCTTTAGACAAAGATGACATCACAAAGAACAATGATCTCTATAAGACAGTGGTCACTACCAGCACAGAGTGACTGAGAATGATGATAAGATTCCTATTGCTCATCTACAGCAGTAGGTTATGACCAGAAAATAAAATCTGCTTACTGCTACAAAGATCTCATGGTTTTAATTCGTGCTTGACAATCTGGCCAAAGGGTTATTTTTAAGCCACAAGAGTTTAACTGGAAGAAGCTCCACCCTGAGAACAAACCTGGTGTCTGGTTTGAGTTCCAACTTTACATCATCTGCACAATTTCATGATAGTAATGACAGTTTAATGAATATACAGAGTTAGGGGTCAACCTATACTGTAGGTATGGGCCTGACTCAGAATTTTGAGCTAAATTTCTTGAGGTCAACTTGTACACTGCAATTTATGGTAATAAAAGTATCATATATATATATATATATATATATATATATATATATATATATATAAATAAATATAAAAGTGGACATGGAAGTCAGCACTTAGAGGCGACAGTCTGTTTCATGCTAGAGCAATCGTCAGGCAACTGGTGCTGTTATTTTTCTCGGCTATTTATATAATATTATAATATATATATATAGCATAATGAGAAGCCATGGGGCAGATCTGAAATATCAAATATATATATATAAAAAATATAAATAAATACTTTCACAAAAAAAAACATTCAATTTTTTTTAATTTGCAACTTTTCAGTTGTTTTCTCCATATTATATATATACACTCATTGATCTTCTTTATTTTCTCTAAATAGTATATACTATTTCTGTTCCACAATAAGTGACCAGATTTACATTATATAAAGGGTGAAATTGGTCATTTATTGTGGGTTGGTAGTATTAACATTTTTTTCTCTCCGGTGAGATAGGCCTCTACATCAATGCTTTTAAAACTGCATATGTGGCCAACAACTAGACAGATGACATCCTACATTTCCCAAGCAGAGAACAAATTAAATCTTTTTTTTTAATCATTTTACTCCAAGGAAGGCAATAAAGCCACTAAGAAACAAGTGATTACTGAGTGTGAAAGAATATAAAAAAACAACATTATTAAGGAGAGTGAACAATAAAAGCATAGGGATTAAGAAGGCAGAAGATAACAATTGACATTGCATTTTACTTTTTGAAGATCAAAGTTAACTGGAAAGCAAGAGACTAGAAGAGTGTTCCACAATGAGAAGTGTGAGAGAAAAAAACTGTTAGCATAGAACCTGAGGCTGTATCTAGTATAACTAGCAATTTATAGTCTTACCAAATAGACTATATCAAAACAATTATTCTTTTTTGTCTCATGATTTTGCTTGTTGTCTTGCAGAACTGTGGCTGCCACGAACATGAACGAAACGAGCAGTCGTTCTCATGCTGTATTTACAATCATATTTACACAGAAGAAATACGATTCTTCAACCAAAATAACTGGTGAACGAGTAAGTGAATGTTTTTTTATTCAAGGAGAGATGGACAACAATGAAAACATTGCTATCAATCTCTCCTCTTTTTTTCGTTTTCATCCTTCTTCCTGTGTTCTTTTCCCTTTATCACCTGCTCTTTCGTTTACTGTCATGCTCTCTTTCCTCATTTTCTCCCATCTCCTCTCTAATTTACCTTCCTTTTTCTGTTTCTTCCCCTTCATCCTTTTTCCCTTTTTCTGTTTTTTCCTTCTTCCTTTGTTCTTCTTCCTTTATCCTCCCCGTCTCCTCCTCCTTTTCCTCTTCTTCTTCACCCTTTCTCCTTTCCCTCTTCTTCTTCACCCTTTCTCCTTTCCCTCTTCTTCTTCACCCTTTTCTCCTTTCCCTCTTCTTCTTCTTCACCCTTTCTCCTTTCCCTCTTCTTCACCCTTTCTCCTTTCCCTCTTCTTCTTCTTCACCCTTTCTCCTTTCCCTCTTCTTCTTCTTCACCCTTTCTCCTTTCTCTCTTCTTCTTCTTCTTCACCCTTTCCTTCCTTGTCTATACTCCTTCTCCTCCTCCTTTCCACCCCGCTTCCTTTCCTGCCTTTTTTCATCCCTTCTCTCTCCCTTTTCCTCCCCCTCTTTATTTACCTAGTTCAGGAAAACATGTGCAAAATATTACCACTTAAATTCATATAAATATACTTACAATGTACAAATTAGGGAAAGAATTACCTTCAAATACCTACGTAGATTTACTTATACAAACCTGAACTCGGATTTTGATCCCTACTAACTAATCTGGCTGACCATTTATGAAATTTTGCTTTCGTGCTTTTATTCAGTCAGATTTTTGGTGGATTATTTTTTTATCTCAGGTGAACTGCTAATGATGGATTAGCATATTGCTTCTAATCCCTCAAGCATTTTAGATTGAATGAGTCATCACAGTTTATTTATTATATATATATATATATATATATATATATATATATATATATATATATATATATATATATATATATATATGTTCATGGTTTACTCCAGATTTCATGGGCCACAAGTCCTCAAACTAAACAGTAGACCTAATTAATGAATCATGGATTAAGTAAAAAATCGGTTTGCAGACTCTTTGGTTATCGCTCTGCTAATAAATATCTCTGCACTTATTTATTTGCATTTTGCAGCAGGGGCATGGAAGGATTTACCATTTTTTTTATTTTGTTCATTTTTTATATTTATCTAGATTAACATACATACTCATGTATAAGCCGACATCAAGTATAGTGCGACTCCTGAGTTCTTTTGTGAAACCTGATTTTTTTTTGTATAGATTGTGTATAATGTAACCCCAAATTCTGAGCGTAATCTTTTTTTGTTTCTTTAAATCAATTCCCTCTAAGCAAGGTGATAAAGCCACTAAGACACAAGGAGCAATAGTGTGTGTGTGTGTGTATATATATATATATATATATATATATATATATATATATATATGACAGTTTCTACTAGGGGACACAGGTTCAAATCCTGTCAGAGGATGCATATTTTCTGATTTCTTGAAAATATTCAAGCCAGTAGATGTAAATAAATAAATATACTGTTTAATAAATAAATAAAAACAAAGTATCTACTCAAATATGAGTATCCATTTAAAAGATAACATTTAAACAAATAAATGAAAAATCCATTCAAGGAAAGAATATGGAAACCAAGAGATAGCTGGTGAAATATTTATAATTCACAACTTGGAGCTTGAAATGATTATGAGCATACATACTATGGTTATGGAATAGATTATAGTGTCACATGACAAAAAAGAGTTTATAGTTTAAAGGCTGACCTGTTACCATATATAAATACTTAACACAAATCCATGGTACAGAATGTGGTTAATAATACAACAGTACTCTGCCAATCCAAATGTAAAAACAATTAAAAATTTTGGAAGCACTTCACATCAAATGATGGCAAACCCTATCAATGAAATTTGTTTTAATTTCGGTGTACTCGGGTTAAAGTACCTTTGAACAGTAGGGTCATTTTAATCAAGTGATTCCACCATCATAGCATGTGAATCTGCATTCATTTCAATCTCAAAACAACATAAACACTGAAATCTGTACACTCACTCACACACACACACACACACACACACACACATTGCTGAAAATTCCTTTGTCTGAGCTATGTAAAAACATCAGTTCATTTTATTCCCATCTTGGTCAGGCTTAGAACAATTCACCATCCACTCATCTAATATATATATATATATATATATATATATATATATATATATATATATGGATTAAATCTGACAGATTTTTAATTTATTTGTTTAAACGTTATTTTTTAAATGGATAATCATATTTGAGTAGATACTTTGTTTTTATTTATTTATTAAACAATATATTTATTTATTTACATCTACTGGCTTGAATATTTTCAAGAAATCAGAAAAATATGCATCCTCTGACTGGATTTGAACCTGCGTCCCCTAGTGGAAATTGTCACACACACACACACACACACACTATTGTTGGTCTATTTATATTTATATACTGAACACTTTCTTGACAAAAAAAAATGTTCACCTTTTAAAATGTTAAATTTTAGTAATTTTATGTATTTTGCTAGGTTTTATTGATTTGTATTATATATATATATATATATATATATATATATATATATACACACACACACACACAAATGTTTATCTATAGGCTTATGTCTATGATCATATAATTGAGAATAACTATACTTTCAAATTCACAAAACGCAAGTATATACTTACGTCTGTGTATGGTTAAAGTCAACAAGGACATAAATATCCCCCTGTAATTGAAATCACTTAATTACATAACCACTGAAAGAAAATCTTCAGCTATTCACCTCTGATAAAATGAATGTTTGATTAGCAATCTAACATCCTTCGATTAGTAAGGCGCCATTTGTCGAGCTTGGGGCTTATAAAGATTTTAATCCTCTGAGAATATCAACTCGTCTCTCCAATGAGTCATGGCTTAACATTGATAGATGGGTATTGAATGACAGAAGGTACACATTGTTCTCAACCAATTTGATAGATAAATGAATATGATAGGAAACAGATATATTAACTGGATGCGTTTAGAGATAAGCAGGGTTGAGTTCATATAGCTCAGAACAAATTAAGATAATTAAAATAAACTGTGAGAAAGGAAAATTCTATGTGCCGTGTCCCTTCAGGTTGTTGGTAATCATGGCTCTCTACAATGTCCTGTCCTTTGTAGCTCTTAATAAATTTTGTTTGTTTGTTATCTCACTTAAACCCTGTTCTGCCATCCATTTACATGAGCACATGGAGTATAATATGCAAGTGTTTATGTACACAGGTTGATAGAAGAAGGTATATTAAAAAGCAAATACTGAATTTCTTATTAAAAATTCCAGAAAAACGGCCCGAGCCCAAAAACTTCATGTCTAATTTTAATGAGATTTGGTAGTGCACTTGGTAGGGGTTCAAGGGACAATATGCTCCTAATTGGTTGGAGTATTATATATTGTTTAAGCTGAACATATATATATATATATATATATATATATAAATAAAGATATATATATATATATATAAAGATATATATATATATATATATATATTCAGAGATAAGCATGGTTGAGTTCATATAGCTCAGAACAAATTAAGATAATTAAAATAAACTATGAGAAAGGAAAATTCTATGTGCCGTGTCCCTTCAGGATGTTGGTAATCATGGCTCTCCACAATGTCCTGTCCTTTGTAGCGCTTAATAAATTTTGTTTGTTTGTTATCTCACTTAAACCCTGTTCTGCCATCCATTTACATGAGCACATGGAGTATAATATGCAAGTGTTTATGTACACAGGTTGATAGAAGAAGGTATATTAAAAAGCAAATACTGAATTTCTTATTAAAAATTCCAGAAAAACGGCCCGAGCCCAAAAACTTCATGTCTAATTTTAATGAGATTTGGTAGTGCACTTGGTAGGGGTTCAAGGGACAATATGCTCCTAATTGGTTGGGGTATTATATATTGTTTAAGCTGAACATATATACATAAATAGAGTTTTAGTATCATATAGATGTACATGATGTCATAGATATTGGGAGGCTGTGAAATAAAAAGATAACAACAATTATAGATATCACTATTTCTTAATTGTGATGAGAACTATTTGATCATTGTGCAGAAGACTTTGTATAAATATCTCTTTAACTGGGTTTACTTTTGGTATAAAATCAAATCAATGGTGAGAATAATTTAAAAAAAAATGAAAACTGCCAGCCTTCCTTCAGCTGGCTTCTGACACAAACCAAAGTTTAATTGATTGTATCCACAAAATCATTTTGGAAAAATACCTACCTTGTTCTTATATCCTTGTTTATACACTGTTTATCAGCTGCTAGCAACAGAAAGGAAAAAGAGTTCCTGACATAGACTACTTATTCATTTTGATTCTCTAAAATTATAATTACCTACAATGGATAGAATCACAACAAATAGGTGATTCATTGTGATTCTATAAAATTATGAATACAGAGATGGAACATAGATACTGACATAGGCTACCAATTCTTCTTAATTGTTTAAAACTATAGGGTGCGATGGATAAATTGTTATCTAAATTATGCAAAAATAAAAATAACACTGACTTTTCATTTTAACAGATGTATTTACCAAAATTACACAAAAATATCTTGAAATACTAAAGAGTAAATTTATTCCATATAATCGCCATTGGCTTCAGTCACGGCCTCCAGATAGGGTGGGATGGATAAATTGTCATCGGAATTACACAAAAATGAAAATAACACTGACATCTCATTTTAACAGATATATTTACCAAAATTACAGAACAATATCTTGAAATACTAAAGAGTAAATTTATTCCATATAATCACCATTGGCTTCAATCACGGCCTTCAGATAGGGTGGGATGGATAAATTGTCATCGGAATTACACAAAAATGAAAATAACACTGACATTTCATTTTAACAGATATATTTACCAAAATTACACAAAAATATCTTGAAATACTAAAGAGTAAATTTATTCCATATAATCGCCATTGGCTTCAACCACAGCCTCCAGATGACTTCAGAATCTCCTGCAACTCTTCGGGATGGTCTCCTTGTTTAAATTAGTGAATGCTACCATAATTCTTGTCTTCTGTTCATCTTTGGTGTTACAAGGAGCTTTGTTAGTCTCTCACTCAGCTGTGCCCCTCACGTAATAATCAAGGGGGTTGCAGTCTGGGGAGTTAGGTGGCCAGATGTAAGGGGTGATGTGGTCACAAAAATTGTCTGACAGACATGACTGAGTTCTCTTGCTTGTGTAGCGTGGTGCAGAGTCCAGTTGCTAGACAAAGTCTTCTAGCAGCCACCCTCTTGACCCAAAGCAGCACTACCTTCTCAAGGCATTTGATGTACACCTCCATGTTGAATTCAAATTCAACATGGCTCACACCAACAAATTCAGGAGTTCTTTTCTCATCAGAACAATCAGAGTGAGTTTTCCAAGCTGCTTTACCTTCATAATCACCATTAGACTCCTCCAACTCTTTCCAAATCCTCTGCACTGTCCTCCGATTGGCACCCAACACTCTGAAATGTTCATATTGAAGCTTCTGGCATGAATGCCAAGCAGTACAGCATGCCGTTTCCAAATTTCTGGCATATTGAATTGCATCATAGTGCTCTTTTTCTCACAGACTGTGCCCAACTGTTTCCTGTGCAGTTGACAAAATCAAAAAGAACACACGTGTGAAATTAAAAATAGGAAATTTACCCATTGCACCCTGTATAAAAAGATAGATGGAAAATAGATACTGACATAGGTTATGTATTCATCTTGATTCTAAATAACAATAAATAGATAAATGGAAAATAAATGCTGGCATAGGCTACCTATTCATCATGATTTTATGAAATTGTACAGATGGAATTAGATGCATTGAAAATATTTTGTACTGTACATAAGAGGAACTGACATAGGCTACTTATTCATTTTCATTCTATGAAATTATAAATACTGAGTTGGAAAAATATTCATCTGTACATGAAAATTTAAAAAAACGGGATACTGACTTAGGCTACTTATTCATCTTGGTTCATTGAAATTATGAATAATTACATAGGTAGAAAATAAAATTTTTAGAAACTGTTGAGACATTATGAACAGAACTGCCTCATAACCATGACAACAATAATATATATGTAAAGTGTTTTTTGTCTGTAAATCAGTAACTGTTTGTTAAGATTTATCTCCCTTTCGGTTGTAGTTCATTTATATCTTTTAAGACCTGCATGTGAAAACCTGATAATATTACTTAATAAAATGTCGTTTTTTGCATAATTAGTAAGCTAATATAAGGTTCTACTGGACATAAAGTGGGGGATCGGTTTTCTATTGTTATTAAGTAATAAATTGATGCCAATGAATTACTACATATTAATATAATTGAAAAAATATATTTAAAGACTCGCATTTGAAAACATCAATTATTTTATTTTATTTTATTATTTTTTTTTAAAGATTTAGAAATAATTCCTCCCTAATTCTATTTTTCAGGTTAGTAAGATCAGTTTGGTGGATTTGGCCGGCAGTGAACGTGCCGATTCCACAGGAGCAAAGGGGACCCGACTGAAAGAAGGCGCTAATATTAATAAATCTTTGACCACCCTCGGGAAAGTCATATCAGCTCTGGCTGAAGTTGTAAGTAATCTTTGTCTATTCTTTTTTTTTTTTTTGATTTTTCATCTCCAGATTTTTTTTCCATCATTTTTAACCAATTTTTTTGTGAATCTTGTAAAAGAATCAAGTGCTGTCAATGTGTGTGAGATTAGAACCAAGAGGCATTCCCAAAGACCATAAAAATAATTGGAAACAATTTTCTTGTTATAAGAATTTAATTCATTGTAAATACCAAATGGATGCTTAAATGGTGACAATTTTTTCTTTTCAAGGAATCTAAATCCTATTGACTGTTTTTAAGCAATCTTATTCCTATGGACTGTTTTTGTAAGCAGTCTCATTCCTATGGACTGTTTTTGTAAGCAGTCTCATTCCTATGGACTGTTTCTGTAAGCAGTCTCATTCCTATGGACTGTTTCTGTAAGCAGTCTCATTCCTATGGACTGTTTTTTGTAAGCAGTCTCATTCCTATGGACTGCTTTTTAATGCTGACTCATTCCTATGGATTGTTTAAAGCCATTCAGAAACCTGCTGAATGCTCTGAGCAATCAAAAAACTGCATAAGTCTCAGAATCTAGGAACAACTTTAAAATGATTGAACATGATGCAGTTTCAATTATATTTGTAATTACTGAGTAGGTAACACATGCAACCTGTAATTTCTTTATATTTTAAGAGATGCTTTGTTAATTATTAAAGCATATGTCTACCTTTTCTCTTTTAATAGATCTTTTTTTTCATGTGGCATATAAACCATCTCCAATTATATTTAAAATTAGTTCTTATGAAATTGTAGATTCTTCTGATATTTTTCAAATTATTTCAGAAGACATTTTCTGGGCTGGATGATATATCTTTAATCATATCACTCTTTTCCATTTACCAAATTTTTGTCACTATTTTCTACTTGTTTGCTGCAAATTCAAAGCCAGTATATTTTTCATAAAAAAATCCCTGATTTTAAATTTGAAACATTGGATAACTAAAATTGAAATTACCTTAAGCAGTTCTACAGGCCTTGTTTCTTGTATTTCTGTGGATACTAGCAAAAGTTCCTGGCATTACTTGAGTAATTTTATCTAAATTAAAACATAGACACTTAATTTTATTTGTATAGATTATGAAAATAACTAAGGGGAATAACCATGCATAAATTTACTACCGAATGTTGATTTACCTCCCTTTCCAGTATATTTTTACATGGCAATAAATATTCAACTTCCATGAGATATGGCATATTTAACCATATTGTTGACCTTCAGGGTTGAACTAAGTCAGTTTTCTATAGCCTCCCTGGGTTATAGCCTATCTACATGCTATGTTTGATTTAAATCCATCCAGTAGTTTCTGAGTGTATGGCAGATAAAAAGTTAAGCAGAAACTTCATTTTATTTGTACAGATACAAAATATGAAATTTGTTTTATCATACTTTGTGTATAAAGTAGATTTTGAATCCACAATAAACGTCTTTTATTTCAAGTAATGTCAACTTGATAAAAATGACTGATTTTTTACTATGATCTGAAATTGATCTTTTGGTAAAGTTTAACAAACATATCCACAAAAAGCAGTATGTCAGAAGGATAGTTTTTTATTGATTTACCTTCATATATCCAAGATAGACATATTGATGAGTCTCTATTTGATATATAATAGAATTTCTGTTGGTCTTTCAAATCTTGCATTATGAGTTCAATTCCAATTGATGGCATAAGTGATAATTTCAATCTGATTGAAGTGACAGAGATATGGTTCTACTGATGAATACTGAAAATATCATAGACAGAACATGTAGGCAATGAGGAATTTATAAAGAAAATAGGAACTACAAGAAAACTTACTATCTGAAAGCGACAACTGAAAATTCTGGGACACACAAATTATAAAAAAGGTTTGGTGAAAATAACACAGAGGATATTAAAAGCAAGAGTAACAAGTCACTTAAGTTTTTTTAGTAAACAGATGGCAAAGCAAATACCAAGAAATTTGGTAAAGGATCAAAAGTTACTGAGAGCAGCAAAAGACAGGAAGTTATAGAGAGCCATGCTCATCTACATCCTAATGGACATGGCATATTAAAAAAAACAGCATATGGCTGGCAGAACAAAGATAAAGAAGGATGGTAAAGAACCAAAAGTTACTTAGAGAAACAAAAGACTAGAAGTTATGGAGAGCCATAATTACATACATCTTAAAGTATTGTAATTGTCTATATTTTTGGGATGAGGGGTTTTCACTATGGATTTCGTTAATCGGACTGACTTCCTCATCTTGCTTGCTTTCCTCACAACGTTTCGGCCGTCTGATCCTCCGGCCTTCTTCAGGTGCATCCCGAACTCGGGAACCGTCGGTCTGGAATTTCGAACCCAACCCTTTATTGTTACGGGGGTACCATGTTCTCGTTCCATTAAGTGACACATGGCCGAGGCGACTAGGACGTTGGAACAGTGATTGCAAGTTCTCCCGATGTTCTGAGTTCAATCCCGAGCAAAGGCAGTGGCAGCGACAAGCAAGAGCGGTGACAACGATAATAGAAGCAACAGCAGCAGCAACGATGGCGTCAAGCAGTAGTAGCAGCAGCGATGGCCTTAATGGAACGAGAACATGGTACCCCCGTAACAATAAAGGGTTGGGTTCGAAATTCCAGACCGACGGTTCCCGAGTTCGGGATGCACCTGAAGAAGGCCGGAGGATCAGACGGCCGAAACGTTGTGAGGAAAGCAAGCAAGATGAGGAAGTCAGTCCGATTAACGAAATCCATAATCTTAAAGTATATGGCATATAAAAGAAGCAGTATATGGATGGCAAAACATGGACAAAGAGTCTAAAGATACCTAGAGCAACAAAAGACAGAACGTTGTGGAGAGCCAGGACATGGCACATAAAAGAAGCAGCCTGTGGGTGGCATAACAAGGACAAAGAGGGATGGTAAAGAGTCAAAAGATACCTAGAGCAACAAAAACAGGAAGTTGTGGAGAGCCATGATTGCCCATGTCCTGAGGAAACATGGCACATAAAAAAAAGAATATGTGAATCAAAATTAGAAAGAAGAAAATGGATTGCTTGTTAATTTTTTAAAATTTTTATTTTGGACATCCTTCATCACTAATCCCATAATCAGGTGTGGTCTTAGGGTCACTGCACAACTGGGCACCTGACCATTTTCCTCCACTTATCTTGATTTAAACCTAGTGAAGTATTCATTCATGTGTAACATGGCTTGGTCAAGTAGGCCTAATAGCCCATCTATTTCCAGGTTAAACTACAGTCGATATCATCCAACGTGAAGGCTTGACTTGGTTATGGAAACATGACCATGGATTCCATCAAGGGAACTCTTCATGCTGGCTGTTTACTTGAGTCTAGGAGGCTTTCCACCCAGCAATGTGATGTCTCATTCCTATGGAATGTTCTTTTAAGCAGGCTCATTCCTATGGTCTGTTCTTTTAAGCAGTCTCATTCCTATGGTCTGTTCTTTTAAGCAGTCTCATTCCTATGGACTGTTCTTTTAAGCAGTCTCATTCCTATGGTCTGTTCTTTTAAGCAGTCTCATTCCTATGGTCTGTTCTTTTAAGCAGTCTCATTCCTATGGTCTGTTCTTTTAAGCAGTCTCATTCCTATGGTCTGTTCTTTTAAGCAGTCTCATTCCTATGGACTGTTTTCATAAGCAGTCTCATTCCTATGGTCTGTTCTTTTAAGCAGTCTCATTCCTATGGTCTGTTCTTTTAAGCAGTCTCATTCCTATGGACTGTTTTCATAAGCAGTCTCATTCCTATGGACTGTTCTTTTAAGCAGTCTCATTCCTATGGTCTGTTCTTTTAAGCAGTCTCATTCCTATGGTCTGTTCTTTTAAGCAGTCTCATTCCTATGGTCTGTTCTTTTAAGCAGTCTCATTCCTATGGACTGTTCTTTTAAGCAGTCTCATTCCTATGGTCTGTTCTTTTAAGCAGTCTCATTCCTATGGACTGTTTTCATAAGCAGTCTCATTCCTATGGACTGTTTTCATAAGCAGTCTCATTCCTATGTATTCCTTTTTGTAAGCACTCTCATCACTGCATTATCTGTATACATAGCTATGGGGATTAATCTAACCCATGTTGTTAGCTGGCCGTTGATCCTACAAGGTTCTCCTGTTCTTTGACAGGTCTTGTTTTAATCCTGCTGGGTGTCTTGCTACCCTGCTCTCCAGAAAATCTTGGTGGCAGAACTGGTTTTAGTCACAGCTAAAACCAGTTATTTTGAACATAAATGTTTTTTCGCACACAAAAAAGTGATTCTCCTTTGTTCTAATCTCCACATGGTAACAGCAATAAAAATGCATGGCGTTTATAGACAGTTTGTTTTATGCACACATAAAAGTTAAAGAAAAAGTTTTCATTTTGTGCAATTGAGAGCAATTTTTGTGCATCAGTATGCAATTCCCTAAATGCACAAGTGCATGTATATATTCATAAGTGATCATAACTAGAGTCTCATTGATTTATTGATCATTTTGAGCCTGATTGATTTATACAACCAATATCTGCTTATTATCCACAGACGGGTACGCAATCTCTTTTCTGAATTTATCAAAAGTTCCAAAAACCAAACATTTTTATTTTTTTTGTCAGAAAATTTTCAAAGATTTTTATTTTTGCTAAATAAAAATATCTGTAATTTTATCTTTGATTTATGTTTATCTCACTTTATTTACCAATTTAACAATTAAGCTATAATATTATTCATGGTTTATCACTATCTCATTTCAGTTATGATTGTGCAATTAAATTTTAATATTATTCCCCCTAATTCAACGGGAATATTTCCATAGTTCTATGCAGAGATATTGCCATTCCTTCAAGATCAGCTGAATTGTTCACTCTGTATACCAGTATTTCTCGGCCAGTGTTCCCCGAAACTCTAGGGTTCTGCAAGAGGTTGCTAGGAGTTCCTGCAAGAAACATTGATAAATAGTATAAATGCATTTTGAGTAATTTTTGTTTAATTTTATATTTCTATACATGTATGACATATTGTTGAGAAATCTTTTGGTATTATAATAAAGGTTTCAACTTGTTATATTATTTAAAATTATAATAATCATAGGGAATGTATTTAGCAATGTCTATATGGCATCAGTATGAAACTGCCTTCCCTGGTTAGTGGACAAGACCTGTATGTAGCAGATTCATATAACATTGAGTGACTCACTCAAGTACAAGATACATGCACAGTATCTATATATTTTGTTTACTATATGAACTATGATAAAAATATAGAAGAGATATATATTATTAATGGTATATAATGATTTTTATGCAGGGGTTCCCTGAGACATGAAAACTGTTTCAAGGGTTCCACAAGGGTAAAAAATTTGATTAATGCTACTAAATACAGTAACTATATTTCTATTTCATAGTGCTAGTATGGGATTGTTTACATTTCTTTTATACTGTTCACTCAATACAAATCCCAAGGACCACTCAATGATAGAGAGTTACTGAGAGTAAAGGGGGTAAAAAGGGAGAGTCAAGGGGGTAAAAAGGGAGAGTCAAGGGGGTAAAAAGGGAGAGTCAAGGGGGTAAAAAGGGAGAGTCAAGGGGGTAAAAAGGGATATTATGAGGATGAGAAGAATAGATATCAGTTGACCCTAAACTTAAAGAGATCAAGATTGTAGTTGTCAAGTATTCATTTGGGAGTTTGTTCCCCAAAGTATCATTTCTGGAGAGGTTGGTGTCTGAATGGAACTTACTCCTTACCAAAGGAACATGAAGGGAATGGGGATGAAGAGACCAAGATTGCAGTGATCAGGAAAGCACCTTCTTGGGAGTTTGTTCCACAAAGTATAATTTCTGGGGAACTAGGTGTCTGAGTGGAACTTACTCCTCACCAAAAGAACACGAAGGGAATGGGAATGAATTTCCCCTGTGAACATGGCATGGAGGGTCCTAGCTGTAACTTGTCTGAACATCTGCTGTAGTAATTGTGATAGAATAGTGAGAGGCTAGCAACAATTTGTGAGATAAGGATTACAGGGTGGAGAATAATTCATCACCCATAAGTGCTTTTGAACTCTGTCAAGGCTGAACAGGGAATATTGGGCAGTACCAGCCTAGATATGGCAGCAATACTCAATTCTTGGTCTGATCTGACTCTTGTAAAGATAGAGCATGACAGCAGAAAATAGGTATTTTCTAGAACGCTTCAAGAAACCAACCATTCTTCCAGCATCTTTTGCCATGGCATGAATATATGCAATTTATTTGAGGTCACGAGTGAGCTTATCTTCGGTAGGTGTTCAAGGCAAGGAGCCCTTTTGAGAGTATAACCACTCATCAGGATTGGTGCCGGTTCATGGTCTGCTCAATGGTGATGAAATGTTACCAGCTTTGTTTTGGAGGTACTGAATGATACCAGCCAGTTTTTCACCTATTGAGCTGTAAGAGTTAGATCATAGGAGAGACCAGCTGCCAGGTACTGGTTATCTAGATATTTGGAGGTGAATATCTGTGTATACATTCACTAATGATCTGAGAATGTTCTTGGATAGATTGTTAATATAAATAAGAGAGCATTGATCTCGAGTGACACAGAGGACTGGCCATTAATAACAATCTTCATAGACCTACCTGACAAGATGAACTTGATAACTCAGAAGACCCTGTCAGAACTTCCATCGCCATTCCCTAACAATTGACTGAATTGTCTACCCTATACAGCCCCTCTGCTATCATTCTGAAAAGTTCCAGGACATATGGCACCAATATTTCCAAGTGTTTCAGTTAAGAAATAGTGTAACTGTACTGGTATCAGCATTTATGCTGACTGATATAAGAACTAAAAGGTGAAATAATGAATTCCTCTGTGGCACTACTTAAATAAACTGGTTCACATATAAAGAATAGGGGAAAACATTCTTTTTTTTTTCTTAGGCCATGGCACTTGTCACAATCAAAAAAATTTTTTTTTTTTTTTTGCTATTTTTAAAAGTGGGGTTCCTGTTCATACACTGGCAAATAGAACCCTGATTTATGTGAAGGATTACTGATTATTTATGTATACACAAAAAAAATTGCTTAAAATAATATTCAAAGAAATAAGTATAAAAAAACCCCGATCTGTATGTTTGTAAACAAGAACAGAAAAAAAATCCATTGATACGTTAATATTGGAAATTTGTCAGATATTGGTGTCAGAATCAGTCTTTCCAATTTTAATGTTGCTTGTGCTCTAGTTATAAATGCACTTTGTTGTAAACGTGCCTGTTTATGTGTGTATAGATTGTTAGGTTTGGATATGTACTGTTAGTATTTTCTGTGTTTAATATACTTATAATAATTTTTGCATTACTTAGCAATACATTAATAATTTCAGAGTGTGTCTATGAGAAAACTGTCAATGTGAAACCATATAGAAAAAAAATTTCTTTTTAATAGCAACTCTGAATTTTAAATCTTGTATTGCTAATCTCAGCTGAAATAATTTTATAAATATGGTACTGGATATATATTAAAGAAACTCAACATATTTTTTTCTTCTTTATAAAATGTTTAAGGCTCAGAATGATAACCTTGCAAGTAAGCGTGGTATTCATTTGCTTCTACACAAATATATGTTTGCTCTCTAAGTCTGGCTCAGTTCATCAAAGATCTGTTGCTAAAGTTATTTCCAAGTGCAATATATGAATGAAAGATTTTTTTTTAAATTCAGAGTTGTTATTTTAATCCTTAGCACTCTGTAAGTGAGACTGTTCACTGAGCAAAATGTTTGTCCAACAAAAATAGTGTTTAAATTTCATGGTTGTGTTGTCATGTCCTGCTATGACAACAGAAATAACATCAACAACATGGCTACTACAGTTGAAAGGCCTTGGAATGCAGCTGGAAAAGAGGTAATACTAGTAGTCAATAATGCAGAGTGCTAAGGGTTGATACTTGTATTTTTTTAATAAATGTTTTGTATTTTTCCTTAATCCTTTGATTCAACTGAATTTCATTAGTGAAGATCATTTCTGTGTCATTTTAGTTCATGATTTTCTTAGGGTTTAGCAGATTTTTTTTTTTTTGTCTTGCATGAAGGCCTTGGAAAAACCGAATAGTGTCTCCACCTCTGATATGAATACCTTACATAGATTCCTGTGGGTTTTCACATCAGGTGGGAAAGCCTTGGATGACCCACCAAGGTTTCTAACTAGATTTTAGCCAAGCCTTCCATTTGTTTATATTGCCAAAATAGATTTTAATTTTCCTCTTAAAAACATTCATCCCAATTCCAGCTTAGGAAGCTACTGAATGTTTCTGACTTGTAAGTGTTTAAGTCTTGTCTTGTAAAACTGAGTATAATTTGGTATTCCACATAAAATGTATAGTATGCACTATTCTTTCTCCGACAGTAGTTTTTGTCTCCATCTTCTGATTGGTAGCTCATCTTTTTGTCGTTACCCTTTTTGTTAGTAGACCGTTGAATTAAACATTTTTTTAAATTTGCCAGATAAGCAGGCATGCAAGAGATAAAACTTAAAATTTACAAGTCAGACTTCAGCTCTAACTGATATCTTCATCAAGATGGTGTATGCACACAATTTAACTGATGTGTTTTGTTTCTCATATGATGTAGTAACACTTTTTTTTTTTCATTTTTTTTTTTTAACAAATTCTTTCATTTAGATATAGTAATTTTGCCTTTAGTGCCAGGAATCAACTTTTGGATGAAGAGTTCATGCTTGTTACAACACTTCATCTCTCTCTAAAAGATCAGTGCTCAAAGAAAGGCACAATTTCATATGATACTGTGCCAAATATAATGTTGCCTAATATTTGTTTGTCATCAGGTGATGTAGTATTCATTTTTTTTTTCTTAACACATTAACTGCCAACTAAGTAAACTCATGGCTGCCAGTTTTTATTATGATGGTAACCATGAGTTATCTTGTTTTTCTTTTTGCAGTCTTGACATCAAAGCTGCAACCACAAGTCTTTGCTTTCCTTTTAATGCAAGTAACTGGTTTCTGGCATTAAAGACAGGAATGAAAAATCATACTGGCAACTAAAAACAAAGTTTTGATTGGAAAAATCATGTTGTAATTGATCTAGTGAGACATGCTTGCTAACCATTACACTATGTCAAAGTGTTCTCTTTCTCTCTCTCTCTCTCCCTATATATATATATATATATATATATATATATATATATATATTTTTTTTTTTCCTCTTCTCCTCAACTACATCCAATTACTTCTGGTGTGTTTTGGTGTGTGGAAGATAATTTAATTTACTGTATTAACCACGTTAAGAGACCTTGGTGGTCAAAACCATGGTCTTGTTTCTATCCAGCATCTAAAGATTTTATTACCTATACATTCACATACATATATATATATATATAGATATAGATAGATAGATATAAATAGACTTGTGGTTAGCAACTTTTTTATGACACCAACTGAGTTATCTCATTTTTGTGGTCATGTCATCAAGGCTACAACCACGAGTTTTATCATTATTTTTAACAAAAATAACTAGTACTTGGTGTCTAAGGCAGGAATGAAAAAAAGTGTCCAATGTTCAAACTAGTTACTCAAATGGTGATTTTTTAAAACTATCAACAATGCAGAGTGGTGCACAGAGTACCGTGTTTCTCATTGTACTTCATTTTTTGCACACTGTACTTCATTTATTCACTTTACTTCATTTTTTGCATAAAATCTGCAGGATCTGGTTAAAGATTACTTCTTCTCAGATGGCAGCATAGCTTCTAAATAATACTGTGTCCTGCCATCCATTCTTGGATGTTTTGTGTTATTTGGTAGGTGATCACCAAGCAAACATTTCACAAATTGCTAAGTGATACTTCTAGTGCGAAAACAATGTTAAGACTTCAGTTTGTAGCTATAAATCAACTCATAAAAACGTTTTTTGCCTAAGTTGGCTAAAATTGGCGTTTCAGGTCAGATTTCATATTTGACCTTTGGCAGTGAATGTGTCAAATTCTTTTATGTAAATATTAGTACTAATTTTGTCTTTGGCACCAGAAGTCAAGTTTTGGATGAAGGGTGAGGCCAGATTTTAAATACCAAATTTCATGGTAGTTACAACTCTTCATCTCTCTCTATCTCCCTCTGACGAATCAGTGCTCAAAGAAAGGCACCATTTCACATAAATCTGTGATAAACATAACTTTGTCAAATATTGACCTGATTTTTTTTTTTCATTATTTATAATGCAATTTTGCAAAAAGTAGATAATCTTTACAACACAGTGCCATATCACCTGAAAATGATGAGGATGTTAGTCAGCTGAATTTTTGCCTAGTGATAGCACCTTATTCCTGTTCATTTAAATTTTACCAGCACCCTTCCCCCTCTCCTCACTCACAAATTCCTTTCTCTTTTCATCAACTTTTTTTTTTTCATCTCTGGATCATTTCATCTCGCACCACATGTGGACAGCTACTAATTTCACATTTTAAAGAAATCTTTGTTATTTATGCCTCTTTTTTTTTTTCTTTTTTCCTTTTTTTTCCTTTTGTTTTTCCCTAAATTCTGAAATCTAAGACTCCAGATACGAAATCAAAGAAAGTAAGTAGTCAGAGTGCTTGCAAAATTCAAAACTTCAGTTTTGACCACACATTGTTTGGCTCTGCCAGTCAGCTATTTTTATATATGCTCTGTACATTATTATTATGATTATTATTATTATTATTATTATTTCCAATTTTCTTACTGCATGAAAATTTTGGAAAAAAAAAAAAGTTAAATTTAAAAAAAAACACGTTTCAAGACATTTCACTAACTTTTTATTGACATACAAAGCCGAAACCTACTTCCTTCCAATTAACCAGAGAAATCTAGAAAAATAACCCTTGAGCTTTGACTCTGTCTCCAAATTTAATTACTTTGAAATTGAAAAGATACTTTCTGTTTTTAGGATTAGAACTTCAAATCGCAACCACCAGCACCCACCCCCACCTTCTCTATGAACATTTCAAGAATTATTTTTAAATTTTGATTTGTAAACTTCAACACTTTCAGCTAACATTCTTATCAGATTCATCTACATCAATTTAAATTTGTCTCTCTTCATATTTAAAAAATTAAAAAATCAGGCAAATCACAAATTATTAGATGATTATTATTATTATTATTATTATTATTATTAAGAAATTAAAACTGTCTGATCAAAACAGTTATTGGCTCTAAATGCTGATTGTTCTTTTCATCTGATAAATCTTAAGCACATCTACAAACCTTTCTTTTTTTTAATCCAACAATATTTCTAGTTATTTTTTAATCATTTCACCCCATAAAAGCCATTAAGACACAAGGAGTTACTGAGTGTGAAAGAATGAGAAAAAAAGGTAAAAATCATTAAGGAGAAAGAACCACAGAAGAAGAGTAATCAAGAAGACAGTTGATAATGACTGACATTGTATTTAAATTTTTGAAGATCAAAGTTGGCTGGAAAGCATGGAGCTCGAAGAGAGTTCCACAAGTGAGAAGTGTGGAAAAAGAAAATGTTAGCATAGAACTAATGGTTACATCTAGCCATTTCAATTGTAAAATGATAGACATTGTTGCCAATCTAGTACTGTGCTTAAATTCATAAAGTCTAGGTACCAAAGCGGAGAGTTTATCTGAACAATTACCATGAAAGTATTTATAGAAAAGGCACAGGGAAGATACATTACAGTGGTGGGAAAGTAACTGAAGCCGAAATGCCAAAAATGTTTTCCCCCTCAACATGCACTGTGACACCCGACCTCTTTCAGTCACGACGCCAAATGTGACGTCGGTCCTTTGTGACGGACTAACCCTGGGACATCGGTTGAAGTCTTGTTGGGTTCTAGTACCAACTTGTCGTACTCGGCTCGCTTCCAACGCCTGGTCACCGAAGCAACTGCTTTGATCTCGATTCAACCTACCCACATTGTGATTTGATCTTAGGCTGACGAGATCAATCAGACGTTGGGCCGTAGTGCCAGCCGAATCCGGGTCAAGGTGATACTGCACAATAAATGTAGACAAAAAAAACAAAAGCACAAACAACAACTTCAAGGCGAGCGACTGGTTAGGAATAGTGATTAATTTTATGTCGGTTTGTTGAGTTACAGGAGTGCGTCTCTCTCTTTCTCTCCCAGCCCGAAGAAAAAAAGACATGTGTGTCATCCCATAACTGCTCTGGATCCTGATTTTTCAACCTAGATATAAACAGGTGTCGTATGTTGCCAGGGAATTGGTTCTACGAGTCTTTACACTACATGAAGGAGGATTTCTTGAGACATGCTACTGCTGGATTGAATTTTATCCCCTCATAATTTTTACTAAAGATGCAGAAAGGGGTCTCTCAGATGATTGATAGAGTGGTTGTTTAGGATAGATTTCATTTTTAGCAGATACACATGTCTCAGTTGACATCCATTATTATTTTAAACAATGAAATTAATGTCTACCAGCCTAGTTATCAAGAAGACTATACTATGCCTAGATATCAAGAAGACCATACTATGCCTAGATATCAAGAAGACCATACTATGCCTAGATATCAAGAAGACCATACTATGCCTAGATATCAAGAAGACCTTACTATGCCTAGATATCAAGAAGACCTTACTATGCCTAGATATCAAGAAGACCTTACTATGCCTAGATATCAAGAAGACCTTACTATGCCTAGATATCAAGAAGACCTTACTATGCCTAGATATCAAGAAGACCTTACTATGCCTAGATATCAAGAAGACCTTACTATGCCTAGATATCAAGAAGACCTTACTATGCCTCTATTTCATTTTACCATCCAGAAAATTACTCCTTTTGCTAAAATGTACCCTACCAATTGAAGCACATGTACCCGCTAAAAATTGTCATCAGCATCCGGGCCCTCCTGACTGCAAGTCGCAGATCCTCTTATGTTTACAGTTGGACTCTAAAGGTCTTAGTCTCTCCTCAGATGGTCCTACACCAGGAAGGCTGATTTGCAGCAATGGTTTCCTCAGTCTTAAGGTTGATGTTGGTCTGTATTGGGGATGCTTTCAACTGATCCTTGAAGCTGTCAACTTGGGCCTCCATGTAGCCTCTTGCCACTAGCAAGTTCTCCAAACAGGATGATATGTGGTAGTCAAGTGGGATTCATTCTGGATACATGACACACCCAGCTAAAAATATCTTTTATTGTAATGGGAAATAATGTTGGATTAAAAACTAAATCCAGTTACTTTGTTTATGTTTCGGGTACAAAAAATTGAAGGAGCAGATATCGACTTTGAAATGTCTGGGCAAGAGTAATTGTGAGTAATTGAACTTTGCTTGCTTTATCCTGTCTTCCCATGGCCTAATTGGTAGGGCACACTTCAGCTAAAGGTGTAGTTTCACTGATGGAAAAAAAAGAAAAAAATGGAATATTGGGAAGCAGAAATGAAGCGCAATAAAACTAAAGCCAGTTTAATGAAAAATTAAACAAGATCATTAATTTATCATAACTAGCATAGTACCCAGAAAAAATAAATGACAGGGTTATTTGCACATAGTTTGACATATCTACCCAAGATCTGATCACATGTGTGCTCTGCCTAAAATCAAAATGTCACTTCCAAGCACTTCTACCTAATTTAGTATAGTCTATGAAAAGTATTAAACATGCACAATGAAACCTTCTGACAAGTGGACTAAACAATTACTAAAAGTTTGTCTATGAAACTCTGGAGTTGGGCTGCTCAATTAATCCAATATATATATATATATATATATATATATATATATATATATATATATATATATATATATACACACACACACACACACATCCTAGTCTTTGGCTGGGATCACTCATATTCCTTTAATTTTAAGCCCAAGTCCCAGGAGGCCATCCCAACCATGTTTTACCTCTCCCTCAGGAGGGGGCTGGGTTTATTGCCCGGTGGCTGAGGCAACCACAAAAGGAGAAGTGCTGAGAGGGCTTGGAAATTTTTCTGTGGTATGGCCATTAAATCCACTTTAAACTATGACCTTGTGTCACATCCAGTTTTGACATCGGCATGCAGATATATATATATATATATATATATATATATATATATATATATATATGTTTTAAGGTATGCTATATTTGTGGGTAAAAGTGCACAGTATCAGAGATAGAGCAAATGTAAATATAAAAGTGGACACTGAGATCAACAATGAATGGCGATGGTCAGTTTCATACTTCAATGCTATCCTCAGGCCATGTGTGCATTCATGGTTAGAAGTTATTAATGTCAAAATTTTTATTTAATCTCAATCGAGATAAATTTCTTATTCTGACTCACTTTCTCAAAATCAGTATTTTGATTTAGGTAGTGGGTCAAGCTGAGAACTTTCCAGCACCTCTGCATATATAGTTATTAAAAGTGATAAAAGGCTAAAAATAAGTTTAAAATTTATTGATAAAAGGCTAAAAATAAGTTTAAAATTTAAATAAATTGGCTGTCAAAATTTACATCTAAATGTTGAGTTATTCACACAATCTTTAAATCTATGCTATTAAGGAATGACACCTACTTGACTATTTATCCTTGAGTGCTTGTGGGTATCACAGATTTTGCGCTTATGTAGATAAATATGAAGTGTACCAAACAAATAATGTTTTTTTTTTTTTTTGCATTTACTAGTTTCTTATTTGTCTTTTTCCTAACAATCTCCCCCTTCCCCCACTCCAAGATCCTTATCCCATTCCCAATGACCCCCAACTTTGTCCAGTTTTGTATTTGTTTTTCAAGAAGTGTCTTCAAATGTCTTAAATTGCTCATTGGATTGAATCGCTACCACTTGTCACATGACCAGTTTATAGATATTGTAGTCTTTATTCCCTGCGGCTTTATTCTGCAGCACTCAGACTAACCAATTACCTCCCTTTGTTTTGACCATTTTTTTTTTTTCAGTGCCAGTAAATGGTCTTTATCCCCTTTCATCACTGTTTGATCATTCCACTTCATGTTATCTCTTTTGCCTTTTTCCATGGTTACAGAAATCTTAGATTTCACATGGCTTTAGAGATAATTTATATGATCAACTGTTTCTTTTTTTAAAAAAAAGAAGATATCTTGTACAGAGATTAGGTTTTACTAAGTAATTTTTTTTCACTTTGTAGGCTGTGTTGTATTTAAGGTCATTACATAAGGTTTATAAAATAAGAATCTTTTTATTACTAAATGGTTTTTTGAAGACTTAATGCCAAAAACTTTTCTATTTGGTTTGATATACTTTTGTAAAAGATTTTATAGTTTTAATCAGATTTTTGTCTAGTTCATTAAGAAGAGTACTTTTTTTTAAATAGCTTCTCTAGTTTATATAGTGCTACTAACTGTAACCATACCAAAAGTATAATCTCTAGGATTATAAAAAAAATATATAGACAAGAAAATATTTGGGGGCTAGAAAAAAGTTAAAAGCTTTCTTTTAAATATTAAAACAGAAAATGTGACAATAAAATCTGAAGTTGCATTAAAATAGCAAGATGCCTTCTAAAAGATAAGCAAAGTATTAAGAAACAGGAAAATTTATTATGAACAAAGAAATGAGTTCTGAAATGCTGTGTATTATCCATCCTCCGATATGGCAGTGAATGCTGGACATGGGATAACCTACCAAATAAGTCTCTGTAAATGGATGGCAGGACAGGGAGTGATAGTAAGGAGGCATCTATTGTTCCATTCCATGATAACTCTTGGAATGGGACAATAAATATATAAATAAATTCATAGGCTGGCATATGGCTGGCATTTGATGAGTGTAAGCAAAATCTTAGGAAACAGGAAAAATAATTAGAAACTAAGAAAAGACTACTGAACTGCTACATAATGTCAAATGTGCCAATGGATGCTGGACAATCTCCTCACAGATGTAGAAGAGACTTGAGGTCACAGAGATGGGATTCTACAGAAGGATGCTGGGAATACCATGGATGGAGCATGCAATCAATGAGGAAATTTTAAGGAAAATGGAAATAAAAAGGATGATCATGCTCAGAATAAGAAAGAGATAACTGAAATTTCATGGATACATAATTCGGAAATAGTGTTTGGAGAATTTGACACTCACAGGAAATTGAGATCAGGAGCAGCAGAGTGAAACAGCTTGTAACCTACCTAATAAGCTTGTGGGAATGGTTAGCAGAACAGAGAATGGAAGGGATAGTAAAAATAGCACAAACAATCATTGCTAAGAGTTACAAAGGATAGGAATTTGTTGTGAGCCATGATTGCCAATGTCCTGAAGAGACATAGCAGGTGAAAGACAATGACTTAAGACTGAGATTTTTTTTCCCTTGAGTTTGGCATGATTTCTGTTCAGAGACAAATGCTAGCAGTAGTTTGTCTTCTGGCAGGTCCAACCTCACCAGACAAAATCCTAGTCCCCCTCGAGAAGCAAGCCTCAACGACTAAAGCCTGAGGCAGGCAGCAGCTCTCAAGTTGCACAGAAAGGCAAGCATCAACAGACAAATACATTGGCTTGATATGCAGCATTTAATGGCAGATATTAAGTGAGAACTACAGTGATATAAATCAACCAATTCTCATTAGCTGAATACTGCAGTCGTTTAGTAGGAGTTGTGACAACTGGTACATGCTTACAATGTCATTATGAAAGCAGTTGAAAAACAGCAAAACAAGTAGATCTAGTTCATCATTTTCACTTGTCGCACAGGTTTAAATAGAGAAGAATAGAAGAGACTGGTTAATGGTGTTTGTGTTTGCTTAAAATAAGAAGAAAATGTGAATTCTTTGATAATGATTTTATTATGGAAATGCATTGAAACTGAGAAAGAAAGGGATTTTCAGTGGTCAAGAATGCTTGCAATCATTACTGAGAGAATAGCAGCTCTCCAGTTGCATAGGTGGACAAGCATTAATAAGCTGATACAATAGATTAATATACAGTAATAATGGCAGATAAGCAACAAGTTAACAACAATGGCATAAATCAACCAATTCTAGTTAGCTGAATACTGCAGTTGTTGGTAGGATAGTACTGAATTGTACTTACAGTGTAAGTGTGAAAGCAATTGAAAAACAGCAAGAGTAAATCCAATTCTCCCTACCACATTGCTGTGGGTCAACAAAGAATGCATTCCTGTGAACAGGAAGTCAGGCTGGGACTGATCATGGGAGACAAAGAAGAGTGGAATAAACTAGTTGAATTTGAGCTTGCTCAAAATAAAAAAAGTCAGATTTAGTTTATTAAACAGAGCAATTTTTTCCAGCATTACTTTAGTACAGGGGTGGGCAAACTTTTTAGTACAAGGGCCGCATTCTAAAAATTCATAGTTTTACTGGGCCGTATAGTATATATAAACCAAAATAATTGATATTTAAAATTGGCGAAATAAAGGGCTTTTAAAGGAAAAATATAGTTTTAATAAATAACATTTTAAAGCGGGCCGCACAAAATCGTTTGGTGGGCCGCATGTGGCCTGCGGGCCGTAGTTTGCCCACCCCTGGTTTAGTATAATTTTGACTTGGAGAGCCATGTTAGTTTATCTCCTTGCATGGTTCAACCTAGCCGGGTAGGTCAACGGTTAGGAACCAAACAACGTCATCTAGAGTAGCAAACCTTAATAACAAAAGAAAAAAAAAAATCAAGAGTGGGCAGCAGTTCTCAAGATTCATAGATAGGCAAGTATTAACAGACCAATACATTGGATTCATATGCAGTGTCTGGTAGCAGATAAGCAACAAGTCAATGACAATAGTATGAATCAATCAATTCTAGTTAGCTAAATACTGCCGTTGCTAGTAGGAGCTGTTACCAATAGTATTGAATCATACATACAGTGTAAGTGTGAAAGCAACTGAAAAACGCCAAGTAAATATAATTTTTCTTACCACATTGCTCATCCTGTGGGTTAACAAAGAATGCATCCCTCCCAGTTTTAATTGGATTTTATTTAATTTATTAAACAGAGCAATTTTTTTCTGGCATTTCTACTTTATAGAGAACCACCATCTATAAGCATACCAAAGATATAATCTCATTGATGATAAAAACATTTTTAGATAAGAACTCTACATTAGAGGACCTTTTTAGAACTGTAAATTAATAGAACCATACAAGTAATTCTTTCTATTTTAGGTTTAATTCTATAAAAAGGTCATTCATTAGCTTCAACTAGGTTCAGTTGTCCTATTAATAATGGCGATTACTTTTTTTTTGTTTTTTTAAGAAGTACCAAATTATCACCCTCAGACAGATTTCCATTTTGAAATGTGGATTACATTAAAATAGATATAAGGAAACATGAGAAACACAACCACTGTACCATAATGGATTTTATATTTAGCGTATGAAACATATACATATATATATATATATATATATATATATATATGTGTGTGTGTATGTATATATGTATGTATGTATGTATGCAAATGTAACAAGATTTTGAGATTGGAATTAGTATGAAATTCAAGAATTTTTTTTCAATTTTTTTTATTGAGGTTAACCACTTCGCCCAAAATATCCTAAATTTATGCTAAATATAGTCTCCTATACTTTCAGTTTTCCTTTTTATATATATATATATATATATATATATATATATATATATATATATATATAAGATAGATAAAAAGTAAAATACAGTGGAACATTGGTTCACAAATTTAATTCGTTCCTGAAGGCTAACGGAAACTATTTTTCCAATCGGAATCAATGTAGGGAAAAAAAGTCACAGTACAATAAAATTGGAGAAGAAAAGCACAGCACAACACACGAATATATACAACATGTTTGGGTTAACTCGGTTCAGCAGTGTTGTTTGAGAACTGAGGCATTTTCATCTTGAATTTTCTGTTTGGAAACTGATTTTTTCGATATGTGAGACATTTGAGAACCGAGGTTGCACTGTAGTTAGAAAAGTTGTTGTATAGAGAAAAAATAAGATTTGTTAAAATACTTAATGTTTTTATATATTTATATGTATTATTTATAATACATCTATGTTTACAGATAATTATTAAAATTATTTTACTTACGCGCGTGTTTTCAGAAAAAATTGTTTTACTTTAACCAATATATATATATATATATATATATGATAAATAAAATATAGTTTTAGGGTATATTTTATTTATGTCTTAAAGTGCTCAATATCAGGGATAGAGTGTATGTAAACATAGAAGTGGACATTGAAGCCAACACCCAGAAGCAACAATCTGTTTCGTACTAAATGCAATCATCAGGCCTATATATATATATATAATGTCACCGAGTACATTGACTTTCTAATGGAAAGCAATGTGTACATTAGAATAATTTACTTTGACTTATTTTCAAATATGTTTTGATATTTACTGAGCTGAAAATAATCTCTGGTCCTGGCTTTAGGATTAAAGATTTTGGTTGAGAAAAAAAAAAAAAACCTTCCACGATGAGATGAAACTCTTCCTCATTGTCCTCCTCATTTATTTCAAACCTTTCTCTATTCCCCCAATTTCAAGAACCCCTTTTACTGGCAAAGATTAAAAACCCTACCTCCTTACCCACTGCTGCACCTTTTCTGATTGGTCAGTAACATAGTTGTTTTTTTTTTGTTTTTTTTTTTTGCATGCCTATTTCGTTTATAAATGCAGCATGACTTCTAACTTGCATTTCAGATGCCATTAACCATCTAACAATTTGTTTCAGCTTTCTTTCTTCTTTGTCTGTTGTTTCTTTAATTAGTACTGACATTTTGGTTGATCCAAGATCCTGAACCAAAATTTGGTATTTAGAATAGCTTTGGCTTGGATTCCAATATCATTTTTTTAATCTTCTTTTTAGACTTAAAACACACACACACACACACACACACACACACACACACAACAGAATTCTTTAAGACTTTAATTTGTTAGATACTAATACCAGGTACACCACAAATTTTCCAACATCTTTCCTTCCAGAACCATGGAAGATTATCTGTTTCACAAGACCATCAAAAGTGACATATTAACAAGTCAGTAATACACTTCTGATGCCTTATCTCTCATAACTTAACAGCATCATTGATTTTTAGAAATTTGTATTATGAACAGTGCCACCCGTGGCCAGTCAGTGAATTAGTCTGGAAATCATGTGAATTTCAGATGCTTACTTGTCAGAGATTAGAAAAATGAGAAAAAATAAAATCTTTTGTTGGTTTTTAATCAAATGTGCACACACACACACACACACACACACACACACATATATATAGGGTGCAATGGGTAAATTGTTGACATTTTATATATATATATATATATATATATATATATATATAAAGACTTTTTATTTTTAAAGTTCTTTTTATAGATACAAATATTTAAGTAAATGCTCTGTTTATAATAAACAGTATTAACAACATTTACTGGCCTGAATGTCTGAGAAATTTTCATAGAAAATATACGTCCTCCGACAGGAATTGAACCTGTATCCTATACAGAACCTTCATAAAGCCTGACGTGCTTTTGCTGATTGAACCACAGAGAAGTGTTTCAGTTAGCAAGGTCAATTTTACTGTTTTTAAACTACAATTCTCCATGATTTTCTCTCATGCACTCATATCTGCTCATGGCGTATCAAATGTAAACAAATGACGTCACACATTATGAAATGGACAAAGTCAGATAATTATTTTAAGACATTTTTATGTTTATACATTCTTTTTATAGATACAAATATTTAAGTAAATGCTCTGTTTATGATAAACAGTATTAACAACATTTAAGATGCATTTTTTTCTGTGAAAATGTTTTGGACATTCAGAATGTATAAACATAAAAAAATGTCTTAAAATAATTGTTGAACTTTGTCCATTTCATAATATATACATATAAGCAACAAGTATTCATGCAAACAAGTCATAAATACAATTTAAATACAAACAAGGTGTGTCTGTTTAATTTTTTATTGCATTTTTCCAATTTTCATATAAAGTGTTGTCTATCCACAATTTCAATCCCAATACACACCTTATTAAAAAATTGAAAAAAATATTTATTTAGCTAACATGGTTGACTTGTCAATCTTTACTGGGTTTTTTTTATGTCAAATTTTGTATAGGGTACTCAGTGCAGATCAAACTCATTACTCAGTAGAAATAGTTAATCAGACTAGCCATGTACCCCATTACTCCATGCTATGGTGCCTTTAAGATCTCATATCAAAGAAGAAAAATATTTGGCATCAGTTAAAAGTACAAATTAGAAAAAGTTCCTTTTTGACTATGTAAGGCTTAAGCTTATTGTGCTCATTACATATACAGGTTTCATGTAAGTTGTAACTCAAATCGTACATGGAAAATAATTATCATTAAAGAGTGGACTATTGTTGTCATCTTTGTTGAAGTTAACAACATTTTCGGTCATTGTGCCCACTGGCCTCGATCAGGTGTACGTCAATCTGGGTCGACCTACATCTGATAGGCACATTGGCCAAAATATTGTGATAACAACACCATAGATTTGGATAATAGTCTGGATGTAAAGAGTGTAAATGATAATGATAACACCTCATCCCAGAAATTTAGACAACTTATTTAAATGACTTTCTGCTATCTATCTATCTATCTATCTATCTATCTATATATATATATATATATATATATATATATATATATATATGTATATATATATATGTATATATACATATACACACACATATGTATGTGTTTAGACATATATACATGCACAAAATTTTTATCTATCTCTAATTTTTAATTTTGACATGCACTTATATATATATATTTTTTTTGTTTTTCTTCCATTTAATTTGTATTTTATCAAGGTGGATATTTCTTCCACTGTTTCGCCCTCTGACTTTTCTTACTTTTTGAGGTCTTTTCTGATTTTGATTTCAGCTTCGCCTCTTATTACCTCTCAACTAAATAAAATCTCCAGAAATATCTTTATCCCTCCTCTACACAACCTTCCACCCACAATCCTTAACCCCAGACCTTCCCACAACCCCAAAAAAAGAAATCTATATCCCTCAGATACTAATCAATTTATACCCTACTTTGGTAATAAAGATTTTAAGAGACTTTAAATATCTGTCTGGTCATAAACTCAGTTGGCAGCCAGCACACCATTGAAAGATGGATACTTTGAATCTATATTATAAAAGACCAGATTCTCTGTCCGTCACACACAGTCTGCATGTTACTTTGCATGCGTCTATGCAATGCATATTGATTGATTTGTTTTCTATGTCTTATTAACCCTTTGCAGGTTATTTAATCCAGAAAATCATTTTAAAATTGTAAGAATTTTTTTTTTTAAGATAATAATCATTTAGTGATACAAGTCTTACTAATTAACCCATAGCTAGGGGAAACAGGTGCATCAATACCTAATCAGAATTTGATTAACAAACAAAAGATGATAATGTGGGCATAAAGCAGGGGATCAATTCTATATTAAAACCAATATATAAAATGATCCCTTACTTTGTGGCCACGGTAGTTTCTATACCTTTGTATTTCAGAGAATGTAAATAAATCTAAAAGACATGCCTGTGTAGTATAGCTAATCAGTATTTGATTGATTGATTAATTAATTTTCTAAGGCTTATCAACCCCTTTGCAGGTTATTTAAAGCCAGAAAATATTTCTAGAGTTGAAGAATTTTTTTTTTTTTTTTTTTTTTTTTTTTGAGATAATGATTTAGTGATGCAAGTCTCACTAATTAATCCATAATTGGGATAGAAGTGGATTTGTATCTTTCCCAAAGGGTATTTGCAAGTAAGTGAATATAACAAAGCCAAATGGAATTGGAACCTGGCTTTCTGATTAACAATTCTGAGCTGTTATCCATACACACCCCACATATCCAAGCTTACAGCAGCTGGTATTCCTAAGCAGGCACCCATCTAGGTACTGACCATGTTTGAGGTTGCTTAACTATCGTGATTGTACAGGAACCAGTTTTTCAACATGATGTAACCATAAGCCTGTATGGATATGTATATGTTGTGCATGAGTGACTTACATCTGCTTGTGTCATTTTTGTACATGCACACACACACACACACACACACACGTAAAGTTTGACTATGTTTGAAATAAGACAATGGAATAATGTATCTCCCTCACACTCAGCCTGGACAAACCTTACCTTGGATTGTACAATAAAATCATAAAATTTGGGACAAAAAAAAATAATTGTTTTGAAATGCTAAAAAGATATGATAATTATAAAATTTTATTGAAAATTTTTGAAATTATTAGGTTATAATCAGAATTTTTTAAAAGATTTTTTTTTTTAAAGATATTTTTAGGCTGGATTTAAAATTGGTTTAAAATTTTCATGCACACATGCAAAAGTACATACATATATAATTTTGAAATAGACATCTGTGCCATGAGAACTAATTTTTCTTTCCATCTGGCAACAACTCCTGGAAAATAGGAAAAAGAGTATAAACTGAAATGTGTATCTTTGAAGTTATTTTTCATGATTCCTTCTGTATTTAAATTGGATATATTTTCTAATAGATTTCATATTTTAAATAGACAATTTAGATTTTAAATTTGATTATTTTGATCAGTATATTTTCTAATAGATGCATTTTAAATGGACAAACAATTTAGATTTGACCATCTTGCCATCAGTGAAGTGACCTGTACTAAACTAGTAATCTTGTAAATAATTAAATATTTTATTTTTAATCTTCTGATTAAACCTATACATACCTGTTACCTTTGTCCAGATGCCTCTTCCTTGCCCTTACCCCAAGTCACACCCCTGGGTGATTATCTATTTTTCTGGAGAGCAACTTTAAATTGCATCTTTTTTTCCTCAACTTATCAGGATGCATAAAAATCTGTTTCTTTAATCTTCCAAAATTTTTGCTTTAAACCAATTTTATATTGAAAACATGTTTGTACATTTCTTTATTGTTTTTGCAGTTGTTGATGTTTTATTTATTATATATTTAAAAAAATAGTTGTTTTATTATATATAAATTGCTTTATTGATTGCTAATGTCTTTTTTTTAAATTTATAAATTATGGTATTTTGTTTATTGTTATATAAAATATTTACATTATCTTTTTATGGTATTTTCATTATTTTTATATGTTTATCAGTTGGTAAATCTCTGCGTTTTTTAAAAGATGTTGTTGGTTTTTTTTCTTACATTCTGTACAGAGTGCTGATGTGGGAAAGGTAAGATTTTGTGGTTGTCTGGATTTTAAAAAAAAATAATCACAAAAAATCTGTGTGTTGTGCCAAATTGGATGGATGCTCATCTTGTCTGTTGTTATTCTCTGTTGTCTTTGCCCTCGTCATCAGTGGATGTTAGAAAAACAAGTTTAAACATGCCTGCATACACATAGAATTATATAGGTCTATAGATTAAGATTTTCTGCTTGGATTTAATTGTTAAAATAATCCATTGTTTTCTTCACAACCAGTTCGTCATAGATAAATCTTCAAAAAGCTTCAAACATGCACATTTAGAATATGCTTAAATACAGAAACTATTTCTATGAATCAAGATATTGTTTACGTCAAGAAATTTGCTATGTATAATATGTTTGGAGTAATGTCCTCATCCTTGTTGTTATTATCACCTCTGTCAATTGAGACCTGATAAAGATCAGAGAGCACAACATCTGAAATGTTTTGGTAATAACAAAAAAAGCTAATAACATTAGTCCAAATATAAATAATGTAAGTAATGTTAATGCCTCATCGGACAAAAATGACGATAATGCCTCATCAGACAGAAATAATGATAATGCCTTATCAGACAGAAATACTGTTCATGTCTCATCAGACAGAAATAATGATAATGCCTTATCAGACAGAAATATCATGTCTCATCAGACAGAAATTATGTATAATACATTTTCTAATTATATATATCATCTGGCAGATCATACCACAATATTGTGTAAAAATAAAAAAAAAATTTTTTATTCCATTTCAAGGAGAATTTAGGGTATCTAATTGAATTTGAATGTTTTCATTATATCTCAAATTATTTTGGAGACTTTGTCTTTTCCTTAAACATTGGAGATTTTCTATGAATTAAGTAAATTAAAAATAGTTTCATATCTACAGCAACATCTACATTCAGACAAAAAGTTTCTACTGGTATGTATAAATGTGGCATATAGATGTGCATTAAAAAACAGGTTATACACTAATACATGCACTTATATATTCCAATAAAAAATCCTGTGCAGTTCTAAACAAGAGAATGCATGTGTCTTTTTAGATATTTAATTCTACATGTACACTGAAAAAAATATTTTGGATTTATTTAAAGTTTTGTTTCAAATGTGTTTCCATAATTGTATGGACATTTACCTATGATCACTTTCAGGTGCAAAGTAAGCAGATCGGTAGAAACCTATCACTAATATCAAATTTAAAAAACTGATAATTAATACCGGATTTCAAAAACCTATAATTAATGCAGATGGAGGCATGGGGGAGTAATAGCGGCTTGGATTTAGGATTCAGAGAGCAGAGTTCAAATTCCAGTCAAGTTCATAACATTCACTTACATACTAATACCCTTGGGAAAGGTATAAATACATCTCCCCACCCTCAGCTATGAGTAAATAGCAGGACAGTCTGATCCCTATGCCAACCAAGGCAACCAGTTTAGGAGAAGGAAAAACTCAAAATTAAAACCCGCCTAAAAGGTTCGACTCCATCAGGCTTTCTTGCCCAAGATACACTATTGTCGCTGTGGCTGCTGGAGATGTGGTGCCCCTAAGACCCTAAGTCATTAATAGAATTTGTGATAATACTTGATTTTAAGAATCCAATAATTAATTCTGGGTTTAAAAAACCTATAATTAATACTGGATTTTAAGAAACTTATGTTCATGCAATCACCTGTAATAATTGCCATAGGGAGAGCATTGGAGAAACCTCAAGGAATTTGAAATACACTCCGTTTTTCATTTTATTTTAAATGTTGTGTATTACATCTACCAGTTTGCAAACTCAAGAAAACTTAATAAAGAAAATGTGCTCTCTGGCAGGGTTTAAATCTGTGTCCTCCTTTGTAGGAGAAACCACTATAAAAATGACACATCCACTCCTCTGGACATACCATCAAATGGGCCAATACAGCCAGGCAATAATGCTATAACAATGCAGTAGTGACAGTGTTAATCTCCCAGCCTATTCCAAACAGGCCAGCATAGCCAGACAAAAATACTGTAACAATGCAGCAATGAAAGTGATAATCTCCTAGTTTATTCCAAATGGGTCAGCACAGTCAGGCAACAATGCTATAAAAATACATCAGTGAAAGTTGTAGTTTCCCAGTCTATACTAAATGGGCCAGCACAACCATGCAACAATGCATTGGGGAAAGTATTAATATGAAAGCTAATAATTCTGCTTAATCTGCACCTTAAAGTACTTCAGTTTTAATGGGTTCATTAAATCCAATATTTCAATTTTTACTTTCTCCTTCAAAGTGTTTTTCTTCATTGCTATTTATTTGTCTACACATCACATTTACAGTTGAGGATTATGACTGTAACAATCATGTTTTTTTTTTCTATATGCATTCTACACACAAAATCTACATCGGTTTATTTCTTATTCAGCCCACTCACATAAATCATGCAATCTAAGCTTTGTTTGGACAAGTGAACTTTTCCTTTGTATTGTTGGTGTTGTTACCATGACATTTCATCCAGTCTATTTTGCAGCTTTCTTTAGATGTATAATTCATAAGGAAAGAAGAACGCTTTCTGAAGAAGGCCATAGAACCTAATTATCAGCATTTCCTTTGTATTATAAATGTATGAAGAAAGGGCAATACTTAACTAGACTATTCAACTCGTAAAATATAGGGGAAACATTGGGTTGAGGGATAATTTTTGTAGATTTGCATTCATTAGACCTTCCTCAAGGTTTGACATTTGTCAAAATCAAAAAAAAAATATATATAGATCTTTTTTAACATTTTAGAAAGGAGATCCTGTTCCTAATATTGATAAATTTCAAAACCAATCTCTAGCTTTTTACAGAATTATCTGAACTTAGTTGTTCTGCATATGAAAACAGACTTTTATTAGTTTATGTAAATTCTTGTTCTTTAATTCAAAATGTAATATGGCCCAGTGGATAAAAGCATTGGTTGAAGGAATCCAGTGACTTGACCCAAAAAGTTGAGAGTTGAGTTACTAAGGGGAAATAACTGAAACTGAGATATCTAGAAAAGGCATGGCACGTGGAACTAGAACAATCTATTCCAGTGGATTAAATAAAGGGTTTGGTTTGAAATTCCAATGTATATCATCTGAAAAAGCTCAGAATGTACAACAGCCGAAACATCATGAATATGCCAGTAAAGATGATGACAACTGTTCAAACAATGTAAATAGTGTAAGTAATTACAGTACCTCATCTCAGAAATATAGACAGATCCTGAGGAAGGCTGTAGCGTGAAAGGGTCGAAAGGTCATAAATATGGTAACAAAGATGATGACAACTGTCCAAACAATGTAAATAGTGTAAGTAATTACAGTACCTCATCTCAGAAATATAGACAGATCCTGAGGAAGGCTGTAGCGTGAAAGGGTCGAAAGGTCATAAATATGGTAACAAAGATGATGACAACTGTCCAAACAATGTAAATAGTGTAAGTAATTACAGTACCTCATCTCAGAAATATAGACAGATGGTGTTTGCTTTTTATTTAAGGTCAAATGAATGCTAAATATCCAAAAATTATCTAACCCACCAAAAAAAATTTTGTCTATTTTTTTTTTTTTTACACTAGTCTATTTATATAGTGTCAGAGAAAGTACCACTCGGATTTTTTTTTCGAGGAACTGATACTTTATGGGACAGACTCCTGTATGGATGCTTCCTGAACTCTACAATCTTAACCTCTTCAAGTTTAGGATCAATCATTATCTATCCTCCTTATCCTCTCACATTCTTATTATACCTCATCTATTATAACCATTTTAACAGTAAATGTCTGCCTTGTGTGGCTCTTGAGCATTGTATTAAAGTTTAGTATTAAAAAAAACAGTTCAGTTGAAACATTGTGGTGACAATGAAAGCAACACAAAGAATCAGTTCATTTGTTCAAACGAAGCTTGGATTGTTTTATGACTCTGTTTAGACAATAAATAATGCATTAATTGTCTTAGTTTTTCTATATTTAAATCTCCTACAATATAGCATATAATTGTCTAAGACAGGGTTTTTCAAACTGTGGGTCCTGACCCTTCAGTGGGTCATGAGATAAATAAAATGGGTCACAACAAAAACGAAAGAAAGAAAAAGAAAAAAGTATGCAAGTGAAATCAAAATGCAGAATATAAACGACTCTAAATTTTGCACAGCACTCATAAATCATTGCTAGTTTTTCCCTGTGGTAAGCTCGTATTATTTATTTTTTTAAATATAATTATATAGTCTGTTCTCATTGATTTTATGTATCTTGTTTAGGCTTAAGAACAAAGGGGAATTTCCACTACTGAGTAAAATGGCTATTTTATTACTATTGCCTTTTACAACTACTTACTTGTGTGAACTGGGTTTTTCTACATTAACTCAATTCAAGACAAAGGACCAAAAACAGGCTCAACACTTCACCTGATATGCATGTAGCACTGTCTTCCTGTGTTCCCAATTGAACAAAAAAACATATCCATCACGTTAAATTACATTTCTTTTCAAATATTATTTACTTTACCTTTATGTCGGAATTTCCTTTAAATTTGTTTTTTTTAAAGTAATAATTTTATATTCATACAAATAGATAATACAAATACATGCAATTCCAATATATACCGATCATAAGATTTATATATAAATTGATGCTAAATAAATGAACCTAGTGAACAGAGTTTGTCTTTAATTTATTACATGTAGTTATAATGGGTCGCAAAGCAAAATGTGGTTCTTACTGTGGGTTACATTAAGAATAAGTTTGAAAAATGCTGGTCTAAAATACTAGTATACAGGGTACAGCAAAATTATCTCCTTTTTTTATTTATTAAATTTTATTGGACAAAAATAAGTTACAATAATTTAAGAGAATTTATAAGTATTTTTTGTTAAAACAACATGATTTATTTTTTTATTTTATCTTTAATCAATCCCCCCCCACCAAGCAAGGTGATAATGCCACTAAGATGCTACTCGAATTCAAAGAGACAGAAAAGACTAGAAGGATCCAGACACCCAATCCTAAACAGGAAACGAGGGTTAAACCTCTACACCTGTTCAAAAGACTGGGGACGAGTGTGGAAAAGATTAATTAATGATTAACAAACTATTTAGCATGTTTGAAATGCTTCCCTTCATATTAAATAGGGCAGGTTGATTTTTTACTTTTTGTAGAAAATCAACATTGCACTCAGTGAGAAAGTGGGCCTTGATGTAATAAGTATTAATGTCAAGAAGTAGATTCATAACTTTTACCAATTTTTGAACATTTAGTTTTAAAGACTGTCTGAAAAAGTGTACAAAAATACCTAATTTCTGCACGTTTTTCTTACAAACTGATTTCCAAATTTTACTATTTCAAGTATAAATCCAATTAAAATTGATATCTTTTGTATTATTAATATTACATGGAAAATATATTCAAACCAGAATTCTAATTATGAATCACAAGTAAAATATGCAACTTTTTTTACTGTATTCAATAAATAAACTGTAAAGGAAAAAATAAAAAAAAAAATGTATAAAATTACTAAAATGCCTACTCAGTGAATAAGATTTGTTAAATCATTTGTAAGATCATAATTAATAAAATCTAAAAATAGATAAAAGTATATATAACATCATAATACTGCTGGGCACAAATTATAAGACAAAATGTTTTAAATTTGCATTGTTTATTGAAAATTACACAAAAACTATTTCTCACTTTATAACATTACATCATAATATAGCTAAATTGTTCAGTATAATATCCCTTTGAAGTAAATGAAGGTCTTATTTGATGGCACAATGATTTAGTAATAATGTGCTTGTGGCATGCATCTTGTCCATATACAATTTGTAAAGCTTCAGTAAATTATAAATTTTATAAGGCTGTACTATAAGGCTTTCACTGACCACTGGAATGAAATTCCAACACTACAATTTTGAACCTAAGCTTAAGTTTTAAACTCGTTTCGTCAAAAAAACGGTGATGATTTGAAAAAAAAAATGTTTTGTCATTATTTATCATGTTAAACCTCAACTTTCAAATTAAGTGCAATACCCCAGTTACAAAACTGACTTGCCGTAATGTTTAATTCAATACTGAACCCTATCGGCAACACTTTTACAAAGCATTTGACTATGTTAATTTCAGAAAATTTATCAGGAATTGTTTGTTTTAATTCAGGAATTGTTTGTTTTAATTCAGGAATTGTTTGTTTTGAGCCTGTAAACAAGGTCTTTCTGTACACCCGACAAGAAAAAAAAAGTTTGGTGGTGTTAGACCTGGTGATCATGATGGCCACTCAACTGCTCCATGTTATCCTGTCCACCTCAGCTTGAAATTAATATTTAATCATTTGCAAGTACATAAGCCATAGTTAATCTTAAGCCATTGTCCAATAAAAATTAATAAATTAAAAAATGTGTGTTACTTTTGCTGCACTCTGTATATTATACACATACCCATGAGGGGGTGTTGAAAAGTTCTTGGTCCAACCAGCTTCCCACAAGTTTGGCCATTACATAACTGATTTTGGGGAAGTGGGCCAGGCCGAGAAGTTTTAACCACCCTGTCATATGTGTAATATTATTCTGCTAAAATGGGTGAGGCATTTCAACAATTACAAAGAGCTCTCTTTGAAATATCACTTATAGAGTTTAACCCTTTTAAGTTGATATCAGAAACGGTTATACATTTCAATGTTGTATGGCTTAATGTATGTGCTCATAAATGTTGCTATTTATATGGTCAATGTGTATGATAGTGTCTCTCTCTCTCTCTCTTTCTCATATACATAAGTATATTCTCATATTTAAGATATGTACATACATTATTTACATTATTCGGACTATTGTCCTCATCTTTGTCGCCATATTTGTCACAACGTTTCGGCCGTTGTACGCTCCGGCCTTCTTCAGGTGGTTGGAATTTCGAACCGAACCCTTTATTTCGATCACTGGGGTAGACTGTTCTAGTTCCACGAGCCATGTTTGATGGATGTCAGTTATCAGTTATCTCCTGGTAATTTTTCCCTCTGAAAGTTCTCCACTGCCTGAACCGGGTATTGAACTCACACTCTTTTTGGGTCTGTTACTGGATCTAACCAACGCCTTTATCCACCGTACCATGTGTGTAAAAAAAAAAAAAAAAAAAAAAAAAAAAAAAAAAAGTAACATTTTTCTTTACAGTAAATGTGAATATTTGATTAGAAATAAAGTAAAAACCTATGAATACAGTTTAACTGTTAAACCAAAGGCTTGCACAATTATTGCCTTATGTAGTAATACAAAATTCAAATTTAGCGAATATCAGTTAATTACTATAAGGTAACAGAACATTTCCCCACTTAAGAGTTGATTATAAGTAATAGTGATATTCCTCTCATTCTTCAAAGATATTTTGCATAAAATCAAAATGCTAAACTTTCTTCTTTTGAAAGAAGAGAGGCTGAGAATTGTTTACAGCTATTAATTATTTTCATTCAGAGATTTTTTCAGACAACCAAATTCATTTGTTGTATTAAATGGATGGCTGCAGACGGTATCATTTATGTGTCTCATGGTGTTGAGAATGAACCAAACCAGTTGGTATATTACATGCTCTTTTCTTATGGATTGTACACAACCATTAAGAAGGCCATAGAATGAGTCATCTGCAATATCATGGCAGTAACATTACTAACATTGAAAAAGTTTAGTAGTCTGAAGAACTCTTGGAATGATAATGACTCTTCTCAAAATTATAGAAGGTAGACATAGAATGGATTGGCTGAAACATTGTGGTAACAACAAAAGCAACACAAAGAATGAGTTCAATAGTCTGAAGAACTCTTGGAATGATAATGACTCTTCTCAAAATTATAGAAGGTAGACATAGAATGGATTGGCTGAAACATTGTGGTAACAACAAAAGCAACACAAAGAATGAGTTCAATAGTCTGAAGAACTCTTGGAATGAAAACGACTTTTCTCAAAATGATATGCAGTATGATATTTTGATTTTATCTTGTCAAATGGTAACTATCACTTAATCAGGTAATGTATAAAATGAATATCAAAAACTGTGAACTAAGAAATCAGATGGCCAAGAAATAATTCCAACCAAATACTTTTTTTGGAGTCAAAGGAATTATAATTTTATCCCTTTTTTTAAAAAACTTCATTAAAATGAATCCCTCTAAGATCTAACACAGTGTTAGTAAAATGTAGAATACTCTCGTTGGTCAGGTTATTGATTTTAACTTGTTAAACTGATTGACCTGGATCAGTTCAGCTAACATTTTCTTCTAGAATAGATCAATTAATCAATATCGGTTTGTTTTAATGTATTCACTTGGAAGCAGTTTAAAATGAGTTGCCTCTTTTTCTGTCATAGAAGGCAAACAAAATGAGTTGCCTCTTTTCGTGATCATAACTTATTAGGTGAATACCACAAGAATTGGATAAGTGTTTTTATTTAGTAAATTAATAGCTAAGTAACATTGTTTGTCACTTTGGTTGGGTAAGCAATAACCAGTGGAAATCAATTCCCATTAACGGTAGCAGAAATTTTCATCAATTGCAATTGAGCTGTAGAATTTCAATGATGGAAATGCTTCCTAACAGGTTAAGATCAGCTCTATTTAGCATCTATCATAGAACAATAGTTTGCAAATTTGTCTAGAAAATTCATTTGCTGGTCTTCTTCTGTATGCTGTGTCCCTTCAGGACATTGGCGATCATGGCTCTCCACAATTTCCTCTTCTTTGTAGCTCTTTATAAATTTTGTCTTTTTGTTATCTCTCCTAAACCTTGCTTCGCCATCCATTTACTCAAGCTCACTCGGTAGGTTATGCATTGTATTACTATATCGCTCTTGCTTCGAATCTGTCCTTTGAGAACCAAATTCTCCAAGCCTTCTTTCCTCATTATGTGCCCTAGAAATTTCAACTATCTCTTCCTGATGTTAAGCATAAGTGTCATTTTTGTTTCCATTTTCTTTAAAATTTTGTCATTGCTGACATGTTCAGTCCATGGTATTCTCAGCATCCTTCTGTAGAACCACATTTCTGTTGCTTCAGGTCTCTTCTTCTGTGAGGAGAGGGTATTTGATTCTTACAGTATGTATTTTTATGCTGTAACTTTGTACCAGACTAATGAAGGCTCCAGAAATAATTGATCTATTTACATCTAGTTTTTTTTTCTTTTTTTTTTTAAATTTCATTTTAGTTTTTTTTCTTTGGTATTAATATAAAACAAAAACTGAAATGTTCATCTCTGATTTCATCAAACACAATTATGAGTGAAATATTTAAATGTTTTTATTAGAAAAGTAAAATTAATTTCAAAAGTATAGAATCTTTTTTTAAAACCTCCATCTGTATTTGAAATTATATTTATATTATTATTATTTTTATATTTTTTATATTTATAGAATTACCATTATATTATTATTATTATTTATTTATTATTTTATTTATTTATTATATCATTATTATTATTTATTTATTATTATTTATTATTTATCAATATTTATTATCATGTTTATTTATTTATTATTATATTTATTTATTATATTTCATCATTATTATATTTTTATTTATTTATTATTATTTATTATTTATCAATATTTATTATCATGTTTATTATTTATTTATATTATATTTATTATAACATTTATATTATTTTATATTTCTTAAAACTATATTTTTTTCTTTGGTGTTAATATTAGACAGTAACAAAAACAGTGAAATGTTCATCTCTTATTTTTAAAAAACAACTAGGAGTAAAATATTTAAATGCTTTATTAGAAAATTAAAATTAATTTCAAAAGTATAGAATCCTTTTTTTTACAACCTTACAAATTTATATTTTTTAAATTATATTTATATTATTATTGTATTCATAGTATTATTATTATATTTATTATTATTTATCAAGTTCATTATTTATTATTTATCAATATTTATTTATTATTATCACGTTTATTATTTATTTATTATTATTTATTATTATATGTATTATTTATAAAGCTATGTTATATTAATTATTATTATATTATTTTAATATTTATTATATTTATGTTATTATTTTTATATTTTTTTAAATTATATTTTTTTCTTTGGTTTTAATGTTAGTAACAAGAACAGTGAAATGTTAATCTCTGGTTTCATCAAACAGAATTATGAGTGAAATATTTAAATGTTTTATTAGAAAATTAAAATTCATGCCAAAAGTATGGAATCTTTTTTGCAACCTCCATCTTTCTTATCCATGTATGAATGTTGTTTTTTGTATTTTTTTTTGTTGAGAAACTGTTAATAAAAGTAAAGAAAAATCTAAATTTATTTTTGCATTAATAAGAGATTCACCTTCTTGAATAAAACATTGACTTGCTGAGAATAAAAAAGGATTAAGTCTGTTAATTGCAGTCAGCAGAGAATGTCAAATGTGAGCTTAACCCATTGTACACTTAAGTTACTGAAACATGTTGAAAATTATAGCTTCTGTGTAAAAATGCTAGTTTGAAGGCAGTTTTCACTTGTTTTTAAGAATTTGCAAGCATCAGTTTTCCATTATGCCATAGCCATGTAAGTTACTGAAACATGTTGAAAGTTATATCTTCAATCAGAAAATGCTAGTTTGAAGGCACATTTCATTTTTTTTTCAAGTTTGCAAACACCAATTTTTCATATGTGACTCACTGAAACCTCTTTAAAAGTATACTTATATTGTAGACATGCTTTTTTGAAGGCATTAATTTTCAAAGTAATATTTGTGAAATTGAAATTTGAATTGATTCTTTCAGAGGTACTCTGAGAGTCACCTTTCATTTTTGTTTGACATGTTTGTGAGTACAATAGGTTTAAGCTCAAGTTTGTTCTTTTAAATGTTTTTTTATTAACTTTTCAAGTACAGACAAATGATTGTTTTTGCTTTTTTAAAGTATATAAAGAATTGTTTGAAAAACTGATTGTATAAATAATGTGTTTTATGCTTACCTGTATTTCAAAATGAATATTCTTTGAAGAGAAATCACTAATCCTGGACAAATTATTTTGGTATATTTCTTTTCTCAAATTGTCACTTTCTGAATTTGATCTGAAGCTTCGTTTTTAATTTATGATTGAATTTATCTATTTTATGAAAAGCTACCCTCCTAAGTTTATAGGAAATAAAGTTTAAATTTTCATTGCCATTTTATAAATTCATTTTTTTAATTTTTTTTATGAACGTCTGATATTTAAAATTAAGAGAAATATTTCAGTATTCATTAACATGATTATTTTTTCTTTCATCTTATTTTTGTTGGTTACTGTTTTTTATTATTATTAAATACTGATATTTAAAAAAAAATGTTATACAACTGTTAAGCAAATGCTAATCAGCAGTTATCGTTCAAATTTAGTCATCTAGTATAAAAAAAGCAACAACTATATGATTAAAAAGAAATACTAGTCAAAAACCTTTAACAACAATGTTTTCTTTAAAAAATTCAGAAAATTCAAGGCACTTATTTCTCTTGCTACTTCTACTTCTTCCATGTGCCTTGTTCTTTTCAGGACATAGCTCTCCATAACTTTCTATCCTTTTTAACTATTAGTAAGGTTTGTCATTTTACCATCTATCCCAGTCCCCATTATCCGCATGCTTATCTAAAGATATGTTAAAGTGAAAAATGCAGATAATTTTTGACTTCCGTCATATATATAAAAATAATTTCTGAATATTAAACAAAATAAATAACATTCTATTCACCATTGAATAATTATTGACTTTTATTTATCAACTCATTTACTCGTATCGTCAAAACATGCATTGTACTTCTAAAATATCCAAAATTTTATGTTGCTCTGTATTTTCTTGTTTTTGTACAATACTTCCTGAATATTAAACTAAACCTTCTGTTCACCATTAAATAAGTATGAATTTTTATCAAGTTGAACCTAATATAAAATTCTGTTTCTGATATACCACCAGAACAGATGGGTCCCTGACCAAATGACACTGTCTCTTTGTTGTGGACTGATGGTGTATTACATGCATATGCACAGATGTACACACCTTGCATTTTGCTTAAATTAAGATATTGGGTTAGAAATAATTTTTAACTGAGGAGGATGACAAGGAATCTCTTGGAGGGTGGCTATTCATTATAATTCTTCATGAAATCAAAGCAGCACCAAGATTCTGGACATCTTTAACCTTTTCTTACATTTGATTGATATTTTGATGTCTCTTGACGGTCATTTTTAATTTACTGTTGGCAATTGTATATTTCTAAACCTTTTTTCCATTCTCTAAAACCTTTTTTGTGTTCCTCTCCTTCTCTCAACAGAGTAGCAAAAAGAAAAAGAAAACAGACTTTATCCCCTACAGAGATTCAGTTCTCACATGGCTCCTAAGAGAGAATTTGGGTAAGTTTTCTACTTTTTTTTCTTTCTTCATGGTTCCTTGTTTTTATCTGCACCTTTGGACATCAATTATCCCTGCTCTTTAAATTCATGTCACCAATTATTCTTGTAATGACATCCTTACCATTAAAAAAAAACTAAAAAAAAACGAAAGTGACAAAACAACAAATGGAGACATGACATGGTTGAGATAAATAAAAAAGTTTTTGTTTCTCATGATTTACAAAGTTCAATCACCTGCTCATTCTGAGGTATTGTATATCAGTTGTGGGAAACTGAGAGATCATTCAGGGTATAATGCAAGGTAGTAGTTGAGATAGACCCGTCGGAGAAAATCAACAAGCATATGTAGTTGAATTAGATGAACCTTTTTGAGAAATATTCCATGAATTATCACTTTGTAATAGTTAAAAGTTAACGTATATACTCAAGTATATGTCACACTTTATTTTCACCAAAATATCGATAAAAATCAGGTGCAACCTATCCACTCAACATCATAGAGAACCTGAAGTAGACTGTGACATATCAGTAGTCCAGGAGAGTACCCTGGTCTTGAGCATAAGTGAGAGCAAGGGAGAAAATTAATTTTTCCCGACATTTCAATTTTATGCAATCACTTCTTTCAACCGTATAACTGATGATGAACTGAATGAACAAATAAAAATAATGTTTGACAGGGACTTGGGGTTTCAGTCCTGATGAAGTTTAATAACTATACCTAAATGAATAAATACTTTACTTATGTTTAAATATATGTAAGCAAACTTTTGAAATAAAGGTGAATATTTGAAAATATTTAACAAATATTACTTATATTTACATTAAAAAAAAAGGGCCACGTAACTCCCCAGATTATAGTGCAACCTATTTGAGAGTCAACTGTAAAAACCCACTTTGACAACCCCAAACTAAAGGTGTGACTTATCTATTGATGCAATCTATTCGCAAGTATATACAGTAGTCTCTGGTTTTGTCACTGGCCAATGGCATCGCTGTTGTTGGAAGCACCTTGGTGTTGCTGCTGATGGCCTGAGCAGTTATATAGTCTTCCATGTTAGGTTAAGCCTGTCTCCCGGGGGAATTGTCACTAATGCCAATCTGCCTCCATGGGTGAAATCAGCACTGGATTTATAGTCAGTCAGTGGCTGAGAAACAACTGCTGTGGAAACCGTATGGGCCCTTTTCTGATAAATCTTTGACCCCTGGTAATTTTGGGAAGTATTCCAGAAGTGGGTACACAGAGCCAGACAAAATTAACATCTGTTTGTGTCTTAGGAGTTGTAGATGTCAAATTGAGCACTTCAGTTTGAGTTCAAGATTTGGAGTTCTGGCAGCATATGGCACTCTCAGCTCTTGAATAAAAAAAAATATTTTGTGCAACTTTAATGACGAGTGTTTGATATGACATTGTTTTATATTCTATGTTCAGTCAGTTAAGTGCCATATGTGGTACATGTTTTAATGATCATGTCTTTTTTGATTCGTGACTGACTCAGTAGAGATTTTCCCATAGTAGGTTGCCATTACTTTCTGCAGTAGACTGATTGTCAACCAAGGCTATAGGATCCAGTTTATCCTTCTATTCAACCCATAGCTTGGAGGAGAAGTGATGAATTCATACCTTTCCCATGGGTATTTTCACATAAACGAATTTAACGAACCTGACTGGAATTTGAACCCAACTGTCCAATTTCCCCATTCCGAGCCTTTAACTATTACACAACAATGCATATTCTATATTATTTTAGTGAGACTCTCCATAAAAGAAATTCTATTGTAAATTTCCAGAGAGAGAAAATCATTCCAATGTTATATGCTAATGATTTTTGTTTGCTTTTAGGTGGTAACTCTAAGACAGCAATGATAGCTGCCTTGAGTCCTGCAGACATTAATTTTGATGAAACTCTCAGTACACTGAGGTAAGTTAAACACACTTCTTTATTGATTTCATTATTTTACTTTCCAGTATTAAATTTTATTATTTCAAGTTTTTTTTTTTTTCAATTTTTTAGGTCATTAACATAACAAAAATTTAAATAAAAAAGTTTCTTTAAAAGTCTTTCAATAAGAATGGTAACAAATTTGAAGACAGTGTGAATGCAGTTGAAAGAAATGCCTTTTTATCTTTCTATAATGTCAACAAATTTTAATTTTAAAATTTTTAAAAACAAAACAAGACTTTCCATTTTATGAAATGTTTTTTCACTGCAGAAGTTTGGACTTTGTCTTTTTTACATGGAATGAAAAGCTGCTTTTTCTTTTCTTTGGATTTTATTTATTTTTATTTACTTAGTGATAATATACACTGTTTAATAAATAAAGATGTGGTTGCTATTTCAAATATGAAGTATCCACTATAATAATATTTGAAGTAATATATATATATATATATATATTTATAAATAAATGACAATAAGAAAACAGTAACTGCTGTTTTCAAAGCAAGAAACAAAATGAATTTAATTAAATTCATTTCGTTTCTTGCTTTGAAAAAGTCCGCATTGGACGAAACGCGTCAGCAGTTACTGTTTTCTTATTGTCATTTATTTATAAATATTGTCTTCTCTTAAAGTTAACTTTGAGAAATTTTCACATATACATACATACATATATATATATATATAAAAAGTGAACATTGAAGTCAACACTCAGAGGCAACAAACTGTTTCATGCTAAACACAATCATCACGCCTGATGATTGCATTTAGCATGGAATAGTCTGTTTGCTCCGAGTGTTGACTTCAATGTTCACTTTTATATTTACATATGCTTTATCTCTGATATTGAACACTTTATCTGATAAATATAGCACACCTTAAAACTATATTTCTTCATATATATATACACACACATACACAATATATATTTGTGTATCATGCAACCTCTGAGACCTAATTTTGAAGCTAATTTGACTCCAGTAAATGGCTATAAGAGTTTGGTCAACAGTGTAGCTTGATCCAGCAGTACATACACTAATTTTATATCTTGTGTATGATGTGACTCCTTTAAAATTAGCAGCAAAATTACATCTTTGAAAGTCGCATGATACGTGAGTATATACAGTGTGTGTGTATATATATATATATATATATATATATATGTATATATATATATATATATATAATTTAAAAATAAAAACATGGAACCTTAAAGTGATCTGTTTTTATTTTTATTTAAATTATTAGCTCTGATTTACATTGAGCTCTCTGGATTTTATCCTCCTTGGGTCTACTCATACAGATTACCTAGTTTTTCGTAAACTAAATATATATATATATATATATATATATATATATATATATATATTTTTGAATTGGACAAAGTCCGACAATTTATTTAAAGACATTTATGATATGTTTAACGTTCTTTTTATAGATACAATTATTTAAGCAAATTCGGACGTTCAGGCCGATAAATGTTATTTAATACTGTTTATTATAAAACAGAGCATTTGCTTAAATACTTGTATCTATAAAAAGAACATTAAACATATCATAAATGTCTTTAAATATATATATATATATATATATATATATATATATATATATACTGACATCATTAACCTTCCAATTGAAAATTGCACCTCTGGGGTTTCTGCTTGGGTCAAAACCAGCATGGACGCTTTCATGCCTTCTTGGAAATACCAAGTGAAACCTGAATACTCTCTATGGTTCACAACATCATGCTCAGCTGCTATAGCAAACAGGAACCAATATTTTTGGCTATACCAGCATGACAGCTCTCGTCACAACAGCCACCTATTCATTGCTGCTTGTAATATATGTAAGTGAGTCTTCAAAGGAGTTAAGTCCCTGTTTGATGAGAAAATGTGGCACCACATAGCCTCTAACAACTTTGGATCTTGTGATTACTGGGGGCTCTGTCATAGGACATTAAATAAGTGTAAGATCTCTGCTGATAAAGCTGTATGCTTTGCCTGTAAATTCTCCTCAAATTCTACTTTTGACTCTAACTTCTAACTCCCCACTTAGAACTGTCTCTGTTGAGCGATATGCATATAACTCTTTCCATGGTTTCTGCTATCATCTCTTACCAAGATCCCCACAAAGCACGTGGACCTGATGGTATCCTTGTAATAGTCATTAAGAAGTGTGTTCCTGAACTGGCTCTTGTTCTCTCTAAACTGTATAATAAATGCCTCACTGACTCCTGCTTTCCTGCCTGCTGGAAGTCGTCGTCTGTTGTTCCAGTTTTTAAGAAGTCTGGTAAACAGTCTGACCCATCCAACTACCAGCCTATTAGCTTTCTACATCTTTTTAGGAAGCTCCTAGAAGCTATAATCAATGCTGAATTGGTTCATCATCTCTCATCACAAGGCCTTTTCTTAGACAAGCAATATTGCTTTTATTTCTCCAGGTCTACTGCTGATAGTGCATTTTCTTTATTAAGAATCTTGAATGCACAGACACAGATGCAATTCACACTGTTTAAAAAACCCCACAAAAAACAGGGTGTCTACTCAAATATGTGTACCCACTAAAATATAGCATATAAAGTAATAAGTACATCGATTAGCAAAAAGACAAACATTGCTTAGAGCTACAAAGGACAGGAAGTTGTGGAGAACCATCGCCTACAGACATGGCACAGAGAAGAAAACACAGATTCATGTAGAGATTGCAAGAAAAAGCAGTGAACTCATATCCTATGTTGGAACAGATCCTTTCTCTGATTAGCTTGCCAGTCCATGATGTTGTGTTCTTGTTTTATTATTTTCTTTTTTAAGCAATTCACCCCAAGCAAGGTGCTCATGACACTAAGAGACAAGGGGCTACTGGGAATGAAAGAGAATGAGAAAACTTTAGAAGGAACTGGAAATCCTAATGCTAAACAGGAAACAAGGGATAAATCTCTACTCCTGTACAAAAAACCAGGGAGGATTGTGAACCAGGCGATAGGTGAACATATCTACGCCTGTTGAAAGAAAAGAATAAATAAATAGTAAATAAAATTTCAGAGTTTAGGAGGAGACATTAGTATAGAGTTGAAGTAGAAATGGAAATCCAGTCCTAAACAGGAAAAAGTGGATAAACCTCTACTCCTGTTCAAAAGAGTGGAGAGGAGTGTGAACCTGGCAATAGGTGAACTTTGGGACCATTTCTGATTAGTTCACCAGAATATGCTGTCATATCCTTGCTGGCATAATTCTTGATTGGTTCATGGAAACATGACTTCATAACCTAGCTATTCCAAATTTTTATCTTTGGGAAATTTGGTGCTCACAGGACATTGAAGGGATAGAGGAAAGCAGTGTATTACCTACCTAATGAGTCCGTGAAGAAACATGACACATAAGAGACTGAGCTTGTAAATATTTGGCAGAACAGGGATTAGGAGAGATAGCAAAAAGAAAAACATTGCTAAGAGTTACAAAGGACAGGAAATTGTGGAGAGCCATGATTGCCTATACCCTGAAGGAATACAGCACATAGAAGAAGCAGCATAAGCTTGTGTAAATGGTTGGCAGAACAAGGAATAGGAGAGATAACAAAAAGACAAACTTTACTAAGAGCTACAAAGGACAGGAAATTGTGGAGAGCCATGATTGTCCACATCCTGAAAGAACACAGCACCTGTAAGAAGATAGAGATCCATGTAGAGATTGAGAGAAAAAGCAGGTCATAAATAGTTGCTATTGTTCTTTGAATATTAAAGTGTCTCTTGTGTTTTTGCAGATATGCTGACCGTGCCAAGCAAATTGTATGTAAGGCTGTTGTTAATGAAGATCCAAATGCCAGATTAATCCGAGAATTGAAGGAAGAAGTTGCCAGACTCCGAGAACTTTTGGTTAATGAAGGAATTGAAATAAATGATGGTCAGTTTAAATTTCTTTTTAAAGTTTTTTATTTGCAGTCATTTTTGTTGCAATTTGAGTAAAAAGAAAAAAGAAGTAATAATTGGAAATCAAGTTAAAGGAGAGCCAAGATAACTCTTTTGGCTAGTTTTACTGCAAAATTTCAGGATTGTGGATCCAGATTTGGCTCAGAATGTTTTTAATTTGCTCACAAAGTTGACCGGATTCCAAAATGGTATGATATGTTGAGTTACGGCCTCTAGTAGTAAAGTTGAAAACACGGATAATTTTATTTTGAAACACTATAATTTGAGAACAGTAATATTTTTCAATTGAACATGCACTATTGAAAGAGATTTGTGTCACTTTAATTGTTTTTTTATCAGTAGAAGCCAAGATGGCACAATCTGAAAACAATTGCAGTAATGAAAAATTGAGTATCCAAAATTTCAGGATTGCGGGTCTGGATCTGGCCTGGAATGTTTTTAATTTGTTCATGGAGTTGGCCTAATTCCAAAATGGTATATGTTGGGCTATGGCCTCTAGGAGTAAAACTGAAAAAATGTGACACACTGACATTCACATTTATTATATAGAAGTTAGAAAATATATCTAATTTTTAAGTGTTTACATGAAAACAAATCATTTAAAAGTGTTATATTCCATGCTAATAGGAATATATACTTTAAAAACATGCTGGATAAAATAAGTAAAGGTTTATTGTAAAAACCAGTGCAATAAGAATAAAGGTAACAGTTATGCACAAGGTCATTGCAAGTCAATCCAGCAGTGAGTGCTACTATTGGAAGGTCAATAGTTCTTGCGTATATCTGAGTCGTACTCAACAGATCCCAGCTAGTCTCTGTAGCCTGTTGACTTACAGATACTTATAGGTAGTTTCTACTTATAGTGTAGTCACTCATGGGGATGACAGGTTATTCCATTACATCAAAAAGGCAGGTTAAATAGCAGCATGCTTTAATTTTTCTTAACACTATTAACCTCTAAGGGATTTGAATTGTTTAGCATATCAACTCTTAATGAGCCATTTAATGCTGAAATTTAATTTTATTACGGAAATTTATAGGTGGTAATATTTTTTCTATGAAAATGTACTGCTGGTATTACGATAAGAATTTTTATACTTTCATAGTGTTCTGGTCCCTGGTTTGGGGCTTAACTATTTGCCCATAGCTGGAATCTTAGCCGGTGGTCCCACACGCCTCAGAACTTCCCAATCAGAGGCGTTGCTCCCAAATGTAGTTTATCGTCATTCCCAGGACAGCCTGGAATCCTGACCAAATTGTTGAAAAATCTGAATATGTGATGTTAGTGCAGTTAAAATGATATATCTCAAAAGCTGTTGAAAGTAAAGTATTACAAGTTGATTTATTATAAGTTAAATTGATATAATGCAAAAGCTGTTGAAAATTATTTTAGCAGGACTTGTATCTCAAAATCATTAAATTCTTAACTCACTTGAAAAAAAAGAAAAGAGAATTATTTTTATAACCCAAAAATATGTTTCAGCAAAAGGTTGATAAGCCATAAAAAAAACAAATCAATCAATCCCATAATATTCACTGTACCATTGAACAATATTTTTCTTCCTATTCCCTCCTAAAATGGAAATTGTAAGGGGTCTTATACTTCATTAAATACAGTAATTAATCTTCACAAAACTAAAATAATTTTTTTTTTCTCATCTCAGCCTTTAGACCAGTGTTTCTCAACCACTGTGCCCAGGTACACTAAAGTGCCAAGTCCACCCCAAGTTAACAGAAGAGTAATTTCTTAATTATTTTTAGATCTTAAAAAAATATCTTTATTTTTAAAAGGCTAGAGACACCAAACACATGGCTTCAATGTCTAAGTCAAGTCTTTGTCATTTGATATTTTAAACTGAATGCTAAATTCTTTAATCTTTAAGGAGGAATGGATAATCCTTTCTCTTTTGGATTCCTTGATGGATTAAAATCAGTCATTATTGGTCTCCCTAAAAAGAAAAATAGCTGATTCTTAATAAATTCATTTAAATGAAAACTCTACCACTTAAATATGCGATGTAATGTCTTAAAATAAGTACTTATTTCAGGAGATTTCTTAATGTTTTAAAATTTCATGACTTATTTTTCCTTTTTAAAATTTAAAATTACACCCCAGAGTTTTTGATATTCTACAAGTGCACCCTGAGTTAAAAATGGTTGTGAAATATTGCTTTAGACTGTCAGTGATCCACGGTTTCTCCTTGATATATCATTAGGGACTTTTGGTTTCCAGTTTCCATCAGAGAAAATTTCTTCAGCATCATTTTTAAAAAAAAGTGTTCACCTCTCCAGAATGACATAACCTATCCCTAAAATCTATTCTTTTTAAGTTTAGATACTTTTCAGTCAACTTTTGTACATGATTTTATTTTTTTCAAAATGGAAACATCAGATATTAAAATACCTTTTTAAAACCAAAGTTGATTTAATTTTCTCTGATTTTTTCTTACTCTATTTCTGCAGCCAACACACCTGCCAACCAAAAAGAAATCAAACGCACTCGTAAAGAGTCAATGTCAGCAGATGGGGACGACCCCGTTGAGCGACTCCAGATGTCTGAAAAACTGATGGCTGAGCTGAATGAATCTTGGGAAGAAAAACTTCGCAAGACCGAAGCCATCAGAAAAGACAGGTAAGTTAATTGGATTAAGGTTCTTTAATATGCAAGAATAAAGAAGATAACATCACCACCCCCAAAATATGGGTTTGGAGTTGGTTG
>OZ038517.1:45026699-45106699 GCA_964036315.1 Acanthosepion esculentum | reverse complement strand
ATTGAAATTAAGCAAAATTAAGCCTGGTCAGTACCTAGATTGATGACCACTTGGGAACATTAATTGCTGTAAGTGTGGATGTGCAGGTGGTGTAATAGATAATTACTAGTAAGTGGAAATTGGAGATATGTACTCTTTAAAGCTGAAATGGTTGTTTAGAATAGGAATTCTAAATATTCCCGACATTATAAAAACATTTTTTAAAAAAAAGCTTATTAGGTATGTTATGCACTGTTTTCCCCCATCCTCTCTTGCCTTCAATCTACCTTGTGAGTATAAAATTTTCCAAGGCCTCTTTTCTCATCATGTGCCCTAGAAATTTCAACTATCTCTTTCTAATGTAAACTCTGTGTCTTTTTTGTTTCAATTTTCTCTGAAACTTTGTCATTGCTTACATGTTTGGTCCATGGTATCCTCAGCATCCTTCTGTAGAACCACATTCCTATTGCTTCAAGTCTCTTCTTCATCTGCAAGGCGATTGTCCAGCATTCACCGCCATATATTATGTAACAGTTCTGTACTCTTTTTTTCTATGTTTCTAATGAAAATTTCCTGTTTCTTGCTTAGCTTTTGGCAGGCATCTTTCACTATTCCAATGCACCTTCAGATTTAAATTTGCTTCATATTGGTACCTCCAATTTGTATGTTGCATGTTGGTTTGTTCCTTTTGCTGACATCCATGCATTCTAACTTCTTACAATTGATGCTTAGTCCTTTCTTCTTGCTTTCCTTCACTACTTGTTGTGTTTCCTTTCTATATCTGCTATCAACACTGTGTCATCTGAATATCTTGTTAAGATTGTTTAATAATATTTCTCATCTCACAATTGCATTTCTATCTTTGGGAAGAGTGCGCTCAGGGGCAGCACTATTAAAGGACAGTCACAACTGAGGAATATTATGCTGAGAGTTGCCCGGCCCTGGGGAATAGCTGCCCAATGCCGCACCCTCTCATTACACCAGAGAGAGGGATCAGTGCTCACACCAACACCAATGCAACCGACTGTTGTGGGGGCTCGGGCAATATTTGTTCCTAGCCCAGGTGTACACACTCAGGCTTCCCACATCTTTTATTGTCCTTTCTCCTCACTAAAGTCTTCTTATTCTTTTCCACTCCCAGTAACGCCTTGTACAGCCATATCACATTGAAACACTGATTTTCATACAATCATTGACTTTTTGTGGGGGCTTGGGCAATATTTGTTCCTAGCCCAGGTGTACACACTCGGGCTTCCCACATTAATCTAACCTTGTGTCACAACCTGACCTCATGGGGGGGTTGAGTAAATACAAAAAAATCTTGTTCAGATTGTGGCTGCCAATGACAAATTCTTGTAGAACTTCTAATTCTCTCAGAATCGCATAACTGTATAGCTTGAATAAGTCTGGTAGGAAGACACATCCTTGTCTTACACCCCTTTCTATTTTTGTATATTTAATTCTGCTGTATACTAGTCAAGATTACTTATGATTTAATACATACACATATATGTATAATTTTTTTTTCTCCTCTAGGGTGGGCTTACCTAATGCCAAACAACCCCCGGACATTCAACTGAGTGGTACTCATATCAAAGAAGAACACTGTATGTTTGAAAACATCGATGGTAAGTCACAAGTCTTAGTATAATCTTTTCTCGTGGTACTGTTTGTAGTCACATTTGTATCTCCAAAATACAGGTAGGCAGAAGGTGTGTATATGTCTAGTATGTGTAGCAGTAATATATTTCCATTGGTTAAAAACTTGGCAAATTTTAATGAAAATCTTTGAAAGGAATTCTCAGTGGTCAAGAAAGGGAGTTATTATTGTACAGGGTGCAATCTGGGAATTGTCGCCACTTTATATTTTTAATTTTGTGCATGCACGTGGTTTGTTTTTGATTTTGTTGACTACACAGTATAGTTGGGTCAGTTGGGCACCATCAGTGAGAAAAAGAGCACCATCACACAATTCACTCTGCCAGAAATTTGGAAATGGCATCCTGTACTAATACGAACATTTAAGAGTGTTTGGGTGTCAATCTGAAGACAGTGCTGGATGATATATCCAGTCAACATCATGTTGTTTGGAGTGATCACCTGTGATGACGAGGTTATGCCTCTATTCATCTTCCCACAAAGCCTCAGACTCAACACAGAGACCTACATCAAGTACCTTGAGAAGGTAGTGCTGATCTAGGTCAAGAGGGCAACTGCTAAAAGACCCTCCCTCTGGCAACAGAACTCTGCACCATACCACACAAGCAGGAGAACCCAGTCATGGCTGTCAAACAATTTCTGCAACTACATCACCCCTTACATCTGACCACCTAATTCCTCTGACTGCAACCCCCTTGATTATTATGTGTGGGGTGCAGTTGAGCGAGAGAACAACAAAACTCCTTGTAATACTGAATGCAAAGATTATGTCAGCATTCACCAACTTAAACAAGGAGACTGTCCAGAAGAGTTACAGGAGATTCTTTTGGCTTTGATTCGAAGAACTCACAAATGTCATTTTTAACCTCTTCCTGTGTTACAAAAGCTGTTTCTTCCAAATGATTCTGTAAGCTATGAAACAAATGGTAGTCTGAAGGAGCAAGGTTGGGAGAATAAGGTGGATGAGGAATTTTCTCCCAACCAATCTTTTGTGACGTGATTCTTGCTGTGTGTGGTCGCGCATTGTCCTGATGAAACATCACCTGTTTACGATTCACTAGAGCAGGTCTTTTTTTCCTCAAAGCTTGGTTCAAACGCTCTAATTGCTGACAGTATATTTGAGCATTAATTGTTGCATTAGGTGGTAAGAATTCAAAGTGGATTATTCCTTGGCAATCCCACTAGATTGAAAGAAGAACCTTTTGCCCATGAAGTTCCCTTCTCGGCTGTGGCTGGGGTCCTTCCCCTTTACCAAGCCACTGTCTACGATGCTTAACATTTCAATAAAAATCCTATACTGATTACAGGCAGTAAAATCGACCTTGCCAACTGAATGATCCTCAGTGGCCAAATCGGTTAAGGCACGTCAGGCTATATGACGGTTTCGTATAGCATACAGGCTCGAATCCTGTCGGAGGACAAATATTCTCTATGAAAATTTCTCGGACATTCAGGCCGGAAAATGTTATTTAATACTGTTTATTATAAACAGAGCATTTACTTAAATACTTGTATCTATAAAAAGAATGTTAAACATAAAAATGTCTTTAATATATATATATATATATATATATATATATATATATATATACACACACCTTATTTACCAGCCTATTTGATGCACACATCAGAACCCCCAAATCAGAATTATAACCTTGCCTTTATGTGACCTTCTCACTAACCATGAAGAAACATTTACAGTATTAACATAAATTATACTACTGTACTTATTTTTAATAGAAGTGAGGTATGGTTTAATTACCAAGTTATTTTTGGGGAAAAGAAGAATTTTAGTACATTCCATCATGCATTTATTGAAAATTGTTTTAGTTGTTTTTCAGGGAGCAACATCTGCACTTACAGTAAATTCATAATAGCTACAAAGAAATCTACTGGTATCAGTGAACACTGGTATATATGGTAATAGGCAAAACCCAGAAATATGGCACTTGTTGGTAAATGAAATATCAACCCTTACATGCAGAAAAGCAAATTCTAATACCTGTATGTATATTAACAAAAACACACTCAAAGCAAACAGCAATATACCAGTCAAGGCAAATATTTCTATAAAATCTGATATTTCTACAAAACAAACAGCAAAACATTGTGCAATTCCATAAGTTTCTTAATTTCCTGCGTGAATTTTTGTTATATAGGAATAAAGTGTTGCCGCCGACACTTGAGTTTGAACATAGATTGCCAGTGAGCAAACGCAGGCGATCCCATCATTGAATTAAGTAGGTCACTCATTTCTAGTTCATCCTTTATTGCTATATGGATTGCTATTCTCTATCAGTCAGTCAGTCAGTTATGTGCCATGCGTGATACATGTGTATTTGATCATGTATCTTTCGATATATGACTGACAAAGCAGATTTTTTCCCGCAGTAGTTTGCCATTTCTTTCTGCGGTAGACCAGTTACCATCCAAGGCTCTAGAACCCGGTCTGTCCTGATATTTACCCATAGGTGGGGGGAGAAGAAGAGGATTCATACCTTTCCCAAGAGTATTAGCATGTAAGTGAATGTAATGGATTCGACTGGGATTCGAACTCGGCTCTCTGATTCCTCAATACGAGCAGCTATCCAATACTCCACATTTTTCTATACTGATCTCTCTAAAGATTACTATTCAGTGGTTACTTTTCGAGTGGGTATTATCGAGCAAATACTATTGCCATTATTTTAAGGTACAGTAATGGTGATACCATGCAATGTATTGTGACATTTTTTTTCTTGCTATTATTTTCAGGTACAGTAACAGTGATACCATGCAATGCAGCCATGATATATGTGAATGGGCGGCAGGTGACCGAAGCCACTGTTTTAAAAGTAGGGTCTCGTGTAATCCTTGGAAAAAATCACGTATTCAGATTTAACCATCCTGTGCAAGGTGAGACTTCATAATGAAATTCTTTTCCCGATCTATATTTCTGTTTGCCAACATGTTTGATTTTTATATCTGCATAACATGTTGTTTACACTTATGACCAACATTTAAGTTTATATCTCTCCTCTACATATATCTTTATATCTCTCCCTATTTGTATATATCGCCCTCTAGAAATATATGTTTATATCTCTCCCTATTTGTATATATCGCCCTCTAGAAATATATTAGGTTGGTGCAAAAATAATGTCGTTTTTTGACGTTCAACTTATATATATAAAACAACATTATTTTTGCACCAACATAATATGTTTATAATTCTCCCCTACATGTATGTATATATCTCCCCCCTACATGTATGTATATATCTCCCCCCTACATGTATGTATATATCTCCCCCCTACATGTATGTATATATCTCCTCCCTACATGTATGTATATATCTCCTCCCTACATGTATGTATATATCTCCTCCCTACATGTATGTATATATCTCCCCCCTACATGTATGTATATATCTCCTCCCTACATGTATGTATATATCTCCTCCCTACATGTATGTATATACCTCCTCCCTACATGTATGTATATACCTCCCCCCTACATGTATGTATATATCTCCCCCCTACATATATGTTTATATCTCTCCCTTCTTTTTTGGCCTGCTTTTCCCTCATTCCTTTTTTGTTCCTTCTTTTCTATGATACATAGTCTGATGAAGTCTTTCTAGAGAACAAAATATGTTAGACAGAATTTATCCATTATGTCATTCAGTTACCTAATATTGTGCTGATATATAGAAATTTACATATCATATTCCATATATATATATATGTATATATATATATATATATATATATATATATATATATATATAATTACAATAATACAGGTATATCTCGAATTACATCATTTTGAGTTAAGTTGTTCTTGATTATACATCATTTGTCAAAAAATATATGGAAAAATAAAAATCGAGTTTAAGTCATTTTATTCGACTTCAAGTCGGTCCGCCACAAATATTGAAGTTGTAAAATCACTAGAAAAGTGTAAAAAGCACATAAAATCATTTTACTGTACAATAAATAAGAATAAAAGTATATAAAATCATATTAAAATGTGTACATTTACAGTAAATGTTAATATAATCATCATAAATCCTAGAGAACAAAATGTAAAAACATCTGTGACTCTATGTTGTCGTCTTATTTAGTGGTCTTTAAGGCTATATATCATAAGGCTATAATTGCTGATAAATTATTTTATTCAGAATACTGTACATACATACGTATAAATATTGTAATTGGCAATGGGGAGTGCTTATTTGCGGTTTATAGTGTGGTTATTTCGACTTAAGTCATTTTTATACCTAAGTTGTGACCTCTGGAACCAATTAATGATGTAGAGTGAGGTACACCTGCATAAAGAATATACATGATTCATGAGTAATAATTACATCAGATATACACCAGTACATGCCTTTTCAAGAAGGCTTACTTTGCATCTCAGATCATCACTCCATTAGGACTTATTTAAACACATTTAGAGACCTACAAACCTCTGTTCACAACAGCTTTGTGGAAAATACAACCATAATAGCTTCATCTACATGTAAGAAAAAAAAACTGTTAAAAAAAATGGAAGCATTAATAATAAAAAAGAACCAGCCAACTCTCAATAATTTCTATTATGAAGATGGCCACAATGTGCTAATCATGTTCGGAAATTAAGAACAACATTCCCATCCTTATATATGCATATAAAATCTTTTTTACATATTCAGTTAAACAAAAAAACATCCTTGATAATGGTCACTAGATTAGCTGAAAATGTTCAGATCCACAGATCATTTGGACAGTTTTTACACATTCTATGTCCAGAAAAGAAATCACTTGTATGAATGCAAGAAAAATTTAATAAAAGCTTAATTGCAGTTCTTTGTCAGTTGTTTTCAACAAAATATATATGGTGAATCAAAAGTAATGCACAATTTCAGTTTTTATGGCTGTGAGTTGTTACTTTACTACCATTTGTATTTTGGGTGTAAAAGAAGGCAGAAATGAATGAAAGACATGTTCATCCAACCATTTATTAAGGGAGAAATGATTATGGAACTTATTAAAGAATTGCAATGTTCAAAGTGCACACCCCCATGATCAATGCAGAATTGCAGTCAGGCAAGAACAGAGTGGTGCACACACTCAGTATCCATTTCTTCAAACTTTGCAGCAATTTGAGCCTTCAGTTTCTGAATGGTACAAGGGTTTTCATGATAAACAAGGTCTTTAATGGAGATCTCCAAAGATAGAAATACAGAGGTGATAAGTGTGGGGAGTCTGTTAACCACTCAATCAAACTATGGTGATTGATCCCCTTTCCTCAAATGTTTTGATGAAGCCATCAGCAAAACAAAAAATATATTAAGATAATAAATAATCTACAAGGAAAATATTAACAATGTAACTTCCTAGAATCCAGGTACTAATTTGACTCATCCTGTGTGTATGTGTGTGCATGTAATATATATATATATATATATATATATATATTACTTAAATATTTGTATCTAATGTACTAACAGAATATATAAACACACACACATATATATATATATATATATATTTTTATATATATATGTGTGTGTTTATATATTCTGTTAGTACATTAGATACAAATATTTAAGTAAATGGTTTGTTTATAATTAAATGGTATTAATTATATTTACCAGCCTGAATGTCCGAGAAATTTCATACAATGTATCCTCTGAAACTCAGGCCAGTAAATGTCGCTAATACTGTTTATTATAAACAGAGCATTTACTTAAATATTTGTATCTATAAAAATAATGTATAAACAGAAAATATATTAATATAATTGTTGAACTTAGTCCATTTCGTTATATATATATATATATATATATATATATATATATATATATATATAGTACAGGTAATAGATCTGTTGGTATATAAACCAGGTAGATCCTAGTAATATCAGATATTAAAACTGATTCACAAAGAGAGCTCAATGTATTTATTATAACAGAGCATATATATTATACAGCAAAAAATCCAAAATCACCTCATGTGGTTATAGTCTATTTAAACTGGCATAACCTTAATCATTTCACCCCAAGCAAGGCAATAAAGCTACTAAGATGGTTAAATCAAGTCATTCCAACTGTAAAATGATCAGACCTTGCCACCTCTCTAGTACTGCACTTAAATTCATAAAGTCTAGGTACCATATAGGAAAGTTCATCAGAACAATTATCATGAAGATATTTATAGAAAAGGCACAGGAACACTATATTATATTGTTCTAAAGAATTGTTAATACAATATTCCCTCACAAAAAATAATTATTCTTACAATCCAAAATATCTTTCAGCTTCATATAGCCTACAAAGGGTCGATAAATCATTAAACAAAATCAGTCAACAATTGAGCAGTAGTCTTTATTGCAATTGGTCAAAGTAATAGGTTCTTGATTAATACCTCTTAATTAATTAATTCGGATATATATCTTCTTTTTTCTCCATTTTCAGCACGTGAAAGTCGTGCATTGATGACAGAAAGTATTCCTGATATTGAAACATGTAAGTCTTATTTTCAACATTTATTGTCTAAATGTTTATTCAGTGTTAATTTTTCTCTGACACTTAGTAAGGATTTTACTTGTTATCTTCATGAATGATATATGAGACCAGTTTGCTAACCACTGATCTAGACATGACAAGTATTCAAGACTTGGCTTAGTCTATTACATGGCCACAATGGTAAGAGATCCAGTGATGATCAAATTCACTTATTTTAACATACAAACCATTATTCTCTAATTGGTGCCTTCATATTCATAATGCGTATCATCTTTGATAACATTTGAGCATTGTCCAAATTCAACTTAAACTTATTTAGTCATAATTTTTATTGTTTATGACATGAAGCACAGTGTAATAATGGATAGTGGCTCGGATTGAGAAATCAGAGAGCCAAGTTCAAATTTCATTCGAGTTCATTATATTCACTTACATGCAAATACCCTTGGGAAAGGTATGAATCCATCTCTTCTCCCCACTCCATCTATGTGTAAATAACAGGACAAACTGGGTCCTATAGCTTTGGGTGGTAACCAGTCTTAGAGAAGGACAACTCTGAATTCAAAACCTCCAGCCATGGATTAAACAATAGGGCTGTCTGGGCTCTGTAGACTTAGTTGGCAACCAGTCTAAGAGAAGGACAATTGTGCATTCAAAACCTCCAAATATGGGTTAATTAGTAAGGCAGCCTGTGCTCTGTAGCCTTGATTAGGGCAACTGAATTCAAAACTGTAACGCTGGTGAAGTACATACTATGCAGGTAAGGAAAGGATCGTGGAATTTGCAATGATTCTATGATTCCGACTATCCATCCATCCATTTCTTATGGTTATCTTATATAAAAACCAATGATGTGTGTGTGTGTGTGTGTGTGTGTGTGTGTGTGTGTGTGTGTGCGCACGCGTGTGTGTTGATTTAAATGTCCGAAAGCAAACAGATGTTTAAAATATACATAGCCACTCTTCACTTAACAACTCTCTTATTTAATGACTGCCCCCCCTTTGGACTTACGACCAACTAAAAACAGCTCATAAAATGGAATAAAAAAAATCCAAACAGTTGTACATTGTACAACAACTTTGATCGTCATTGTTTTTTCTTTCTTCAAAATGAATCAAAATAAATAAAATGAATAAGTACAAAAAATGACTTGTACTGTATTTACAGAATACGAACGAAGTAATGCACAGAAGAGAGAGCTTATTTTTTTTATTTGTTTATTAAGTTAAATGTTCAAAGTTGTATAAATATTTAGAGACAAATTAGAAAAAAAATGTTACAAATTGTGCAAAAGGGATATTGAAGCTTTCTAAATCTGGTTGACATGAAACCAGAGTAGCTACAACCTCATACTTGGCAATTGGGTCATTCGAACAGAATCCAGTCTTTGAAGAGTGACTTTACATAAAAATTCAGTAACACTCTTATTATTTTAACATACAACTTGGCAGTGACGAGGCAGGTAATGTATCCATTATGCTAGCATACTGCAGCTTATTTTTTTTAAAAAAAGGACATTTTTGATTTTTCATCCATGGTCACTCTAAAGCAATGTTTCTCAACAGTTTTACTCCTGTGGAGCCTTTGAAATAGTTTTCATGTCTCAGGGAACCTCTGTATAGAAATTATTATATACCATTATTAATATTTATCTCTTTCATATTTTTTCATAGTTCAAATGTTAAACAATATATGAACACCAGCTATGCATCCTGTACTCGAGTGAGTCACTCAATGATACATGGATCTGCCATATACATGTCCTGTCCACTAAACTGAAGGTGGTTTCACACCAACACTGTATAGGCATCACTAAATACATTCCCTATAACTATTATGATTTTAAATAATATAAGATGTTGAAGACTTTATTATATATAATAACCAAGGATTTTTTAACACTGCACCATACATGTATAGTAAAATTACAAATATAAGATTAAACAAAAATTACTCAAAAAATGCTTTATCCTATTTATCGGTGTTTCTCATGGAACCTCTAGTGACCTCTTACAAAACCCTGTGGTTCCAGGGAACTTCAGTTGAGAAACACTGCTGTAAAGTGTAAGGCAGTTGCCACTGCCATGGAACTGTATATCTAAGATTTTAGACTTACCACACTTCCACCAAAGCAAAGTTGATAAACTATGACAATTGTTCTTTGATTATTTTTTTTATCCAGTTATTAATTTCATATGGAATATTAGTGTAAGTTAATGTATTTTTATTAACTTTTAATTTTGTAATTACTTGAATATATATTTATTTTTTGTTGATTTTTAACCAAAAAGTTTGTTGTGTTTAATTGTTAGATTTTTAACTAAAAAGTATGTTGTGTTAAATTAATTAATTATATTTTCTTTTTAATTTTTATTACATTTTAACAAGTGAAGATGAGACAAAGTGGAAAATTTATTAACAATGCATTTCACCGAGAGCATATGCTCTCTTTGGCTTCCTCAGGTTAGAGTGAAAGAAAGACAAAACCGTATATAAGGAAAAATGCCTTGGGATCCCTGATGCTAATGACCAAAACTCAAATAAAATTAGATTACTTTATCACTTCCAGTTTCCAAACTGAAGAGAGTGTCTGTTTGCTTGTTTTATCTATGCCTATATTAGAGCTGTTTGGTATTTTCCTCACATACATTTTTGCCTTTCTTTTATTTAACTTCAGGAAGCCAAATACACTCTTTGTGAAACACTGCATTAATAAATTTTCTACTTTGTTTCATCGTTACTTTTGTTTAGGATACTGGCATACCTCCTAAAAACACACACTTTAACATGTGTGGGTATGTACACACACACACACACACACACACACACACACACACATATATATATATATAAAACAATGATTTAAAGTTTAAAATCTGTCACCAATTTAAATTTTTTTTTTTCAACTGATGATTCATATAACTCATTTCATTATTATTATTACAACTAGCATAGTACCTATCAAAATGATTTTACAGATCAATCACAGTCATTGTGAACTCTACAGTGCAGTACTATTATTTTTTTATTTTTTTTTTTTTACAATGATGTTCACTCTGTGCAAGGTCCAAGAGCCACTCAAGGGTTACAGAGTAAGAGGTACAATTTATGGGGATATGTGGAGAAGGTAATGATTGACCTTAGACTTGAACTGGTTAAGACTGTAGAGATCAGAGAAGTATCATTTTGAGAGTCAGTTCGTAGGAAGAATCTTCCCAAGTGGAACTTACATCTGATCCAATGGAATATGAATTGAATGAGTGGCGGGGGTTACTATAATGTGCATAGCATGGCAGGGATTTGCTGTGAAGATTACAATTGGTGGAACTAAGGAATGTAGGTGGACTAAACACTTCAACAGTTAACCTCCGACTTGAACAAGTTAAGATTGTAGTTGATCAATGAAGTATATTATATTGAGAGTCGGTTCCACAAAGCAGCAGTTTGTAAATTATAGGTTTATAAAAATCTGCTACTATTGGTTTCTACCTATTTTAGTTTTGTATTTTTTGGATGCTAGCCATTAATGGGTTAATAGAAAAAGTATTAATGACATACTGCACGAAATAATAATGTTGAATTTTTGAAGAATCAATCAAAATTTTCAAGTCACACAAAATCTCTTAATTTTCCATATTCTTTATGGAAACAGTCAAGGCTGGTGCAATACTGATTGGAGGCCCCTCAAGCAGTGCTTTTTGATCCTCACTATCTTATCAGCATTTGCTTTTTTTCTACCTACATTTACACGCATTACAAATTAAACTAAGCACAACCGACTCTTAGAAGATGAAACATTTTAACGGATTTTGATGTAATTCTGGGTTCTTTTCTTTTTCCTCCAAATCTTTGAATTTGTTTTACTCATTCTAAATCTCAAAAAAAAAAAACAATATAAAATTCACTATTTTCTTATCAATAATGTTGAATGTGTTAAAGTTCAAATTTTAACAAGATAAATCTCAAGTTGATGTTAAAAATTGCTGAAAAACATTGCTGATTTATTTAAGATTGATCTATTATAACATGTCTCTAATTTCTATTTAGATGCAATGAATTTGTTTCCAATTTTTCTAGTTGGATTGATTGCCTATATTGTATATGATCCATTATTGTACATAATTAGGTTATGTATAAAATATGTATTTTATATGAATATTACCTCATGAAAATTGAAATGTATTAGAGTGTGGGGCCTATGAGACCCTTGCACCAGCCCCTACAAACAATGAATTGTAAAAATGGGAACTAGTTAGTATTTATATAGAGACAGTGAGGCATTCTGGTGTTTGGAGTAAGAAAGGTACGTATGTATATGTTGTTTTGGTGTATGGAATATTGTTCGTACGATTGGGTCAGTGTTTCCGGCTAGCTAAGTTATAGTTAAGACAGAAGAAGACCATCCTTTCCCCAATCCCCATTAGGCCTTGTGCCACATTTCTGTATAGCACAGAATAAATAATGCTATTAAAACAGTAATGACATTAAAAGCACACAAAAAAGATTACTAAAATCTGAAATTATCTTTGCTTTCCAAGAAATACAATGATATTTAGTGTAAGAGTTCTTTAGAGTCTGTCTATATTTCTGAGATGAGGTATTATGTACAGTATTTACATTAGTCGGACTATTGTCCTCATCTTTGTCGCCATTTTTGTCACAACGTTTCGGGCGTTGTACGCTCCGGCCTTCTTCAGGTGGTTGGAATTTCGAACCGAACCCTTTATTTTGATCACTGGGGTAGACTGTTCTAGTTCCACGAGCCATGTTTGATTTTCAAGGACACATGGCACAGTGGATAAAGGCGTTGGTTAGATCCAGTGACAGACCCAAAGAGTGTGAGTTCAATACCCGGTTCAGGCAGTGGAGAACTTTCAGAGGGAAAATTAGCAGGAGATAACTGATAACTGACATCCATCAAACATGGCTCGTGGAACTAGAACAGTCTACCCCAGTGATCGAAATAAAGGGTTCGGTTCGAAATTCCAACCACCTGAAGAAGGCCGGAGCGTACAACGGCCGAAACGTTGTGACAAAAATGGCGACAAAGATGAGGACAATAGTCCGACTAATGTAAAGAGTTCTTTAATTAACACTTTTTTTCTACATGCATCTGTATCATTTTTCATTAATTTTAAATATCAAGTTTATTTCATCCTTTTTCTTAATGGTTTACAGCCACATCCCATTGAAATACCGATTCCTGCCTGGTCAGTAACTAGATGGCTGACCACTTGGGAATACCAGGGGTTGTAAGCTTGGATGTGCAGGTGGTGTAATAGATAATGGCTTGGAATTGTTAATCAGAGATCCAACTTCCTATTCCCATTGGTTTTGTTATATTCACTTATACACAAATACCTTTGGGAAAGGTATGAATACACCACTTCTCCCCCCCCCCCAGCTGTGATTTAATTAGTCGAACTTGTATCACTAAATCTTTATTATATCACTCGCTAAAAGAAAAATACTTAAAATCTGAAGATATTTTCTGGCTTTACATGACCTGCAAAGGGTTGATAAGCCATAAAAAATTAATCAATCAATTTCTCTTACTGAATGGAATATAGAAACAATAAAAATCATACTGTTCAAATTTTCATTATATAGATATAATGTATAATGGCTGACCTTTCATATCCGAGTATGTCTGTCTACTAGGTTGGCTAACCAGTCCTTGTTCCAAAAGCCTACTCATTTCTGTTTGTTCAACACCCACAGAGCCCACATGTGGTTTATACTGCAACTATGCTGAGTAGACCTTACTTAGAGGTTCTGGGAGAGAGCACATTATCTGGTTTGATCAGCAGTCTGAACAAGACCAGTAAACTGAAACTCGGTCATGATGACTTGCGCTAACACAACCAAAATAGTTCTGTCTACCCAGTTTTATTCACAAGGCTTGGATTAACCTGTGGGTGGTTTTCAGGCACTTTCCAAAGGTGCTGCGTGCTGGGAGGCAATCCCCAGGCCAATAACATCAAGAATTCACCTTCCTAACAAATCAACCATGGTGAGATTCAAACCCCAAGTCTCATGGTGATAAAGCAGATGTTCTAACCACTCAGCCATGTGCCCATTTCATATAGATAGATAACATTATACAAGAAGAGATGAAAAGTACACCAGATGAAGATGGGTGTTAAAAAACAACAAAGATGAGGATATTAGTTTTTTTTGTTTTTTTTTTTCAATACCACATGCACATTTTACATTGTTCAGACTGTTATCCTCATCGTTACTGTCACATTCATGATGTTTCGGCTGTTGTATACTCCAGTCTTCTTCAGGTGATATTTGTTAAAATTTTGAACTGAACCCTTTATTTAGTATGTTAGGGTAGATTGTTCTAATTCCATATACTGTACCTTTGGACATCTCAGTTTTAGTTTATTCATCTTGATAACTCTCCAAGTTTTTGTTCTCTCTACTGAGATATCCAAAAAGGCACAGTTTGAAATTCCAATATATATATCACCTGAAGAAAGCTGGAGTGTATAACAGCTGAAACATTGTGAATGTGACAATAAAGATGAGGATAACAGTTCGAACATGTAAATAGTGTAAATAGTCACATCTCATCTCAGAAATATAGACAGATGCACATGTTTGTCTGAATTTCTGAGATAAGAGAACTGCTGCTGAAATCTCATGCCATGAAGGCACTGAAACCACAAGATCCACCTTGTCCCTCCAGTTTTCACGATCTTGACAGAGCATCAGTATAGCCTCCAGTGACAGCTTAATCTGCTGGAGGTCCTGGCAGATGATGTCCTTCCAGCAACTGCATTGTCTGCCACGAGGTCATCACCAGTTTGCAGGTGGCAGTTCAAACTGGTAGATGACTGGTAAGGTGGTCATCACACATCACAAGATGTGACCAAACCAACTTCTGGGATAAGGAGTTATCCTTATTTACAGTTGATGTCCTTACCTTTATTATTATCACAACAGTTCAGCCATCATGCCTTCCAGCCTTATTCAGGTTTCCTGCCAATCCGGTTAACCTTCAGGGAATTTTGGATTGAACCTTTTATTTTTTATCTACAGGAATAGATTGTTCTCAAAATACAGTGTAACCCGGATATAAGAGAGTTGTCGGGACCGGAGAAGAAGTATCTTATATCCGGGTTTCTCTTATATCCGGGTTTGGTCTATTTTGTTTTATTAACACAGGCTCTAATTTGGGGCCAGGGAAAATCTCTCTTATATCCGGGTTTCTCTTATATCCGGGTTACACTGTATTGTGGCTTGGAAAGTGGAAGGAAAACAAGCTACCTCTATAGATTAGATAACTGGAACAGTTCAAAATCCCTTGAATCTTATACAGATTGACAGACTCCTGAGGAAGGCTGTAGAATGGCTGAAATGTTGTGATAGTTGCAACAAAGATAAAGACCTTAGTCTGACTGCGAATAATGTAAATAACTGCATAGACATGTTTTGCACTATGTTGCTGAGAAATAATTTGGGCCATTGTGCATCTTCAGGCCCTATTGGATACAATGGGTACTTTTGTTATTTTCCTGATCTTTGCTTTTTTCTTCTTTTTTTTTCTTACATTCCATTCTGGTTTCATTTTGGTTTCATTTTTACTTAACAGTGGCACAGAATCAAGAACCAGTGGACTGGACCTTTGCTCAGCTAGAATTACTAGAAAAACAAGGAATTGACTTGCGGAAAGATATGGAGCAAAGGTGAATAATGTTTTTTTTTTCTTATTTTATTTGTTTTCATTATTTTCTCCTCTTAGAAAATATTAATTTAGTCTAGAAGAAATGATTGTAGGAGCAAGTAAATGAAGGTACTTTAGAAACTTAGAATAAATTGGAAATTAATATGAGAAAAAATCTGTAACTTCATGTAGAGAAACCTGGATCAGAGCTTCAATCAACTGAGGTCAGTGGTGGCAAATTTGTACAATTTGACCATCTGCTTAGCAGAAGAAAAACCTAATAAAAAACCTACAACCTACTCATTGTCCCACCTAGTTTGGAGGGTTACGCTTGGTATTGTACTCACTATACTCTTCAGACATACTACTCAGACTCGCCTTGCTAATCATTACCCCACCACGAGATATCTAGAAATGATTTTACTGTGAATAAATGAATTGAATATGATTTTGCTATGAAAAAATGGTTTTGCAATGATTTTACTATGAAAATATGCATTTAAAATGATTTTACTATGAAAAAATTAATTGGAAATTATTTTACAATAAAAATTAATTGGAAATTATTTTACAATAAAAATTAATTGGAAATTATTTTACTATGAACAAATGCATTGAATATGATTTTGCTATAAAAAAATTCATTAGAAATGATTTTACTATAAAAATTAATTGGAAATTATTTTACTATGAACAAATGCATTGAATATGATTTTGCTATAAAAAAATTCATTAGAAATGATTTTACTATAAAAATTAATTGGAAATTATTTTACTATGAACAAATGCATTGAATATGATTTTGCTATAAAAAAATTCATTAGAAATGATTTTACTATAAAAATTAATTGGAAATTATTTTACTATGAACAAATGCATTGAATATGATTTTGCTATAAAAAAATTCATTAGAAATGATTTTACTATAAAAATTAATTGGAAATTATTTTACTATGAACAAATGCATTGAATATGATTTTGCTATAAAAAAATTCATTAGAAATGATTTTACTATAAAAATTAATTGGAAATTATTTTACTATGAACAAATGCATTGAATATGATTTTGCTATAAAAAAATTCATTAGAAATGATTTTACTATAAAAATTAATTGGAAATTATTTTACTATGAACAAATGCATTGAATATGATTTTGCTATAAAAAAATTCATTAGAAATGATTTTACTATAAAAATTAATTGGAAATTATTTTACTATGAACAAATGCATTGAATATGATTTTGCTATGAAAAAATTCATTAGAAATGATTTTACTATAAAAATTAATTGGAAATTATTTTACTATGAAAAAATTCATTAGAAATGATTTTACTAGGAACAAATGCATTGAAAATGATTTTAGGTTAAGTTGCTTGATTTTTATAGCAGATTATTTGTTATTGGTTGGGTTATTTAATTTTGAATTTTGTATATAGTACTCAGTGGGGATTGTATTCCATTACTCAATCAATAGTAATGATCAGCCAGATTTGCCTCACTAACCATTATTTCACACTGAAGGGCCTTGGGATTATTTTATTCATGTTGCTTTCAGTTTCACTTTAATAAAAAAAAAGATTTTAATTTTTACAAGCTCAAACTACAATTAACACTAATATATACCTTGTGGAAAAAAAAATGTATTTTTTCTTAAATATTTTTGTAAGATTTTTTAAAAGATGATTTTGAGGCAAATATAGAATAATAATCAAACTTTAGTTTGTCAATAAGAATTATCTGCTCAGTAAAAAAAGAAAAAAATTTAAATAATTTCTGGTACATCTTTTTTTTCTTTTTACCTCAAATGGTTGAGATCTGAATGACATATTTCTGAAAGAGTGTGTTGAATGTTCATTATGTAATCGTATGCTTATACTTTTGCTTCTCTAGGTTGTTGGCATTAGAAGAACAATATCGTAAAGAGAAAGAAGAAGCTGATTTACTATTTGAACAACAAAGAAAGGTAAGTAATTTTTACAATTTGATATATAGAATCCAGACTCGTGTAAAAGTTACATCTAAATTTGAAAGCAGATATTGGCATAATTCATTATTCTTTTTTATTACAATTTATATTTGAATCTAAATGATAGATTTTGTCCCAGGAAGGATGGCGGACTTTTTGACTGTGTGCAACTTACAATTAATACTGCTTCTTTTATGAGATATTGATTTCAAACTCTAGGTATATTACTAAAAATAGACTTTATTTACATTATTTATATTCAGATTATTGTCCTCATCTTTGTTGTTGTTATCACAATATTTCAGCTATTATGCCCTCCGGACTTCCTCAGGTGTATATTGAGCTGGACAACCTGCAGGGAATTCTAAACTGAATCCTTTATTTACCACTGCTCTGTTTTATTTAGTACTGTTCAATTATTGCTTGCCTATTTCCACTGAATGCAAGTACACCCTGCCTGATCTAGGGATTGAACTCACAATCTATGTCACCAAATTCACAATGCTTTCACCCACTAGGTCATTTTCCCATACAATTTGCTTAACCTGTCTGCTGATTAGGTTGTAACTGCTGCTGCTGGCTGTCATGTTTTGACTGCTGCTGTGGTTGAAGACTTGCTGTCATTTGTCTTTCTTTCTTTATTAGTGGTTCCCATATTGTATTTATGAGGACAATAGTTCGATTATACATAGTGTAAATAATAACTCCTCATCCCAGAAATTCAGACAAAGATTAAAAGTAGTCAAAAAGGTACTTGCAAAGATAGTAAGTAATCCTTTTATTTTGTAATTGTTGACATCAGCATAATTTTGCTAACATGAGGATTTCTGTAATTTCAGAAAATTACACATGGTCTTACTTTCGCCTTCCAATACAAGGACTTTATGACTTCAGTACACAGATATTTTAAAGTGCATTTAGTAGGAATTCTTTGCATTTTAAATGAAGCTATTCCATTGAAACATTTGGTTTAATTACTTTTCAAAGTCTTACGTTTGATGACGTCACTAGTTCCAGACACAGTAAAAATTTAAAATAAAAGATGAAAGCCAAAAGAATAATTCAGCAAAGTTTCAAGCATTTCAAGCCATTATTTGGCACACATTATAGCATTTTAAAGTTGGTGAGCAAAAAAAGCACCCACTGCCCTTTCATAACTCCAAAATATCCTGTCTGGGATTGGGTTGAAGTAGAAGACGTTTCTCTTGTTACATTTCTTGGCCCTGTGTCAAACTTGATTCTCATTTTATTTATTTTATTTTTTAATGAATTTATATTTAAACTTGTGAGACTTAAATGGTATGAAAATTTAATACCCAGAATGACCCTGTTAAAGAAAAAAAAATAATTTACCTGGTCAACATTGGCTACAGTTACTTTCAAAGTACTTCCCTTGTGAATGATATGCTTTGTGAGATGATAGTGCCATTGCTGGAAACATTCTTGGAACTCATTTTCCAAGATAACTTTCAGTAATGTATCATGTACAGAAACATTGTCATGCTGGAGAATCCATTTGTCAGGCTAGAGTTCAGGTTTTTTCCTCCAAACAGATTCTCATAACCATTTCAGTACTTCCAAATAAATGCTTGCACCTGTTCTTTTTGTTTTAGGCTGCCTATCTCTTGTATCAGAGTGCATATCTCGCCACCCTTTCTTGAACTGCCTGTGCCACAATTCTCTTCATTGGTTTTCATAGCATATTGACTTACAGCCATATTTGAAACACCAGTTCTCATACAATCACCAAACTCAAGCAATGTCAAGACTGTTTAGTACCTAGATGGGTGACCGCTTGGGAATACCATCTCCCATAACATAAGCTTGGATGTGCAATAAATAACAGCTTGAAATTGAAGAACCAAATTCCAATTCTAGTTGGTTCATTATATTCACTTACAAGCAGAAGCCTATTTTCCTGAAAAACTGTCTCAAGAGAAACATTTTATAAATCTGTATAATAAAGTTCACAAAGTTCAAGTCTCCATGTACACACACAGCCTCCTGGCAAAATCTTTTGGGCAGGAATAGTCAGTTGCTTTTATAGCAGTTTGTTGAACTCTTTACGGTTTGCTATTTAGGGAGCATGGAAATGGATTAGCATATTTTGCTATGCAATCCATTCCACTTAGTAACGATTGAAACACGATTGGTTAGCAGAAGCTAATTTACATGAGCCCGCTGACCTCATTCCGTAGTGAAGTATTTTTCTTCTTTCTTTTCTGCAAAAGCAGCATGCAACATGAAAGTGTATTGGCAGTTTGTGTATGTCACCATTTTCTTCTGTACAAAAACTGACAGTAACACTGTTTGGTCAAAGGATTCCTCTATGGAAACTGCTAATCTTATTACATTTAGTATTTTATTAATTTCAAAATTTTATTAACATGAGTATTTTATTGGTTAGTCTTTGTTTAGTGTGATTTGCATAAGTAAATAATCTGGAACTGACAACAATTGAGAGTGCAGACAAGATTTTCAACCATATTTATTTGCTATGCGTTTGTGACATTTCTTTCAGGATTATGAATTCCAAATCCATGCCCTACAAGAGCAGGTAGAAAGACATTCCATGATGTCCAGCTGTACTACAGAGGACTTGAATTATGAAGAAGAAACAGAAATGGGTTTGTAGTCAATTGTTGTTCCTTATTCCACTTTTTGGGAAGAACTTGTAAAGAAAAGATGAGATTTTATAATAACTAAGATAAAAAAAAGATGAGACTTTATAATAACTAAGATAAAAAAAGATGAGACTTTATAATAACTAAGATAAAAAAAGATGAGACTTTCAAACTGACTACTTTATTATTAGATTGTTCTCGTTCCACTGACCATGTGTAGGGATATCTTGTCTAGTTCTTATTTAGTACTGCTCACTTATTGCTTGTCCGGTTTAACTAAGTCGAAGTACACACCGCCCAGTTCGAGGATTGAACTAAGAATTACTATGTAAATAAAACATTTTACGTTTTATAATATTTTGAAGATCCAAGTTGGTGCAATTTTAATTTATTAGCTGGCTTAGTTTGGCACAAGGTTACAAGTGTGGAGCACCCTGTGAGAATCAAGATCATTACTAATGATCTATAAGTTTTGCTTATTGAACATAATATCATGAGAGGTTTTGATAACTGCAGTTCAGGAAATGGAATATGTGAACTCTGTTCCAGTGAAGAACATAATCACTCTTTGAAAAGGCATGAGCCCAATCTTTCCTGTTTGTCATTGTTGATTATGAACTTGTGGTGATGAGTCATGGAAAGAGAGTGAAGATGATTGAATAGATAAATAATTAATTTTCCTTCATAACTATATATATATATATATGTGTGTGTGTGTCTCTGTGTATATGTGTGTGTGTCTGTGTGTGTGTGTGTGTGTCTCTGTATAAATGTGCATCTGTATATATATACAGATGCACATTTATACAGAGTGTGTGTGTGTGTGTGTATATATATATGTGCATCTATATGTGTATGTATGTGTGTGTGTATATATATATATGTGTATGTATGTGTGTGTGTATATATATATATGCATCTATATGTGTGTGTGTGTGTGTATATGTGCATCTATATATGTGTGTGCATATGTATATTTATATATGTGTGTATACATATGTGTGTGTATGTATATATGTGTGCACATCAAGACTAAAGTAAGTGCGTATAACACCACTGCTGTACTCTAATGAAGCATGGATAACATACCAGAGGCATATAAAATAGCTTGTATGTGTATGTATGTGTGTCTGTATATATGTTCCTCTGTATATGTGTCTGTATATATGTTCCTCTGTATATGTGTGTGCTAATACCCTTGGGAAAGGTGTGAATCCTCTTCTTCTCCCTCCAACTATGGTAAAATAGCAGGACAGACTGGGTTCTATAGCTTTGGATGGCAACTGGTCTAGGAGAAGGACAACTCTGAATTCAAAACCTGTGGAGGGTTGTTTGGGGACCTTGTGGCATCCGTTGCACCAGGTCCCTGTATTCGTCCCTCCAAAAAGTGTGGTTGGCCCTGCACAAAGCCTTCACCACTATAATCAAATCTTGTGTGGCTGTCGGGCTTTCAGTTTCTGGGAACTGATCTGTCTGACCCTCATACGTCGAGTTCGACGGGAGAGCGATAAAAAAAAAAAAAAATAAATAAATATGTGTGTGTGTCTATATATATGTGTGTGCGCGCGTGTGTGCACATATATATGTGTGTATGTATATATATATATATATATATATATATATATATATATACATATGTATGTGCCTACTTCTACATGTGCATGTGTGTACACGTGTGTGTATGTGTGTGTGTACGTACATAAGCTCAAAGAAATGATGCTATATTTCAATTGGGGTTCAGCATAGGTTAGACCTATCCAACAAAAATAGGTCTAAAACAGAATTGGCTTTAACATCCTATAATTTTTGTATTGGATTTATATGCCAGCAGCTTCTATTCTGTTTTGTTTTTTTTTATGTTAAATTTCTCTTTTTTTTTCTTTCCCAGAATGCACCTGGAGTGACCATGAACGACAATTAGCAGTTTGGGCATTCCAAAAATGGAAGTTTCACCAATTTACATCCCTCAGGGTATGTTTTTTTTCCCCCTCATCATTTTTCTTTTCACAACAGCAAAATTGCCACAGCTCATTTTTTTTTTTAAACTTGCATCTTAACTGTCAAATGAAGCTAGCTGATATTTTACAACTTGTCAAGTGTCAAATGATATTACTTATGTAACTTATCCCCTTTTTGAAATTTCCACCTTGTCTTCATTTTGTTCCCCATACTGCTACTTATATTTTAAAAAGCATTGATGCTGTAGTTGTTAACCTCTGAACCAGGCTTGCAGAATTAAAAATGCAAAGATATACATTAATCGCAGAATATTATTTGCAGGCAGCAAGAGTGAATTCTTAGAGTAAATTACAGAGTATGAGTGAGATAGAAATAGGTACATTGAGATCACTGGCAAGAAAATTATTTTTGTCTTTTTCCATGGAGGATTAATTAGATGAAAAGACAGCGAAATATTGGTTGAATGATATTAAGCTTCTCCAATACTGAAAATAGAAAGGCCATTATTTAGATTTGGACTAATGTCCTCATCTTTGTTGTTATTATCACAACATTTTAATGGTCATGCCTTCTGGTCATCTTCAGGTGTTTGTAAGTGTAGACCAGGCTTGCACGATTAAAACATCTAAAGAGCTACATTGAACATGGAAAATAGCTGTAAGCTGCAAGATTAAATTTTTAGCATAAATTACTGAGCATGAGTGAGATAGCACACACACACACACACACACACACGCACATTAAAAAGAAGATAAACCGCAAGCGTTTTTGGTTAAAATGTAGATTTTTTATTTTAAAATATACAGGGTGTCCATAAAGTTTGTGTGCACTTTAAAAAATTTATAACTTTATTTGTATTTGCGATAGAAATAATCTGTAAAAAATGTTATGATACAGTTTTTCAACAAGATGGAGCTTCTTGTCACTTTGCTCTGCGTGTTAGAGAGTTTCTAAATCAGGAATTTCCTAACACATGGATCGGAAGGGGTGGACCATTTTATTGGCTTCCACATTCGCCAGATTTGATTCCATTAAATTTTTTTAATGGGGACATGTGAAAACAATTGTGTATGCAACCAAACCTAGTTCATTAGAAGATTTGAAAGCTAAAATAACTAATGTGATTTCAGACATTACTGTAAATCAGTTGGCAAATGTTTTCTGTGAACTGCAAAATCGTATTACCCTTTGTATTGCTAATGATGGAGGACATGTGGAAACTTAAATAAAATTTCAATAAAACCTTAAAAAATATAGATTTACTTCTTTCTAATCCTTTTTACAAATTATTTCTATCAGAAATAAAGTTATAAATTTTTTAAAGTGCACATGAACTTTATGGACACCCTGTATATTATACTCTATTTTCCATAATTCTGCTACCTGTGTTTCTGGTTTTGTGGCCTTCTTCAAGCAAAGAGTAGATATTTCCACATATTATAAAAATGATTTTTTTGCATGGTAGTGATTCAAATGTCTTTCTTGGACTGGTGATAAGCGTTTATATATATATATATATATATATATATATATATATATATATATATATATATATATATATATATAGCATATAGTTTTCTTGTTAATATTTCATTCTTTTGCATGGTATGATTAATTACAGAAAATAGAGTGTAATATATATTTTAAAATAAAAAATCTACATTTCAACCAAAAACGTTTGCAGATTATCTTCTTTTTAAAATATACACTTTTCTCTTGTTGGAACAACTATAACCTCTTCCCTATATATATATATATATATATATATATATATATATATATATATTAAGGAATGAACAAAAATTTATTTTTGGGACTGTTAAAAGCATTGATTAGATGCAATGATAGACAGTGAGATATTGGTTGAATAAAGTCATGCTTCAACAAAACTGAATTTTTCACACACTACCACTCATTGAATATATTCAGGTGAACAAAAGAATAACTATTTTGAAAACCACTCTAAGGCCACATTAGGTAGTCTCATGGGCCACATGTGAACCACAGGCCATATTTTGTGCAGGCATGCTCTAAACTAAAATAAGCAAAAGTATAAAACTTAGTTGTAAATAGTGACAGATTTACTACAAAACTACTGAATTTTAAGCTTCAGAGCCCCTAATCTTCCCAAAAGAACTCTGAATCAACATTTTTTTTTTGCTAAATGAATTTATAAATGGATGGATTTTTTTCATTAAGGGTTTATTACACTGCAGATATTTTTAATGACAGAACCCAGTGGGTTGAAGTCCTTTTACTTTAATCATTTCACTCCAAGCAAAACAATAAACCTATTAATAATATTAACATTAGATTATACACTAATATATAAATACTATTCCTTGAGAGCATTAAATTTATTTTCAGAAAAAAATTAAAAAAAACATTATTGAATGTTGTCCCTCACTGTTGACATGTATTGCTATTGTCCTTTTATTTTTAGGATGACCTCTGGGGAAATGCCATCTTCCTGAAAGAATCCAATGCCATCAGTGTAGAACTTCACAAAAAGGTAACAACTTGACATTTGTCTTGCATATCTTGTTGCAATTTGCACATAATATACAGCGCCTATATATATATATATATATATATATATATATATATATATATATATGGTGATATATTCAACTGAAATGAAAAAACTAACAGTCTGAGTAATGTAAATAATGCATGAAAGGAAAATATTTATTAAAAAGGTTTCCTTAAAAAATAAATAAATTTTTAAATTAAAATTCATATTTTTATACTTACCTCATCTACCACATTCAAGACCATAGTGGACTATAGTGAACAACTCTACACCACAGTTGGGACCCTCTATTCTTTTCTATGGCTGCATAAGATGTGCTTCACCGGTGCTACATACAGTTTCGGATTCAGAGTTGCCCTTTTCTTAGACTAGTTGCCAGCCATGGATACAGAACCCAATCTACCCTGCTATTTAATCCATAGCTGGGGAGAGAAGAGTTGGGTTCATACCTTTCTCAATGATAGTTATGTGAAAGTGGGTGGTGGAAGTTGTCTTATACTGAAGTTAATAGCCAGAGCAGATGGTTTCCCCAACAGAATCTATGGCCACATGTTTGTGCACAAGGTGATCTTCAAGTTGGAAGACCTGTTGTGGTTTGACCTAGAGAAGGATAGGATCCATCAGGTATTTCTTGCCAAAGATATGCTACATGTGAATGAATACCTTTCCAGCTTTCAACTTGGATATGTGGAGGGATCTTGGCAATTGCTCAGCTGCACAATGCCCCTAAGGCCATATCCAGTCATGGAGACAGATGATGATGATGATGATAAAATGAGTTTTTATTCTCTTAGAATGCAACCTCAGTTTCTAAACAGCCTACTATATATGGATGATGATGATCAATACAGCCCAAAATATTTGACAGGCAAAAAGAGAAATTAATTTTTGGCAAACCTTGTATCCAAGATTATTACAACTGTTAATATGTCAGCATTTCCTTCCAAGCTATGTTCCTTAGGTCTACCAGTTCAGATCTTTGTAGCTAAGATCCACCATGCCATGTACACAGAGTTAAATCATCCTTATTCATTTCATATTCCATTGGTAAGGAGGAAGTTCCACTCAGACTACTGCTTCCCGAGAATCACCACTTTGTGGAACAGACTCCTGAGTGGATGCTTCTCCAATCACTACAATCTTAACCTCTTCATGTCTAGAGCCAGCCATTATCTATCCTACATATCCTGTTAATATCCACTTCCTCTTATCTCTCTGCAACCTCATTCAGTATCCAGATGTACCAGTAGGGTGTAATGTATAGCAGTTTGGAATGAGAAGTTGAGAACCAAATTCGAATTCCAGTTGAGTTTATTTCATCCACTTACACACAAATACCCTTGGGAGAGGTATGAATGTATCACTCCCCCACCATGTCAGAGTTAAATACGGATAAGTACGGATATCTGGAAAAATAATTTCTATTTCCAAAAGATTTTTTGTGAAATATTCACTTGCAAAAAAAAAAAAAAAAAAAAAAAGAATTAATATTATCAAAATCTAAAATATATTTTGGCTTTAAATAACACACACAGAGGGTTGATAAGTCATAAAAAACAAGTCAATCAATTATTCAATAACCCTCTACCTTGAGTGGCTCTTTGGCCTTGTATTCTGTGTACATTTAGTAAAACAAATAATAATAATGATGATGATAATCTGTTACTGGTAGGAAACTGAGGCTTTTTCTTCTTTTTTTCACTTGTCCAGGTGCAGTTCCAATTTGTCCTATTAACAGACACAAGTTATTCGCCTCTGTCGTCTGAACTTTTGTCTCAAGAAGATCGAGACACCAACCGACCTTTCCCAAAGACTATTGTCGCTGTTGAGGTTCAAGACTTAAAGAATGGAGCCACACACTACTGGAGTTTGGAGAAACTCAGGTAAGCCATTTTACTTATTTTTATAGATGTCCCTCTCCCCACTCCACCCCATTCCTCTCTTTCTCTCTTCTCCATGTTGATTTTTCAAGCTTATTTCTTCACTCTCGCTTCTTTTTCTCTCTCTATCTCTTTTTTCTCTCTTTCTTTCTTACTCTCTTTTCTCTCACTATGTTATCTATCTTCTGCTCTTTATTCTCATTTGCTTTTCTTTTCTTTCTATGTCTTTTTCCCTCTCTATCTCTTTTTACTTTCTCTCTTTTCTCTCACTATATTATTTATCTTCTCTTTATTCTCATTTGCTTTCTCTATTTATCTCTTTTTCTCTTTCTTTCTCTCTTTCGCTGTTACCTATCTTCTCTTTATTCTCGTTTGCTTTCTCTCTCTCTCTTTTTCTACCTCTCTCTTTTTCTACCTCTCTCTTTTTCTACCTCTCTCTCTCTCTCTTTTTCTACCTCTCTCTCTCTTTTTCTACCTCTCTCTCTCTTTTTCTACCTCTCTCTCTTTCTACCCCTCTCTCTCTTTCTACCCCTCTCTCTCTCTCTCTCTCTTTCTACCTCTCTCTTTGTTTCTTTCTCTCTTTTCTCTCACTCTCACTATGTTATATCTTCTGCTCTTTATTTTTGTTTACTTTTTCTCTCGATCTGACTCTCTTTTCATACAACAACACTTTTCTGATTTCTGTCTCACTCTATCTCTCTGGATTTTTTTATCTATAATTCTCTCTCTCTCTCTCTCTCATTTTTTTTAATCTACAAAGCTCTCTCACTTCTTTTTATTTTATAAATCTCTTTCTCATGCTTTTTTTATACTTCTAACACTATCTCTTCTGTTTTATCTACAACTCTCCCTCTCTTTTTTCTATCTACAACTCTCTCTCTCTCTTCTGTTTATTTTCTTCTTACCCCTTCTCCTCTCTCTCTCTTCTTACCCCATCTCCTCTCTCTCTCTCTTCTTACCGCATCTCCTCTCTCTCTCTTCTTACCGCATCTCCTCTCTCTCTCTTCTTACCGCATCTCCTCTCTCTCTCTTCTTACCGCATCTCCTCTCTCTCTCTTCTTACCGCATCTCCTCTCTCTCTCTTCTTACCGCATCTCCTCTCTCTCTCTTCTTACCGCATCTCCTCTCTCTCTCTTCTTACCGCATCTCCTCTCTCTCTCTCTTCTTACCCCATCTCCTCTCTCTCTCTCTTCTTACCCATCTCCTCTCTCTCTCTCTCTTCTTACCCCATCTCCTCTCTCTCTCTCTTCTTACCCATCTCCTCTCTCTCTCTCTTCTTACCCCATCTCCTCTCTCTCTCTCTTCTTACCCCATCTCCTCTCTCTCTCTCTTCTTACCCCATCTCCTCTCTCTCTCTCTTCTTACCCCATCTCCTCTCTCTCTCTCTTCTTACCCCATCTCCTCTCTCTCTCTCTCTTCTTACCCCATCTCCTCTCTCTCTCTCTCTTCTTACCCCATCTCCTCTCTCTCTCTCTCTTCTTACCCCATCTCCTCTCTCTCTCACTCTTCTTACCCCATCTCCTCTCTCTCTCTCTCTTCTTACCCCATCTCCTCTCTCTCTCTCTCTTCTTACCCCATCTCCTCTCTCTCTCACTCTTCTTACCCCATCTCCTCTCTCTCTCTCTTCTTACCCCATCTCCTCTCTCTCTCTCTCTCTCTCTTCTTACCCCATCTCCTCTCTCTCTCTCTTCTTACTCCTCTCCTCTCTCTCTTTTTATCCCTTCTATCTCTATCTCTCTCTTATTATCCCTTCTATCTCTCTCTCTCTTATTATCCCTTCTATCTCTCTCTCTCTTATTATCCCTTCTATCTCTCTCTCTCTCTTATTATCCCTTCTATCTCTCTCTCTCTTATTATCCCTTCTCCCACCTTCTCCCCTCTCTATTCTTACACCTTCTCCCCTCTCTATTCTTACACCTTCTCCCCTCTCTATTCTTACACCTTCTCCCCTCTCTATTCATACACCTTCTCCCCTCTCTATTCTTACACCTTCTCCCCTCTCTATTCTTACACCTTCTCCCCTCTCTCTCTCCTTATCCCTTCTCCCCTCTCTCTCTCCTTATCCCTTCTTTCTCTTAAATCTATTAAACCTCTTTGTATCTTCTTACTCTCTTTATTTTGTTTCCTCTTTGCTCTTCACAAACACTCACTCACTCTCTCTCTCTCTCTTCTTTCCTTATCAAATGCTGTATAACTGTGTGAAAGACAACTGGATGCCTTTCTTTTAATATTTATATGTCTGTCTATCCAATTTTCAATACAACTCCCACAGCAATTGTATTCTCAATAAAGGAAGAAAACAATGACATTTGTCTGTCATATTTATTCCAGTGGCTTTTATTTTACCAAAAATGGCCACAACTGTCCACACTTAAACTCAAGATGAACAAAGGTCATGGTGTGAAGGTCAAATATTGTAATATGCATGAGAAATAGCACAAGACAAGAATTAATTTTTGACCAATGCCAAGAATCAGTTTTTTACAAAAAGTTTCAGGCAATTATTTTGTGTTGATTATGTACAAGCGTAATCTAGAAGATATATTTTTGATGATATTACATTTTATAAAGAGAACCTATGACTAATATTTATTGATTTTATTGAAGTTTGATGATAGGGTGCAATGGGTAAAATGTCGCCATTTTATATTTTTAATTTCATGCATGTGTATTGTTTATTTTTGATTTTGTTGACTGCGCATTATTGTAGGGTCAGTTGGGCATCGTCTGTGAGAAAAAGAGCACCATGATGCAATTCACTCTGCCAGAAATTTGGAAACAGCATGTTGTACTGCTTGGCATTCAAAACTTCAATACAAACAATTCAGAGTGTTTGGGTGTCAATCTGAGGACAGTGCAGGGGATTCAAAGAGAGTTGGAGGAGTCTAATGGTGATTACGAAGGTACGCCAGCTCGGAAAACTCAGTCTGATAGTTCTGATTAGAAAAGAACTCCTGAATTTGTTAGTGAGATCCAGGACATAGTTGACAACGATACCTCCAAGTCAATCAGGTCCATAGCCAGGTGCACAGGAGTGTCTGAGTTTCTTATCAGGCAGGTAGTGCATGAAGACATTCAGTATTTCTTGTACAAGAAAAAGAGAAAGGGTCAATTTTTATCCCATGCCATGAAGGTAAAGAGGAAAGACTGTACTACAAGGCTTTTGAACCCAAGCGCGCCTACAACCGAAGATGCTTTGGTTTTTCTCAGATGAAAGATTTCTGCCAGGATAAGATGGTGAACACACAGAACAACCGTTGGCTTGCTGCGACCCCAAAAGATGTACTGAGAGTAATAAAAACCAAATATCCAGTTAACATCATGGTGTTTGGAGTGATCAATAGTGATGGCAACGTTATGCCTCCATTCAGCTTCCCACAAGGCCTCAGACTCAACACAGAAGCCTACATCAAGTACCTTGAGGAGATAGTGCTGCTAAAAGACCCTATGTCAGGCAACAGGACTCTGCACCATGCCACACAAGCATGAGAAACTAGCCATAGCTGTTAGACAATATCTGCGACAACATCATCCCTTACATCTGACCACCTAACTCCGCAGAATGCAGTCCCCTTGATTATTATATGTGGAGTCCAGTTGAGCAAGAGACGAACAAAACTCCTTGTAACACCAAAAATGAACTGAAGGCAAGGATTATGGTAGCATTCACTAATTTAAAAAGGAAACCGCCCAGAAGAGTTGCAGGAGATTCCGAAATCATATGGAGGCTGAGGTTGAAGTCAATGGTGATTTTATTGAATAAATTTACTCTTTAGTATTTCAAGATACTTTTGTGTAATTTTGGTAAATATATCTGTTAAAATGAGATGTCAGTGTTATTTTCATTTTTTGCATAATATAGACGACAATTTATCCATCACACCCTGTATATAATATTACACATTAAGTGCTGGTGTTAATAAAATAGTGCTTAATGTAACGGAACTATAAATTAGATATTAATAATAAATTTTTATATATATGCATATATATATTATATGCATTTTTTTCTTCCTCACCAGTAGCATATATTTATTATTAATATATATATATATATATATATATATATATATATATATAGGATTGGTGTATACGGAATAAATTCCAATAACCAACAATTACTATTCTTAAAAGAGTGCTCAATACAGAGTAGAGCAAATATAATTATTTATTCAAAAATTATAACATAAATATGTTATAAAATCACAGCAAAAATAGCCATTTTGTTTCAACACCTCTGGTGTCTTATCAAGTGATGATGTTGAATGTAGAATAAAGGGTTTTAAAAGGTTCAAATTAATTAACCACCCATCGCAAGGGGAAACGCTGCTACATAAGCTGGAATGACCAATCAAAATACAAGTATACCAGAATTCAAAAAACTTGAAAATGAAGTAAGGTTATAATAATTATTTAATGCTTTAAAGTTGGGGTTATACTAAAATAGAATTTATTCTAACTAATAAGTATTAAATTATATGATAAAATTTGAAAGGGAATCTTTTAATGCATTATATACGAGATATATAAATGTCATACAGCATAGTGCTCAATTCTTATGAAGAGCAATGCATTGAAGCATCAATAGCTGTTAAAAATTCCCTTTTTTCTATAGTGCTATACATATATAATAGACCAGCTAACAAAATCCAACTAAATCACAGCTCTATGAACCGATATATCTACAATCATATGTGAATATAGAATGTGCTTTGCAGGACACTGCTGGCAAGCCAAACAAGAACTTGCAAGTGATCTACTGCTCTGTTCACCTAGCCATGTTGCAAGATGGGTTGGTTACCCAGCAAACACCTATATTTACAAACTATGTAATCATGCCAGATGCCACCCTAATTACTTTCTGACCTTGATGCAGGACCATGGGGGATGGCATGATAGACTCAGAAATGTCTGATCTAACTTGACCAAATAATAATAATAATAATAATAATTGCAATCGTGAAACCCAGGGTCACAAACTCACATCAATGCAACTAAATATGTTAGCTGTATCACTGATATTGAGCGCTTCCCAATAAGTACCATGCATATATAATATATAAATAATATATATAAAAATTGCATATATATATATATATATATATATATATATATATATATATATATATATATATAATAGGTCAGTTAATGAAATTTGAGGAATAAAAGAACAACAAAATGATAACAATATTGGCAATAAGATTGATGATATTATATATTAGTAGGCCTTTTGTTTTAATCATATATATATATATATATATATATATATATATATATATATATATATATTTATTCACTTTAAATGTTATTTTAGCAGATACTTGTATTTGAATAGATGGTCTGCTTATTTATTAAATGGTATATTTATTTCTCCTACTAAGTTGGATGCAGGTTCAAATTCTGCTGGAGGGTGCATATTTTTCTTTAATGAGATTTCTTGAATATTCAGACCAGTAAACAAAAAAAAAATACCATAAGTCCTTATCAGCCTTTTCATGTTTGTCAGCCACTACTTTCTCTCTCTCATTACTGCTTATTCTCTCTAAGCTAAACTTAGTCTTTCTCATGCTTATCTCTCTCTTTCCCTTTCCCTTTCCCTCTGTTTCCCTTTCCCTCCCCCTCTGTTTCCCTTTCCCTCCCCCTCTCTTTCCCTTTCCCTCCCCCTCTCTTTCCCTTTCCCTCCCCCTCTCTTTCCCTTTCCCTCCCCCTCTCTTTCCCTTTCCCTCCCCCTCTCTTTCCCTTTCCCTCCCCCTCTCTTTCCCTTTCCCTCCCCCTCTCTTTCCCTTTCCCTCTCTTTCCCTCTTCCTACCTCCTTTAAGTCTTCTTTTCTTTTCTCTCATATGCTTTCTGTATTTATATTTATTGCCTTATTCATCTTTCTCTCTTTTTCCCAATTTTTTTCATACTTGCCTTTTCCCATCATCTTTCTACTCTTTTCTTATTTTTTCTGTTTTTCTTCTTTTCTTTCTTCCTTCATTGATGTCTCTCTCGCTCTATCATTCCCCCTTTTTTTGTTCCATTTTTGTCACTCTTTTTTTTCTTTTTCCCTCTGCTATGCCCTCTCTTTTTTGTCCATTTTTTCCTCTCTTTACTACTTCTTATTTTTCCTCCACTTTGTCCTATCCCTTTGAACTTTCCTTTCTTTACCCTTTCTTCTCTCTTGTGCTTCTGTTGCTATCTTTTACAGCCCACTCTCTTTTTCTTTTCCACTTTTCTCTTTAATTACTTTAATTATAACATACATTAGTATTTTCTCTCTCTCCTTTTCCTATCTCTATTCCTCTTACTTCTCTCTTCCCTTTTCTTATTCTTTATACTTCTCTTTCATTGTCCTTTTCCTGTCTTCTTTTCTCTTAATTTTCTCTCTCCTTCTCTCATCTCTCTGTTCCTATTACTTTTCTTTCTCCCTTTCTCTTTCTGTCTTTCTATTCCTCTTACTTCTCTCTCTTCGTCTTTTTCCTGTTTCCTTTTCTCTTAATTCTCTCTCTTGCCTTTTTTCTGTCTCTTACATTTCTCTCACTTTCTGGTTTCTATTGCTTTTACCTCTCTCTCTCTACTTTATGTGTATATATATGCACACACACACACACACATACACACACACACACATATATATACACTTAACACAGTACACCAAAACGCATTTCATTTTTTTGCTCTCAATATTAAACAATTTTTTCTCCTTACCCTATCCTTACGTTGTCTATTTTATTGTGGCACTCGTGGTCCACCCCATGCTTTTTTTTTCTTTTCAAAATTGATTTTTATGTTTCATCATTTTATTTTTTCTATAGTTTAATGCTATTTTTGTGGATGTGTGTGTGCGTGTGCATTTGCATTCATTAATTTTTTTTTTTAATTTCTTTTCATGAGTAATTTTTAATTTGTTTATTTTCTTTTTGTTTTTGTACAAAAAAATTGGTATGCTTAAGAAAATTGGGCTTTTTTTTTTACCATGCCTCAGATTGTGAATATACTTTATTTAAAAATTCTCTGTGGCTTTCTCCTTTTTGAGACCTTGGCAAAAATTATTTCAAAGCACACTTGATTATTTTTAATATTGACTAACAAAATCATTTTCTAGTTGCCGTATATACTTGTGTGATGTTTATTTTAAATACAGCTATACCTTTTGACTGCAGTAAATGGATATATAGTTTGGTCAAAGGCATAGCCAGGGCCAACAGTACATACTCTAATTTTATATCTCATGTATGATGCAACCCTCTTAAAATTAGCTTCAAAATTAGGTTTTCAAAAGTTGCATGATACACAAGTATATACAGTACTATGTTTTGTAAGTAATTTGTAATGTGACCAGATACCTAGCATCTAATGTAATCTTTTTTTTTTTACTTTTGCATCATATAAAATATACGTTTGTAAAATTAGTTTTGAAAATTAAAAACAGTTATTTTTGTGTGTGTTTTCTAAATATGAGGCATGTTAAAAAGAAAATCAAAAATGTTTGGGCAACCCTGGAAAATAACTCTTAAATCCCCTCAAAGTAGCCATCTTCTGTCTGTGATGATGAGGATAATTGTCTCCTAGAAGCACAAATCAAAATTAGCATGAAACCCTCTTTTGGGCTGTGCCTTTAAAAAAAAACAAAAAAACTAAAAGCCCTAAATATAAGTATGCTGTTTTGTTTTTTTTTAATTTTTTTTAATTCCGTCTATAATACTTCTTATCCAGTACTACTTCTTTTGTCAGACATTATCAGGCTCAGAAAGTACAAACAGAAGCCAACTCTTTATAGGTCAAATTCCATTCTTGTGTTTTTGGAAAATCTTGCTATCCAAGAAACAAAGAAACATCTCATTTCCAGTCTTAGAAAAAAACAAAACACCGACAACATTCTCCTTTTTAAATATTCAAATGGTTAGTCAACTTGCCCTTTAGTAGGTGTTGCAATTGTTAATTTTACCAAGTTAACTTGGATTGTAACTAAAAAGCATGATTACTGAACCTAACTGTTGCAAAGTAGTATATCATAGTGATTAATTCTAAAGTAAATACACATAAACTGAATATGGACAACTTCTTTTGTTCTTGGTTAGAGGAGATTGTCTCTGTTCTTTACTAGTTGAAATTAAGCTACTACTATACTAACCAGTCAATATAATATTTGTTCAAGGGTGAGTCATTGAGAGGATGCATCAATAAGTTTGTAGCCTGATATGTTATTATTATCTAAATTTTGAGCTGAAATTTTCACTGTATAGTATTTCATATAATATGATTAATATCCCTGAATTAACTTGTTTGGCATGAAATCAAATGTTACATAATTCTAGAGTTATTTCCATCATAGTGTATAAATTAAATGAGATGAATTTAAAAAAAAATATTATCTACCTTTTCGACATTAAAGAGTATTAAGCAGTTCTTTCAGTTTGCATACTAACACTTATAAAATATTTCCAGATACATTTATCAAATCTGCCATTTTAAATCAATCTATTTATATCTCAACATCTCTTTTCTTACCTGACATGTAGCCAGTTTCAATGAATGCAAACTAAATTCAATTGTCATCTTGAAATTTTTACCCTTTGACGACAACTTCTTCTACATGCTGTGTTCCTTCAGGAAGTTAGCGATCATAGCTCTCAACAATTTACTCTCCTTTGTAGCTCTTTAATAAATTTTTGTCTTTTCGCTATCTCTCCAAAACCCTTTTCCACCATCCATTTACTCAAGTTAGCTAGGTAGGTTATGCATTGTTTTCGTCTGTCTCTCCTGCCTTCAATCTGTCATGTGAGTATCAAAAATTTCCAAGCCCTTTTTCCTCATTATGTTTCTGATGTTAAATGTAAGCGTCCTTTTTGTTTCCATTTTCTCTAAAATTTTGTCATTGCTCACATGTTCAGTCTATGGTATTCCTAGCATCCTTCTATATAACCAGATTTCTGTGGCTTCAAGTCTCTTCATCTGTGAGGAGATTGTCCAGCATTCACTGCCATATAGGAGGACTGATATTACGTAACAGTTCAGTACTCTTTTCTTTGTTTCTGTTGCTTCAAGTCTCATCTTCATCTGTGAGAAGATTGTCCAGCATTCACTGCCATATAGGAGGACTGATATTACCTAACAGTTCAGTACTCTTTCCTTAGTTTCTGTTGCTTCAAGTCTCTTCTTCATCTGTGAGAAGATTGTTCAGCATTCACTGCCATATAGGAGGACTGATATTACGTAACAGTTCAGTACTCTTTCCTTAGTTTCTGTTGCTTCAAGTCTCTTCTTCATCTGTGAGGAGATTGTCCAGCATTCACTGCCATATAGGAGGACTGATATTACGTAACAGTTCAGTCCTCTTTTCTTTGTTTCTGCTGCTTCAAGTCTCTTCTTCATCTGTAAGGAGATTGTCCAGCATTCACTGCTATATAGGAGGACTGATATTACGTAACAGTTCAGTCCTCTTTTCTTTGTTTCTGCTGCTTCAAGTCTCTTCTTCATCTGTGAGGAGATTGTCCAGCATTCACTGCCATATAGGAGGACTGATATTACGTTACAATTCAGTACTCTTTTCTTTGTTTCTGCTGCTTCGTCTCTTCTTCATCTGTGAGAAGATTGTCCAGCATTCACTGCCATATAGGAGGACTGATATTATGTAAAAGTTCAGTACTTTTTTTCTTTGTTTGTAACAAAATTTTCCCATTTCTTAATATTTTGCTTAGCTTTTGAAAGGCACCTTTTTTTTATCCCAATGTGACTTCAGGTTTCAATGTCACACATTTCGTCTTCTGTTAAAACACTTCCCAGATATTTCAATTTTTTTATTTGTTTGATTCTGCCACTTCCAATTTGTAATGTGCATGTTTGGCAGCCCCTTTTGCTAACAACCATGCATTCTGTCTTCATGCAATTGATGTTTAATCCTTTCTTCTCACTTTCCTTCACTACCTTCTGTAGGAGTTCTTATAGTTTCCTTTCTGTGTCTGCTATCAACATTGTGTCATCTGCATATAATGAGAGAAGAATTCACCATTGAATTTCAAGCCTCATCCGTTGACATACTTTATCAAGTGACTTTAGTAAAAGTATAAACACACATTAGGTTGAGTTATTAATAATTTCTGTTTTTCAGAACCATCTGTAATGACAAGTATATCATCTTAACTACTGATCATAAGTGGTAGTTAAATTTAAAGTTGGATTATATTAACATACCTTAGTTTTAGCAATGATAATGGCAGTGTACACAGTGGATTATGGTAATCATTTTTATCAAAAGCTTTTTTACATCAAAACCTGTGGAATTTTACTAAAAACATAATGAAGAACAGTCGAATAAATAGCAATAAGGACTTTGCAAATAATGGTGAATATATAGTTGAATAAAATGTACTTGTACTTTATTTTTTGAAAAATAAAGTTGATAAAAAAATAAAAGCAGGAATTATTTTTCTCAACTTAAATTACACTGAAAGCATTGGTTCTCATTCACCAAAGTTAAGCAGTGTTGGGTTTGGTCAGTACTTCAATAGAGAACCATTTAGGAACACCGGGTACTCTAAGTAATTGGGGGGTAAACCCTAACAAAAAGAACCTACCTTCAGAATGCAGGAAGGTGGTAAAAGATGGTGGTGATTACAATGACAGACTGTTGTTTCGAATTACATCATTTTAGGTATGAATCTAAATCTCCCCAAGCTATGGCTTAATTAGTAAGACCTGTATCACTAAATCATTATAAATTTTTTTTAAAAATTCTTACAATCTAAAAATATGTTCTGGCTTTAAATAACCTGCAAAGGGTTGATAAACCATACAGATTTTCTTAAATGGTGAAATTAATAACTGGCCTAGATTGAGAAGTTCTACTAAAGAAAGGATTGTGCCTCCAAAAGGAATCGAACCTCTAATTACCTTTCAATCAGGGAAACTGCTTCTGTGGACAAATCTTGCTTTTACCACTACAGCAATGAAGGCTGCATTAAATCCAATACTTCTTTAATCACTTTAAATCATTTTTTACTAATGTTCTCCCTATACAAGGCCCAAGAGACACTCAAGGTAGTGAATTACTGAAGGTGTTGTTGTGTGAGTGGTAAGAGTAAGGGATGCAGTTTATGTGAGAAAGATGGTTAACCCTAGACTTGAAATGGTTAAGATTGTAGTGGGTTGGAGAGCATCCTCCTTCGATTTTGTTCCACAAAGCAAGTTCTTGGGAAGAAGCTATCCTGGTGGAACTTACTCCTTACTAAAGGAGTACGAAGGTAATAAGAGTGGCTCACCTCAATGAACGCAGTGTAGTAGGTCTTAGCTGGGAGAGTTAGAGTTGGAGGAACTAAGGAATGTAATTCATTTGAACATTTTCCATGGAAATAGAGGTCGAGTAATGAGAGGCTTGCAACATTTAGTCGAGAAAAGGGAATTCAGCTAATAACTGTCAGGCTACAGACATAATGATCCATTCTTGTATAATGAACATCAGAAGAAGTGTAAGGTAAAATTTGCATCTTTAAAATTTTATCCTCAAGAACAAATCCTAAAATAGATTTTCTTTTAATTTTAGTCAGGTGTTAAAAAATAGAAATTAAAATTTAGAACATTAATATTTTTGATAAAAGATAAGTTTGCTTAATGAGAGAAAAATAACCATAAAGCTTTTAATGCCTGTGTAATCTAAACTACCTTTATATGTCAGCACATAATGAAGAAAGTGCGCTTAGAAAATTCGTAACTCACAAGACACGTTGAAAGCACGAGGAACAGAAGAAAGCCATGCATAACCTACGTTGCAAGCTTGAGTAAATGGTTGGCAAAAAGGGACTAGGAGAGATAGCAAAAAGACAAACTTTACTAAGAGCTACAAAGAATAGGAAGCTGTGGAGAACCATTATTGCTTGCATCCTGAATAGACACAGTAAAGATAAGAAGATGCATTCTTGTGTATTCGTTATTAATAGTTACAAAAGCCAATTAAATAAAATTAGGAAAAAAATTATGAAGTTATAAATAAAGTTAGAAGTTTATTAACTTCGAACATATTAAACATGAACAGAAATAAAAGTGAGTTTTTAAAAAATTGTCCAATTTCACTGAAATAGTTAATTCTGGGACATTGTATACTATCCCAGAACATCAGATTTACAAAATGAAGTTGTGGGGACAAGTAACTATGGTTATGAAAAAAGGGTTAAACTGTATTCAAAATTTTTATATCAATGCCATTTAGAGAGATAAAATCCACCCCCAACCATGTCATCTGTCTCATTGTCATAGCGCTGGTTCCTTTACTAGCATGCCGTAGTTATAAAGAAGCAAGAAAAAATGAGTTAGATGCGGTTCTATATAGCAGTAGATAGAAAGAGAAGCCTTCAAATGCGTTAGTGGCATTGTCAGAAAAATAAGTTAATGTGAAATATTTTTATAAACAGTTCCGTTAACTCGCTGCATGACCATATCCTACTGGTGTCAGTTTAAACTGACACCCATTTCCCTACCCTGTATATTGTGACCATTTGGTTTAAAGTCCATATTTTCTTTCACTTTCCACAATTACAGTTTTTAATTATAGTTTAGATATATGAAGAAATAAAAGAAGGCAACAGTCTGTACAAATGCCAGAATATGGCTTAAATCTGATCAGTAGAATTTATCTATATATAAAATTCTATGAATTCTATTAATTCACCCCTCCCTCTGTCATACCCTCTAACATAGCCATATATTGACCTATCGAAGCCAAATTTTAGAGAGAAGGGGAACAGGTAAGCGGGTACAAAATACAGTTGGTTTTACTAGGGTGTGTAGTTTAGTACAATAAATTTTCATTAATTTTTAGGGTAAAATTAAAAGTTTTATTATTCAATATACAAAATACTCCCACTATTGTAAAAACAATTTAATGATTAAAATAACAAATACTTATTCAATAAAAATATAATATTGTTTTTTGCATATCTTTTCTTTAAGTTTTTATATATATATATATATATATATATATATATATACAAGAATCCAGTAGTCCAGTTTGCCCTGTGTTTGCAAGGACTATAAATAAAATCACAAGGCCAAACACTTCAAAAAGTTGGAATTTGGCTCCAGAAAGATAAATTTACACATGACCACTTGTATGTTGCATGCTCGAGAGTAAGAAATCTTAAGAATTTAATCTTTGCTGTTAAAAAGGAAAAAAAAAAATTTTTCAAAAAAATATCATTTACCATGAAGCCCTACAAAATTAAAGAAATTATTAAATTGTGAAGTAGGGTTTTGTCAAAGTATTTTTCCAAACAAATCAGCTTATTCAAATTACATCAATTGGTTTGTGAAATTGAACAAAACGTTGAGTTTGTAAATCTGAACAAAAAGTGTTAGTGATAACTTCAACAATGCTAAATACTGTGAGGATTTCAACACATTGCCAGCGAGTTCCAAAAAATTCTAATAAATTAAACTTCTTAAATATGAAAAGGCTTAAATTGTAACTTTTATTTTACATATTTACTAAGCTTAGATCTGTACAAGTTCAAAGGATTCACCCATATTCTCCTGGTGTTAGTAGCTTACAACCAAATTACAGTAAAACACTGTATGATCATTGAAGTTAAGGATTGTCAATCCTGGTCAGTACCTAGATGGGTGACTGCTTGGGAATACCTGATACCATAAGCTTGGATGTGCAGGTGGTGTAATCGATAATGGCTGTAAATTGGAGAGCCAAGTTCCAATTCCTGTCATGTTTGTTATATTCACTTACATGCAAATACCTTTGGGTAAGTTATGAATCTACTTCTTCCCCCAGCTATGGGTTAATTAGTAGAACATGTATCAGTAAATCATTATTATCTCCAAAGAATTCTTACAATCTAAAAATATTTTCTGGCTTTAAATCACCTGCAAAGAGTTGATAAGCTGTAAAAAACAAATCAATTAATCCTGGTGTTAGTTTAAACCAACATATTTTATATATATATTTTGATCACTTTGCTTAAAGTTCACATATTCTTGACTTCAAATGAAACAATTGGCATTGCATTTAAATTTTTGAAGATCAAAGTTGATTGAGAAGTGTAATAGAAGAAACTGTTAGCATAGAATTTACGGTTACATCTAGCCATTTAAACTGTAAAAGGATGAGATCTGGCTGCCAACTTAGTACTATGCTTAGATTCATAAAGGCATTGTACCATAGAGGAAAGTTCATCCAAATAATTACCATGGAAGTATTTATAGAAAAGGTAGAGGGAAGCTATGTTATGGTGGTGGGAAAGTGACTGGAGGCAAGATGTCAGGTCAGGACTAACAAAATTGCAGATTCTTTTTTGAATTTTATCAAGAATCTCTGAATGTATAGCAGGAGCATCAGGCCAGATGTGACAGCAATATTCAATGTATGGACAAATGGTAGACTTATAAATATGTAAGATAGATTATGGCAAGAAAATCTTTTTAACATGACACAGGGAATTAGCTTTCCTAGCAGTAAATCTAGCAATTGATTCATTATCATCTTTCCATTTCATGTCAGCAGAAAAAATTAGTCCAAGAGGGCACAATGAGTCACTCTCCTGAAGGTTAGCATCAATCATTCATGGTTCATTTGATTTTTGTAGAAAATAATTTGGAAGGCAAGAGTGTGGTCTAATGGGTGGGGTCAAGGACAGAAATTGATGGTGCTGTCTTCTTAGAGACTTCTCCAAATGTATAACATATCTAATGATCTGTGTTCATATTTTTTTTAATAACCTTTACTACCACTTCAGTTCATGGCTGCAATTAAAAAAGAAATAACTTTTCAATTTTGAATTGTAAAAAAAAAAAAAAAGCAACACACACATGCACATAAAAAATATTTGAATGACATCAGGAAGGATATTGAGATCACCAGTTGGGACTTACCTGAGAAGATATTCATTTGCATTCTTACTGTGGTGAGAAGTGACACTAGACCTTTTTAAACGCAAGGCCCCAAGAAAAAAAAAATCTTCAGTTGGATATACAAAGGTGTGAAACTGTCACTCCATGTTGATTCCTATGTCCACACACACACACACACACACACACTCTCTCTCTCTCTCTCTCTCTCTCTCTCTATATATATATATATATATATATATATATATATATATATATATATATATACACACACACACACGCAAAGTGATACTCCCAAATGAAACAGCTCCTCCAAAGAGAGAAAATTTTGTGAGATGTGTGATTCTGTAGCACCAATCCACAAGGTTTGAAGAAGTGTGGTCTTTGCTAAGACCAATATTTTCTGGTTTTAAATAACCTGAAATGGGTTGATAAGCTGTAAAAAAAAAACAAAGTACTCAATCATATACCTCAGAAAATCTCTATACCATTACAGATACTGAAAAAAACTTCACTCAGTTGTTGTGAGATCCTAAGCTGGAGTTTTGTCTTAGCATGTAAGATTTTAAAACCATTTTGCATTTCTATGTGCATCCACTTTTTTTTGGTGGCAGGCATTTTTGTTTGAATGGTTTGACTGCTACTAGAATTACTGCTTTAAATAAACTGCCAAAAAAAAATCAATTAATCAGAAACTGGGACATTGGTATGTAACCAAGACATATGGAGGGAGCTGGTCAGGAGCTTAACCACACAGCGACCCTAAAACCACACTTGGTCATGGGACTGATGATAATTATTGCAAAGTCAAATTATTGTAGCTCTGTTATTGTATATATTCTTAATAAATTTGTTGAGGTTGTAGTGGACCGGCCGTGTGAGAATGGAAGAAGTAGAGAAGATGAATTATCTCTGGCCGGTCCAGCCACATAAAAATGTTGGACTTTAATGGATTCCAAAGAAACAAACAAGACAGATATATATGTATGCGAACAAATATATATTATTAACAAACAGGTTAAGAACACGAATTACAAATACATCATTTAAAACATGAATAAAACGTTTAGTGTCTGTGTGGAAAGTTATTGTGTGTGTGTTTGAGTTGAAATGTCCGTACGGTTGTGAAATTTTATTTTGGCATATTCCCTGAACATGGGAAACGCTGGTTGTGTGTGAGAGTTCACATACTGGAGATGTTAAGAAAAGGTTTTTGTACCTCGCACCACGTGCGACGGTTGCCAGCCTCAAGCGAGGCAAGTTGGCCGCACGTGGGCGCAGCCGTGGAAAGAGCTGTGGAAAGAGAGACAGAGGCGAAAGGTCAGCCCACATTTATACTCCCAGGAGGGAGAGACCCCTGGTGAAGCGTTAAGAAAATGAAGGGGAGCTAACTGCGACAAGGTTTTAATTAATATTCTACTCTCATAGTGGGTCAAAGATTGCTGTGTGCTTTACCAAGTTATGTCTTTTCGCAGTAGATCAAGGTTGAAGAAAGTAATTTGTGATACTGATTTCCTTTCTTTCATTTTTGTTTTCTCAATCTTTTGATCTATTGTTTATAGATGGCCTATTGCTGTGTAGCCACTCACAAAACCTGTATATCCCCATGACTAGTTTCAGTTGAGGGTATTGGATACTTTGTAAGTGCTTTTGCCAATCATTTTATATACTCGGTTAAGTCGATAGTTGCTAAGCTCTTTCTAACAAAGTGAAATGCTGTCAGCAGATCAAAGGGGTACTCATTTTATGCTTACTCCCATGTTTTCCTAAGTTCATCTTCCAGAAGATTCTTACAAGACCTGCTGGAAACAATTTACATGAAATCCTATCCCTACTTTTTGTTCCTTTCGTAAAAAGCAGGTTCCATTCAGACGGCTTCATCTCCCTGCCCCCCCCCAAACTGTCACATTGTGGCACAAACTCCCGAGTGAATACTTCCCTGACAACTACAGTCTTCGTCTCTATAAGTATTCAGAATGGCATAGGAGAACTAATTTTCTAAGGTACATGATTGATTGATTTTGTTTGTTATGGCCTTCTCAACCATGTGCGGGTTATTTAAAGCCAGAAAATATTTTTAGATTGGAAGAATTTTTTTTTAGATAATAATGGTTTAGTGATACAAGTCACTAAACCATTAACCCATAGCTGGGGGGGAAAGGGATAGATTCTTACCTAATCAGTTTAATTTGGTTGGTTTTATGGCATATCAACCTCAATGAGTTATTTAATGCTGACAAGATTTTTATTGCTAGTAATATTTTTTTTTCAAAAATGTATTGCTGGTAATAATTTTTTCCTTCAAAAATTCATTGCTGGTAATATATTTTTTACAAAAATGTGTTGCTGGTATAGTGTTTTGACCCCATTTTGGGGGTGAAATATTTGCCCATAGCTGGGACCCCCCCCTAACAGGTGCTACCACCCTGGGTCACGGTGTCATTTAAACAAATTAAGAGATGGTTCCACACTCCTCAAAACCTCCTGATCAGGGGCCTTACTGTTGGATGTAGTTTATCGTCTAACCCAGGACATGGATGTTGTTTATTGTCTTACCCAGGACAACCTACCTAATCAGCATTTTGATAATGTGGATATAAAGTGGAGGATCAATTCTATATTACAATCAAAATATAAGATGATCCTTCAATTTGTGGCAATAGTAATTTCTATACATTTACATTCCAGAGAATGTAAATAAATCTAAAAGATATGCTTGTGCATCTAATCAGTATTTGATTGGTTGATCTATTCATTTTCTACAGCTTATCAAACCTTTTCAAGTTATTTAAAGCCATAAATTATTTTTAGATTGTAAGAACTTTTTGGAGATAATAATGATTTGCTTAAACAAGCCCTACTAATTAAACCATAGACAGGAGGAGAAGAGGTGGGTTCATACCTTTTCCAAAGGGATTTATGTATAAGTAAATATGACAAACTCAACTAGAATTGGAAATTGACTCGTTGATTTCCAATCCAAATCTTTATCAAATCTGTACCACCTGTACATCCAAGCTTACAGCACCTGCTATTTACAACTTTAGTTATATCTATCCTACCTGTCCTCATAATACTCTCTTATTTCTCCCTTACTTACAATCTAACTCAGTAACTCTGTCTTGAATGTCTCTTGGACCTTGTATTAGGTGAACTAACAGTAAAAGCAAAAGCATTTTTTGTCATTTCTACTGCAAGCTTTGATTATCTCCCTTTGTTATTACTATTTTCATTGATTTTTTTTCCCTATTATCTCTGCTCCTTCCTTCATTACAGTTGCCAATCTGTAACTCCTATTTTGTATATTTTCATATTTCGATATATCTTGAAAGCTGTTCTTGGTTTCTAACTGAGATTTGGGTGGTTTTCTCTTTAAATTTGCTAGGGTGTGTTTTGTTTCTCAAAATGAGTTTTGTTTCTCTCGATTTTAATGTCAAATTTGACTCTGCAGGCTACAGTTTGATGATCACTTTTGATATTAACTTTGTTATAATTCATACATCGTTAAAAGCATCTGTTTCGTCAGCAGTTATGACATCAATTTCACTTTTTTCTTCCTCCATTTGGGCATCTCCAATTCAATTTACAACCTTTTTGAAAGAATATATTCCTAATTGTCATTTTGCATTTTTCTGCAAATATCACTAACATTTTAGCCTCTTTTATTTCTCTTACAAATTATCCCTACTTTTGCATCGAAATTGCTCGCCAAAATGGTATCATTTGTTTTCCATCTGTCTATAACACTACTGATACTGTCATCAAATACTTCAATTTCCTCATCAGTATGCTGCATACACTTGGCTTATTTTCAGAGACTATCTTCTGCATTATCTCATTATTATTCGAACTACTCTGTTTAACATACAAAGCTTTCTACATTGGCTGCGATATCACGGAGTCAAAATCCCATGCCACTAAATTTCTTATTCCTCATACTGACTTGTAGCTGTAATAGATTCTCTACTTTCATGTGAAGTTCAATAATAACTACCATTTTTTTAGGTAACGCATACACGTGTGGGTGTGTGGTCTGAAACTGACAGTCACCATACCCACAATGTCTATAACTATAAATGCTCTATCTTTAATATTAAACCCATTTCTCCTATAAATATAGAAAATTTTACACACACACACACACACATATAAAGAAGTAATGGACTTTTTTATTTATTAATCTGACAGATTTTTATGACTTAAAATTTTATTTTTAGTGGATACCCATATTTGAGTAGACACACTGTTTATTTTAAACAGCATATTTATTTTTGTCTACCAGTCTAAATATTTGAGAAATCTTATTAATATGCATGTTTTTCTTTAATTCAAATGACTAGAAGCAAATAAATATACTGTTTAAAATAAAATGAGCATCTACTCAAATAGGGGTATCCACTAAAAATAATGTTTCAAGTGATTGAGATATATATATATATATATATATATATATATATATATATATATATATTCATACATGTTTCATTAAATAATATAGATAAGTGTTGTCTATATATTTTATGTAAGTTCTTTTCTTATCGTCTGATAAGCTTAATAACATTATCATTAAACAATGAAAGAAAATCACAATATTGATACATATTTTTTAATCCAATCTAATATATATATATATATATATATATATATATATATATATCTTCTGCATTATCTCATTATTATCAAGCTACTCTCTCTGACATACAAATCTTTCTATATTGGCTGTGATATCATCAGTGGTGATAATGCAGTCAAAATCCCATGCCACTAAATTTCTTATTCCCCATACTGACTTGTAACTGTAATATATATATATATATATATATATATATATATATATATATATATAAACAGCCATGTCACAATGAAACACCTGTTCTTGCTCAATCATAGAAGTTAACTGTTTGGGAATAACAGGTGCTGTAAGTTTGAATGTGCAGGTGGTGTAAGTGATAATGGCTCCAAATGTGAAGTCTGAGAACCGAGTTCGAATTCCAGTGGATCTCATTATATCACTTATGCAAAAATATGCTTGGGAAAGGTATGAATCCATCTCTTTTCCCATCAGCAATTAGTAAATAGCAGGCCCCATAGCCTTGGTTGGCAACCAGTCAAGGAGAAAGAAAACTCTGAATTCAAGCCAGCCTGAAGAAAAACAAAGAACTGTGCCAAATAGCAGAAATCACATTCCTTGAGGACTAGCAGCAGCAACTAAACTGAGTAGCATATGTAACTTAAAGAGAAAATAATGACATAATCAAGATGTTGATGTTCCACACAACTTCAAAGAAAAGCTTAAGAAGGAAGCCTCCATCAATACAGCAATAGCAGATAACTCAAGAAACTTATTTTTCTGAAAAATTGTTTTAAGAGAAAGATTTTATAAATTTCAACCTGAACTGGTACTGGCTGCTTGGTCAATGAATGTTTCCTTATAAGGAAACTGCTACTATTACCATTATCATTAGAGTTGAGGAGAACAGTTACTACACTTAGTATTTACTTGCCACTCTATGCTGGCAGGATGTGACACAGGAACAGTTTAATGTGGGAAGCCTGAGTGCATACACCCGGGCCAAGTTCAAAAACTTACCCAGTCTCTGTAACCATTGGTTGCACTGGCATCAATATTACTACCAATCCCTATTTTTTTTAGTGCAGTGAGGGTGGTACTGCCACAGACAGCTGTTCCCTGGAGCCAGGCACCTCTCAGTAATATTTTCTGTTGTGCTCTGCCCAAAAAGACAAAGACACAATTGAGTTGCACAAAGTCCAGAGACAGAAATACAATTGAAATATAAAATGTTTGAATGCCCAAAGGGAGATACTACACTTTGATTCAAGCCCAATGGCCAGGGAGTGAAGAAAAATGTAACTCTAGTAGTTCCGTCTGCTGAGTCAATGAATGCCAAATAGTTCCTTATAAGAAAAAGCTGATATTACCATTATCATTACCGAGGAGGAGATCCCAGCCTAGGGGCCAGGGAATTAAGAAAAGCATAACTCGAATAGCTCTGGCTGCTCAGTCAATGAATATTTCCTTGTAAGGAAACGGCTAGTATGACCATTACCATTAGAGATGAGGAGAACAGATACTACACTTAGATCCCAGCCCAATTTAAAAGCTGTGTGGAATGTAAGAATTTTGGGGGATTAAAAAATTTTTTTTGTTATTTATTTATTTTTGTTGTTGTAGGTTTTAGCCTTTTTGTCTGTAATCTGTTTTTCTTTGAGCAAATCTCTCCCTGTCTCTTATTAACAGTGGCCCATTTATCTGTTTGTGGTAGTGTAGTTCTCCTCCTTTCTGCACTGCATGTTAGATACTTGTGTTTTACATGATATGAACCTTCTTGAAGACTTTCTCTTATTGGCTTGCACAGATTTTAGCTGCAGCTGGCCGTCTCCTTGCTGTGGGCTGTCTCTGACCAAACGTCTTTGTGGATTCTTGCATCAGTTCCAACCGTTTCTTTGCTCTACAATTTCTTCATATATATATATATATATATATATATATATATGATTGTTGTTAAGTTTGTTTTCTGGGAATGGTTTTGGAGAAAAAAAAATTGCCTTCTCCTTCTCAAGTGATTTACCAAAAAAAAAGGATCAGGAAAGAATTTGGTTATTTTGGTTATTTCTCCCTATGAAAAAAAAAAAAAAATTTTAATTGCTGAAACTGAAACCAGAAAATTTTCTTAAAAAAATATACAAAATAGAATAAAGTCAGTGCTTTCCATTCAAACAAAAAGTTTTAATTCCTGTCCCCCATGTAATGTTTACTTAATAACTCAGTGATACATTGGGCCCCACCCTTAGAGAAAACAATTATAATGGATGAAATGGGTGTCATTAAATTCACTCCCTTGCAAATTATGCTACACTCTTATGGGCAAATGGAGAGTTGAAAAACGTCCAAATTTATCTTCTTTTTTTTTCTTTTAACCATTGAAGTTAACACATTTTAAGGATATCTTAATTCAGTCCCTCAGAATACAATGTACCATTTCAGTTACATAGAGGATCTGTAAAATTGGTCTTTTTCTATTATACAAATTATACACATACTTTTCTCATTTAAGATTTGAAAGTCGAGAAAAACATTGTTTCTTTGGTCTATCAGACTCACTCTTTTTGTTTGATGATACATATATTTTTCCTGTAATGTTTACTTGACAGTCCCTTAGAGAACACAATTATGATGGGGGGGGGGAGATTGTCATTAAATTCACTCCCTCACAATTTATGCTACTATAGACAAAAGGAGAATTGAAAATCACCCAATTATTTTTTTCTTCTTTAAATTAAATTTCAGTGGTACCTAAACTTAATATCTCTAGTTTCAATGCACCATTTTAGCTACTTAGACGTTACACAGGAATATAAAAAGATCACACTTTTAGTATTATAAAGATTATAGCTACAAAACCGAACATGTGATAATGAGAAGGAGCCTTCAACCAAGATAAAAGTCAGTGATCAGGAACTTAAAGTATTTGGCCAATTCAAATATCATGGCTTGATTATCAGATTTGCTGAATATTTTTAACTAAAAACAAGGAGTATTTTTTTCATGATTCCTATATAGTTTGGAATGTAAAATGTATCTGACATTTATTGATGTATCAGATAGAGTGAGTAGATTTTTATCTTAAAATAGCAGCTTATATATTTATATCTCTCTGAAAAAAGAAACAAGAAAAGCACCATTGGTTTTAATTTACAAGTGTCTAAGTGAAGACAATATTGCTTCTGAAGAATTATTTTTTACCAATTCATCTCAGTTTGACTACTATTAATTCATACAAATTCAGTAGCCTGGCAATTGTGACACAGAATTCTAAGAGCATGTCAGAATAGCAAAAGGTCCCCTCAAGAAACTAAAAGGATTAAGAGATAGGAAAATTTTCATTAGAAGCAACAACAACAACAAGAATGCCGGTGCTTCATTTCAGCTACTTAGAGGTTACAGACTTACATACAGAAATCATACTTTTTGTATCATATAGATATTCTGAATATATTTAGATGTCATAGTTTTCTGTTTAAAAATTGGGTCATTCCTGGTGATGTAAAAATTGAGAAAACCTGAAGAGACTGTTCTTTCAGCCTGTCAAACTCTTTTCATTTCATGATAATAAATATTTATCTTTATTTAAATGCAGACTATTGTCCCCCTCCCCACACTTTATTGTAATCACAGAATTTCAGCCATTGTATCCTCCAGCCTTCATCAGGTGATTGTCAATTTGGGTAACCTTCAGGGAATTTTAAACTGAACTCTTTATTTAATTCACTGGGGCAGATTGTTCTCATTCTACTATCCATGTCCAGGCAATATCTAATCTAGTTCTTAGTACTTCTCAGTTATTACTATACTCATTAGCAGGTAGGTTAGGTTTAAAGCTCCAAATTCTCCACTCAGAATTGAGACAATAGCCTAGTGGATTAAAATTAGTGAATCTGATGACCTAGTAATTACAAGTTCAATCCCTGGGCCAGATATTGCCTATTTGGACTCAGTGGAAACAGTTTAAGTTAACCAAGCCTTGTGGGCAAAATTGGGTGGACAAAACAGTTTGGAAGCTTTTGATAGCATTAGCATAGAAGTCACAGATCATCGGTACAAGGTACTGGCAAAGTGTGCATCATATGACATGATCAACATTTTTTGTACTGGGCTTGTGCAAAAAATGTTGATCATGATTGATGATGCATACTTTGTCAAAAACTGTAACTAAGATTTGCTCATCATAGTTGTAGCATAAATCACAGGTAAGCAAAAAACACAATGTGCCTGAGTAGATGGTTGCAACAGGGATTGGCTAGCCACCTTAGCAGATGGAAAAAAAGTAGCCACCCATTCTATTGATATCTTAATTACATTTTCAAGTACAAGATTTGTCTTTATTTAAGGGCACATGGATTTGTGTGTAGTGGAGTGTTTATAAATGTGGAAAGTGGTATTTGTGTGCAGAGTTCAAATACCAGCCAAGGCCATTACATTCACTTTCATACAAATACCCTTGAAAAGGTATGAATCCAGAACCCCAGCTCGTGGTTAAATAGTAAAGCAGATTGGGATCTCTAGTTTTAGGTGGCTACCAAGTCTAGAAGAAGGAAAACTTCAAAACCAGCCTGAAGAGAGATGAGCTCTGTCAAGCTATCTTGCCCTAGGCACACCATTGCTGCTGTATCTGCAGTACATATGGTTTCCCTATGACCCTAATGGGTTACAGGTTTCATGATGTGACCAAGATGCTTTCAGTCCTGATATAAAAAATTGAAAATATCCAATCAGGATAGAGACATGGACTGCAGCACATAAAAGAAAAACAATACAACTCTATTAACTAGAAACTAAAATTCTAGTTTCAGCTTTGGGCAAAGGATATTTTTTTTTTGTTTCTGAGTATTTCGAAAGAAATATCAATTTAAAATGAAATGATATTTGGTGCAATATGACCCACTGTTGCTTGATAAATATTATAGTTTCCACAACATTTATACAAAATAAAAATGATGACTAAAAGATAAAATTTTAAAAAATTACTCAAGTAGTAATTGAAGTTTCTGTAAATATTTTTGCAAAGTTTAACATACATATCTGTAAAAAGAATGGCCTGTCAAAAGGAACATTTTTCTCTTGACACCACTATGACTTGACACTCCATTGACAATTTTTGGATTTATACATTATCTCTTTTTACTCAAGAATTGATGACAGAAAAATTAAACACTACTTATTTTATTAGATTATTTATTTATAAGAAAAAATTTACGCTTAAAAGTATAGGATTATACTGTTGTGTGCTTTCTTTCATATTTTATCAGTCCAGCATTTATCTTGTATACAGAGAGCTAGCCTACCCTTACTGTTTGGGTAATTTTAGATAGGTTGTGCCTTAGCTATTCTAATTAGGCAATCATTTCCATATCACTACAGATACTTTTATAATTTCCAATCATTTTATACACCAGATACGTATATAATTTTACTTTATAGACATTCATTTTCTAATGAGTTGTTGGCAATGTTTAACATATGTACTCTTAAAAAAGAAAAACTGGTGTCTGAAAAGGACGGTTTTTCTCTTGACATCGCTATTACTCTATACATGCTCAGCAAATTTTATTGTCTTAAAAAGAAAACAAATACCCAAAACGTAATTTATGTATTCTCTTTTTTGTATCAAGAATTAACAATGAACAAATTAAACACTATTTATTTTTACACTATTTACATCATTCGGACTGTTAACTTCATCTTTATTCCTATATTTACGATGTTTTGGCTGTTGTATGCTCTAACCTTCGTCAAGCGATATATGTTGAAATTTCAAACCAAACCCTTTACTTAGTCCAATGTATATCACCTGTAGAAAGTCTGAGCATACAACAGCCAAAATTTTGTCAATCTGGCAATAAAGATGAGGACAATGTAAATAGTGTAAATAGTTACAATACAATCTCAGAAATATAGACAGACTATTTATTTTAGATTGTTTATTTATAAGAATAATTTATCTTTACAAGATTATAAAAATATGTGAACCAACAATATTTACTATTTATCATATTATAAAGAAATAATAATGAAAACAAAATGTTATTTCATAAACTTATAAAAAATATCTGTGAAGAAAAAAATTTGAATAAACTGCAAAAAATTGTAATTGTAAATTTTTGACAAAAAATGCATTTTCTGGACATTTCTTTCTAAAAATATTTTCTCATTTGAAATAACCTGCAAAGGGTTGATAAGTCATAAAAAACAAATCATTAAATCATACTGTATACTACCATAGCAGTTTTTTAGATTGGTGCATTCTCATTTTCTTAAGTGACAACAAAAGAATTAAACACTATTTATTTTATTAGATTGTTTATTTGAAAGAATAGTTTTATATTTACAAGGTAATAAAAATAGATAAACCAACCTCAATGTAATATTTATTATTTACTATATTACAAAGAAATAACTGAAAACAATTTTTTTATTTATAAAAGTGTCTTTGAACAAGGCAACAAGCAAATTTAAGCAGATGTATAACTATGAGTAACTATAAATTTTTAAAAATGCTTTTTCTCTGCATTCTTTTCATTTGTTTTTGTCATATAAATTCAATAAAATAGTTTGAGAGTATCTGAATTTATACACTTTTCACTTTTATTTCTTGAGAAATTGACAATGAAAATGTAAAACACGCATATATATATATATATATATATATATATATATATATATATATATAATTATTTATTTAAATATAACATAAATATGTTATAAAATCACTACAAAAATAGCCATTTTGTTTCAACACTTCTTGTGTCTTATCAAGTGATGATGTTGAATGTAGAATAAATGGTTTTAAAAGTTTCAAATTAATTAATGATCCTTCGCTAGGGGTAAACGCTGTTACATAAGCTAGAATGATCAATCAAAATACAAGTATATGGTAATTCAAAAAATTTGACAACGAAGCAAGGTTATCATAGATATTAAAAGATTTATAAAACTTAAAATTAAAAGTAAAAAAATACCTATTTAGAAATCTAAATCAAATCTCTATTAAGTTTAAAATTGTAGAATTACCGAGGAGAATAATATATATATATATAAGGCACATGCCATAAGTAATTACTCAGGGTAGGTAGCTTGTGACCTTTATGTAGTAAATCTACAAAAAATAAAATATTTTGCATTTTATGCATAATAATCATAGTAACCTTCCTAATTTTATTAGATTAGGTGCACATTATGCCACAGAATGAAAAGGTAGCTGCTGATCGATTTTATGTAGGCACTGCCTACCTAGACAGACAGGATGCCAAAAGGTTGAAACCAAGATAGCGGAATCAGGTGATCTCCTAACTTTTTATACTTAAAAGCTTTAGATGTTAATTTTTTTTATGCATGTATTGAGTACATGTCTCCTGGTGTAATTCAATTCTGACCATTTAACTTTTTTATTATATATATTAGACTGTTTAATTACTAGAATAGTGTTTAATACATTTGTTGTCAATTCTCGAGAAAAAAGAAAATTTATAAATCCTGTTTCATATGTTTGGGTTTTATTAAATTTCTAAAACTAACTTTGCAAAATAAAAAAAAAATTTCCAAGGGATTATATGGTGTCAAGAGAAAAACTAACCTTTTGAAAATTTTTCAGAAAATTTTTTTTCTTCTTTTTTTTTTTCTTTTTTTTTTCTTTTTTTTTCTTTTTTTTGGGGGGGGGGGTATGCATGTTAAACTTTGCCAATCTTTTGTTTGCAGGTATGTATGTTAAACTTTGCCAATGTTATACTTTTGCCTGTCTTTGATTGATCCTCATCCAGTAATGTCCGCCATTCAATCTGGATTTTTCGCCTTGCATTTACGGTACAGCTTTTGTCTTTTTTTGGTTCTTGCTCTTTCGCTTCATGTCCTTCTGCCTTCTTTGTACATTCCCATTTGTTGCACTTTGTCTCTTGCTAACAGCATTATGCTCCTCCTCCTCCTCACTCCGTCTCTCCCCCTGACCCCCCGACCCTCCCATCTTTTTTCGCCATCCATGTTTCTCTACTTTTTGGTTTGCTGGGATTTTTAATCCAATCAACTGAGGCCTTTATTCATTTGAACATTCATTTGTATACATAGCCTGTTACTGACCTTGTACATTGCTAAACTTTTACTGCGATATACTTTTCAGTATACAGCACCTTACTTATATATTTTAATAGGGATTTATTTTTGAATCCTATTGTGTACACAGTCTGTTGCTAGCTGCTATAGTCAATGGCATACTTGGATCTTCATGCCCACAAAATAAATAGTGTCAAAAGGATGTTTTTTCCATTGACATTGCATTTATTTTAACTACCTTCACTACTTGGCAGTGTTTTTGGTTTTAAAAAGTAATGATTAGAATTGTTATAAAAACTTAAACATATGATGAAAGTGAATTTATACATATTTTTTGTTCTTGAGAATTTACAACAAAAATATTAAACACTATTTATTTATTGGATTTACAAGAATGATATTTGCATTAAAACTAATTCAATGCAATACCAATTTATAAAAAAATAAATATGAAAACAATTTTTTTATTCACAAAATTATAAACATATACTAAATTATTAAAATATGTAAACCAACGACAAGGAAATCCTTATTTATCATTTTATAAAGTTCAAATCAATTGGTAATTAGCCGATGTTTTGACAATCATTCCAGTAAACAATCTAATAAATAAAAAGTGTAAATAAATAATCTAATAAATAAATAGTGTAAATAAATAATCTAATAAATAAATAGTCTTTAATATTTTATTCTCAAGAACAAAGAAAATGTATAAATTCATTTTCATATGTTTAGGTTTTATTAAAATTCTAATCATTGCTTTCTAAAACAATAAACATTGCCAAAGAGTGAAAGTATTTAAAATAATAGTGGTGTCAATGGAAAAACTGTCAAAGTTTGCCAACCAATGATAAGCGTTCTGTTGCTAAATATGCTAGGCATTTCATAAAATATTAATTGGAGACACAATATGTTGTTGCTAACCTTTTGAACATTTTTCTTAATGGGCAGCTATTGCTAATCAGTTAACATTGTTTGCGATACCGGTTACTGTTAAAATGCAGTCATGTATCCAATCTGAAGCTAAGCAACTGGAATTAAAACATTGGAAAAGGAAGTGATACTAGATAGAACACACTCTCAGGACACCAGCATCCTGCATCACCTGCTGAGCCCTGACCTGGAACTCTTAGTGGGCAAGAAAAAGGAAAAAGAGGATAAATCAAGACATACCTGGAGGCATGATGCAGAACAAATTGAGGTGACTTGCAAGCACCTAAACAGAAATAAGGAAAAGAGCCCAGAACTACACTTGAAGGAAAATTGACGTTACACACTTCTGAGCATGAAAAACAATCTTTAAACACAAAACAACCTAAAGTCTTCAGGACTTTTTGAAGCAACCAAAACATCCTTGATTTTGACCTCATGCATATATGACATCTGAACAAAAATTTCCAACACAAATACAGTGAATATATATAGAAGTGCAAAGTGTTATCAATAATTTGCATGCCAAGGACAAAAATCTGGCTTTGGATCTCAGAGCATTTATTTTTTAGTATTTGGAATGGTATGGGGAGCTGGCAGAGGTTTTCTGGAGAACATGATTGTTTGTTTTTTATGGCTTATCAACCTTTTGCAGGTTATTTAAAACCAGAAGATATCAAATTTTTTTTGAGATAATAATGATTTACTGATACAAGTCCTACCGATTAGCCCATAGCTTAGTGGGGGAGAAAAGTTGGATTCATACCTTTCCCAAGGGTATTTGCATGTAAATATACCAAACCTGACTGAAATTAGAATTCAGCTCTCTGATTTTCTAATTCTGAACTGTTATCCATTACACCGCCTGCACATCCAATCTTACGGCACCTGGTATTCTCAAGGGGTTATCTGTCTAGGCACTGACATTGCTTAAATTCGGTGACATGATTACTTGGAGGCATCCATCATCAAGCTCAGAACATCCTGCTGTACAACAATGCCACTCTACAGATGGCCAACTTAACAAAAGAGTGGCTTCAGTAATATCTTTGAGATATTGTACTGTATCCCAATACATAATGCTGAATTGGCTATTTGGGCCCCTCTTTAGATTGACATCTTTTTTTTCTTTTTTTTTTTTTTTTTTAATCAATTCACCCCAAGCAAGGCAATAATGTCACTAAGACGCAATGGATTACTGGGAATGAAAGAGAATGAAAAAGACTTTAGAAGGAACCTGAAACCCAATCCTAGACAGGAAACAAGGGATAAACCTCTACTCCTCTATTCAGCCCAAGCAAGGTGATAATGCCACTAAGATGCAAGGGGCTACTGGGAGTGAAAGAGAATGAAAAAGACTTTAGAAGGAACCGGAAACCCAATCCTAAACTGGAAACAAGGGATAAACCTCTACTCCTCTATTCACCCCAAGCAAGGTGATAATGCCACTAAGATGCAAGGGGCTACTGGGAGTGAAAGAGAATGAAAAAAGACTTTAGAAGGAACCAGAAACCCAATCCTAAACAGGAAACAAGGGATAAACCTCTCCTCCTCTATTCACCCCAAGCAAGGTGATAATGCCACTAAGATGCAAGGGGTTACTGGGAATGAAAGAGAATGAAAAAGGCTTTAGAAGAAACCAGACAACCAATCCTAAACAGGAAACACGGGGTGAAGTCAGGGTAGTAGTGTAAACTGGATGATAGGCAGACCTATTTACTCCTATTATTTGGGTCCCGCTTTTTGATTCATCTGGTAAGTGGTTCCATATAGATGACAATGCTGTTGCAGAGATGCAAAGGCAGGTGCAATCAGTTGACACCATGTTCTTTAAGAAGGATATTTATGAACTTGTGCACCAAAGGGAAATGCACATCAGTTTTGATGGCAACTGCATGGAACAGTAATATAGAAACAAATGCACCGTGTTTTATTTGTACAGTAAACGTTTCTGCATTACTTTTTTTTTAAATCCCTTATAAATTCAACAAGGCTTCCATTTGTTTCACAGATTATGTAAAATCAATTGATGACATAAAAGCACTTGAGTATCTGTCTATATTTCTGAGATGAGGTATTATGTACACTATTTACATTATTTGAACTATTGTCCTCATCTTTCTCACATTTGATGACACAAAAGCATTTGATGATATACAAAGATCTAGTTGAACTGCTAGGAGAAACTGGTTTATTTTGGAAAAGATATTAGAATTATCCATGATATCTATCAGGAACAAACTGTCTACATTACCCTGAGACAAAGATTGATTCAGTGATCTGGGAATCATCCATTGTGAACAATCTTACAAAAATTCAAAATTCAGCTTTACTTGACGCCTTCAGATTATCCTTGGTTTGAGCTCTTCAAACAACTTTTATCCACAAAAAAGATTCCAGACAGATGACACAGTTAGTTCAAGTTGCTTGACATCATGTTCTTCAAGAATTTTTATCGACTCATACACCAATGAGACAAGTGCATCAATCTTGATGATGACTACATGGCAAAACAGTATAGCAATGCTGGTAACAATTAACAATGTTTTATCTGTCTTGTACTAAACATCAAATTAGAAAATATTTGTACCTTACTCTTTCAATATTCACATATACATGTTCATAAATCTATTTACGTTAAAAATTATTTTCTTAATAACAATATCTATTACTAGATATATATTAATTTTAAAACACTATTCATGACTTGTTGCTATATACATTTTAAAATATTGCTGTGTACACAATATGTTTCTAATTGTATGTATATATCTTTTGTTTCATCATATTTTGTTAATTCTTTATAGATTATGTAAATTGTAAGTATTTCATGTCACTTCTGTTCAGCAGTGAAATATTAATGTTAAATTGCTATTTTATAACTCTGTACAGTGACAAAGATTTTAAATTAATAATGTATATATATATATATATATATATATATATATATATATATATATATATATAGCTCATTGTCAGTCAAATATTAATTTATTATTATAGTGTTCAGCACTTAACAAATGTTATCATCTGATAATTCCCTACACTGTCAAGTATCCATTCATTAGTTTTGTACGCATTTTATTACTAATTATTTCAACATTCATTAGCCCTGTTGAGTTTTTGGGCTGTCATTTTCTCAATGTGTAGAATGCGTTAGATTAACAAATAAAGTGAAGTTTAGGCCGTGAATTCTTACATGCCCTTATGGACATCTTCCAGATATGAAGACAGACGTAAACTATTATTAATTTTCAACTCATATTTCTTTGGGTTTAATTTTAGTTGCTTTTTATCACAACTACTTAGATTGTAAAATGAAAGTAATTAAAATGAAAGAAATGCTGATAAAAAAAAGAATGGTTATTGACAATACTTCATCTAATAAGATTCAAGATAATATTACTACTAACACTACTAATGTAATAAAAAGCAATTGAAATTAAGATGAAAGAAATACTAGACAAAAATGAATAATGGTTAGCAATACTTCATCTAATAAGAATAAAATTAAAGTTAATATTACTACTAAGACTATTAATGTAAAAAAAAATCAAGTGAATTTAAGATGAAAGATATACTAGACAAAAATGAATAATGGTTGGCAATGCTTCATCTAATAAGAATAAAATTCAAGTTAATATTACTACTAAGACTATTAATGTAATAAAAAGCAAGTGAATTTAAGATGAAAGATATACTAGACAAAAATGAATAATGGTTGGCAATGCTTCATCTAATAAGAATAAAATTCAAAATAATATTACTACTAATACTACTAATGGAATAAAAAGCAATTGAAATTAAGATGAAAGAAATCCTAGTCAAAAATGAATAATGGCTGACAATGCTTCATCTAATAAGAATAAAATTAAAGTTAATATTACTACTAATACTATTAATGTAAAAAAAAATCAAGTGAATTTAAGATGAAAGATATACTAGACAAAAATGAATAATGGTTGGCAATGCTTCATCTAATAAGAATAAAATTCAAGTTAATATTACTACTAATACTATTAATATAATAAAAAGCAAGTGAAATTAAGATGAAAGTAATATTAGTCAAAAATTAATAATGGCTGAAAATACCTTGGCAAATCAAAATTCAATGTAACATAGGTAAAATATGCAACTGAAGTGTAAATAATTTACATTAATTTAAATTCTAAAACTATTCCAGGTTCTGCTTTCTGTTAGAAAATCTAGGTTGAGACTTTCTTCCTGATAAATTTCTTTATGCGCTTTTGGACAATCTAAAGTGAAAGTTTTTATACGTGCTTATAATTATTTGTACTAATATTAATTTAACTGCATCAGTCTTGGATGTTACTGTTTTTAAGTAAAAAGAAAACATTAACACTGCAATAAGTAAAATTAATCTCTCTCTCTCTATTAAAATATATAAATAATATATAATAAATATATATATTAAAATATAAATAATATATAATAAATATATATATTAAAATATAAATAATATATAATAAATATATATATGTATTAAAATATATAAATATATAATAAATATATATATTAAAATATATAAATATATAATAAATATATATATTAAAATATATAAATATATTAAAATATATAAATATATAATAAATATATATATATATATTAAAATATATAAATATATAATAAATATATATATATATATTAAAATATATAAATATATAATAAATATATATATATTAAAATATATAAATATATAATAAATATATATATATATATTAAAATATATAAATATATAATAAATATATATATATATATTAAAATATATAAATATATAATAAATATATATATATATTAAAATATATAAATATATAATAAATATATATATATATTAAGATATATAAATATATAATAAATATATATATATATTAAGATATATAAATATATAATAAATATATATATATATTAAAATATATAAATATATAATAAATATATATATTAAGATATATAAATATATAATAAATATATATATATATATTAAAATATATAAATATATAATAAATATATATATTAAAATATATAAATATATAATTTATATATATTAAAATATATAAATATATAATAAATATATATATATTAAAATATATAAATATATATATATATATATATATATATATATATATATATTAAAATATATAAAGAATATATTATATATATATATATATATATAAATAATATATTATATATATATATATATATATATATATATATATATATATATATATAAATAATATATTATATATATATATATATATTATAAAAGCAAATAAATGATCATCAAATTTATTCATGAGGTGTAAACATAACAGTATTCGATGTGACTAAACAGAGCAAAGATATATATTAAAAAATATACAAGTACCTACATTTATGTAGGTATTTGTATATGTATATACCTATATTTACATTGGTATATATATATATATATATATATATATATATATATATATATATATACACACACACACATATATATGTATATAAGGCCAGAGATAAGAAATTTGAATGTAGATTTCTGTATTTACTATGTCAACATTATTTTCTATATTTATATTTTTTTCAATAATCGACAAGATATAGAAAATAATGTGACCATAGAAAATTCCGGAAGAAATTTACATTTAAGCATTCTTATCTTTAGCCATTCCTATAATAAGATCTGCCCATGACGCATTAAAAATTCTGCAATCTCCTCAATAAATTTAAAAAACAAATATGCAAACATACATACATATACATAGATACCTTCACTCAGTTTCGATACCTTGCTTTAAAATGAATTTAAAAAAATGTAAAAGCTTTGTTGAAGCTTTCTTTTTAGCTTTAATTGAAAGCTAAATGATTAAATTTCCTATTTCCAGTAAGCAAAATACGCTATATGGACTGGAATCTCACCTTTTTGGTTGCTTTCAGAAATCGTTTAAAATCAGCCATTTTTGATACATCTGTAAACAAAAGTTAATTCTCAGTTTTAAAAATCTACAAAAATAAAATATACTTTTCTGAAACTTTATTTGAGAAATATTAGCTGATTTAAAGTATAATTAATCTGATTTGAAAAAAATATTTACTTTAAGTTTAGAATAATAGAGAAATGGATTTTTAAAACAAAAATAATGGCGATTATGCACTTGTCCCCGTCACTTGTCTCTCATAGATCACTTAACTGGCATTGATAAAGTGTTGACAGATTTATTTGTTGTTCCATGGAGAATTTATCTGTTAAGACATAATTTAAGAAAATGGTGGGAGATCACTTTTTTATATAATTTTTAAGTACTCAGTAATCTTAAAAATGTTGGAAAATATTTCCCATAATCTAATTTAAGGAATTCTGAATCAAATGTTTCTAAGAGAAAACTCATCCTGCTTAAAGTTAACGTATATTTGATTTGAAAATGTTAATTATATGTTATTATCTGTATATTTAATATTGCTACTGGTTACTTTAGAAAGTAATAGTCTAATTTTGTGATCTATGAGGTAGTTATGAAAGCCATTATTAACTAGTGTCTGTTTCACCTTATTGAGTTCTTTAAGGAAAAGTGAACAAGTGTTCTCTTTTGAGGAAATTTTTTATAATGCCAATTTTATATCTTAGTGGACATTCACTCATAAAATTAAGGTGGCAAGAATTCTTACTAGTGTGTTTTTTGGAAGTCCAATGTTCTAAAATATATTGATGCCTGCCTCTCTCTCTCTCTTTTGGCATCTTTTATAAATTTACATAATACTAAATTTTGTCTGTGTATCCCCCACATTACATAAGTTGATTTGTTTTTTTTATAGCTTATCAACCTTTTTCAGGTTATTTAAAGCCAGAAAATAATTTTTAGACTAGAAGAATTCTTTTGAAATAATAATGATTTACTGATACAAAGCCTACTAATGAAGCCATAGCTGAGGGTAGAAGAGGTGGGTTCGTACCTTTCCCAAGGATATTTGTGCATAGGTGAACATAACGAACCTGACTGGAATTGAAACTCAGCTCTCTGATTTCCAATTCCAAGCTGTTATCCATTACACCCCTTGCACATCTAATCTTACAGCACCTGACCAAGCTCGATGTTGCTTAAATTTGGTGATCATACAGGAACCTGTATTTCAACATGATATGACCGTAAGCAGGACTTAATATAATCTGCTTATGATTGATTTGTTTTTTCTGGTTTATCAACTATCTACAGGTTATTTAAAGCCAGAAAATAGTTTTAGATTGGAAGAATTTTTTAGAAATAATAATGATTTAGTGTAACAAGTCTTACCAATTACAGCTGGGGGTGAAGAGGTGGATTTGTACTATCCTTTAGTTACCATCTATATTTCTGAGATGAGGTATTATGTACACTATTTACATTATTTGGACTATTGTCCTCATCTTTGTTGCCATGTTTTTCGCAATGATAACAGCAAAAATTGCAATATGAGCACTGGTAAAAAAATGTTTGCTGAAGACATTAGGTTTATAATACACAGAAATTTATACACAGATGTCCTCACATGGCACAGTGGATATTAGGCATTAGTTAGATCCAGTGACAGGACCCAAAGAGTGTGAGTTCAATACCTGGTTAAGGCGGTGGAGAACTTTCAGAGGGGAATTAATGGGAGATAACTGACATCCATTAGACATGGCACATGGAACTAGAACAGTCTACCCCAGTGAGCAAAATAAAGGGTTCAGTTCAACATTCCAACCACCTGAAGAAGGCCGAAGCGTACAACAGCCGAAACATTGTAATAAACATGGCGACAAAGATGAGGACAATAGTCCGAATAATGTAAATAATGTATCCTTTAGTTTGTCTACAAAACTCTGGAGTTGAGGTGCTGAATATCCCATCAATCACCTAAGTAACAAATTCTTTTTGTATTAATCTCTCTCTCTCTCAGACACACACACACACACGTAAAACTAAGTCAGGAACAAACAAAAAAACTTTTATAACTTTAACATGTTACACTTTTATTTTATCTTCATGGGAAGTCTTCTTTGGAAATAATGAAGCTAAATTAAAAGGAAAACAGGTTAAATTTATAAAGTTTTCTTTTTTTCTTTATTTAATCATTCTATCAAACCAAGTGTAACTACTCTGTTAGTAGGCTATGTATGCAGGTCACTAGGGGATTAAGACAAGTAGTAGCAGCAGAAGAAACCAGACATTCTTAGTTCTTTTGTTTAGGGCTAATGATAATGATTAATTATGGTCATGACTTATAGATTGGTCATTTATATTTATTTAATTATTATTTAATATATATATAAAGCAGTCTAGTTTGTGATAATAAATAACCCATATATTGTGTATATACACATTTCCTCTGTCTAACCAGCATAAATAAACAATATAATGTCCATTAAAAAGCCTCAGAATTAAACTGAAACAAAAGAAAATGGGAAGAACCAGTTTCCTCTTCTACCATTTCCCTTAATCCCCCAGTAACCTATATATACAGCCCACTGAATGAGTCATCATCCAATATTGATTCCTATGTCCACATTGTCTATATCTACGAATAATTCCACTCCAATATCAACCTCTCTTCTCGTATATATATATATATATATATATATATATATATATATATATATATATATATATTCAAACATGTTTCATTGAATAATATAAACATTACATCTATTTATTTTTATAATAATTCTTTGGAAGTAATTGAAAGTACTTGGGTAGGAAAAAACTACACTGTCTTCCTTCATGAATTTCATCTTAACATCAAGAAAATGATGAAACAACGACAAAGGATTATCATAAAATAAACAGACATAATATGTCTATATTATTCAATGAAACATGTTTGAATGAAGATATGCTGCATATATATATATATATATATATATATAATTAGGTTTGTTCATGATACATGATGCAGAAATTTGAATTAAAATGAATGTTTTTACAAAAGAAATAAATAAAAAAAATAAAGGCTGACAAATTTTAACAAACAAACCCCACCAAAGAAAATGGTCTCTCAAATGAATGTCTTTTTCCTCTTGACACCACTGTTACTGTGTACTCCTTTGGTAATTTTTATTGTTTGGAAAAGCTATTTTTAAAATTTTAATAAAACCCCAACTTATGAAACTGGATTTATGCATTCTTTTTGTTTTTGAGAATTGACAACAAAAGTATTAAACACTATCTAATTCCAAGATTATAAATATTACGTAAACCAACGACAATGCAATATTTATTATTTACTATATTATAAAGAAATAACAATGAAAATATCTGTTTTATCTTGAGGAGTGAAACAAAAATGCTAAAAACTACCTATTTATTCACATGAATAAATAATATAATAATTTTATATTTACAAGATTATAAAAATATGTGAACCAGCTATAATGCAAGATTATTATTTACCATATCATAAAGAAATAATGATGAAAATAATTTTTTTTTTATTGTTAGTTAATTTATAAAAAATGATGGGTGACGATAGAACAAGAAAGTTTAAATACATAACATCAACGATGAGTAACTAATTTTAAATTCTATAAACATGCATTTTTCGGTTATTTTTTCATTTGGGCATGTCACATAAATTTACTAAAATAAGTTGTGAGCGTCTGGATTCCCTTCTTTTTTTTTTTCTATTTCACTTGAGAATTAACAACAACTGTTAAACTCCTGCTCGATTTATCTTTTTGAATCTGGTCATGTTCACTTCAAGATGGCTTCTTCTCTTTTTTTTTTTCTCTCGCTCTCTCTCAATATATATATATATATATATATATATATATATATACAGCTAGCTCAATGATTGGCCAATAATAATCTTATAACTATTCCCATGTAAATAACTTAACAGTACATCGAGTCAATTGCTTCATCCACCGCAAGGAAAGTTGGCTCCCTGTGCCGAGACAGGAAATTTTTCTCCCCGGAATCAATCCTCCAAATCTATAAATCAACCATTCGCCCTTGCATGGAGTATTGCTGCCATATATTGTCTGGAGCCCCTGCTGTTTGCCTCAGGGTTCTCGATAAGATCCAGAGACGGATATGCAATGTAATTGGCCCTGATCTGTCATCTCGTCTGCAGTCACTCTCTCACAGATGCACCATTGCCTCGTTCTGTCTTTTTTACAAATACTTTCACGGTAATTGCTCCGATGAGCTGCTTTTGCTGGTTCCCCGGCCTCATGAATTTAAACGTCCTACGAGGCTGGCATCCTGTTCCCACCCCTTCACCATTGAAACTGTTAGATGTAGACGTCTCTTCTACTCCAATAGCTTCATGTCTCGCACATCTCACCTGTGGAACTCCCTTCCTTATTCCTGTTTCCCTGACAAATACAATCTCCAACTATTTAAGTGTAACGTCAATCAACATCTCCAGTTGCCTTGATCTATCCACTTCCCTTCTCCACATCCTTTCACCTTTCATTCCTATCTGCTCTCGCTCCAAATCTTCTGTAACCCCCTTGCCTTGATCGATCCACTATCTTTCTCCACATCCCCTCCTTTACCACTCCTATCTGCTCTTCCGCCAAACCTTCTGTAACCCCTTGCGTGCTAGTGGCTTCCAGCCTTGCTTGGGGTGATAAGCTTAAAAAAAAAAGAAAAAAAAATGTACCACCTGTGTAGATCTACTTTTTCCAAACTGCCATTTTTGGCAAGGGGAATTAACTCAACAACAACCACTACTTCTAATTTTATATTTACAAGATTATAAAAATCTGTGAACCAACTACAATGCAAGATTTATTATTTGCCATATTATAAAGAAATAACTATGAAAAAAAACTTCTTAATTTATAAAAAAAGTCTGTGAATTATAGAGCAAGAACATTTAATGCCAAAGGTGTATACTGTGTCAAGAGAAAAACTGTCTTTTTGACATACCATTATTTTTATGTGGGTACATTTGTTAAACTTTGCCAAAAAGGCTTTTGGTAATGTAGCCTTGATATGAAAACTCTGTTTATATCTGGAAAAGTTTCTTTCATTCTTGGTTTGAATTATTGTATTTTTATTTTGAAATTTCTCTATTTGTAAAAAAAAGAAAAAATCTACATTCAAGTAACTTTTTAAATTTATGAAATATTTATAAAAATTTGATTTTTATTTCAAATTTACATCAGATATATAACCAAGTATTAGGCTATTTATTTTATTTTCTGATCAAGTGATATTAAAGAAATTTATTTCCTTACAACTGTTATTATCTTTAGATCTTTTGGTTTTGTTTTTTTTTTCATATATTAGAGCTTATTTGGAGCTTTGTAAAGTAACTTGGAGAATTTAAGATATTTTCAGTACCTTTTACCTCAGACGTTAACAGAGTATTTGAATGCTTGAATGAAATTAAGGGAACTTAAGAAAATGAGCAACATTATTACAATTTGATAACTTCATCAGTAAACCTGGCATAGAATTGAGCACCAAATACAGCTATAATCAGGCTGTTCAACAAGTGTGTAATAAGAATAGTTAATGAAGATTGTAGATATTTACCAAACTGAGTTTATTCTTGTACCATGGCTGAAAAGAAGGGAACTGAATCTTGCCTACATACCTCATTATTCAGAATCCTGGCTTTGATCTTTGTTTAGTCACTGGCATTGTTGGGAAATGTTCCATTATATCAGCCACTGCAGGATCCAAGTTATCAATATATTAATTATGCATTCCATTAATGCTAGAAGACTTTAAAAATGGCAATGAAAATAATGGCAGAAACATTCTTTAGCATAACTATAAAACATGCTAACGGTGAACTTTGCTTGTTAGAATGTTTTTTAAAAAATTCCCCTTGCGGATATATTCAAAAATGTAACCTTAACCTGAAAACTCAAGTCATGTTCTTGAATAGCCTTGTCATATCGAGAATTTCATACATTGGCACCAAACTTGTTCAGAAATATCTAAACTGTCAGTTGTATGCGATCACTTTCTCAAACTGATGGTTAAAAATGGCTTTGAGTGACTGAAACCTGTGGTTTTTGGTAAAGACAATCTTTCTTCGGACACTGGACTAGTCCTACAGAATCACAAAAAAGCACGCTACCAGATGACAGGAACATCATTTGAAGACTTTCAACAGCAGCAATGTAGCTTGAAGAGAAAGCAATGGCATAACTAAAATGCTAACATTTCACACTACTTCAAATAAAAGGTTAGAAAGAAAGCCCCCATCAATATTGGAAAGAACTACTGGACTTGAGAAACCTATTTTCCTGGAAAAAAATGTTTTAAGAGAAAGATTTTATAAATTTCAAACAACAGTAACACTGGCTGCTCGGTCAATGAATGCCAAATGTTTCCTTATAAGAAAATGGTTAATATTACCATTGCCATTCAGGATTTTAAATAGCTAGAGAACAAATAGTTGCTTTTTATGTAAGGGTCATTCAATAAATAAGGTGAATTTTTCGGTATAAGGACTTCTAATACAGATAGAAGTTTACTTTTCTTTTTTTTTTGTTTCAACTTAGTCTCCCGGCATTGTCACACACTTTTCACATCTGTGCACAAGCTTCCCGGCACTGTCACACACTTTTCACATCTGTGCACAAGCTTCCGTATTCCCTCAGCGTAAAAATCTTTGGACTGATGTCTCAGCCAGTCACTCACAACACTTTTGACTTCATTGTCACTTTTAAACTTCGTGCCTCTTGTGAACGCTTTCAAGGGACCAAACAGGTGAAAGTCTGAAGGGGCAAGGTCTGGGCTGTAAGGGGGATGAGGGAGCAGTTCCCAGCCCAGCTTGTTGATGGTCTGCACCGTTTGGGCTGCTGTGTGAGGCCTTGCGTTGTCATGATGCAAGATGACTCCTTCTGACTGATGACCCCTACGTTTGTTCTTTATGTCTTTCAAAGACCTTGCAATGTCATCCACTGTCACCCTTCTATCAGACTGAATGAGGTCATTGACTGATTCGATCACCTCAGGAGACATCACTTCTGTAGGCCTCCCAGGCCTGTCTTCATCCTCAACACTGCTCCATCCTTCTTTAAACAATTTAGCCCACTTGTAGACATTTTTTTGGCTGAAACATGTGGCACCATACACAGTTGACATTCTCCTATGAATTTCAACTGGTTTGCACCATTCAGCAACCAAAAACTTGATAACTGACCACTGTTCAATCCTGGAGCATGCTTCTTGGTCGGCCATCTTTGTTAATCGCCAAAACTCTCAAAGTTTTTTTTTAATCTGCAAAAGAAATTAAATCCATTTGAAAAAGTAAAACAAAAAAAAATAAAAAAGAGTAAGCTTCTATCTGTATTAGAAGTCCTTATACCGAAAAATTCACCTTATTAATTGAATGACCCTCGTATTTTTGTATTTTATATATAAGAGAATTTATATATGAGAATAATACTGGCTTTTTCTAATCTGGGAAATCAAAAGATATTTGGAAAAAGAATCACAATTGTGCATCCATTTATTTAAAGGTTATCAGATATTAGGCATTGTTCTGATAACGTCATTAAAATTTTTGTTTTTCTACATCTTGATAATGTGTTTTTATTTCACTTGATTTTTTTTTTCTAATTTTAAATTTGAATCTGCAATTATATCAGCTTAGGCATAGAAAAGTTTTCATGGGGAGAAACATTTTCTCTGTGTCTCTTTCCAAAAGATTTCTTTGGTCTGAATTGTTTGATTCATTCATTCATTTTCTATGGCTTATCAACTTTTTGCAGGTTATTTAAAGCCAGAAAATATTTTTAGATTGTCAGAATTTTTTAGAAATAATAATGATCCTACAATATTCAGAGCATTATTTTAGGTTTAATCTATATTATTTTCATAGGTCCTTCCTTTCCATGTAAAGCTTTCATTGTATCTTCCAATCTCTAATCTATTCACTGGTAGACTGGATCCTACAATATTCAGAGTATTATTTTAGATTTAATATAAATTAATGCTTTTTACCCCTTCCAAAAAACACTGTAAATCACCTAATTAAAGCAAAGCAAAAATATAGGAGGACGTATGGCCCAGTGGATAAAAGCATTGGTTGAAGTAATCTAGTGACTTGAACCAAAAGAGTTATCAGTTCAATACCTGGTCACAGCAGAGGTGAACAAAAACTTTGAGAGTTGTTTTTTCTGAGATATCCAGAAAAAGCATGTCACAATCTACCCCAGTAGACAAAATAAAAGGTTCAACTTGAAATTCCAACGTATATGACCTGAAGAAAGCTGGAGTGTACAACAGCTGAAACATTGTGAATATGGCAATAAAGATGAGGACAACAGTCTGAATAATGTAAATAGTTACAATACCTTATCTCAGAAATTTAGACAAAGATATAGAAGCCTATTTCTGTCTGAATTTCTTGAATGATGAGTTACCATTATTTGTGTTCAGACTTTTGTTAACATCACATTTTAAGTTTGCCCTCTAGGCTTCTTCATGTAATCTTTAAAAATTTCAAACTGAAACCTTTATTAAATTTATGGTGCTTGATTATTCATATTCCGCTGTTCCACATGTCTCAGAATGTCATCTTATTTTGTACTGCTAAATTATTGCTTACTGTTTCTACTGAGTCTCTACTACCCAGCCCAGGGATTGAACTCACTATTGCTATTTCACTAAATTCATAAACCAATGTTTTAATCCACTAGACTGTTGTTCAATAAAAAAGAAAAAGACCTTGTGCCACATCCTGCCTTAGTTGGGAGGTCAGGCAAATAATGCCACTAATGTGTAATGATATTTATTTCTGTGTAATAACAAAAAATGTGACACAAGGCTAAAAGTGGGGATGGGTAAAGCTAGTCTTCATCTGTCTCATCTTAAACTTATCACTGACCCAAACAAACTATACAATGCACCAAAACCCCACATTCTTTCTTACCATTCTTATTACAACCACCATAATATCTCAGAGTCTCTATTAAGTTCTAACTACAATTGTACAATTTTTTTGTAGAGCGTGGGGAATAAATAACTTTTAAAAATGAAAGCCCCAATAAATACTTACAATATGAATAATACTATATATGCAAGAAACTAAACAAAATGTGTAATAAAGTTACTATTTGTCTTCTATATATATATTACCATTATATTATTATATATTATAACAAATAGCATTTCCATGATAAGCGGTAATATTTAATTTGCAGAACAATTTTTAAAAGCATATTTTATTAAATATTTAATTTGTTATTTTTAATTCAAATTTAAAAAATTGCCATATATAAGCAATGTTTTTATCAATAAGCTTTTTAGAATCCATAGTGTTTGCATAGAAAGAATTTATATCTGCCTTGTCAAAATGTAGTTGGAAGTTAAAAAACCTACAGTATTCATAATATTAATAATAAGCATTGTTGTCATCTGATATTTCACATTACTACAAATTAGTTGAACGGAACTAGAAAAAGTTGCATGGAAATGTTTGAATAAGTTAAAATGATTTGTTTAATTATTTTTCCTAAATTTCTGTCTGGAATTTTTCAAACTGGTGAAAAATAACAAGTTTTCTGAATTCATTCTATAGAGGTAAAAAGAACTTCTACAACCGCTTACATTTCTCTGTCCATGGAATGGGTACTTGGCTAAAGTTGTGTAAAAAGAACATCTCATTTTATTGCATTCTTATATGGGTGCATAGTTGATTGGATAGAATTTTAGTGTTCTAACCATGAGATAAGGGTTCAAATCTTACCATAGTTGCTTCGTCAAAGAGGTGACTTATTGACAGTATTGACCTGGGGAAACCAATCCCTGCATGCCACACCTTTGGAAAGTTTTTTTTTTTTTTTTTTTTTTTAATCATTTCACCACTGAGCAAGGCAATAAAGCCACTAAGATGCAAGTAGTTTCTGAATGTTAAAGAATATAAGAAGACAATAACAGGACAAGAATTGAGAAGACATAGGATAACGATTGAGATTGCATTTAAATTTTTGAAGTCCAAAGTTGATTGGGAAACAAGAAGCCAGAAGAGAGTTCCACAAGCAAGAAGTGCGAGAGAAGAAACTGTTAGCATAGAACTTACTGTTACATCTAGCCATCCTTGCTGCCAATCTAGTACTGCACTTAAATTCATACAGTCTAGGTTCCATAAAGGAAATTGATATTTATTCTGTATAATTTACAGAAATGTGGCACAAGGCCGAAGGGGGGATTGGGGGAAAAAAGGACGGTCTTCATCTGTCTTAACTATAACTTAGCTAGCCGCAAACATTGACCCAATCGTACGAACAATATTCCTTACACCAAAACAGCTCATTCATACGAACCGTTCTTACTACAACCACCATAATACCTCACTGTCTCTATGAAAATACTAACTAGTCCCCATATTTACAATTCAGTGTCTGTGGGGGGGAGGGGAATAAAATAACAATTCTAAAAAATTAACCCCAATGAGTATTTACAAAATGAATACAAAATATTTAAAGGAAAGTTCATCAGAACACTTACCATGAAAGCATTTATAGAAAAGTCACAGGAAAGCTATGTTATGGTGATAAGAAGGTGACTGAAGCCGAGATGCCAGGTCAGGACCAATAACATTGTAGATTCTTCTTCGGATTTTATCAAGAATCTCTAAATATATACCTGAAAACCATACTATAACCCAAGCCTTGTGAGTGAAATTGGGTAGGCAAAATTCTTCAGAAGCTGTTATCTTGTGCTGGCACAAAGTCATCATGACTGAGGATTTGAGTATACCGGCCGTGTTCAACAACTGACCATATCAGATTTTGTACTCTCCTGCCAGAAACTGTAACTAACATGTGTTCAGTATAGCTATGGGGATTTTCTAAATGTATCTTAGATGTGGCTGAAAATATGGGGCACCCAGTGAGGATCAAACTCACTACTCAATCATAATTATTCTACCAAGACAAACCATTACACCATGGTATAGTTATGATATAAACCATACATTGGCTCTGTGGGTGTTGAAGAAACACAAATGTGCCTGATCAGGGATCTGCAGCAGGGATTAGCTTTGCCTACAACTATATACAAACCTGTAGATTCCATGCAGAGTATCGGGGCCACAGCCAAACCATGCAAATGCTGTTGTTACAGTTTCTGTATCAAGTGGGTTTTATGAAGGGGAATCACTAAGCCCATACACAACTGGTTTTGAATTCAGAGTTGTCTTTCTCCTAGACTGGCTGTTACTGTGCTCTTTAATGGTTAAATATTAATATAGAAAGGAAAATAGATGGATTCATACATTTCTCAAGGGTATTTGAGCTTTCATAGCTTTGATCAGAACAAGGAAAGGAAAATAGTTCACACTTTTCTTCAAACAGCAGTAGAGGTTTATCCCTTGTTTCTTGTTTAGGGTTTGGTTTCCATTTCCTTCTAAAGTCTACTTCAACACTATACTTCTAACATCTCCATCTAAACTCTGAAATTTTACTTACTATTTGTTTATTTTTCCTCATTAACAGTAGGTAGGTTCATCTATCTTCTGGAAAAAGACTCCTCTCCAGTATTTTCACTAAAATTGTGAGACCTAGTTGCCAATCTAGTAGTACAATTAAATTCATGCAGTCAAGGCGCTAAAGGGGAAATCTAATTAGAACAAAATTCCCATGAAAATATTTGCAGAAAAGAGAGATGCAAGCCACATAATGTCAGAGAGAAAGTGACTGAAGCCAAGATGGCGGGTCAGGATCATTTACATTACAGATCCTTCTTTAGATTTTGTTAAGTGTTTCAAGATATATAGCAGGAGCATCAGACCAGATTATAGCAGCAGTATTCAATGCAAAGATTAATGGTAGATTTATAAATGTGTAAGATTGATTCTGACGATAGAAATTGTCTGCCACAGCAGAGTGAGCCAACTTTTCTACCAGTAGATGCAGCAACTGATTCAATATAGTTACTCCACTTCATGTCAGTGGAAAACATGAGCCCAAGAAGGTGCAAAGTGTTTCGCTCCTGCAGTTTAGCATCAGCCATGCTAATAGCAAGCAGAAAAGGTTCTCTGTGGTGATTAAATGAAAGCACTTTTATTTTGAAGGTGTAAAAATTTACAAGCTATTCCTTGCCTCAGTTAACAACTGATTGGAGGTTGTTTTAGAGAGCAGCTGTCACTTTTACTTTGTCCAACCTGTAGAACTTTCTACTAAAACAGGAGTAAATGGTTATGTCATTTGCATAAATACCTAGTTGGGAACTGATGGTATCGAGAAGATCGTTGATGAAGATTAGAAACAGCATAGGTTCAAGGATAGACTGCAGGGAGACCTCTGCATTAATATTAAATGAACTAGAAGCATTTCTGTTCAATTTAAAAATTTATTAATAAAAATATTGTATTTTCCTAACACAGTAGTTCTAAAACCTTTTTCTCTGGGCTGCATTTTCGGAATAAAAATTTGCTCGTGCCTCACCAAATTTTATGTGATAAAAAGTACATTTAAAAATTAAAACCAGAGAGAGGGTCAAAGGGAGATAACTACGGATTCAAAGTCAGAACATTATCATTGATAACTCTCTCCTCCAATTTGCAGACTCTAGTTACTATATTCTTAATACGTGATATAATGCAAAAATATCCCAATGATAAAAATCGATCAATAATTATTTATAACTATTTATACTGGGATTCATGGATGCAATTACAAGTAATCCATAATAATATTTTAAATTATGAAATCATATTTATTTTTGGCATATGAATTTTTTAAAACTGTTTCTAGGTCTTTGATTGTCTTTCAGTTATTCTACCTCACCTGCTATCCTCTTTCGCTGCACCTATGAGGTGCACTGCATCATTTTAGGAACCAGTGATTTTTTTAATATTTCTGTCTAAATTATTCACAGATGCATATTCTTACTTCTCAAACAAATGGGAGGTTATGCTTATTAAAATTTTGAAAATTTAGAGATCTCCCCCACACCTTGTTTGACCCCACTCCCCCTTTATTAAAATTTCATAATGGCAAACAGTGTATGTATTTTAAAAAAAGGATTGTTTCTTGATCTTGATTGTATATTAGAAGAGCTTGAAATTGAAAGGCTCCCTCTTATTTTATACACCCCCCAATTTATTTGGGAAGTAAGTGTATATGGATTGGCATAACAGTTAGAAGGAAACAAAATCAAATTTGAGATTTAATTGAGACTAATTACATTCACTTTGCACTAATACCCTTGAAAAAGGCATGAAGAACCCACTTTTACCACCAGCCATGGGTAAATAGCAAGGTAGATTGGGCTGTCTAGCTTTGCTTGGCAACTTGTCTAGGAGACAAACAATTCTGTTTCCAAATCAAGAGAGATGCCCATTCAGCCCATTGGCAATGGTAAGCCCTACCACTATTGTGGCAACTTCTTCTATCTGCCATGTCCCTTCAGGACATTGGAGATAATGGCCCTCCATAATTTCTTGTCCTTTCTATCTCTTAATAAATTTTATATTTTTCTTATCTCTCCTAAACAGTGTTCTGCAATCCATTTACACAAGTTTCTTCTTCTCTGTGCTGTGTCCCTCCAAGTCATTGGTGATTATGGGTCTCCACAATTTCCTGTCCTTTGCAACTCTTAATAAATTTTGTTGTTTTGTTATCTCTCCTAAACCCTGTTCTGCCATCCATTTGCACAAGGTTCTTCTTTTGTGTTGTGTCCCTTCGGGACATTGACAATCATGGCTCTCCACAATTTCCTGTCCTTTGTAGCTCTTAATAAATTTTGTCTCTCTCCTAAACACTGTTTTCTTCTGCCCCTCTTGCCTTCAATCTATCCTGTGAGTATCAAATTTTCCAAGCCTTCTTTCCTCATAGGTGCCCTAGAAATTTCAACTGCCTCTTCCTGATGTTGGGTATAAGTGTCCTTTTTGTTTCCATTGTCTCTAGAACTTTGTCATTGCTCACATGTTCAGTCCAGAGTATACTCAGCATCCTTTTATAGGACCCCATTTCAGTTGCTTCAAGTTCCTTCTTCATTTGTGAAGAGATTGTCCAGCCTTTACTCTCATATAAGAGGACTGATATTAAATAGCAGTTCAGTACACTTTTCTTTGTTTATGTTAAGACTTCCTCTTTGCTTACTCCCTCTATCCATGGACTTCTCATTATCCTTCTGTAGAACCACATTTCTATTGCCTCCAACCATTTGCACAAGCTCATTAGGTAGGTTATGTGCTGCTTTTCTCTGTCCTTCTTGCTTCAATATGTTATGTCAGTGTCAAATTCTCCAAACCCTCTTTCCTCATTATGTGCCTGAGAGATTTCAACTGTTCCTTTCTGATGTTTCTACAACAAAAAAGGCCACCAGTTGTGCAATTTCATTGTACTACTGAAAATATCATGTTGAAGGCTGAAAGGCTTGAAACATTCCTATGCAATGATACACTCACTTTGAAAACATTCCTGAGTACTGATGTCTACATTTAATCTAATCTCTTGATATTCTTTAAGAAATATCTAATTTCTTTTAATCTGTATTAATCATTATTTAAAAATTCTAGCATTCAATTGAATCTTTTTTTTTCATTAGCAACGATGCTTATTTCTTTTAAAAGAGTTTATTTACTTACTTATAACTGAGTCAGTGGGAGTCCATCCATTGCAGTTTCATAACTGGATTGTGTATGTCTCGTTCCGTAGCAAGTTGAAGTCCACCTTAAACAGATCCACGTCACTGGCACTTTCTTCTACTCTGATTTTCTTTCACTCCCAACCAACTCTTAGAAAAGCCAAACAGCATCAGGAAACAGATGATGGGAACTGGTTTTGGTGAAATCGGAAGCTTCTAGTCCTGAACCTGCACGTTGACGGCGAATTTAGTCATCAACGCCATCATCATAAAGGAAACAATCAGCAAAGAAGAAATTAAATTCTTGGATATGAGATAAAGCAGAAGATTTATTTTTTAGGGGACATTTTTAAACATGGCTTTTTTTTTTTTTTTTTTTTTTCCCCCAATCATTTCACCCAGTTCCAGATTTACATATGGGCTAGTATGGGCTGCACCACAGGGGCCCCAAGACTAGACTTGTCTTGGGTCTCTGATAAAACTAAAAAAAAAAAATAAAGCTATAAGAACAGAGAAAATTTGTTTATTTACAGATTTAATGGGGCTCCTTTGAACTAATTTGAAACAATTTAAAGTATTTGGGCACCTCTAGTGGGTCTTTTTAAATTTCAATGGGGACACTTGAAGGGGTCCCATTTAGATTTTTTTTTGGAGATACAGGAGGCAAACATATATAATTGAGGGGGCCCCAAAATTCTATTAACACAGATACCTCAAGGCCTAAATCTGGCCCTGATTTTGCCCCAAGCAAGGCAAAAATGCCACTAAGACACAAGGGTTACTGAGTGTTAGAGAGTATATGAAAAAAGAAAAACATTATTAATGGAGAACATAATAAAAGAACAGGAATTAAGAAGACAGAAGATAACAATTGACATTGCATTTACATTTTTGAAGATCAAAGTTGGCTGGAAAGCATCGAGCTGGAAGAGAGTTCCACAACCGAGAAGTGCAAGAAAATAAACTGTTAGAACTTACAAATGCATCTAGCCATTTCAACTGTAAACTAATGAGTCTTTGCTGACAATTGAGTAGTACACTTAAATTCATAAAAACTACATACCAAAGAGGGAAGCTCATCAAAACAATTACAATGAAAATATTTATAGAAAAGTCACATAAACCACATTATGGAGGTGACAATGTGACTGTAGCTGAGATACCAGGTCATGAAAAATAACATTTCAGATTCTTCTTTGCATTTTATCAAGAATCTCTAAATTCATAGCAGAAGTACCAGACCAGAGGTGGCAGCAATATTCAATGCATGGATGAAATATGAATATGTAAAATAGATTCTGGAGAGAAAAATTGTCTAGCATGACACAATGAACCAATTTTTCGAGCAGCAAACCTAGCAGTTGATTCAATATAATCTTTTCACTTCATGTCAGAACAAAACATTAAACTGAGAAAGCACAATGAGTCACTCACCTGGAGGTTAGCATCAGCCATGCAGATGGAAGGTAAAAAAGAAAGGTTCTTTAAGATGATAAAGAGTGCAGTTTCATTTTGGAGTTGTTAAAATCTACACACCATTTCTTGCTCCATTTAACAACAGATTGTAGGACATTTTTGAGATCAGCTGCCAGCTTGACCTTAGTGAATGGATTCCTATTGAAATTTTCCTATTTCTTAATACTTTACTTAGTTTATGGAATGCATCTTTTACTATCCCAATGCATCTTCAATTTAATCTTTCCACTTCATTTACTTGAGAAAGGATAGACTAAGGACAGGGGAGAAAATAATGTATGCAGGTAAGAGTATTGAACATCTTTGTCATCACAAACTATTTTGACTTGAAGATACACTGTAAGACAGTGTGATTTCTCATCTTCAGCACACCTACTAGTTTTCGAGTATGCCCATCTGCTCAGGATCATTTGCATTTCTTTAACACCTACAGAGTTGACCTGTGGTTTATACTGCAACTATGCTGAGCAGACCTTACAGCTCAAGCAAACATGTGCCACACCAAAGCCATATATGGTTTTGAATTTGGAATTGTCCTTTGCTGATGCTACTTGCCCACCATGGCTGGAAAGTCCAGTTTTCCCTATTCCTAGCTGAGGGGAGAATAGATTGATTCATACCTTTCCCAAAGATATTTGGCTGAAAGTGAATATAACGATCTCAACTGGAATTCTAATTTGGCTCACCAGCTTCACGTTCCGAGCATGTAATCATTACACCACCTGCACATCCAGAGTTTAATGAAATGCTTAGGCGCTTACCTTAAGAGAATCCTCTAAATACTAGATTCTTTTTGTTTTTTGGTAGCCAAAGATTAAGGCAAGATATTTTAAACTTTCTATAGCTGGTGGATGTTGGCAAAAATATTTACTTGAAAGGGTAAAAATTAATTTGGGTTTCCACATCTATAAGCTCCTATATAAGGTAGCAAAAGAAAGTAAGGAGAAAGGACTATGTATAAACTACAAGACAGAATGCATGGTTATCAGTAAATGAATGAGCTCAAAATGCAAGTAACAAATCAGTAATGCGAAAATCAAACAATTATTTACACTATTTACATTGTTTGGACTGTTGTTCTCTTTGTTGTCATATTCACAACATTTTGGTAAATAATGTAAATAATTACAATACCTCATCTCAGAAATATAGACAGTTATTAAAACCAGACAAGTACAAAAATTTAAATATCTGGGCAGTGTTTTCTCAGAGGACAGAAAGTGCGAGATGGCCAAAGATTCATTCCAAAAGCTAAGCAAGAAAAGAAAAAGTATTGAACTGTTACATGATATCTGTCCTCTTGTATAGCAGTGAATGCTGGACAATCTGCTCAAAGATAAAGAGGAGACTTGAAGCAACAGAAATGTGGTTCTACAGAAAGATGCTGAGGATACCATGGACTGAACATGTGTGCAACAAGAAGGTCTTAGAGAAAATGGAAACATGCTTAACATCAGGAAGAGGCATTTGAAATGTATGTGGAACATAATGAAGGCTTTGGAAATCAGATACTCACAGGACAGATTGAAGGAAAGAGGGAGAGAGGAAATTAATGTGTAACATACTAGATGAGCTTGAGCAAATGGATGGTAGAAAGGGGTTTGGGAGAAATAACAAAGAGAAAAAACTTACAAAAAAGATACAAAGGACAAGAAGATGTAGAGAGCCCCGATTGCCTATGTCCTAAGGGGACACAGCACATAAAAGAAGAAGAAAATAAATTTTATGTATTTAGAGATTCTTGATAAAATACAAAGAATAATCTGCAATCTTATTGGTCCTGAACTGGCATCTCAGCTTCAGTTACTTTGCCACCACCATAATGTAGCTTCCCTGTGCCTTTTTCTATAAATATTTTCATGGTTATTGTTTTGATGGGCTCTCCTCTACGGTAGATATGGTGGTATTATGGCAACTGTTGTAAGAATGGTAAGAAAGAATATGCTGTTTTCATATAAGGATATTATAGTTTGTTTGGGTCAGTGATTGTGACCAGGTAAGTTAAATATAGGATAGACAGAGATCCGCCTTTCCCACCCTGCCTCTTGCCACATTTTCTGTATTTTTACAGAAATGAATATTGGATTTTTCTATGGTACCTAGACTTTATGAATTTAAGTGCAGTACTAGTTAGGCAGCAAGGTCTCGTCATTTTATATTTAAAATGGCGAGATGTAAATGTAAGTTTTATGGTAATAGTTACTTTTCTCACTTGTGGAACTCTTTTATGGCTTCTTGCTTTCAAGTCAACTTGATCTTTAAAAATTTAAATGCAATAGCAATTGTTATCTTCAGTCTGCTTAATTCCTGTTCTTTTATTGTTCTTTCTACTTAATAATGTTTTTTTTTCTTCTTATATTCTCTCATACCCAGTAACTTCTTGTCCCTTCATAGCTATGTTGCCTTGCTTGGGGTGAAATGATTAAAAAGAAAAGGCTGTGAAACAGAATGATGACATTGAATAAGAATAGAATAAAAAGACATTAGCTTTATCTGAGAGGCTTCACATTTTGAGTTTGATGGTCTTAAAGAGTTCTATCATGAAGCAAAAAAATTTCATGAATGTCTCAATATAGGCATCTTGTCTGTCTTTATTTATTCATTTATTTTGCTTAAACCCATTTTATTTCGGCTTTGTTCTCTTTTGTTTTCTAGTTGAATATGACACATTGGTCCCCACAATAACATTGACATAACTATAATGCATAACCTTCTTTCAATAACCCAGGCTCATTTCGAAAAGATGACCAAAGATAAAACTATTAATCACAAATAACTTTTAATTACTGAAATCATTTTAAGTAATGTTATCTCCTCAAAAACATGTACCTCTTATAATTCATTATTAATACTAT
>OZ038517.1:45019199-45021699 GCA_964036315.1 Acanthosepion esculentum | reverse complement strand
TAAGCAAATAAACGACTTCTGGTAAAATAACCGCCATAATAGACTACCAACAATAAGCTATATGAACAAATTTTTACTACGTTAATTAAAAACACCGATCAAAATAAAATAAATAAGATAAAAAATAAAATTAAATAAAAACAAGCAAAATAATTTGACACAAATAAATAAATAAACAAATAAACGACTTCTGGTAAAAGTAACCGTAAAAATAGACTACCCACAATGCACCACTGACCCTTATATATAAATAGCCGAGAAAAATAACAGCACTAGTTGCCTGACGATTGCATCTAGCATGAAACAGACTGTCGCCTCTAAGTGTTGACTTCTATGTTCACTTTTATATTTACACATCTCTATCTCTGATATTGAGCACTTTATCCCATAAATATAGCACACTTTAAGACTATATTTTTTCATATATATATATATATATATATATATATATCCAGATAAAATGAGAACAAATAGAGTATTATTCCACTGTCTGTAACATTTAATTTAAAAGAGGGTTCAATATAGAGTAGAGCTAAATATCCTAAAATAAATTATTTATATATATATATATATATATATATAATTATAAATTCAATCTTTGGCAAAAGTTTTGAGTGGGGCTAATATGAACACAGCTGAGAAATGCTGCGATTGCTGAAACAAATCAGAGTGTCCATTAAATGGTAATTGTAAGGTGGAAGATATAGTGTATAAAGCCATTGTAGAGCATGAAAAGAGCCAAGAAAAAATATATATTGGATCCATGGAGGAAATGTTTAAAAAGTGGTGGTATAATCACCGATCCTCCTTTAAACTGGTAAGGTACAGGAATAGCATGAAGCTTGCCACTTTTGTATGGGATGTAAGAGAAAAAATAATAAAAGCCCTATCCTGGGATTTATTGAAAAAAAAAAAAATGAGCATGCAACATTGGGAGCATAGTGTGCAGGCCATAATGATTCACCCTGAGCAAGATAAGTTACTTAATGAAAGATCAAAAGTAATGGCAGTCTGCAAACACAAAATCTCTATAGGGTAATTATGATCCCAAATAGGAGTATTTGTACAAACGGTTTTTGTTCTGCCCCCCCCACACACACACACACACACATACACCTTTTTCTACTTAGCTTTGTTTACCATCTTTTCTTCTCCCTCCACTGCCAGTGCAGATACAATTATAAATATTTTTTTGAGGCAAAACACTTTAACTTACTATCTGATAAAACCATCTTCATAGAAACCGTGGTTGCATAAACTCAGTGTTTTGAACCTTTTATATAATATATATAATATGCAAATTTTCATTCATGCTGTTCTTAAGTTTGGTTAAAGGTTAATTAAAACTCCCTTAACAGAGAACTGTTGTTGGTTTTTTAAACAAATTTGTTTATATTGTATATAAATGAGCTACTTCCTGTAGAGGAATTCAGAAAATGAGTTTTAAAGTAGAAATAAAAAGTAAATCACAGAAGAAAAACTACACTGTAGCAGAAATAGCAATCGAGTTAAGGCATTCAACCCATGACGTTGTGTACATACATAGAACACATAAATAATATCTCCTATCATTCTAAAAGCAATATCTGCACAAGGCAGTATACAAGCTAATAGAGAGAATGAGTTAATTTCTAATTCAACAGACATTAATGGCTTTAATATAAAAAACACAGTTTTGTCTTTCATTCTGACCTGAAGACGCCAGCCTAGCACACAAAGGCGAAATATTTTGTCATTAAAAAGCTTTTCAGTTTGTTTTATTTTTCCAACTTTTGTTTGGATAATATTCTGCATCCTAACATGCATAGATATAAGATAGATGTAAATAAAAATATATATATATGCAATAACCAAAAGTTCTTGCATCACTAGTCACTACAGATGGTTTCTACACACTCATAGTACACACACACACACACACACACATATATATAGATACATGCACATTATATATATATATACATATATACACACACACACACGCACACACAAATGCATATATTCATGCATAGAGATCTCTATATAAAGATATGTATCTGTTAATCAAAAGTGCTTGGGACAATAGTCACTTTGGACAGTTTCTACATACATAATCCTCATAAAAGAGAAAGTTTTAAAAATGCCAAAAAAATGGAATAAACTCATTAATATATCCCTTGTCGTTCAATTAAAAAAAATGTATAAAAGAAGTATTGCTGCCCAAATATACAATATATATATATATATATATATATATATATATATATATATATATATAAGTAGACAGAAACAGTATAATTGATTGTCTCTCATTCTTACCTGAATAAGGAGGCAAACACCTAAAAGCTTTTCAACTTTGTCACATTATCCCCAATTTAGTTTGGATACCATTCTACATCCAACTAACACACATAGAACTATATATATAAATTTAATTTATAGTTTTCCAGCTTATGAAAATGTTTTTGAACAAACGGGCACTGTTCTTATTGCTTCCATCGGTGCCCTGCTTATTGACTTG
>OZ038517.1:45007242-45008999 GCA_964036315.1 Acanthosepion esculentum | reverse complement strand
CATTTGGGCATACGGCTAACAGCTTCACCTTCTAAAATCCTACTTGCTATGGAATTTATAGCATCAATATATACCATGGGATGACTATAGCTCTGTACCTCTTGGGAGCCTACAAGGTTAACATACACATACAAAAAAGAGATTTTGGAGTACCTCCATCTTGTATGTGAAGGTTTGTTTTAGTCTTAATTCTACATTGAAAATTTGCTCTAGCACTCGCTTAAAATAGCCAACAGACTATGGAAGAACCTTGAAACAAAATTGACGAGAAAGGCAGAGCTATATTTCCAGATTTCTATAAAAACCTGACAGTGGAACTCTTTCAACTGATTTTCTTTAATTGCATGTGTAATGCCAATCTCTGCACATAGCAGACAGCCTCATCACTAACAGCATGGAAAACAGAATTCTGGGGAGCCAAATTCAAATCCCAACTGAGGCTGTTTAAGTTCTCTTTGCACTTATGTCCTGAAACTGTTTCAACACTGACATGTCACAATATCTGACAGAGAAAAGAGAAGCTGGGTGAGCAAATGCCTCTTGCATCTATAACTACCTTTCTTGGTCAGGCAGTAGCAGCAAAAAGCTGTTACTGTCATTATTAACTTTGACAATATCTATATATATTTATAACAGTTTGGAAAAAACATACTTTGACATGATTTACCAATAAACTTGCCTCATCAGAAAAGGGCTTAGGGCCATATCACATTGAAACATTGGTTCTCATATGATTGCCAAAGTTAAGCAACATCGAACCTGGTCAGTACCTAGATGGATGACCACTTGGGAATACCCTTGGGAAAGGTATGAATTCATCTTTTCTCCCTCCAGCTATGGGTTAATTAGTAGGACTTATGTCACTAAATCATTATTATCTCAAAAAATTCTTATAATCTAAAAATATTTTCTGGCTTTAAATAACCTACAAAAGGTTGATGATGAGAGGTTCCAATTCTTAGGTGGTTTTTCATATTCACATACATGCAATACCCTTGAGAAATCTGCCTCTCTCCTCCCAGCTATGGGTTAATTAGTAAGACTTGTACCAGTAAATTATGATCATCTCTTAAAAAAAAATTCTTCCAATCTAAAGCTAAAAAAATACATTTTTTATAATCTAAAAATATTTTATGGCTTAAAATAACCTGTGAAACATTGATAAAAATTAAGTCAGATAATTAATCAATGATCAGAGAAAGAATCTTTTCATAAGATCGAAATCTACATTAAGGAGACAAAAATGATTCGCTGAAAACCTTATATAAAAATTAGATCTTAACTAATTTCAATGCAGTTTTTATTTTTATATTTCTTTTGAAATCTCATTATTTCAGTACGAATATTCTCTCTATCTATCTATCTATCTATCTATATATATATATATATATATATATATATATATATATATATATTTTTAATCATTTCACTCCAAGCCAGGCAATAAAGCCATTACTGAGTGTGAGAAAATATGAGGGGGAGAAACACTATGAATGAGAGAGAACAATAAAAGAACAGGAAATATGAAGAGAGAAGATAATGATTGACATTGCATTTACATTTTGGGATGACTGGGAAGCAAGAAGCCAGAAGCCAGAAGAGAGTTCCACAAGTAGAGAAGTGCGAATGAAGAAACTGTTAGCATAGAACTTACAGTTAGCTCTAGCCATTTCAACTATAGAATGATGAAACCTTGTTGCCAATCCAGTAGTGCACTTAAATTCATAAAGTCTAGGTACAACAGAGGAAAGTTCATC
>OZ038517.1:45002242-45004742 GCA_964036315.1 Acanthosepion esculentum | reverse complement strand
TTTTTGATTAGGAGTAGAGGTTTATCCCTTGTTTCTTGTTTAGGATTGGGTTTCTGGTTCATTCTAAAGTCTTTTCATTCTCTTTCACTCACACTATCCCCTTGTGCCTTAGTATCATTATCACCTTGCTTAGCATGAATTAAAAAAAAACCTTTTCATCACAAGTCAGAATGTCATTCTCCCAACTTTCAAAGATTGTCCAACTCAAAAGGTTCATTCTAAATAATATTTATATATTATTGAAAATCTTCATTCTTTTCCTTATTAGTACATTTACATTGATTATTTTTATAGAGGAATTTTACAAATTTAATAGCAATAGAAAATGTTGATGGATTTTAAAACTCTAATGCATGTATAGTAATTTGCTTTAATTCACAACTAACCCGTAAATAAATACACTGAAACATACTTCAATAAACAAAAAGTCCAAGAGAATGCTGGATTTTGTAATTCAATAAACAAAATTCTGTAAATAAAAAACAAGTAAAAGATTATTCCCTTTCCGCCAAAACCTTGAAATTCACTCTTGGAGGGGAATTCCCTCTTGGAGGAGAATTCCTTCTTGGTTAAGAACCCCTGGATTAAGGGGTTTATGGAAATGTCATTGAACCATTGTTCATCAGAAGTATATAGAATAAATCCCTTTCTTTCTGCTTTGTACATTCTGATTCTTACAAAAGTCGAAAAGACATTCATTATACAAAAGCTTTTCTGCTTCTCTGCATGTGTAAATTGTTTTTCTGCAACTGTTTTAAATGCATTTTTAATTTAAAGCTTTTTTTAGACTCAGTACAGTATTCTCTTCTGTTATTCTCTCAGTACAGTATTCTCTTATTCTCTCAGTACAGTATTCTCTTATTCTCTCAGTACAGTATTCTCTTATTCTCTCAGTACAGTATTCTCTTATTCTCTCATTACAGTATTCTCTTATTCTCTCAGTACAGTATTCTATTTTCTTATTCTCTCAGTACAGTATTCTATTTTCTTATTCTCTCAGTACAGTATTCTCTTCTGTTATTCTCTCATAAAGTACTTTTGTCTGTTATTCTCTCGGTACAGTATTCTCTTTTCTTATTCTCTCGGTACAGTATTCTCTTTTCTTATTCTCTCAGTACAGTATTCTCTTTTCTTATTCTATTGCACATTAATTTCATCTGTTAGTCACTCAAAACAGTATTTTCTTCTATTTATCTTTATATTGATTAATTTTTCCAATATCAACTTTGACATCGACCTCATATTGATTATTTTCAATACTAAGCCATTGATTACCTATGAAGTATATACAGGGGTTGGACAAAATAATTGGAACAGGTGCAAATTCCACTACTATATTTCAAAGACCTATTATATTAAAAACTTTAACTAAAACTTTGTAATTGCAAGTTATATCTATTGTAAATATGTTTATTTATCTAATTTACTGTCTTTGGCTTATTTATTTTTAGAATTTAGTAAAATTTAAGCTAAATGCGTGACCTCTCTGAGTTCAAAAAATGGGCAAATTGTTGGAGCTCGCATGGCAGGAGCCTCGATCACTAAGGTTGCTGAACTGTTTGGTTTTTCAAGAGCTACCATATCAAGAACTATGACGCAATTCAAGAAACAGGGTAAAACCTCCAGCAAGCATAGCAATTCGGGCCGGACTTGCAAACTTACTGACAGGGACTGACGTGCATTGAAACGCAATGTGGCGAAAAATCATCGGACTACTGCTGCCAAAATGACTGCTAAGTTGAATAATCATGTGAATAGTCCAGTTTCTACTAAAACTGTTCATTGTGAGCTCCATAAGGCTGGATATCATGGAAGAGTAACCGTAAGGAAACCTCTTCTCTCCACTCGCAACATTCAGAAGTGGTTGAAGTGGTGTAGAGATCACAATGCCTGGTCTGCAGACCAATGGAAGCAAGTCATATTCTCAGACAAATCCAGTTTTTCTCTTTTCCCAACTTCAGGGTATGTTTATGTGTGGAGGCAGCCCAAAGAAGCTTACAACCCTGACTGCCTTCTTCAAACAGTGAAGCATGGTGGTGGATCAGTGGTAGTTTGGATCACTATATGATGGAAATGTCTCAGTCCAATAGTTGCCCTGCATGGTAGAATCAACAGCAAAGAATACCTGAACATTTTGGGTGATCATGTTCATCCAATGGCCCAGACTTTATACCCTGATGGTGACTGCATCTTCCAAGATGATAATGCTCCAATACATACCGCTCAAGTGGTTAAGAATTGGTATGAAGAGCATGAAACTGAGCTAGAACATATGGAATGACCTCCCCAATCTCCAGATATCAGTATTATTGAACATTTGTGGTGCATTTTGGAGTGACAATTTAGGAGCCGCTATCCTCCACCGTCATGTCTTAAAGAGCTAGAGCAGGTGTTAATGGAAGAGTGGCTGAAAATTCCTCTGGATGAAGTCAGGAAGCTGTATGATTCCATTCCTAGACGTATTAAAGCTGTATGTGAGGCTAAAGGAGGACCAACTCCA
>OZ038517.1:44979742-44997242 GCA_964036315.1 Acanthosepion esculentum | reverse complement strand
CTTTTTCTTCCCACCCCCCAGCTATGGGTTAATTAGTAGAACTTGTATCAGTAAATGATTATTACCACCCAAAAAATTCTTAGAATCTAAAAATATTTCCTGGCTTCAAATAACTTGCAATGGGTTGATGAGCTGTAAAAAACAAATCAATCAAATCAAAATTTGGAATCATAATGAGAAAAAGAAAAGAGTATTTTGTGAAAGAAAATATATAAAATTAGCAAAGTTATGAGATTGCGAGATCTGACCCCAAAATCACCAAAATATCAAATCTCTGTAAATTCTTTTACAGAAAATTGAAATATTTGTATTTAGAATTTAATTTCTGCTATCTGGCTTTCCAGCTTGGCTTAAAGCAAATTAATTATTCTTATCTGGTCAGTTCAGTATCCTAGCATTAGTAAAGCAGTTAATGGAGAAAGGGATGGATGTTTTTATTTATTAATTCAACAGTTTAGGTTTTTTATTACTAAAATGTTATTTTTAGTTTGATACTCATATTTCAGTAGATGTTCTGTTTATTTATTAAACAGTAAATTTATTTATTTTTGTTTACTGTCCTGAATATATATATATATATATATATATATATATATATATATATATATATATATATATATATATATATGTAAGCAAATGTGTGGATGTAGATCCGACGGTATGATGAAAATGTGGAAAAGACAAAGCAAAATCCGAATATATGAGTTTACTGTTTTTATTATGTTTTTGTTTTTGTTATTCTGTCGACGTCAGACGTTTCGGTCAAATAGACCTTCTTCGGGACATGGTTAATGGAGACATAATTATATTAGATTTAAGTTTGATGGAGAGACGATATATACAGGACTGGTCAGAAACAGAAAAACTGAAATTCTAAAGTCAAGTATTCTTTCTTAGAGTCGGATATGCTGGCGTCGCGTGGGCGGCAACTACGAAGACCTGCGCACAGGGAAGAAGATTGTGTCCTAAGTGGAGGGTGAGGGGGACTATTTAAAACTATAGCTTATCGGTACGTTTGTCACGCATTAATGAGGCTGGCATGATAGCCACCTCACATACAGTAAATAATAGACCTGGTTTCTTTCAGATCGCGACCTCGGTGGTGAGATTAATGCGTGACAAACGTACCGATAAGCTATAGTTTTAAATAGTCCCCCTCACCCTCCACTTAGGACACAATCTTCTTCCCTGTGCGCAGGTCTTCGTAGTTGCCGCCCACGCGACGCCAGCATATCCGACTCTAAGAAAGAATACTTGACTTTAGAATTTCAGTTTTTCTGTTTCTGACCAGTCCTGTATATATCGTCTCTCCATCAAACTTAAATCTAATATAATTATGTCTCCATTAACCATGTCCCGAAGAAGGTCTATTTGACCGAAACGTCTGACGTCGACAGAATAACAAAAACAAAAACATAATAAAAACAGTAAACTCATATATTCGCATTTTGCTTTGTCTTTTCCACATTTTCATCATATATATATATATATATATATATATTTATATATATATTTATATATATTTATATATATATATATATTTATATATATATATATATATATATATATATATATATATATTATAGATTAATTGCTGTTTTGTTCTAGTTGATTTCATAATTTTATTTTAGCTGCACTTTGCCTTACATGTGACATGCTTCATTCACAGCTATGTTTACAACAACACGTTTTCTTATTAATGTTGTTAAGCAAAGATGGCTGCCCTATCCTGATTCTCATTGTTGCCATGGTCACCATTGGTCATCTCATCTGCTTTTGTCAATTATTTTTTGTATTATCTGCTTTAAGCATTTTTTTTCTTTTACCCTCCATGAATGTATTTTACTTTCTTTATGTGATTTATGTTGTGATATTTTCATAAAAAATAAATTATGTGTTTGTTTTTTTGTTTTGCTTTACTTTTATTTTTAATTGCAGACTTTAAAGATATTAAACACTATTTATTCATTAGATTGCTTATTTACAAGAATAATTTTATATTTACCAAATTATGAAAATATGTGAATGAACACTAATGAAATATTTATTACTTAGAATTTTATAAAGAAACAAATATGAAAAGAAATTTTTTTTATTCATAAAAATGTCTGAACAAGAAAATTTTATAATAGTGTTTAAAATCATTGTTGTTAGTTTTCAAGAATAAAGAAAATGTATAAATCTACTTTTAAATGTTTGGGTTTTATTAAAATTGTAATCATCACTTTTTAAAATGATAAACACTGTTGAGGGAGTCAAAAGTGTATACAGTAATAGGGGGGTGTCAAGACAATAACTGTCTTTTTGTCACATTTTTTTTGCGGGCATGAAAGTTAAACATTGTCGAAATATTGATATCTTTGTATTTATGTTTGAAATTTAAGAGATTCCTGACCCATACAACCAACTTGATAAAATTGTAAACAAAACCTATATAATATATGTTTTATTGAATGTTGATAGATGTTTCAGGATGTCTATTCTCTTCATCAGCCAAAGATTTAAGAGAAAAAAAAGAAAAAAATTGAAAACAATTTTGAGTTATACTAAAATTCATAATGTTTTATATTCATATGTGAAATGCTAATGACATCCACAAAGAGCCAAGTTCCAATACCAGTCAGGTTCATTATATTTTATGAATTGATTTATAGCTTCAGTTGAAGTCTTAACATTGTTTTCACACTTAAAAGCATCACTGTCAATAAAGTCATCATTGGTTCCCCACTTGAAAATGTATCCAAAAATGCCAAACACAAGATACCTTGTAGTCAGCATCATCATAAAAGCTGTGTTAATGCCATGTCTTTTGTAGGTGGTCATCTCTCACCACAGATTCCTTTTCTTTATTATCTGTGAATTGCCATGACATTTTCAGAAAGATAGTGGAGTGATTTCCTGCTGCCTTCTCTATAGTTTCAAATTCAAAGATGTATTTCTCCTCGGCAGGCTGCCAAACAAAGTTAGAGAGACCAACTTATCCTGCTATTTATCCATTAGCAGTGTGGGGGAAGATGGATTCATGCCTTTCTCAAGAACATTTCTGTAAAAGTGAGCACAATAGTCTGGGTGGGATATTTGAACTCTGATTCTATTTTTCAAGGCAATAACCATTATCCAGTTCACACATCATTCTAAGCAATTTTTTTTAATTGCGAGCAAAAAAAAAACAAAAAAAAATGCATAAATAAACACGCTTTTATTTTTTATTTTCGTCCTGCCAGAGTACAAATGAAAAAATAATTTGACATTTTTGGTTGGATGGGAGGTCTTTTTTCTTTTGTTTTTAATCATTTCACCCCAAGCAAGGCAATAAAGCCACTAAGAGACAAGGGGTTACTGAGTGTGAAAGAAAAAGAAAAACATTATTCAGGAGCAAGAATAATAAAAGAGGAATGAACAAGATGAAAGATAATGATTGATATGGCATTTAAATTTTTGAAGATCAATGTTGTAATTGGATGTCCCATGCTTCCTATCGCCTATGTAGACTATATCAGTAGATATATATAGTGAGGACAGGATACACCTGGGGGCTTGCTTTGGGAATTACTAGCCTGCCACCCGATTCCCTGTCTTTCAATAGTGTATTCTCTTTTACAATAAAACTCTCTTCTTTCATCTACACACGTGTTGCCGTTCATTCACTTGAGTACCACCTTTGTCTGTTTGTAACTTCTTTAAGGCTACAACAATCAACATTAGCTGGAAAGCAGAAAACCAGAGGAGAGTTCCACAGGTGAGAAGAGCAAGAAAAGAAACTGTTAGCATAGAACTTATGGTTACATCTAGCCAATTTAACTGGAAAATCAGGATCTTGCCATCAATTTAGTAATGTGCTAAAATTCATAAAGTCTATGTACCATAGAGGAGAGTTTATCAGAACAATACCATGAAAGTATTTATAGAAAATGCACAGGGAAGCTACATTATGGTGGGAAAGTGAGTGAAGTTGGAATACCAGGTTAAGACCAATAACATTGCAGATTCTTCAGATTTTATCAAGAATCCCTAAATATATAGCAGAGGCACCAGACCAGATGTGGCAGCAATATTCAAAGCAAGGATGAATGCTAGGCTTATAAATATGTAAGATAGATTCTGGCGAGATAAATTGTCTATCACAACATAGTGAACCGACTCTCCTAGCAGCAGACCTAGCAATTGATACAATATAATCTTTCCACTTCATTTAAGAAGAAAAATGTTAGTACGAGAAGGTGCAGCAAGTGACTCTCCTGGAGGTTAGCATCAGCCATGCTGATGGAAAGTTAAAAGGGTTCTCTTAGACTGTTAAAAAAAAGAACAGTTTAATTTTGGAGGCACTAAAATTAACAAGCCATTCCTTGCCCCAGTTAACAACAGAATGCAGATCATTTTTGAGATTAGCCATCAATATGACCTTACTGAACAAAGCAGACAAGCTATTAAGACAGGAGTAAATAGATGTGTCACCGGCACAGATACCGAGTTTAGAACTGATGACATCAGGAAAGAGTAAATAGTTATGTCACCAGCATAGATACCGAGCCACTAGGATGCAAGAGGTTACTGAGTGTTAGAGAATATGAGAAAAAACTACTATTAAGGAGAGGGGACAATAAAAGAATAAGAATTAAGAAGACAGAAGATAATGATTAACATTGCATTTAAATTTCTGAAGATGATTGGAACACAAGGAACCAGACGAGAGCTTCACAAGTGAGAAGTGCAATAGAACTGTTAGCATAGAACTTATGGTTATATTTAGCCATTTCAGAATCTCTAGCAGGAGCACCAGACCAGATGTGGCAGCAATATTCAAAGCACAGACGTTAGATTTATAAATATGTAGGACAGATTCTGGAAAGAAAAATTGGTTAGATGATGCAGCAAACCAACTTTGTTAGATCTTATTTAAAAAAATATCCATTCTCTGACTTTTGGCAAGCTTTCCTTTTTTTTTTTCTTTTTTTTTTATATAAATTTTAGGCATGAAAGATGACGCTTACCTTTTTCTCTTTTTATGTATTTTTATCAATATATTTGTGTTTCCGCTTTCTTTGAATGTTTGTGTTGGTTTCATGTGTTTTTTGGTGGCACTTTTCAAAATTTGAGCTCCTAGACAACCATCTGACCAAAAGTTTATTTGTTCTTGTATTACAGGCAGAGACTTGAACTGATGCGTGAGATGTACCACAATGAGGCAGAGCTCTCTCCCACCTCACCTGAACCCAGCATTGACAATATGACCGGCGGGGACCCATTCTATGACCGATTCCCTTGGTTCCGTTTGGTCGGCAGGTGAGTATCTTTTCTTTTATTCGTTTCTTATTTTTGTATCTTATTAAAAAAAGAAAGATGTCAGGGTAACTTTGTATTGCCCAGGAGAGACTAACACCAGTGTTTCTGTTACTAACAAGTAATAAATAAAACCTTTTCATTATGACATCATTCTTACTCATTTTCTCTATTGATGTGTAAATAAAAAAAAAAGTCTTTTCATTTGATTGGAAGGTAGCCAGTACATTTTTTTTATATCATTATAATTTGAATTTAATCTTTAAATCCTTCAGCTCCAATTATTTATTTTTGTTAATGTTTGTAGACCTAAATAATATTGCTAGAAAACAATGCTATTTAGTCACAGAAATGTGCAGAGGGAAAAATGAAAACAAAGTGCAAATTTCAATAGGGGAACATTACATAATTAATATTGTTGGTAAAGTAGTGAAAATATCAGTTAATGTACACATCACTTTTTCATTTTTATTTTCTATTTAATTGTTTCACCTCAAGCAAGGCAACAATACCACTAGAACGGTGAAGGTTACAGGGTGTGAAAGAGAATGAGAAAGATTGAGGAAAGGACAAAAGAAGGAATGGGGTTCAAGATGACAGAAGATGGCAATTGATGTTGCATTTAAATTTTTGAAAATCGTATTTATCAGGGAATCAAGAAATTAGGATATATGCTTTTTCTTTTCAAGGTAATAAAGCCACTAGGATGCAAGAGGTTATTGAGTGTTAGAGAATATGAGAAAAAAACTACTATTAAGGAGAGAGGACAATAAAAGAATAAGAATTAAGAAGACAATGATTAACATTGCATTTAAATTTCTGAAGATCAAAGATGATTGGGACACAAGGAACCAGAAGAGAGCTCCACAAGTGAGAAGTGCAATAGAAGAAACTGTTAGCATAGAACTTATGGTTACATCTAGCCATTTCAACTCTAAAATGATGAGACCTTGTCAGCCAATCTAGTACTGTGCTTAATTTCATAAAGACTAGGTACTATAGAGGAAAGTTCATCAGAACAATTACCATGAAAGTATTTATAGAAAAGGCACAGGGAAGCTACATTACAGTGGTGATAAAGTGACTGAAGCTGAGATGCCAGGTCCGGACCGATAACATTGCAGATTCTTCTTTGGATTTCATCCAGAATCTCTCTAAATATATAGCAAGTGCACCAGACCAGTGTGTATATATATATATATATATATATATATATATATATATATATATATATATATATATATATAAACTCTTTATTCTACATTCAACACCATCACTTGATAAGACACCAAAAGTGTTGAAACAAAATGGCTATTTTTGTAGTGATTTTATAACATATTTATGTTATAATTTTCAAATAAATTATATTTGCTCTACTCTGTATTGAGCACTCTTTTAAGAATAGTATTTTTTGGTTATTGGAATTTATTCTGTATACACCAATCCTATACTTGGAGATATATATATATATATATATATATATTACATACACTTAGGGAATTGATTTAGTACTTAAAGAAAAACCCTTCTGGCCACTGGTGGTTTTATTAGACTTTTTCTGTTAGAAATAAACTGGTGGATTATTTTAATAGTTAATAACAAAGCTAAAGTCTTTAACAATGATACTCTGTATTAGTCAAACAAATTGTTCCATGAGAGATTTGTTCTTTAACTATGAAAGCAAACCAAACACCCAACAATATTCAACAGTGGGACTCGGTGATTTCTGGCAATAGGTTTAAGTCCCGTTCTCTTTAGGGGTATAAGTTTGAACCTTGTTGTCATCAGAATTTTCCTTCACTCACACTTGTTTAATTTTTAGTGTTTTGAGTGGATTTTAGATTTTAGGAAATTATTTTTATTTATATAAGCAATATCCTTCTGGCATCAGTTTAAACTGACAACATTTTTCTATATATCTAAACTGTAATGATAAACTATAATTTTGGACAGTGGAAATTTTACTGAAATATGTTGGAAAATTTCCAAATTTTCATCTGAAATCAAGAAAATACAAAATCTAAGCCAAATGGTTACAATATATGGAAAATAAAAGGTGTCAGTTTAAACTGAGACCAGGAAGATGTGAAAAAAACATTTAAAGGAAAAATTTAAATTAAGTATAGAAAATTGAATTTTTCCATTGAAGTCTCTTTTTTTTATTTTTTATTTTTTTAGCTCTTCAGAGAAAGCATCTCATTCATTTTAAGATCAAATTGTTTGCTTTTTCTTTGAATAAAGTTAAATAAATTAAACAAAAACCAAGGAATTATTTTTTTCTTGAGGTGGGGAGGAAACAAAACTTTAAAAAATAAATATTTTAGAAATAAAAATTTGGATTTGTTACATTTTCAAAATATTTTAAAAATATCAACATTGCTTACTTCCTTTCATATATTGTTTATATCCATTTACTCCCATGCTGTGATCTAAATGCTCATGTAGTTACCACTTTCAGAGTAGAAAATGGCTTTATTTGAATAATTGAGCAATTTAATTGTAAAAGCCATTAACAAAACAATCACTTAAAAGGATCACAAGAAACTATTTATTCTTAAAGATTTGAGTTTTTAAGTTGAATATGCAAATTAATTCTCTTAAGCAAGAACTTCTATGTTTTGTGTTTTTTTTATGACCCTGGTGTTCACCCTGTACAAGGCCCAGGAGCCACTCGAGGTAGAGGGTTACAGAGTAAGAGGCACAGTTTATATAGATATGTAAGGATGATAATGGTTAACCTTAGACTAGAACACGTTAATATTGTAGTGATTGGGGAAGCATCTTCTTGGGAGCTGGTTCCACAGAGCATCAGTTTGTGGGAAGAAGCTGCTCAAGTGGAACTTACATCTCATCATTGAAATACAAAGAGGATGAGTATGGTTCACTACAATATTTTCGGCATGGTGGATCTTAGCAGTGAAGGTTAGAATTGGTGGAACTAAGTAATGTAGATTGTCTGAACACTTTCCATGGAAATAGTGATAGAGCAGCAAAAGGCTTGTGACATTTCATCTGTGAGAAAGGTGTTGTAGGCTTGAAAATAATTTGTTATTCACAGAGATGCTTTCAGACTCTATCGAGATTGGAAAGTGATGGCTGGGCAGCTCCTGCCCATGTATAGCAGCAGTACTCCATTTTTGGTCTGATCTGGATCTTGTAAAGGTAGAGGATGGCAAGCGGAGTCATGGACAAGATATAAGGCACATGCATGAAGATATAAATGATTAAACTGCAGTTAATTGATGTCACAGTTTAGTGTGATAGTTACGTACACTGATGAGTAGAAAAACAACCTTATATATCTAATTAATTTGGGGAGTTTTGAATAGACGCACACATAGATTTGGAGCTTTATATAGAACATGGCAAAAGTAATACCCTTTTTTATTTCTTAATTTGAACAAAAATTGAACAAAAATAAATTAATTGAACAAAATTTAACTAATTGAATTTTAATGAAATTTTAATTTTTAATTTTAATGAAATTTAATTGAACAAAAATAAATTAATTGAACAAGACTTAATTGATTGAATTTTAATGAAATTTTAATTTTTAATTTTAATGAAATTTAATTGAACAAAAATAAATTAATTGAACAAGACTTAATTGATTGAATTTTAATGAAATTTTAATTTTTAATTTTAATGAAATTTAATTGAACAAAAATAAATTTCAGTAGATTAATTATGTCTTACATATTCAGGAATGGTTAAATCTTAAGGTGGAATCGGACAATGTGGAGCAATTGATTGGCCATCACAATCACTGGAAACTAACACCACCAAACTTTTTCTTGTGGGGTCAACTGAAAGATATTATTTACAGGCTCAAACTGAAGGCAATTTCTGATAAATTTTCTGAAATTAATATAGAAATGTGTCAAATTGTTTGTAGAAGTGTTGCTGATAGGGTTCAGCATTATATTGAACATGAAGTGGACCATTTTGAACATGAAGTGGACCATTTTGAACATGTTAAATAGTTTGTTAATCATAACAAATGATGTTGTATTGATGTGACAATAAATTTATTTTTGCTCAATAAAAGTAAATAAAAAAAGGGTGTTACTTTTGCCACACTGCATTTTCAAGATTGAAAACGTGAAGATTGTGAACAAAAGTTAAATTTGATTTTCCTTCTTTGAATATTAACTTTTTTTATTTCCTTTGACTTGTAGATCATTTGTCTACCTGAGTAATTTACTCTACCCAGTTCCCCTTGTGCACCGAGTAGCTATCGTGAATGAGAAAGGTGATGTGAAAGGCTACCTGAGGGTAGCTGTACAGGCTGTGACTGGTAAGTGACTTTTTTGATTTTCACTTGGTTGAGGGTGGCAGCTGCATATCACTCTGGATGCATGTTAGGCTTCAAATTAAATGTTCTTTCATTAATTAGTCATAAAACAGGTGATTCACCTGATATTATGGGTTAACTTTTCTCCTTTCTATCAAATTTAGTATACAAATATAAAGCTGTACATCTCAGTTTAAATGATAAAATCTTTTGTCTTGACCACTATAAATTTGTGTATGTGTACACATGCACAATATATATATATATATATATATATATATATATATATAAAAAATTTGTCACTTATCTGATGTTTTTTTCCCTCAATTTTCATTAATTTTATACTAAGTTTGATTTAATTAATTTATACACTAATTGGAAGCTCTTATTGATGTTAAGTTGATTTTTTACTTTGTGTGTGTTCACTTGTATGTGTCAAATGTTGTGATTATTTCTCATTTTACATGATGGCCCCAAAAATTGATCACCGCAGAATATGCACTCTCTCCCTGAAACTGTAACTAAATTCTTCTCAGTATAGTTGCAGTATAAACCATAGGAGAACTCAATGGGTTGAGCAGGCATCTGCAATAGGGATTTGGTCAGTGCTCTGGCAGATGTGTATTCCTTGAAAAAAAATGAGTAGCCAGCTATTATATATATATATATATATATATATATATATATATATATATGAAGAAATATAGTCTTAAAGTGTGCTATATTTATGGGATAAAGTGCTCAATATCAGAGATAGAGCATGTGTAAATATAAAAGTGAACATAGAAGTCAACTCTTAGAGGCGACAGTCTGTTTCATGCTAGTGCAATCGTCAGGCAAATATATATATATATATATATATATAAACACCTAAAGAGCCAGACAAACCTACCCAGCTTTACCCTGATGATCCATTTAGGTGAAACCTAGGTAGGTTTACCTGGCTCTTTAGGTTTATATTAGGTTTGCTCTACTTCGTGTATTGAGCACTTTATGTAGTTGCTTTTACTCGTTTTGGAGGTTTTTTCTTTGGACTCTGAGCTGGAACTCTGGACAATTGTTTTCGCCTCAATTTCATGTTCTTAGTTCTTTCTTTTTTTATTCCTCATTTTCCTTGGGTACTAGTTTGTTCTATTACAAGCCGAAATACCCAAGGTTTTTCCAAGCGAGTACCAATATTTTTACATATATATATATATATATGTGTATATAAAGACATTTATATTATGTTTAACGTTCTTTTTATAGATACAAGTATTTAAGCAAATGCTCTGTTTTATAATAAACAGTATTAAATAACATTTACCGGCCTGAATGTCCGAGAAATTTTCGTAGAAAATTTTCGCTCTCCGACAGGAATCGAACCTGTATCCTATACGGAACCATCATTTCGCGTGATGTGCCTTAACCTTTCGGCCACAGAGCGGCGTCTGGTTAGCAAGGTCGATTTTACTATCTTAAAACTTAAATCTTCCATGAATCTCTTCTATTCATATCTGCTCTAGCGTATCAAATGTAAACAAATGACGTCATATATTTTGTGATGGTTCCGTATAGGATACAGGTTCGATTCCTGTCGGAGAGCGAAAATTTTCTATGAAAATTTCTCGGACATTCAGGCCGGTAAATGTTATTTAATACTGTTTATTATAAAACAGAGCATTTGCTTAAATACTTGTATCTATAAAAAGAACGTTAAACATAATATAAATGTCTTTAAATAAATTGTTGGACAATGTCCAATTCTAAAATATATATATGTGTGTGTGTTTGTAAAGTGGAAACTGAGTTCAACACCAAGCAGTGTCAATCTGTTTCATGCTTCAACACAATCTTCAAGCTATCCTTAAGATTGTGTTCAAGCATGAAACAAACTGTTGCTGCTTTTCTTTTATCTCAGTGTCTACTTTTATATTTGCATACACTCTAGCTCTGATATTGAGCAATTTTACTCATAAATCTAGCATACCATAAAACTATATTTTTATCATACATATATATATATATATATATATTTTAAATAATGACAGACCACTTTAAGGTTCCTCGCAAAAAACAGCACCCATTACAAAGAAAACTAATGACACTTTATCACAACTTCTTTCTCTCTCTTTCTCTTTATGCCTTTTTGACCTATCCCCCTCCCATATCAAATTCAGCCTCCTAACTCCCTTACTTCGTTAGTTCACTTATTACTGCCATAAATGTGTAAATTTCTTTTCATTTTAACCTTTGGAAATAAAATCTGATGATCCGCTGTCCTTTAAAAGGGCTGTGGTGAAATAATTTATTACATGGAACCTTAAAGTGGTCTGTCTTTATTTAAATTATTAGCTCTGATTTACATTGAGCTCTCTGGATTTTATCCTCCTTGGGTCCACCCATACGGATTACCTAGTTTTTCATAAACTAAATATATATATATATATATAATGTGTGTGTGCGCGCGCGCATGCTAATAATATACATTTGTTTCTCACTGTTTGGTACAAATCTGAGTTTTATGCATGTGGCAATTATCAGGCAGAACTTGAAAAGATAATTGACCATTGTAAAATTTTAATATTAATCTTTATAGCCTACTGTTAAGATAGGAGAGCAGTCCATTTACTTATAAAAAAAAAACAATGAAAAACAATTTCAAACATTCAGTTTTCAAGTTGTGCCTGACAATTGCCACATGCATGAGACTCTGAGTTGTCCCAAATAGTGAGAAACAAATGTATATTTATTATTAGATATTGATGTGTTAATTACATTTGAACCAGAATTTGATCTAGTTATTATCTCAGTCAAAAAAAAGAAAACTTTTCCATTAATGTATTCAATCACATATGAAGAGAATATCTTTACAATGTAACAGCATTTTTTTTTTTTCTCCTCATCCCAGATTAATGTCTTCATCATTTCCTGCTCGGACTTTTCATTATACACGCATTTCAGCCAACACCATTATTTTTTGTGGTAAAAATGTGTTTCTCAAAGTTTCACTTATTCCTGAATGCAGGCAGTATTGATGAACACCTTGAAGGCTAATGTGAAGGAAATTGGCTCTCTCATGAAACAAATTTTCTCACTGCTCATAAGAGAAGGGACAAAATTGTAGCAAAGAGGTCTGTAGATCAAAATGACACTCTGTTAATAATATAAATTTATTATTTGGTCAAGCTATCTTGGACATTCATAAGTATCACACCAACCATCAAGGTCAGAAGGTCATGAGGTTAGCACTCTGTGTCATAATATGGCTGGTCAATGTAGGTTATTACTGGTCAACCAGCCCATCTTGCGCCGTGTAGATCACTTGCAAGTTCTGGTTCTGCTCGCGAACATTGACCTGCAAAGTGCATTCTGTAAGATTATCAAAATATCAGGGAAGGGCCCATAAAGCTGTGATTTATTTGGATGTTGTCTCCAAGACATGTTAAGTATAGCTCTCAGTATCTGGGTGTAGGTTCCATCTAGCTTAGACTGAAGGTTTTTAGTTAATGTTAGTTAATATGTTTCATATATATTTATTTATTTATATATCTTTTGCTTTTACAGAAAAAGATGATGCTGTTGACTATGCCCCAGGTATAAAGCAATCAGGAAATGCCAGAATCTCGTTTGATGATGAAAATTATTTCCGAAAGGTATGCTTTTCTTTTCGATCATTTTTTTTTTTTATGGGAGTTACTCATACAAACACTTGTAGAGTATTATCCCAACTCAATTTCAAATATCTTCTAAGTCAGGGTTTCTCAAAATTTTACTATTTACAGCCCCAAATTTATTAAAGGCTTAATTCTTTTCTTTTTTTTTTTTTAATAAAATTTATTAGGTAAAACATCATCTGAGGCCTAATTTTTTTTAAAATAAAATTTATTTTGTAAAAACATAATGTAACATTTGACACTGTCTGCTTCTAGCTTGTAACTCATTCATTATATAGAAAGGGAGATAACTTTTGTATGCTAACAGAATATTCATGAGCTTTTTATTAGAAAATATGAAAATGTTTTCTGGCTTTAAATAACCTGCAAAGGGTCGATAAACCGTAGAAAATGAATCAATACTGATTAGCTACACAGGTATGTCTTTTAGATTTATTTACATTCTCTGGAATATAAATGTATAGAAATTACTGTGGCCACAAAGTGATGGATCAGTTTATATACTGATTTTGTATAAAATTGATCCTCCGTTTTATATCTACATTATTATTTATCAAATTCTGATCCACTTCTGCTAACTCCTCAGCTATATAAGACTTGTATCACGAAACCATTATTATGCAAAAAAGAAAATATGAAAATGTTTTCTAGCTTTAAATAACCTGCAAAGGGTTGATAAGCCATAAAAAACAAATTAATCTAGCTACATAGGCATGTCTTTTAGATTTACTTGAATTCTCTGGAATATAAATGTATAGGAACTACAGTGGCCACAGTCTGTATTCACTTTATGTTGCGGTGGCTGGAGCTTAACACAACTGTAGTATCATTTCTTATTTAATTCAAGCATTATTTTGAATTACATGCTATGATATGCATATGAAACATTTGTACAGGGTGTGCCTTTTATTTTCCTTGATTGAAATATCACACGATCATGTTCATGAGACCCATAACTCATTAGGGTCATAGGAGCACTGTATGTACTGCAGTAGCAGTGGTGTTTCCTGGGTAAGATAGGCTGATGGAGCCCAACCCACTCCAGGCTGGTTTTAAATTCAGAATTTTTCCTTCTAGACTGGTTACTTTGGCTGACATAGGGCTCAATCTGTCCTGCTATTTATCCATAACTGGGGGGAGAAGAGATGGCTTCATACCATTCCTAATGGTATTAGCATGTAATTGAATGTTAAAGAACCTAACTGGAATTCAAATTTGCCTTTCCAATTCCGCAATCCAACCTGCTCTTCATTACTCTATTGTGCCTCCATAAAGAAATATTAACCCTCTGAGCCCTGCATTTCTGAAAAATTTTAACCCTTCTGCCTGTGCTCCTGAGTCAAAATATGTAAATAGTTGGTATGTAATGTTTCATGGTAGATATAAAAATAGTTACAAGTGTTTATCTACCGATCAACCAGTGGCTGGGCATTAAGTCATTTTTCTCTACCACTGTTCAACTGGTGGCTGGCATTACATCATTTTTCTCTATCACCGGTAAAGCGGTGGTCAGGGTTCAAAGGGTCAAGATTTTTATTATTATTAGTGTAAAATCTATTGGATAGAACTAAACGAAGATAGACTAAAACTGTTACTGCCTTGATTGTTGCCAGACCTAAAATATTGAGTGTTCAGAGTCATGACTAAAAAAAAAAAAAAATTATAGATCAATTTTGCTGTAAAGGATTAGTCATTTTTATATTCAAAACATTCAGATTAGTAGATTAAACAGTAAATATTCAAGCAAATGTTATTCCCTTGTGGTGTACTCTTTTCTACCAAATACAAATGCTGTCTGAAATAGTAATACCTGTGGGACTTTTCAACTTGTAAAATGACATGACACAACATTTTCCTTGGACCCAATGAATGCTGGTGTCAATGCTGGATAATCGCTCCCCATAGTTGCTGTGTTTTGTTTTCAGATGTCTAACCATTATTGTACAGCTGAGTGGTGGCTGCATTTTAAATTCAGTTTTGTCCTCCTCTTAGCTATGCTCTAGAGAGGCCAATCAAGACTGCTATTTCACCCTTAACTGCATGGGAGACATGGATTCATACCCCCCCTTTGCCAAAGGTGTTTGTGTGAAAGTGAATGCAACAAATTCAACTGGAGTTTGAAACCGCTTCACCAATTTCTTCTTCTGAGCTGCTATACCATTACACCACCAGCATATCCAAAATGTAAGAACTTTCCCACAGATGAAATCTTGCAAGACTCTCCATCACTATTTCCATGGAAAGTGTTCAGATGAATTACATTCCTTAATTCCACTAGTTCTAACCTTCACAGCTAAGACCCGCCATACCATACACATTGGAGCAAACTACTCTCATTCCCTTTGTACTCTAATGGTAAGATGTAAGTTCCACTTGAGCAGTTTCTTCCCACCAACCACTGCTTTGAGGAACTGACTCCCAAGTAAATGCTTCCCCGATGACTATAATCTTAACCTGTTCAAGTACTAGGGTTAACTGTTATCTCCCCTATATATCCCCATAAGCTGTGCCTCTTACTCTGTAACCCTCTACCTTGAGTAGCTCTTGGGGCTTGTACAGGGTGAACATTATTGTAAAAAGAAGGTGAGGGATGGGGTAATTGAAGGATGCAATTTGATTGTGTTGGCACTTGTATTTGGTGCATAAGAGTAGGTCCCTTTGATCCCATCAAAACTTGATATCTGTTGCTTTTGTTTTGTTAAAGCTTCTTTTGGTATTTGTTCCTGTCTGCTTGTGTCTGTAGCTCTATCTTTGTCTTTGGTTTGAAAAACAGCTGTGTACTCCCAAATATTCCCAGGATGCCAGCATTTTGAAGAAGGTCGGAGAAGTTCCAATACTCGAGGAAGAACGTGTCATTGAGGGTGAGGGTACAAACCCAGATGCGAATGGGATGTTGGGTAAGTGTCGTTCTTTTCTCTCTAGCCTTTCATTGAAGATAAAATCCGAAGCTGACCAACATGGCTCTTGTTCTTAGACTAATGAGTTTACTGAAGTTTATCAACAGCAGAGAGAAAAATAAATTAAATAGAATGGTAGCTGGTTATGCAAGCAATTCCTTAATATACTACAGAATGGTAGCTGATTATGCAACCAAGTCCTTAGTATACCATGAAATTGTAGCTGATTGTGCAACCAATTCCTTAGTATAGTAAGCATTGGCTGCTCTGAACACATCCATCTTGTAGTGCAGAGAGCTAATTTTTGTTGCAGGCAACTGCTCGGGTCTGCTTGTCTTTTTTTTTTAACATCCCCAGTGGTTTATACTGTAACAATGTTGAGCAGACCTGTCAGTTTCTGGGAGATAATCTGGAATGAACAAATCCAGTATGCTCAATCTCTGGGTCATGATGAATTGTGACTGCATACTAGCATGCATGAAGTCATAGGGTTTTTTTGTTTTCTTTTTCTGGATCCTGAAATTAACTCTTATTCTGCTGTGGACATTCTTTGCGAATATAGGTCTTTACAAAACTTACATTGCTTCCTACACACACACACACACACACGTGTATATATATATATATATATATATATATATATATATATATGAAGAAATATAATCTTAAAGTGTGCTATATTTATGGGATAATGTGCTCAATATCAGAGATAGAGCGTGTGTAAATATAAAAGTGAACATAGAAGTCAACACTTAGAGGCGACAGTCTGTTTCATGCTAGATGTAATCGTCAGGCAACGATTGCATCTAGCATGAAACAGACTGTCGCCTCTAAGTGTTGACTTCTATGTTCACTTTTATATTATATATATATATATATATATATATATATATATATATATATATATATATATGTGTGTGTGTTATTATGACAACATTTTGAATTTTTGCTCTCATCCTTTTTATTAGGATAATGTTTTGAACTATTGCCCTCATCTTTGTTATTATCCCAACATTTCTTCCAAAACAACATTTGATAGCAACAAAGATAAGGACATTAGTCTAAATGTAAATAACATAAAAAATGATAACTCCTCATCACAAGTTCAGACTCAAGATGTGATATTGTTTTCAGAAAATTAAAAAAAAAAAAAAGCTAAAACTTAAAATAAAATTTATTATACAATGTAGGACAGCTTAATATATTATAGTACATTGTTATCAGGTAGTGACAATTTACTTCAAAATCGTATGGGTTGTAGGAATGGAGCTAAAATCTTTTCGTAAATATTCTTTAGACTTTTCAGAATTTTGTTATCCAGTCATAATTTTCTTGTTTCTTGTTATTTCCAGAAGAGAGAAAGTGTTCTGTTG
>OZ038517.1:44704742-44974742 GCA_964036315.1 Acanthosepion esculentum | reverse complement strand
GGGGGATCATTTTATTACTTGTTTAATAAACAAAATTGATCCCTCACTTAAAAAGAAATACTAAATGCCCATGCCATCATATTTATAATTTTGTAATGTTTGATTTTTATGCATTTGTTTTTTTTTTACATATTTTCCAGCTTCCTTCATAGACATGATGAAGCCTTCTCCACAGAGCCATTGAAAAACACTGGAAAAGGACCTCCTCTTGGCTTCTACCACGTACAGAATGTAAGTTCTTGCCTATCATTATTTACTAAGTTTAGGTCAGTTAGGCACAAGGCTATAACAGTACTGAGCAAGAATTGTCTTCAAGACAAGTTGGCTTAGCTATCATATTCTGAAAGGTGACTAAATTTGGGGATAAGTATAATTTTTGTTTCACTCTATCAACTTTATTCTTCAAAATATTGCACCTTGTTCTTGAAAGCAGAAATTATTTATGACTCAATACATTGAAGTTGCTGTATTTGTTTCCCCTCTGTCATAACTAATAATGGTTGTATTTACTTTCCTACCAATGCCCCAGCAAAGAACTGAGTCAATTATTTTCTCATTTGTTGACCTTCCACATTGTGGCCAGTAATAAAATCCCAGGAAAAAGTTACAATTCTTGCTAGGGGAAAAAAAAAAAATTTCTTGTCCTCTTTTCTTGTTTTCCTGGGACTTTTTTTCCTTGGATTCATTTTATATATATATATATATATATATATATATATATATATTATATATATATATATATATATATATATATATATATATATATTATATATATAGACAATATTAGTGGTGAATATACACATACATATGCAATTATATATACACATACATATATGTATAAAAATAATTCCAAGAGGATATGATCCAGGTAGAACTCGATGTCCAGGACAGAGTAATATATAGATGTGTGTGTGTATTGTGTGTACATATGCGTTGTAGGGGTCTGGGCGGGAGTATAAGATTTTATCGCCTATGGGGTGTGTGTGTCACCAAGAAATGTACACTCTTCCGGTATATCTTTGAAAATACGCACCCTTTTCTCACTGAAACCCCTTTTTAAATCTTCCCTCTGTTAGATTTTAATGCCCTCTCCACCTTCGGACCTCCCTGTCTCTCTCGTCTGTTACCCCTCTATATAGATCACAGGTCCCCCGACACTCTCACACATACTCTCACCAATTTTTTCCGGAGTTGTTGTTCCGTTTTCTTTTTGAATCTGTAGGTCTGATTAATTGGATCGTTCTTACGATTCCAATGGAATGAATTATGACCATGGAATATTAGTGTTTAAGTCTTTTTATTATATATATATATATATATAATATATATATATATGTAATTATTATTTTCTTTTTAAAAATATGATTCTTTATTATCTATATTTTGCTCTACTGTTTGTATCGAGCACTGTTTTTTAAAAATAAAAATAACTGCTAAGAACATCAGATTATAAATCTTACTGTTCTTTATTATTTTAATATATATAAAGTTAAGCAACATTTATCCTGGTCAGTACCTAGATGAGTGACTGCTTGGGAATACCAGGAGCTCTAAGCTTGGATGTGCAGGTCATGTAATGGATAAAGGCTCAGAATTGTTAATTGGAGAACTGAGTTCCAACTCTGGTCGAGTTTGTTATATTCACTTACACTCAAATACCCTTAGAAAAGGTATGAGTCCACCTCTTCTCTCCCCCAGCTATGAGCTAATTAGTAAAATTTGTATCCTTAAAAGCATTATTATCTCCAAAAAATAAAAATAAGAATTGCGTAAAAAAGATTTAGAATTTGGCATTAAATAACCCGTAGTGGTTGATCTGACGTTAAACAAAAGCAATCAACAATCAATAACTGAAATCGTGTGAAGGTAACAACAAAGATCAGGACGTTAGTCTTAGTGTAAATAATGATAACTCCTTGTCCCTGAAATTTAAACAGAATCCTGACCTATTTGAACATTACCATCTTCGCGAACTCTTGGATCTTGTCTTCATTTAAATATTTGAGAGTATGTCACAAAAGGATCTCAAGTTCTATGTTAACAGTTTCTTCTATCAATTGTGGAACTCTTTTCTGGCTTCTTGCTTCCCAGCCAACTTTGATCTTTAAAAATTTAAATGCAATGTCAATTGCTATCTTTTATCTTAATTCCTGTTCTTTTATTGTCCTCTCTCTCCTTAATAGTATATTTTTCTCATATTCTCTATCACTCAGTAACCCCTTTTGTCCTAGTGACTTTATTGCCTTGCTTGGGGTGAAATGATTAAAAAAATAAAACAATAGTTAGATTTTGAAAATTTAGGCTTTTTTCCTGGATTTTTTATTACTGAAATAAACATGGTTAACTATGTATTTTTGTGAGAACTACACCAGAAAAAAGTGAATATATATTTCTAATTTAAATCTTTTTTTTTTTGTTCATCAAAAGATAACTTGCTTATTACATTTCAGTTATTAGTTTTCTCAGTTTACTATATGTCTTGTTATCTAATGATCGCCATAGTGCAAAACTTAGAATTATGATTTGGATTGGAGTCCTTGATTCCTCTTTGGTACTCATTAGTGCTACTGTTCTGTCTTAGTTTCAATTCTAGAGGGATTGAGCACTTTTGGTTTTAGTGCATCTAAGTGTTGGCCTTTTTTTCTCTTTCTTTTTTTTTCTCTTTCTTTTTTTCTCTTTCTTTTTTTCTCTTTCTTTTTTTCTCTTTCTTTTTTTCTCTTTCTTTTTTTCTCTTTCTTTTTTTCTCTTTCTTTTTTTCTCTTTCTTTTTTTCTCTTTCTTTTTTTCTCTTTCTTTTTTTCTCTTTCTTTTTTTCTCTTGTCTTTTTTTGTTGGACTTAACTTTTTCTTTGGTCTTTTCATTTTTTCTTTTGGCAGGCTTAGTATCGGTAGTGTTGCTCTTTGATGCTTTACTAATAGCTTCATTTATTTTGGTCATATGTATATTTTTTTTTCAGTTCACAGTAACAGTAACCAAGTCATTTATTGACTACATCAAGAACCAACACCTGGTATTTGAAGTATTTGGTCACTACCAACAACACCCACTGCATGACCAAGCAAAGGAAGCACCTTTGTAAGTTTGTTTTATCTTCTTATTTCTTATGATCTCTTTGTATGTTAGCCTCACAGAATTAATATGAGCCAGTTTTAAAAGAGTTAGAAATGATTTGTAGTCATTGTTTCACAGTCACTCAAGTTATCAAAAGAACAATCAGTTTCAGGAAGGAACTTATGAATATTTTGCAATCCTACAGTGGTTTAAAAAAATCAAATGGTCATATATTTTTTTTTCATGAATAAGTCTTTAAATAGGCTTTTGAGACTTATTTGTTCTAAAATTGCATATTTTTTCAAATATATTTTAAAGAAAATTGTTTAAGTTGTGATTTTTTTAAAATGATAATTATATTAGATAAAGAGTTTAACTTAAAAAGATATTAAAATGAAAGTAATTTTTTTAGTGTAATGATATTTAATTTAAAATGAAATTTAAATTTAATTTATATTTAATTTAAAATTAATTTATTATAATAATATTTAATTTAAAATTAATTAAAATTAATTTAGTATAATGATAATTGATTTCAAATTAATTTGACATGAAAATTTTAAAATTAATTTAGTGTAATATTTAATTTCAAATGAATTTAGTATAATGATATTTATTTTAAAATTAATTTTAAATTAAAATTTTAAAATTAATTTGGTGTAATGATATTTAATTTAAAATTAAAATTAATTAAAATGTAAAATGATATTTATTTTAAAATTAAACGTAAAACTTTTGATATCTCGTACTTAGTAAAGTTTTAGTGTTATAAAAATTTAAAAAATATTCTAGGGTATTGCTGGGTTTTGCTTTTGGGCCCTTGATTTTAAAATTGGTGCAGTTTTGCTGATTGAATTTCACTGGTATTGCCAATCTGAAACTAAAACAAAAGAAATCAGTAAAGCATTTAATATCCTTATGTTCGATGAGTAGCAATAAAAAATATTGAAACATAGAACATGATTCTTTCAAAAATAGAATATTTATTTTTACACTAAAGTCGACATAATATATGGACGAGTTAAAAATTATATGCAGTGTCTCTTAGGATGACTTAAAATTCGCCCATTGTTAAAGTGTAAATGGTCACAATTTTTGTTTGTAGAACAGTGACTGCAAAAGGATGACTGCAAATCATACCATTTAAAAAGTGCAACCAGTAGAAATTGTGTTTTGTTTTGCAAAAGATCTTCTTTACTATAGAAGTACATCGACACTTATTTTTATGATAAAAATCTAACACAGCTGTTTTTTACTATAGGTTTGTTTGAAAAATAATTTTATGACAAATTAAATGCAGGTGTTTTTTCTATAGAAATACTTGAAAAATGATTTTTATGAGAGAAATCAAATGCAGTTGTTTTTACTATAGGATTGCTTGAAAATGATTTTTACAATAGAAATTTAATGCAGCTGTTTTTACTATAGAAATGTTTGAAGAATGATTTTTTTTATAGTGTTGTAAAGTTGTATGCGCTTGTTGTCAAGATTCAAGTAGTCACACAAGATTGTTATAGTCGATTTCCTTGTCCAAGCTGAAAACCTGCCACACGTAGGCTAAGATTTTAAGCCCAGTTCCTGTAGAAGTCTTAAATAGAGGCTTTGGTGTGAATATGAGATCATTGACTTGGATTGTTTATTGACTCCTACCTTGTTTACGTTATTTTCAATTTAACTCTTCATATACTGTCAACAGCATCGGCAACTAAAATGGTTAGCATAATGTAACTCAAAAATAATGATAAAAGTCTCCACTTGTCATATTTAAATGAGAGTGCCATGACATAGCTAGTCAAGGTGGGGAGGACTTGTCTGAATTCAAAACCATAGAGGAGGCAGCAGAAAACTACTTCAATACTTTTCACAAGAACATCTATGGCAATACATAGTTTATGTATATTAACTCATTGACGGCCAACCACAAGATAACTCATGGTTGGCAGGTTTTATCCTGATGCTGACTATGAGTTAGTTCATGCTTTCACATTTTCTCATAATTTTCATCTGCGAGCACCAACAAAGAGATTATTCGCAGTGATACTTTTAGCATGAAAACAATTTTTATGTTTTGATTTATAGCTTCAACAGCTATAAATCAACACATAAAAATTCTTTTATTGCCTGGCTTTGTTTTACTTAACTGGCTTTGGTTGGTTAGATTCAAAATACTATTAAGCTTAAGCCCAAGGTGCCCATCCTCCAAGCAGTACCTCTCCTTCAGGTGAGGTACTAAAAGGGGAAGTTTTTCCACAGCATTGCCGTTAAATCTTGAAATTCCATTTGGTAGCAATGTGGATGCACTGAAAAAATCCTGATAAAGTTGTTCGTTTGAAGTCAGATTTCATAATTGACCTCTGGCAGTCAACATGTTAAAAAAAGATAAAAAGGAAGTTGTAGAGGATGTTGTTGCCTCTGTGTTGAACGGATATGGCTTTAAAAAATACTGCATGTATACTTCTTGTCAAATATTTATTTACATTTTAGAAACTGTTTCAATAAGTGTTAAACAATACAAAGTAACTGTCTTATGGCCATATCACATTGAAACCCCAGTTTTCATCTAATCCCCAAAGTTAAGAAACATTGAGCCTGGTCATTACCTAAACGGGTGACCACTTGGGAATACCAGATGCTGTAAGCTTGGATGTGCAGATGGTGTAATGAATAATGACTTGCAATTGTAAATCAAAGAGATGAGTTCCAGTTCCAGTCAGGTTCATTACATTCACTTACATGCTAATACCCTTGGGAAAGGTATGAATCCAACTCTTCTCCCCTCAGCTATGGGTAAATAGTAGAAGAGGCTGGGTTCTATAGCCTTGGGTGGCTATGATCCCGACTACGGTCGACCAGTGGGAAAGGTATGAATCCAACTCTTCTCCCCACAGCTATGGGTAAATAGTAGAAGAGGCTGGGTTCTATAGCCTTGGGTGGCTATGATCCCGACTACGGTCGACCAGTGGGAAAGGTATGAATCCAACTCTTCTCCCCACAGCTATGGGTAAATAGTAGAAGAGGCTGGGTTCTATAGCCTTGGGTGGCTATGATCTCGACTACGGTTGACCAGTGGGAAAAGTATGAATCCAACTCTTCTCCCAGCAGCTATTGATTAAATAGTAGGACTTGTATCATTAAAATTATTATCTTAAAATAAAGTCTTACAATCCAAAAATATTTTCTGGCTTTAAATAACCTGCAAAAGGTTGATAAGCTGTAAAAAGAAAAAAAAAAGAAGGTAAAAAGTATTCATGAAAAGCATTTCTTGGGAATTAATATTTGGTTAAGAGATAAAAAATGTGGTTGATATTTAGTCTCCATTCTTCAGATATTTAAATTAGACAATCACTACATTTAGAGAGTCATGTTCTTTGTCAGATCTAGACTCTCATGTGGATGTCATGGATGACATCAGATTCATTCAGAAATGTCTAAACTATCATCTATATACAACTGTTTTCTCGCATCAATGGTTAGAAAAGCTTTAGTTCTCAAAGAAGACAATCCTTCATCAGACACTGTAAACTGGCACTAAAGAATCACAAAGAACTTTACCAAATAACAAAAACCACATTGCTTGACAACTTTCAACAGCAGCCATTTTAAATTTTTTTTCCTATATGTGTTTGAGTATATAGTTGAGCCAATTTCATTTACTTTCTTTCTCTTTTTGTTCATGTTTTTATCATTTTTGTTATTAAGTATCCTACATTGTCATAATAGATGCTCTGACAAGAAAAGCAAAATTCTGTAAGAAGCTGGACACAAATGTTTCCTGAATGAATTTCAGACTGATTCTATCATATACTGTAGGTTTCCATAGAAACAAAACCAAAACATTAGCCTAAGATCTTGAGTAATATTCTTAAATAGCTTTGTCAGTTCTAGATTCTCATGTGGATGTCATGAGTGACATCCAACTCATTCAGAAACGTCTAAACTATCATTGAGCAATGATCAGAAATGGCTTCAAGCAAACAAATCCTTTAGGTTTTAATGAAGACAGTTGTTCATCAGATCTTATGGACTGGCGCTATAGAATCGCAAGGAAAGTTTTCTTTTTACCAAATAATAGAAAACACTACAGTTGAAAACTTCCAACAGTAGCAACAACTAAAATGGATAGCACATGTAACTAGAAAAGAAAATAATGACATAATCAAGATGTTGACTTTCCACAATACCAAAAACAAAAGGTTTGGAAGGAAACTCCCATCATTAGTAGAAAGAATGATAATAGTTACTGGGCTTGGGAAGTCTAATTTCCTGAAAAGACTGTTGTAAGAAAGATTTTCAAACTCCAATAATGCTAACTGTTCAGTCAATGAATGCTAATGTTTCCTGTATGGAAGCAGCTAGTTTCACCATTAACATTACCATTTTTTTGCTATTGTGTTGAATTACTCTGAAAGTACTTTGAAAAAAAATTGTTGCCATTACTTGTGAATTCGTAATATCTGCTCGTTTCAATTGTCTGACAGGTTTAATCCCATTCCTTTCTACTCCAACTTGCGGCCCCCACCTCGACGCAGCTTCCCAATGTCTCTGCCTGTGTCCAAACCAGTTCCCTCACCAAAATTCGGTGTTATTACACCACCGAGGTAAGAAAATAGATCATTTATGCAGCATATCTAGTGTGTGCGCGTGTGTGTGTGTGTGTGTTTCAGTCATATATGAGGTTTGTTTGGGAAGTATCCAGCTATTTAATGTAACTATATTTCTGAGATGAGGTATTGTAACTATTTACACAATTTGGACTGTTCTCTTCATCTTTATTGCCATATTCATGATGGACACATGCCCAGTGGATAAAAATATTGATTGATTGATCCAAAAGTGACTTGACCCAAAGAGCTGTGAGTTCAATACCTGGCCACAGCAGAGGGAACAAAAACTTAGAGAGTTGAGTTATCAGTGGGAATTAACTGAAATTGAGATATCCAGAAAAGGCATGGCATGTGGAATTAAAACAATCTACCCCCGTGGACTAAAAGAGTTTGGTTCAAAATTCCAAGAAATATCACCTGAAAAAGGCCGGAGTGTACAATGGCCGAAATGTTGTGAATATGGCAATAAAGATGAGGACAACAGACTGAACAATGTAAATATTTAATATGAATTAAAACATAGCTTACCCATTGCATTCCAAAATTTGTCTTTGGATGTCGAATTTATACTGGCATCTCTTCCACTTTTCAAAAAGGTCTGCAAAGATCACCCTCATCTGTCTCATTACATTCTCCCTAAACTCGTCCATAATCTTTCAATCGTGGTTTTAGCTTTGGGGAAAAACTAGAGGTCACAGGAAGCCACATTCGGACTATATGATGGAGTGGGGCTGACAGACCTGGGTGATGCAAGGTTTTTCTCCAAAATCCCTGCCTAAGATATGAGGAATACAAGCACCCAGTCATTGTGAGCACATCAGACACACAGTGCACAAACATTCGTTGGTATCTCACAGCTGGCTGAGTAACCTTAGGGAAGTGTATCTGTCCAGGCCTGTGCACTAAGGTCCTTTCTGGTTGGTTGCCATGTTACATCAAGGCTGCACAAGTAGTTCTCAAGATATTTAAAATGGCTGTCTGTTTTCCCAGACAGACCTCATGTATGCGATAATTTTGTGTATCTATGCTAGAGAATATAAATGATTTTTACTTTGGAAAATTCACAGTATTTTATTCCCCAAATCCCACATCCACCACTCAATGTCACCTGACACCTTTTCCAAAACCATTATCGTGATCTTACTTTTCTGTTAAGCTTGATTTCAGCTTTGCCACACTGAATTCAATAGCCCTCTACCTTCAGTGGCGCTTGAGCCCTGTACTGGGTGAACATTAGTTTAAAAAAAAATACAGTGTTGTCTGTCATATGGGACAGTGTTTTCATAGTGGGAAATATACTTGTGTCATGGTGGGTAATATTGAGTTTTATCCTTTTTGGCTATCCATACTTCAGCTGTCCCCTGATATTTTTGTACATTTAAGCACCATATGGAAAAGGAAAGCTAAACACATCATGACATGTTTTCTGTGTTACAAAGAAACAGATATTGATTTTATTTATATAGAAAGAAATAGATTGTAGGTATTTTCAAAGCTTGATCTGTTGCAATGCTACAGGAGTTGGGTATTTAGTGAGGGTTGAACTCACAACACTAGCAAAGCAAATAGCTTGCAAGATACATTCATTAACCACTGCTCTATGAGGCACCACCTTAAGTTGTTTATTGTATATTTGTCTATTCAAACATATATATATATATATAGAGAGAGAGAGAGAGAGGCATGGTGGAATAATGGATAGCATCTCAGATTGAAGAATCAGAAAGCTGAGTTGAATTACAGTTGAGATCATTACATGGAGCGTGTTTGGTAAGGGATGTTGTGTATCAGGTCATCCCATAAGTTCTATCTGAATTTTGAATAAAGAAAACAAGTAACCAAATGTTACATTTAATTACAGATTCAATCAACAATGTATTTTCCCTGATTATCTATGATTTCCTTCCATCTATTAACAAGCTTACTAATTCCATTACTGTAAAATTCTTTTGGCTTTGATTTGAAGAACTCACAAATATCAGTTTTAACCGCTTCCTGTGTTACAAAAGCTGTTTCTTCCAAATGATTCTGTAAGCTACGAAACAAATGGTAGTCTGAAGAAGCAAGATCGGGAGAATAAGGTGGACGAGGAATTTTCTCCCAACCAAGTTCTTCAATCTTTTGTGACGTGATTCTTGCTGTGTGTGGTCGCGCATTGTCCTGATGAAACATCACCTGTTTACGATTCACTAGAGCAGGTCTTTTTTTCCTCAAAGCTTGGTTCAAACGCTCTAATTGCTGACAGTATATTTAAGCATTAATTATTGCATTAGGTGGTAAGAATTCAAAGTGGATTATTCCTTGGCAATCCCACCAGATTGAAAGAAGAACATTTTGCCCATGAAGTTCCCTTCTCAGCTGTGGCTGGGGTCCTTCCCCTTTACAAAGCCACTGTCTATGATGCTTAACATTTCGATAAAAGATCCATTTTTCATCGGCAGTCACAAGTCTATCCAAAAAAGGTGAAACAAGTTGGTGAGAATGGAAAGAAGAGCAGATGTCAACTCGGGATTTGAGGTTGTTTTCAGGCAATTCATGAGGCACCCATTTTCCAAGTTTAGGAACTGTTCCAAGTTGTTGAAGATGACGATGAACAGTTGTATGGTTTGAACTGAGAACCACTGCCAATTCCTCAACTGATAAAGCAGGATTTTCTTCAAGGGCTGCTTCAAGAAACTTTTCATCAAACTCAACTGGACGTCCAGTTCGATCTTCATCTTCAAGCATGAAATATCCACCTCTGAATTTTGCAAACCATCTTCTGCAAGTTCTTTCATTCACACATTCCTCTCCATAAACTGAGTGAATGTTTCTAGCCACTTCAGCTGCTGAGTTTCCTTTCTTGAACTCATAAAGCATTATGTGCCTCAAATGATTCTTGCCTACTTTCATGTTAGCAGGGTTTTAATCAAACAAAATTTAATTTTATTGTTCTCTGAAATAAAATTTGATCAGTTTAAATGCATCTAAGCATAAAAATAATGTTCAGCTCCATTAGACATTATAAAATACTCTTTAAATTTCGTTCATTTTAACAAAAAGTTAAAATTCAGACAGAACTTATGGGATGACCTAATACAAAGCTAAGGCAATCAGTGGTGGAGAGACTAAATACTATGTAGGAGCTACCAAGGATGAATGGAAAAGACAACACTACAATCACAAAATGAGTACAGCTATAGCTTACTTTCATATTATTTCTGTTGAATATTTTTTTCAATTCCAGTCAATTAGTAAAATGTTTAGCAATAAATTTTCAAAACATTGTCCCCACCAAATTTTTGCATATAAATTTCTACAATTATTTTTACTTACAGTCTAGAAGTTTTCAAGTATATCTAAAGTTCAATAGAGTGTATAGAAATTATTCTTATATCTGTTTTTTTTTCTTCCTAATGGTACAAAGGTTTGTCAAATATAAGTAACTTTAATACAATTTCAATATTTTTCTTTTTTTAATCTCATACATTCAGTTTGAAAATCAGTTTAATACCAGATTCCATACTTGGATTAGTGAAGTTGAACACTTCACTGTGGTGTAATGATTAGCAAGTTTGTCTCACTAGATCAATTGTAACTGAATAATGAATTTGATCCTCACTGGGTTCCCTCTACTTTTGACCTTGTGCCACATCTAAGTCCTGCTTAAAAAATCACCATTGGTTTAGTGAGGTTCAGCCAGCAAAATGTTTCAGGCAAGCAAAAGAAGATATTTACTTGCACTATTGACATTTGGACTATTGTCCTCATATTTGTTGTTGTTATCAACCTTTCAGTTGTTTTTCCCCAGCCTTCATCAGATGCATATCAATCCAGGTAACCTACAGGGAATTCCAAACTTAACCCTTTATTTAATCTACAGAGATACTGTTCTCATTCCACTGACCATGTCTAAGGATATCTCATCTAGTTCTTATTCTTAGAACTGCTCGGTTATTGCTCATGTAGGGACAATAGCTTGAATAAAGCATTGCTTTATGAATTTGGTAATATTGTAACTGCAAGTTCAAACCCTGGGCTGATCAGTGTGTAATTCAGCTCAGTGAAAACAGGGTGATCAATAATTGAACAGTACTAAGAATAAGAACAAGTAAAGTATTCAGTTAGGAATTCCCCGCATGTTTCCCTGATTGATATATACACCTGATGAAGGTCAGAGGCCACAACAGCCAAAATGTTGGAATAACAACAACAAAGATGAGGACAATAGTCCTAATGTAAATAGTGTAAATAATGATAACTTCTCATCCCAGAAATTCAGACAGAACAAAAAAGGATCTTTTCTCCCCCCCCCCCCCCATTGATAGACATTTTAGATATCGCTCCTTTGAGCTCTCTTTCTCATGTACACACACATGCACACACTGTATAAACTAAATGCCTGTCTTCTGGTTTATATCTTGATGTCAGAAATGATACCTTAACAAAACTATTTACTTTCTTTTTTATGCATTTTATTCATTGATAATTGTATAAAAAAGAAAGAAATTTAGCCATTTCTTTTACAGAATTTTATATTTCTTTGACATTTAAACTCACTGTTAATATCAAGGCTTTTAGCGTTTCGTCTTCAAACGTATCTTTGATCTGAGATTCATGAAGTCTGACATATTTTTATTGGGAATTGTACATTTCAAATAGGGTTATGGTACTATTTTATTTTTTTTTTGTCAGAAGAAAAAAATTAGTAATATACTAATAGCATTCCATTTGGTCTTAAAGAAGTTGACTCTTCATCAGATTGTATAGACTAGTGCTACAAAATCATAAAGTCCTTCACCAATTAACAAAAAACATGTCACTTGAAGACTTCCAACTGCAGCAACAACTAAAATGGGTAGCACATATAACCAGAATGGAAAATAATGATATAATAAAACTGTTGATTTTCCACACTACCTTAAACAAAAGGTTAGTAAGAAAACATCCATCCATACTAGAAAGAGCTATAACAGTTAACTGACTTAAGAAGCCTTTTTTTTGTGTGAATAACGGTTTTATTAACACATTGATTGCCAACCACATGATAATGCATAGTCTGTATCATAATAAAAACTGCCAACTACGAGTGATTATGGGAACATCGTTAGAAAATAATTTTTCAAAAAACATTTATTTGAATTGTAAATTGTTTGAATGAAAATTAATTGAAAGGACAATTATACTAAACGATAATTATTTGAAATGCAAAATTCTTTATTGCAATAAAAATGTAAAAATTAAGAGGAAATACACAAATGATAATTATTCGAAATACAAATATTGTTAATAAAACAATTTAGTAAGAAAAAAATCTTTGTAACCTTAGGTTATATGATACTGCACGCAAAGAGTCAACTACTGAAGAGTACTTCTAAAAGAATGCCACTAAGTTTTTAAGTTTTCCATTTACATTGGTATTTCTTGGTGCTCTTGATATTTTGACAACCTGTTCTTCCTTTTGCAATATGAATTTCTTGCAAGTCCTGTTCTCTTTTAAGAGTGTCTAAGAATTTCCATATTGTGAGATGATGGGATGACACTTGCTGCAAAAAGGCCCTTCAAGGGTGTTATTAAATTTATATAAATCAGCATTGACTCTCTCAAAGCAAGACCACATACATATTTCAAACAACTATCATTCAAACAATTTGCAATTTGAATAAATGATTTTCAAATAATTGTTTTTGAACAAATTTTTTAAAACAATTTTCTTGATATGACCACGAGTTTTCTCATGCCAACAAGTTTATTCGCAGTCATACTTTTAGTGTGAAAATAATGCTAAGACTTCAGTTGAAGTTAAAAATAAACTCATAAAAATTCCTTATTGCTTAAGTCAGTTATTAGAAAGTTGGCTTTTGAAGTCAAATTTTGTGTTTGACTTTTGGGAGTCAACATGTTAAAAAGGCTTTATAAATTTCAAATGCCATTAACTATTTGATCAGTTTCCTGCATGGAAACAGCTAATCTCACCATTACCATTCATTATTTATGACTCATGTTGCTGATTTAAGTGTTAAATCATAATGGTTTGAAAGTTGTGTTAAAAAGCAACTGAAATAAGATGAAACAAGAATCACTTCACTTATAGACTTCCAATAGCAGCAACAACTAAAATGGATAGCAAAGGTAGAATAATAATATAATCAAGATGTTGGCTTTCCATACAACCTTAAACAAAAGTTTAGGAAGGAAATGCCCATCAATACTGAAAAGAGTAACAACAACGGACTTGAAAAGTTTATTTTAATGAAAAACCGTTTCAAGAGAAAGACTTTTATACATTTCAACCGACAGTAATATCGACAGTATTCCTGCATGGAAACAGCTATTCTCACCATTTTAATTAGAGTGTGTTTCCCAAAAATGCTTAAATTTTATTCTGTCTGCAGATATGTTATTGGTTAAAACAACTTAATTCTGCCGATTTAAAAACAGAAAACTTTCTTTTTATTCCTGTCGTCAGAAACATGTCAGGAAAAACAAAACCAGGAAAGATAAAGTGCTTAATCATTCTCTCTTCATGCCACCACATATAAAAATGTCTAATTATTGAAGAGTCAGTTATTTTTTGAGCATTGCGTATTTAATTATGCCTTGATTTTAAACCAAGTAAATATTGTTTCATTCTACTAAATAAAATGATGCTGATATGGATATTAAACTTGTCAGAAATGTTCCTTACCTTTTTCTTTAATCAATTCACCCAAAGCAAGGTGATAATGCCCCTAAGATGCAAAGAGCTACTGGGAGTGAAAGAGAATGAAATGACTTTAGAAGGAACTGGAATCCTAATTCTCAAGAGGATGAACTGGATGAGAGACAAAAATATCTGCTCCTGTTGAGGAGAGACAAAAATAATTAGTATATAAAATTTCTGAGTTCAGGCAGAGATATTAGAAGTATAGAGTTGAAGCAGACTTTAAAAGGATCCAGAAAACCAATCCTAAACAATAAACAAGGGATAAACCTCTACACCTGTTCAAAGGACTGGGGAGGAGTGTGACTATCCCATACAAGATGTTTAAGAAATCTAACTTCCTGAAAAACTGTTTTATGGGAGAGATTTTATAAATTTCAATCGACAGTAATGTTAACTGTTCAGTCAATGTATCCTGTAAAAAATATTTAAGACTTTACAATCACAAAGATTAAAAAAAGCAGGCATCTCTCACTCACTGAGAAAAAAAAAAAAAAATTTCTGAGAGGAGAAGTTATCATTATTTACATACTGACTGTTGTTCTCATCTTTGTTGTTTGTTGTCATTGTTATCGGCCTCCATTAGGTGTTTATCGATCTAAGTAACCTTCAAGGACTTTCAAACTAGCCCTTTATTGTTAGATCCCTGGCCCAGTGGGTAAAAGCATTGATTGGATCCAGGGACTTGACCAGAGTTGTAAGTTCAATACCTGGCTACTGCAAAGGTGAACAAAAACTTGGAGAGTTGAGTTAAAAGGAGATAACTGCGACATCTGGAACATGGCACGTGGAACTAGAACAATCTACCCTGGTGTACGAAATAAAGAGTTCAGTTTGAAATTCCAATCACCTGAAAAAGGTCGGAGCGTACAACAGCCAAAACATTGTGAATATAACAACAAAGATGAGGATAACAGTATGAACAATGTAAATAGTATAAATGACTCCTTTATTATCAGATTATTCGTATTCCACTGACCATGTGTAGGGATATATTGTCTAGTGGTTGTAGCTCAGTTATTGCTTGCTCTGTTTCCACCAAGTTCAAGTACACATTGCCCAGTCTGGATTGCACTAATAATTATGATGTTATTTTGGAGATCTTAGTTTGGCATAAGTCCACAACTATTGAGCATTAGTGCAATTGAAGAAATGGAATCCATTCCAAATAAAGCATAAACCCAATCTTTCCTGAATCCTTCACTCAATCATCTTATATTAACTACATTAAACAAAAGATTAGAAAGGAAACCACCATCAGTACAAGAAAGAACTATAACAATTAGTGGACTTGAGAAGTCAGACTTCCTGAAAAACTGTTTTAGCCCTTTCCCTGGTGTAGACGTGTATATACATTTTTACTGAAAGTGTCTTTTTCAGTCATGAATGAATAAACATAACATTCAAAAACCAGCTACAGATGTGTTTATACGTTGATCTTGATTCTTTTTATTCCCTTCTGAGCTTGAGACAAGTCCAATTGTGAACTCATGATTCTGGTGGAGGTGTTAGCTACCACTTAGGTACCTCAAAGTACCTCAATTTTCTAGTTACTATATTAAAAACAAATAAAAAAAATTGTCTGAAAATGAAACATTTTTCAAAAAATAATTGGCAGAGAATTGGTAAAGAAAAAGGTTTTATAACACTAACTATTCAGTCAATGAATGCCAAATGTTCCCTGCATGGAAACAGATAATTTTAGTATTAATATATTCACTTATGTTTCTCAATTTCAAGTGACTATTGGCCAAAATGTAAGACCTTTTGATCATGTCAATAAAGTTTGGACATTTTTATAAACTTTGGTGGTAGATTTGGTATTAGAATCCGCAAAAACAAGGCTCAGCGGAAGACAACTTGTTTGGCCCTAAATGACCATTATAAAAAGAAAAAAAAAGAATAGGTGAATTTCTTGCGCACATTTATGAATACAACTTTGGATATCTGATTTATTTCAGTAGGTAAGTTAAATAGGAAAACAAAATTACATACATATTTACTAAGCCCAGATGTTAGCACGTTAGCAGAAGAGTAAGAGGTTGCTCAAAAGGGTCTACCATCCAAGTGGATACTTACAGACTCAGCTATAAACTAGACCTGTGTCTTTTTTACACTAGGGCAAACTGGACCAGTGTCTACCTTTTTTACTCTATGAGCAAACTGGACCTGTTTGTACCTTTTTGATTCAAGGTCAAACTGGACCCGTGTCTACCTCTATGACTAGTGTAAACTGGACCTGTGTCTACCTTTTTAGCTCTTTGAGCAAACTGAATCTCTGTCTACCTTTTTTTTTTTACTCAAGGTCAAACTGGACCTGTGTCTCCCTTTTTGACTAGAGCAACTTGGACCTGCGTCCACCTTTTTGACTGCGTCCACCTTTTTAACTCTATGGGAAACTGATTCTTTGTCTACAATTCTATTATTTCACAGTAATTTGTATTTGCCATTAAACAGCTCAACAAGTGTTGATATGTCATTAAATTAAGCAACCTAACCTATGCTCTGCTGGGGTGCAATAGAGGACCTTCTACTGAGGCTTGGTAGCTATCACTATGGTAGACCCCATACATACCAAGAAAAGAAAATGCTTGCTTGTATTCCTGTGTATTATATATATAGAAAGAACGATTCCAGTCTTGCTACTGGAAACACTACCTTCTGTTTGCAAGCTTCATGCTTCTTTGAAAAGTTATTCTGTTATTTTAATATTACAATATAAGCTGCATGTATATACATAGATGTTCCAAGGCATTTTTTACATTTACTGTGCTAGTGTGGGGGTAACAAAAAAAAAATCAAGAGATTTTTTTTTTTTTTTTTTTTTTTCAGAATTGATAATTTGGGGAAATTTTAATATGAGGGCAGAAATTATTTTAATGAGTAAAGGTATAAATAAATATAATCTGAAAATTTAATTGCCTTCATAATCAATTGGTAGGTAAAAAACAGCAATATAAATACAGTGTAACCCGGATATAAGAGACCCGGATATAAGATAAACCCGGATATAAGAGAGATTTTATCTGGTCCCAAATTAGAGCCATACTTACCTAAACAAAATAGACCAAACCCGGATATAAGAGAAACCCGGATATAAGATACTTCTTCTCCGGTCCCGACAACTCTCTTATATCCGGGTTACACTGTACTAAATTCCAGCTAAGAATAGTCGGCCCATTTTGCATTTGCAGCTTTGCCAGAGTTTTAAATTCCCATAATTCAAAGTTATTACTTAAAAATTTGAAACATTTTTGAAAACATTATCCACTAGCCTTGATATTAAGAGAGAACTTAAGTGTTTCACATTGAGAAATATATGACATAAACATGTACTTATTTTTTACCGTTCTTTTTTTTTTTTTTTACTAATTGTGTATTTGTTTTGTTTTCTTTTTCATTTCTTTAAAATTTCCCATTATTTGCCAGCTTTTATCTTCTTTTAAAATTTGCTTTTCATGTTTCGTTGCATCTAAATTAAAACAAAAGCTAATTTTTTTCCCTACCTTTCTATTTTGTTTGCAGACATATCTTTAAAGTTTAATCTTTTGTTTCTTTCTCTTCATTCGTTGTTTTTTTATTTTAGTTCTGTTTCGGAAATAAAACTTCCTCAGAATTCCCTTGTTATGAACATAAACAAAGCAGTAGGAATTTGGTAAGAATCTCAGATGGCGGTGCTCAATGTTTCCATTCGGTGCTATTTTTTTTTCTTCTTACTAACTTAACTACCCTCTGCTGATTGACCAAACATCAAATTGGCTACTTGGCTTACTGACTGCTTGACCACTTTCTGGTGTTGGATTTGGGATGTCTTAGTAATTCTCTTTCTTTCTTTAACAAAAAACGTTTCTTGTTTATATCCAAACTCCAGTAGATTCATTTATTGCGTCTCCCTTTTCAAACTAATGACAAATGTTATCTATTCATTTTCAAAAGAAATAGAGAAAGAAAGATACAGTTTATTTGACCAAGTTTGGTAAAAGGCAAGAGGACTCCCTTGTTTATTTTATTATTCTACCATAAAATAGACATTTTATATTTCTGATCATAAAAAGATAGATATGCCCCTTCTATTCACGGATTCTATTAGTGGTTCTCAACCTTTTTCTATTTATGCTCCACCCATTTACACGCACACACACACATTCTGATTGATGATCTTTTTCCATGGTCTAGTAATAGCGATTTACTTTAACAATATTATTTGAAACTGAGGCTCAAAATGACTTGAAAAATTAGCGGAGTGGAAAGAAATGAAACAATACCGGACCATACTGCCCAAAACTGTTTTAAGTATTTTGAGAGAGGTGGCTTGTACCTGGAAATAAAGGAAATGGAAGGAAATATCTGATTGTAGTGCTAAAAACTGGTTTATTTTAAGGCTGTTAATTTGTTCCTTGAAATAAGACATAAAATTGGATGGCCCCTAGTTGACATGTTTTAAAAGTAGAACCAATTCACCAGCATTTGGAAACTTTCCGAAAAGATATGATCATCAAAAGATACTATTATTTAGAGCAATGGTCCTAAACCTTTTTCTATTCATGGTCCCCTTTTGATTGATTTTTTTTTTAATACCCCCACCCACGTTTTGATTGATGATTTTTTTTAATGTACCCACCTCTTCCTAGCCATTTGCTTTAACAAAAGCTCATTTTACAATTTCCAGAACAAAAAAATGGTTATATTTCTCCATATAAACTTAAAAATGGCTTGTTTTAAAATCCAAACCGGTTAAATGAAATAAACTTTTACTTCAGCAAAAAAAAGTTCTGCACACACAAATTTAAAAATTTAAAGAGAGGCAATATTTGATCGAATGATGGAGAAATCCAACTATTTTATAAGAAATTCAATGCTTGTTTTCATTATTTACAACAGCAGTTCTCAGCCTTTTTTTATTCATGGCCCCTGTTTTGATTGATGTTTTTTGAGGGGGGGGGGTTATGGCACCTTCCTAGACGTTTACAATTTCCAAAACAAATAAAAAGTGATATTTCTCCATATCAACTTAAAAACTGCTTGCTTTAAAAAACAAACCAGCCAAATGAAATAAACTTTTATTTTGACAAAAGAAAGTTCTGGATGTAATTGCACACAGAAATTAAAAAAGTTCTGCAAAATAAAAGAAATAAAGTTATGTAAAATAAAAAAGTTCTGCACATAAATGTTGCACAAATGCACAATTATGACATAAAATACACTTGAAAATTATTTGAAAATACATAGTTAATGCATAAAGTAAATGTAAGTAATTTTGTAAATAAAGCTCAAAAATGTTTGAGTTTCTTAATTTAAGTTTATTAGAACTAAAACAGGGTTGTAGCACTGTGGCCCCTTTCATTAAGCATGCCTCCCAAATCTCTCATATTTTTCCATAAAATTTACCAAGGCCTGCCTGTCGCTATGTTAAGAACAACTGCATTAGCAGATCAATTTTATTAATAGGTTTGATCATTTGTCGGCCTTGATAAGGAGTGATCTTGAATTTTGTGTTTGAATTTAACCAGTAGCTGGAAGAGAATGGATCCATTCGTTTTCTAAAGGCATTAGGGCAAAGTGCATGAAACAGGTTTAGTCATAATTTAAAAATCCCAACCATCTCAAAATTTTGTCCTGGGGTCTTAGTTATTGTCATTGAGCAGTATAATTTTTCTATTATCTACAAACAAAAAACATTATTCTTTTATGTGACTTGTCCTTTCAGGATTTAGGTTAATCATGGCTCTCCACATCTTCCTGCCTTTTATTGCTCTAAGTAACTACTAACAGTATACCTTCCCTTTTTGTCCCTATTCTGCGGTCCATTTACACAAACTTATTAAGTAGGTCACTCATGTTCCTCTTAGCTTCTCACTCACTCAACCAACTTGTCTAGTGACATTTCAGTCCAGAGGCACCTCTACATATTGAGGTCTTCTGTTAGTATAAATAATGAAATTGTATCCATTGCCGGCTTGCTAGGCCTGTTGCGTGGCTTACAGCACCTGGTATTTCCCAGCAGTCACCCATCTGAGTACTGAACCGGTTCAGTTTTGCTTAACTTTGGTGTTCAGATGAGAACTGCTGTTTCAACATATGGTCATAAGACCTTGCTTCTCTTGCTATCAATATGCTCTTTCCTCATTAGAAACGTCATAAATTTCAGCTGTCTCATTCTGATTGTAAGTATAAGTGTCTTTTTAGGTCCTATTTTGCCCCAAAATTCTATCTTACATGTTCTGTCCATAGTATTCAGTATTTGTCAGTAGAACCATTCTGTATTCAAGTCTCCTCTTCATCTGTGAGCAAATTTTCTAACATTCACTTCAGTATGGGAGGACTGAAGTTACACAGTAGTTAAGCACACTTTGCTTTGTTTCTAAGGATATTACTGACTTCATTAATGTGTTAGATTGATTGATTTGTTTTTTACGGTTTATCAACATTTTACAGGTTATTTAAAGCCAGAAAATATTTTGGCAATAATACTGATTTACATTTCCACCAGGCAAGAACCCCCTATCAAGAGAACAACGGGTCAAGCAATAACTGAGTAGTACTAAATAAGAATTAAATGGGATATCACTAGACATGGGCAGTGGAATGAGAAGAATCTACTACCATAGATTAAGTAAAGGGTTCAGTTTGAAAATACATGTAGGTTACTCAGATCAACATACATAGATGAAATGTTGTGATAACAACAACAGCAAGTAAATAATGTAAATAATTCAGACAGATGTCACATTGCTTTATGTCAATGTGTATATATATATATATATATATATAGTTGTGCACCACTGCAAGCTATGATGATATTGGAAAAGGAAATGGTAAGAGATAAAGATACCATTGCCTAAATTCACTAGCACACACCAGTGACTGTTTAAAATGTGGGAGATATTTCTGCCACACCTTATATATATATATATATATATATATATATATATATATAATAAAAAATAATAGCTGGTCACTCATATTTGAGGATACCTGTCTACTAGGGAGGCTAGCCAATCCCTATTGCAGATGATCGCTCAGGCACATTTTTGTGTTTGCTCAACACCCGCAGAGCCCACCTGTGGTTTATACTGCAACTATACTGAGCAGACCTTAGTTACAGTTTCTGGAAGAGATCCTGTTATCTAGCATGATCAACAGTTTGAACGAGCCCAGCACACTCAAGCATATATATATATATATATATATTATCACTTTAAACATTATTTTAAGTGGATACTCGTATATTTGAGTAGCTGCTTTGTTTATTTATTAAACAGGATATTTATTTATTTTTGTCTACTGGTCTTAATGTTCGGGAAATCTTAATCCGACAGATTTTTATCACTTTAAATGTAATTTTTAGTGGTTACTCATATTTGTGTAAACGCTCTGTTTATTTATTAAACAGTATATTTATTTATTTTCCTCTACCAACCTGAATGTTTGCAAAATTCTATTAAAAAAAAAATCTGTGCTTTTCAACAGCAATCAAACCTGTATCCCTCAGGGCAGAGAGTATGTGTATATATATATATATATGTATATATATATATATATATATATATATATATATATATATATATACGTATACAAGTATAGAATTGGTGTATACGGAATAAATTTCAATAACCAACAAATACTATTCTTAAAAGAGTGCTCAATACAGAGTAGAGCAAATACAATTATTTATTTGAAAATTATAACATAAATATGTTATAAAATCACTACAAAAATAGCCATTTTGTTTCAACACTTCTGGTGTCTTATCAAGTGATGATGTTTAATATTCAACATCATCACTTGATAAGACACCAGAAGTGTTGAAACAAAATGGCTATTTTTGTAGTGAATTTTATAACATATTTATGTTATAATTTTCAAATAAATAATTATATATATATATATATATATATATATATATATATATATATATAAATATATAAATAAAATACAAGTAAAAGGTTTGTCACTTAGCTGATTGAGTTTATCTTTAGCCTCTCAATTCCAGACTTTTGTAGAAGGGCTCTCTGAGAATCACTCCAGGAGGTTTAATATATACTTATACATCTTCACAAAAATGACATTGCCTGTGTGTGTGTGTATGTGTGTATATATATATATATATATATATATATATATATATATATATATATATATATATATATATGGTTGTGTGTGTTTTTTCAAGACATACTTATTTGTCTTTATGAAACTTATATTGCTGGATGTCAACTTTTACAAAACAACTTGAAATCTCGGCCCCTAGTGTGTGTGTTATAAAGAAAATAGTGCTTTGTGCTATTTCCAAAACAATGTAAACATATAGTAATGTCCAACATGATCTGTTTTATAACATATTTTTATCATATTGTGTGTTGGTGATAACGTTTAGCTTAGTTTGTACTGCAGAGTATCTGATCGAAACCAAAATGGCAGCTCTTATAAGAAATTGCCATAGGTCTCTTTGTAGTCATTATTTCCAGTAAACAGCAATTTATTCCAAAATGGGCCCAACCAGACAATAATGCCATAACAATGCTGCAGTGAAAGTGTTAATCTCCTGGCCTATTCCAAACAGGCCAGTATAACCAGGCAACAATGCTATTAACAGTGTAGCAGTGAAAGTGTTAAATGTAACATGGTAGAAAATACAGATTCTTGCCCAGAAGAAATATAGAAACATTACAAAATGGAACAATGTTTTGCCTTGCAAAACTGAGCTACAGTATAGCAAAAGGATAAGTCTTAGAGTGACTTTATATGAGCAAAACACTGATATTTGAAACTGGCCTTTATTTTCTGGAAGACTTCATGATCTCTTACTGATATTTTTGCTTCTTTGTTTCAAGTTCTTGTTTCTGTAACTTTTTTTAAAAACCTTTTTCTTTCGTTTGATTTTTTTTTTTACCTGTACCCGACATGTTCTTGCACTATTCAAAAACAAAAAAAAAAAAAGAAATCCCAATAGTGTAAACATTTCTCTTTCTCTTCCATCTTTTTGTTAATGTGTGTCCCACCCTTTGTTTTGTCTTTCTCTCTCTCTCTCTCTCACCAGTAGTCCCCTGGCCGTCCCTTCAGACTGGACCCTCCACCCCAGGTGCAGTATGCCCACCTTAAATGAACCTTCTCTTAGACCCTCTATCATCTATTTATCTAGCAAAGCATGTAAACAGCTTATCTCTCTCTGTCTCTCTCTCTCATTTCGTATTCACAATCTCTTGTTACTTAGACAACATGCATGTTAGAACAAATACAAGATGCTCTCCAGAATCTTTGAGAATTTTCAGAAGAGATATTTATTTATTTATTTCAAAACAATACAAAACATATTCTTGTATTATTTCGAACTATTGTTCTCATCTTGCTTGATATATATGTTATAGAACAACATGATAATAATTTTGATATCATAACCAAATATCCCAAACCGTCTGATATTGAATATAAAAGGCTCCAAAAAACACATCCATGTCCTCAAAGACGGTGGTGTAGTGGATATAGGAGTTGGTTATACATGTGTTACTTCCATCTAGGGGTCATGAGTTCAATACTTGGATCTGGTAGTGATGCACCAATTCAGCAGGAAAGGACCAAAAAAAAAGACAAAATAACACAGTAATCAACAGACATCTGATATCAGTCAACCAATGGACACCTGATAATGATGATGACCAGAGAGTACTTGGTTGAAACATTGTGTCTATAACAACATCTCTATTACCCAAGATGAGAATAGTTTGAGATAATAAAAGAATATTGACGGTCACTCATCTCAGAAATGAAATACTAAATTAATACAAATAATAATTAATACATCTTCTAAGTATGACCGTCCAACTTCAATGCTCTTCTTGTAGTGCTACTGCTATTTCTTGAGGGTCCTTTTGTGGCCCTCTGAAGTGAAAGTGTCTTCTCCACATCCTTAAGCTTAGCTTACAGCAACATCACATTGAAACACTGGTTCCTGTACAATCACCAAAGTTAAGCAGTGTCAAGCCTGATTAGTACCTAAACAGGTGACTGTTGGGTTTGTTATATTCACTTACATGAAAATATCCTTAAGAAAAGTATGAATCCACCTCTTCTCCCTCTAGCTATGGGTTAATTAGTAAAACTTGTATCACTAAACCATTATTATCTTCAAAAATAAAATAAGATTGCATACAAAATATTTAGATTTCAGCATTAAATAACCAATAGAGGTTACTCTGCCATTAAACAAAAACAATCAAGGACACATGGCCCAGTGGATAAAAGCATTGGTTTAAGTAATCCAAAAGTGACTTGACCCAAAGAGTTGTGAGTTCAATACCTGGGCACAGCAGAGGTGAACAAAAACTTGGACAGTTGAGTTACTAAAGGAAATTAACTGAAACTGAGATATCCAGAAAAGGCATGATACATGGAACTAGAACAATATATTTCCATGGACTAAATAAAGGATTCAATTTGAAATTCCAGTGTATATCACTTGAAGAAGGCCAAAGGGTATAATGGCCGAAACGTTGTGAATATTGCAATAAAGAAGAGGCCAACAGACCAAACAATGTAAATAGTGTAAATAAAAACAACCACATCCTCATGGCATAAGCAGTCGGGTTCATTTCATAGGTTTCCAATAAAGTTTTATATTAGATCAAAAACACTGTAGATACTTATGAAAAGATCCCAATCACTTATTGGTTAGTGTTTTGAGAATGTGGAGCAGATTAAAGAGGCTGTGTCAAGAACCCTAGACGCCTTCATTTTGGAGGACCATGAGGAGGCTTCCAAGAAGTGACTGGAGCACCGCAACAAGAGCATTGAAGTGACAGCATCATACTTTGAAGGAGAGAAAAAGTTTTGTTTGGGTTTGAAATAAATAAATGTCCTTTCTGAAAAATTCTCAAAACTTCTGCATTGAATCTTTTACATAATTATTTTTTTCTTTTTTTGAACTTTGAATTATTCTCATCATCTGATTGGTCTACTTTTTGCATGCTTTCTCAATCACAGACATTGAATTTGGGGTTTTCTGGCTGTTGCCAATCTCTGGCTTGCTTTCTTTATATAGCCTTGATAGACCATGAATATCAACTATTAATATTGCAGTCATTAATTTAAGAAGAAAATCGTTATTTTTCTGAAACGTCACCCATTTTTATTTCAGGCCCTAAATTACCTTAAACTATCGTTTTTCTTGTGTGATGCTCATATCTAACCTTTGAGCACATTGGAAATCTATTATTTCAAAATACTTGTCGATATTATATTTGTCTATTGGTACCATAAAGAACATCTAGTTTTGGAGGCATTAAAATTAACAAGCCACCTCTTGCCCCAGGTAACAATAGACTGAAGGTCGTTTTTTTGACACCAGCCACCAATTTGACCATAACAGACTGATCAGATTCCCTAAGTTTTCAAATACACTCACCACCTGTGACATGGCACCCACCAAATCAGTAGTTCAGCTCCTGCCAATCTTTTTGCCGTTCACAGCCTTCCTCTTTGCATCTTTTTGTGCCATGTCCAAATCTGCGTTGCAGTTGGTGCATTTTAGCAAATTCTCTTACAATTGCATGCTGCACAGTCTTGTTCGACTGTGCTTGAGCATATTCTAACACACAAAACACCTTTTCTTTTTCTAGTGAATGGCATTTTTCATACCTGAAAAGAAAAAAAAATTGAATTTTATGTTGTTTCTACACATGCTGTTAAAATTTAAAACTAGTCAAGTTGTTAGATTGTATCAATTTATCTGAAATACCCTGTACATAATATCTCAATTGTTTTTTGTTTTTTTTTAATAATTTTTTTTTGGTATCTATTTTTTAAATTTGGCTAATATTGTAATTCTTGTCAAACATTCTGTTTTTTTTTTTTTGAAAGGATGGTAATTCTGATGATGGGACTTTGAGCTTAGTCATTGATTAGTATTAATGCAGAACATTTATTGAAATGATTCTGACTTGATTATATTTGAAAATGTCCACCTAATACAAGGCCCAAGAGCTACTCAAGGCAGAAGGTTACTGTAACATTAGAGAATATGGCTTACCTCCAGGACAAAATGGATTCGGATGTGTGTCACATGTAAAGTATCCAAAAAAGAAATTGGCAACTTCACAAGTCATACATTTAAAACAGACAGATCTTGAAGTCGGACTGACTCTTGTGAGAATCTCTTTTAAAATATGTAAATTTTAATATATCAGTCAAGCTATAAAAAGAGCATAAAGAGTCGACAGAGAGACAAGGTGTGAGTGCTGTAGTGAATAGGAGACATGTATTGTGGTCAGTGTTGGTGGATGGTTTGGCTTGGCTAAAGTTTGTACTGCTACTCAGTTGAATGAAAGTGACTACAGGAATTGCTTACAAGCCATAACAAATTGACTACAAGATGCAAATACAGTTACTGTGTGGTGACATATGTGTATAAGAAAGGGTAAGAAGTGAAGTTCATGGGGCTATTCAAGGAAGATAATGGATAACACTAGACTTGAAGAGGTCAAAGCAGTGGTTCCTGAGAAAAGAAGCTGTTAGAGTGGAACTTCCTCCTTACTAATGGAATACAAAGAGAATGAGGACGATTCATCCTTGTGTACATGGAGTGGTGGGTCTCGGTTGTAAAGGTCAGGGTTGGTGGGATCAAGGAATGCAGCATGTTAGAATGCATGTTATGGAAATAATAAGAGAGCAGCAAGAAATGTTGATATCTCAGTACTTTCTCCCACCATCATTGGTTGTTTTCAAGGAAGGAAGATTGAAAGTCCAGAAATCGCCAGCCCTGTCTGTTCTGTTTAATTTAATTTGATAATGTCTGAATGAAGGGTTATTGCTTAAATGTACTGTGTTTAAACTAAAATATATATAATTGTGCAAAATTTGCTATATTCATGATGAAAGAATACTCAATGCAAATAGTGATTGTTTTTTTTTTTTAAACTAATGTTCATCCATTACAAGCCCCAAGAGCCACTCAAGGCAGATGGTTACTCTGTGGTGTTGTATGAGCATAAGAAAAGGCAAGAAGTGAAGTTCATGGACTATACAGGAAAGATAATGTTTAATCCTAGACTTGGAGAGGTCAAGATTGTAGTGATTGAGATAGTGTTATACTGGGAGTTTGTTCCACAAAGTGGCAGTTCTTGGGAAGAAGCTGTCCAAGTGGAACTTATTTCTTACTAATGGAATACGAAAGGAATGGGGATGATCCGCTCTTGTGTACGTGACATGATGGGTTTCGATTGTAACGGTCAGGGTTGGTGTGACTAAGGAATATAGTGTCATGGAAGTAGTGATAGAGCAAAGCAGATGGTTCATAATGTGGGAAAGAGTTTGTATAGTGGGCAATAATTAATCACTCACAAGGCTGCATAGATGCTATTGAACTCAATCAAGAGAGGCAAGTGAGGGCTGGGTTGCTCCATATGATACTCCATTTTCGGTCTGACTTGGCTCTTGTAAAGATAGAATATAGCAGGAGGATACTTAATGGAATGCTACAATGAATTGACCATTTTTTAAACATCATTAGCAATAGATCAGGTATATGCATTCCACATGAGTTCTGAGGAGAGCTTGAGTCCCAATATATGTTCAAGACAAGGAAACTCCTTCAGGGAACATCCATCCATTACAATAGTTGAAAGCTTGGAGTCTACTTGATGGCTGTGGAATGTTACTAGAGTTTTGGTTCAATCTACAGCCCAAAATTTGAACAAAAGATCAAACTTTCTTCTTTTTTTTTGAGGATAGATTTCTTGGTTGGACTGAGAACTTCATAATTGCTGCATTTCTATTGGCACCATACAGCATATTAACAGACATGGGGAATATGCTACAAATCAAAAATGTTAGACAGTGTTTATGTATTCAAACATTTTTGTCTGTCCATACAGACTCTCCAAAAGTTCTTAGATCAATGAAATTCTATGGAGGAGGACATGAGCAATTGAGTAAATTTGGGGGTGGATCTACAATTATTCATTTTCAATCAAGTGATATTTTTTATATTAAGACAATAGCCCAAAACATATGCTAAAATCAAAACTCACACAGCTATTTCCTTTGTATTATATCTATGGACTGATTTTGTTTCAGTTTTTTAGTGACAATGGCAGATGTGTGCTTTCTTATTGAATATTTATATATGCTCTGTTAAATAGTTTTACTGCATGTCATCTTCAAAGAGAAATCAAAGGTTATGTTTTACTCTCAGCCACAGAAGAATTTGTAATAGTGTTTGTGCATGTTCATCTCATTGCAAGAAGGCAAGGGGGGCATTTACAGAGCCATGAACAAATAGAAAATATCAACATCTTAACATCAACATTTAAGTAGCATTTGATAATTTCACTATTGGATTTGGCAATTAGTTTAATTTTTTTTTTTTTTTTGGAGTGACCTTCAACAGTCTTTATGCTGTTCATTGCAAATCAGGACGAAAGGGATTGTCATTAGTCAGGAAATAATGCAAGCATTACTGATAGAATAGAGATATTATATGTATAAGGTAAATTCTTTGATAATGATTTTATTATAGAAATGCATTGAAAATCAGGAAGAAAGGAATTGTCAGTAGTTACACATTAATGCAAGCCTTAGTGCTTAATAGTATTGACAGAATATGGATATAATTATATGCATAATGTAAATGCACTGGCATGATTAAGAATGCATTGAAAATCAATGAGAAAGGCATTGTCAGTGGTCATGAATGAATGCAAGTGTTACTGAGAGTTTTTAGTTTCTGATGAAGACTAAATCGTGCTCTCATCATCATTTCTCCCAAATTATCTTTTTCTCTTCATTCAGTTGATTGATTCTTCAGACAGTTTCTAATGATCCTTTCTCCACATGTCTCCACGTCCTTAGATCGGCTTTAAATAACCCATGAGGGGTTGATAAGCCATAAAACAATGTCCTTGGCTAGGATTTAAATAGACTACTCTATGTTAATTGCATGAAACTGTAATGATTCCTCTTGCTTCAACTGCTAACAGCACTTTTTTTCTTTCTGTTTCATAACCACCAAGGTTTTCTTTGTTGAAAAAAAAAAGTTTATTTATGCATGTTTTGCCGTAATCAGTACTAAATTTGTACATATAACTCTTTCTAATAAAACATTCTTTTGGTGAAAGTAAATAAATTCCTTGATATGGTGATGAAAAAGCATAGCATTTCAGTTGACAGGTTCATGGAAATGGTAAATAGGCATTCTTTTATGCTTTAATTGACATGTGTAGGCAGTGCAATGGATAGTGGCTCAAGATGAGAACTTGGAGAGCTGAGTTCACATTCCAGTCGAGTTTCATTGCATTCACTTTTGTACTTTTTTACCTTTAGAAAAATTATGAATCTCCTCAGCTATCGATTAAATAATAGGGCAGACTGGGCTTTTCAACTTTGGATGGCATCCAGTCAAAGAGAAAGACAACTCTGAATTCAAAAACCATATGTAGCCCTGGCAAAGCATATCCAGTGCAGGATTGTGGAATTTACAATGACTCGATGATCCCAGCCTTGATTGATTGGTATACTTTAAGTACTGCAAACTGTTATTCTAATCTTGATTATTATAAATGTTATAATAGGCATGATGTTTCTGCCAAGTATGTGCTGGCCATCATCAGGTGTTCATTGTTTTTTCTTGGCTTATAGAAATATCTATTGATTATTGTTATTTTGTCCTTGTGATGCCAGTTATTGTTCATTCCTGCTGAACCAGTTTTAAGTGCCTGATCCACTAGATGACAGTGACACATGTTTAATCAACTCCTATATCCACTATGCCATCATCCTGGAAGAAATCAGTGATGCATTCGTACTACTTTTTGATAATTCTGTATTTCAGTTTTTTATATCTACCCACCCCCAGATTAAATAGAGAGTTCAGTCTGAAATTCCCCAAAGTTTACCCAGATTGATAGACACCTGAAGAAGGCCAGAGGGCACAATAGCTGAAACGTTGAAGTAATAACAAGACATAGTTGTCCAACTGTAAATAGTGTAGGTAACAACTTACCAATTCCATTTTCTGCATTAGTAACCACTAGTCCAACCACACCTGGCTTACAGCCATATCTCATTGAAAGACATGTTCTGGTACAATCACTGAAGTTAAGCAACATTGTGCCTGGTCAGTACTTAGATGAGTGACCACTTGGAAATACCAGGTACTGCAAGCTTGGATGTGTGCATGGTATAATGGATAATGGCTTGAAATTGTTAATCAGAGAACCAAGTTCCAATTCCCATTGGGTTTGTTATATTTACTTACACACAAATACCCTTGGGAAAGGTATGAATTCACCTCTTCTCCCTCAACTGTGGGTAAATTAGTAAGACTTGTGTCACTAAAACCATTAGTATCTCCCCCCCCAAAAAAAAATGGGAACAAAATATTTACATTTTGGCATTAAATGACTCATAGAGTTTGATATGCAGCTAATCAAAAACAACCAGATCAACCACACCTCTTACGATAGTTGTATAAGTACTTCTAAACTTACTACCAAAACATTGTGGAAAACCTTTTTCTGCTGATGGCTGTGTATTGAGTTTAAAATACCATTCAGTCTTTTCTCAGCTGCAAGCATGCTGTCTTCACACTGTTCACTTTTAAGTTTTAAAAAGCCAAGACGATGAGTTACCTTTGGCAATTTTTTGTTTAGTTTTGATATTTTTTTAAAAATTTGTTTGGATTCTGTAAACTGTTTTTTTTTTCCTGTTTATTTTTATTTTTTATTTTTGCATGAGTACAGGTGCTCTTTTCAATAACCAGTCACTTTTGAATAACATTTCAATTCATTTGTTTGCCATGTGTGAACGCAAACTTTCTCTCTTGCAAAATGATTCCCTTGAATGAAAAACTTATATAACCAATCTTCTTTTTTCAGCTTCTCCTTAGAAACTTGAATGTATAATGAGAATTTTATCATGGTGCCATTTACATAGATACACTTTATTCAAAGCAATATCCACATCTCTGTTTTTATTGTAAGGGGGTGCTGAAAAGTTCTCAGTCTGACCCACTTCGCAAGATCTGATCAAATGACCAAACATCAGAATTTGTTTTTGCTAATTTAGTGAATACTAAACACTTCAGATACCTTGGCGTATGAATCAGATATATAACAATAAGTATTGGAGAAAAAGAAATTAAACATAGAATAGTCTCTGCCAGAAATAGTTTTACTCAAAACCTGAAATTGCTACGAAACCAAAACATTAAACTGAAAACTTGGCTCATGATCTTAAATAGTCTTGTCAGGCCAAGACTTTCGTTTGGATGGCATCATGCCAAGCCTGTTCAGAAATATCTAAACTGTCAGCCATATACAACCATTTCCTAAGATCAATGGTGAAAAAAGGCTTTGAGTGAGTAAAGCCTGAGAGTTTTGGCAAAGATCATCCTTCTTTGGGCATTGTGGACTGGCGATACAGAATCATAAACAAAGAATTGTACTAAATAACAGAAACCACATCACTTGAGGACTACCAACAGCAGCAACAAATAAAACGGATAGCACATGGAACTCAAAGAGAAAATAATGATATAATCAAGATGTTAACATTTCACATCACTTCAAATAAAAGATTAGGAAGGAAACACCTATCAATACTGGGAAGAGTGATAAAAGCCACTAGACTTGAGAAACCTGTTTTCCTGAAAAGTGTTTTAAGAAAAGATTTTATAAATTTCAACTAAAAACAGTACTGGCTGCTCGGTCAATGAATGCCAAATGCCAAACATTACCATTTTTGTTTTTTGTAGATTTCTAATTGCTTCTTGATTGGGTCAAGAATTCTTCCTCAGCACCCTCTCGTATAATGTTTTGCTTAGTGCATTCTTTGACCTTTCTAATATACTTTTAATGCTATCTTGCTAATGGACCTACTTGGACTATCATTGCCTGAGGATAATGGATTATGTTACTGTATGAACTGTTTTCACTTTGTGAAACCATTATTCTACCCTAAAACCAACATACAGTGGTATGTTAAAAATAAAACTTGAATATGTCATGTAAATTTAATGCCATTTTTAACATGATAATTGTCATGCTCTTAATCTTTTTTCCTTTTCTTTTTTCTTCTTCTTTTCTTTTTCTTTTTCACTTACTATTTCATTTTCTTTATCTTTTTCAGCTCTTCTCCTGTCCATGCCAAATATGACCTACTGGTGTGGTTTGAGATTTGTGAACTGGCACCAAATGGAGAGTAAGTATGCATGCTTATATATATATATACCAAACCAAATCTGTGTTTGTACAAGGGCTGCCTGTTATAGTCCCTTTATTAACAACATTGAACATTGTAGGGTAACACATTGCTTACAACATAGGGATATTCAAAATGGTCTCCACCTGTTACAACATCTTTCTACTGCCTTTAAACCTGACTGTCAAATCTGCTTTGGAAAAAAACTGTTCCAGGCAATCTGTTGTCCACTACTGGCCTTTCTCCTCCCAAGCAGTTTGTCTTCAACACTGGTTTCATCTTCTCTAAACTGTTTCATTCATTTTTGCACTCTCATCAATTGTTGTCTTGCCACAACATTTCTGGGCCTTCTGTAGATGTCAGTGGCTGTACGTTCTTTTTTGGTCAAGAACTTATTAACAGCTCTTTGCTTCAGCTTATACAACACCTGAGAAAAACCCACAGAAGCTATGTCAATCATGCAGTGACAATTGCTCCATTTGCTGTCAAAGTTGGCATTCAGACAAATAAGAGAGGAACAGCGGGAAGAAAGGACAGAGTGCAAAGGACAACACCAGCACTTATAGAGCCAGACACGTCTTTCACATGCAGCAATAGCAAAAGAGCCTGCAATTTTAAGATCACCGAAGTTAAGCAATGTTGAGCCTGGTCAGTACCTAGATGGGTAACTGCTTGGGAATATCAGGTGCTGTAAGCCTGGATGTGCAGGTGATGTAATGAATAATGGCTTGGAACTGGAAATCGGAGAGCTGAGTTTCAATTCCAGTCAGGTTCGTTATATTCATTTATGCATAAATACCAATGGAAAAACAGGAATCTATCTCTTCTCCCACCAGCTATGGGTTAAATAATAGGACTTCTATCATTAAAATCATTATCTCAAAAAAAAAGTTTTACAATCCAAAAATATTTTCTGGCTTTAAATAACCTGAAAAAGGTTGATAAGCTGTAAAAAAAACAAAACAAAGTAAAAAGTATCCATGAAAAGCATTTCTCAGGAATTAATATTTGGTTAAGAAATGGGGTTTATGTTCATAGTCTCCACTCTTCATATAATTATCAGGTCATCCCATAAGTTCTATCTGAATTTTGAATAAAGAAAACAAGTGACCAAATGTTACATTTAATTACAGATTCAATCAACAATGTATTTTCCCTGATTATCTATGACTTCCTTCCATCTATTAACAAGCTTACTAATTCCATTACTGTAAAATTCTTTTGGCTTTGATTCGAAGAACTCACAAATGTCAGTTTTAACCTCTTCCTGTGTTACAAAAGCTGTTTCTTCCAAATGATTATGTAAACTACGAAACAATTGGTAGTCTGAAGGAGCAAGGTCGGGAGAATAAGGTGGATGAGGAATTTTCTCCCAACCAAGTTCTTCGATCTTTTGTGACGTGATTCTTGCTGTGTGTGGTCGCGCATTGTCCTGATGAAACATCACCTGTTTTCGATTCACTAGAGCAGGTCTTTTTTTCCTCAAAGCTTGGTTTAAACGCTCTAATTGTTGACAGTATATTTGCGCATTAATTGTTGCATTAGGTGGTAAGAATTCAAAGTGGATTATTCCTTGGCAATCCCACCAGATTGAAAGAAGAACCTTTTGCCCATGAAGTTCCCTTCTTGGATGTGGCTGGGGTCCTTCCCCTTTACCAAGCCACTGTATACATCGCTTAACATATCAATAAAAGTTCCATTTTTCATCGCCAGTCACAAGTCTATCCAAAAAAGGTGAAACAAGTTGGCGAGAATGGAGGGAAGAACAGATGTCAACTCGGGATTTGAGGTTGTTTTCAGGCAATTCATGAGGCACCCATTTTCCAAGTTTAGGAACTGTTCCAAGTTGTTGAAGATGACGATGAACAGTTGTATGGTTTGAACTGAGAACCACTGCCAATTCCTCAACTGATAAAGCAGGATTTTCTTCAAGGGCTGCTTCAAGAAGCTTTTCATCAAACTCAACTGGACGTCCAGTTCGATCTTCATCTTCAAGTGTGAAATCTCCACCTCTGAATTTTGCAAACCATCTTCTGCAAGTTCTTTCATTCACACATTACTCTCCATAAACTGAGTGAATGTTTCTAGCCGCTTCGGCTGCTGAGTTTTCTTTCTTGAACTCATAAAGTATTATGTGCCTCAAATGATTCTTGGGTACTTCCATGTTAGCAGGGTTTTAATCAAACAAAATTTAATTTTATTGTTCTCTGAAATAAAATTTGATCAGTTTAAATGCATCTAAGCATAAAAATAATGTTCAGCTCCATTAGACATTATAAAATACTCTTTAAATTTTGTTTATTTTAACAAAAAGTTAAAATTCAGACAGAACTTATGGGATGACCTACTAAATTAGACATTAACTACAGATAGAGAGTCATGTTCTTAAACAGCCTCGTCAGTAAATCTTTATTATCATCAAAAAAGCTTTTATAATTCAAAAATATTTTCTGGCTTTTAAATAACCTGCAAAAAGTTGATAAGCCATAAAAAATAAATTAATCAGTGTATCACTCACAAGTCTTAGATGCAAAAAAATACTGTCACAAGATAAAATACTAGATCAAAAGGTAATATTGGAGTCTGTTATCTTCTCAGTGGGAGACTAAATTAAAACTGACAGGACAAAGAACAGGGAATGCTATTTATTTAGGCAGATCAGTTCAGTGAGCAGAGAAGAGAAACAGAAAAGTGGTGCCATATTCACCCAGAGCTAATCTTGTCATTTTCTTACTGTTTGCTTGTATTTTGAAAATAACCTGTAAAAGGTCGATAAAACATAAAATACAAATCAGTCAATCAAAGATCATATGGCACAACCATCTTAGGTACTGTAATTCAACCACAGACCAGACAAACTACCGGTGCATTCTCCATTCTCTTAGGAGACAGGAGGAGGCCAACAAAGTGACTGAAAGTTCTTTTAATTTGTGGAGAAATGCCAGAGGGTCTTACTAATATTTATTGGAAAATTTGGAACACTTTGAAATACAGGAACAGAATCGGATATATAAACAAATGTTTATTTTGTCAACTTCAATATGGCCGAGTCCTTTATAATTCTGACTGACAAAAGTTTGTTTGTCTTTGTAGTTGTTAGTTTATGAGTTAAACTTTGATAGTAGTCATCATCTTGTTGGCAGCTGTCAGAAGTGTTGTTACTTTGGAAACATGTTACAGTGCAAAATCTGCTGATTATATTGGCCCTTAAAAGGGGCGGAAAAATGTCTTAAGCAGATGACAGCTTAGTTCTTCACTTGTCTTCAGACTACTTGGCGCAAAGCTTGATTTCAGCTAACTTCAAAAGTCTCTTTGTTCTTTTGAATGGCCAAAATTTATTTATTTTCTAACGTACCTGTCTTTTCCTTTTTTTATAACGGAAGTTATGCATGGAGCCTCTTTTGTTTTGGTTGATTTCTAGTCACAATAACTAAACCCTAGACCAGCAAACTTCAGTTTCTTAGCAGTTGTTCAGTCTTTTTATCTTCTTCCTCTTTTATATGAGAGTTGTCTTCTCATTAGTTGAGTGAGATATATATATATATATATATATATATAGAGAGAGAGAGAGAGAGAGATATGGGTTTTAAGGAAATCAAAGGCCTTATTTTAATTTTAATTTTTTTTTAATATTTTACTTACATATTTTTTTTGTTTACATTTGGGCATCCCACAAATTTTATCATAAACTGTATTCTGAAACTTGGTGAAAGAAAACCAATGTATTTGGTATACAACCTGTGAAAGCTTAATTGTTCCAAATGCTGTAAAGATGTTTAAGTATTTAAAAAAAAATGTTTAAAATCTTAAAGTATCAACACCATCAACAAATTGTCTTGAGTCACAATTAGCATCACTGCAATGTTTAGAAGACTGGAAATTTGAAAAAGTTCTTCAAAAGTATTCACATGATGTTTCATCATGGATGCCATTATTTTTAAAATAACAGAATTTTTTTGCAACATGCTGATATCCTCACAATATTTCAATATTTAGTATTGTTGAAGTTATCACAAACATTTTTTGTTGAGATTTACAAACTCTGCATTCCATTCAATTTTGCAAAACAATCAATGAAATTTTCAATAATCTGACTTATTTTGACAAAAATCCTACTTCATGGTTTAATAATTTCTTTATTTTAATTTTACAGGACTTCATGGTCAACAAAATTTTTTAAACAAATTTCTTTTTTTTCTTTTTAACAGTGAAGAATAAATTCTTAGGATTTCTTACTCTTGAGTGTACAACATACTACTAACCATCCATAAATATTTCTTTCTGAATCCAAATTCCAACTTTTTGAAGCATTTGGCCCTGTGATTTGTTTATAGTTCTTGCAAACGCACGGCAAACTGGAAACTGGATTCTTGTATATAAAAACTTAAAGAAAAGTTATGCAAAAAACAATATTGCATTTTTATTAAATAAGTATTTGTTATTTTTATCATTAAATTGTTTTTAAAATGGTATATATATATATATATATACAATTAAGTAATTCGTTGAGTCTGAAAGAAACCTCAACAGAATGCAGAAAGCATTGGACGGCCGTTTTGTCCTATATTTGGGACTCATCAGCAGTGCACATCTACTACTGAGAATTGAAACCCTGACAGTTGAGTTATCAAGCAAACGTCATACCAACTGTTCCAACAGGCCTTGGTGACAAAGAGGTAGCAAATCAGACTCAACCATCACACCATATATATATATATATATATATATATATATATATATATATATATATATATATATTGTGTGATGAATAAATTGTTGTGTAAATTATGCAAAAATGAAAATAACACTGACATCTCATTTTAACAGATGTATTTACCAAAATTACTCAAAAATATCTTGAAATATTAAAGAGTATTCAATAAAATCACCATTGGCTTCAACCATGGCCTCTAGATGACTTTGAAATCTCCTGCTTTTCTTCTGGGGGGTCTCCTTGTTTAAGTTGGTGAATGCTGCCATAATCCTTACATTCAGACGTAGGATCTTCCAACAGCCACCCTCTTAACCCAGGCCAGTAGTACCTTCTCAAGGCACTTGATATAGGCCTCCATGCTGTGGGAAGATGAATGGAGACACACCAAAACACCTTCGTAATCATCATTTTTCTCACCCAACTCTTTCTGAATCCTCTGCACTATCCTCAGATTGACACCCCAAAATTCTGAAATGTTCATATTGGGGCTTCCAGTGTGAATGCCAAGCAGTACAGAATTCTGTTTCCAAATTACTGAGTGAATTACATCATAGTGCTCTTTTTCTCACAGACGGTGCCCAACAGACCCTACTATACTATGCAGTTGACAAAATCAAAAACAAACAATGGGCATGCATGAAATTAAAAATATAAAATAGTGACAAGTTACTCATTGCACCCTGTATATATGTTATTTTTAATCTTTTATATATATATATATATATATATATAGATTTGAGTTGGATATGAGTGTGGGTTTAGTTAAAGATTTGGGATGGATATGGGATTAGTATTTAAAAGGTAAAACAAAGATGTAAACAATGTAATAAAGATACCAGCTTACCTCGGTATGGATTCCGGAAATAAAAAAATGGATGTAGTAATAAGACACCATTATATAGAAGTGGAGTGTGAAAAGCCCTGTTTTCATTGGCTGACGCTGACTGACATGTGTCAATAAGAACGGTCGAAGTCCAGCCTTACTATTTCGGTAATTACTGTTTTTTGCAATGTCGCGGTGCGTAGCACGACGCTTTCAAGGAGGCGGCCTGTTTCACCTAGAATCAGGTCGGGGTTGCTGTTGGAGCCGATATGATGCGAAACCCAAAATCGGCGATGAGAACAGTGCATCACTGAAGACCACCCTTGATGCATCTAAAATGTATGACTTAACTATATATATATATATATATATATATATATATATATATATATATATTTAAAGACATTTATATTATGTTTAACGTTCTTTTTATAGATACAAGTATTTAAGCAAATGCTCTGTTTTATAATAAACAGTATTAAATAACATTTACCGGCCTGAATGTCCGAGAAATTTTCATAGAAAATTCCGACAGGAATCGAACCTGTATCCTATACGGAACCATCATTTCGCGTGATGTGCCTTAACCTTTCGGCCACAGAGCAGCGTCTGGTTAGCAAGGTCGATTTTACTATCTTTAAACTTAAATCTTCCATGAATCTCTTCTATTCATATCTGCTCTAGCGTATCAAATGTAAACAAATGACGTCATATATTTTAGAATTGGACATAGTCCGACAATTTGTCGGACTATGTCCAATTCTAAAATATATATATATATATATATATATATATATAATAATAATATTGATATATATATATATAATAATATTGATATATATATATATATATATATATATATATATAATAATAATATTGATATATATATATAATAATAATATTGATATATATATATATAATAATATTGATATATATATATATATATATATATATAATAATAATATTGATATATATATATATAATAATATTGATATATATATATATATATATATATATAATAATAATATTGATATATATATATATATATATATATATAATAATGATATTGATATATATATATATATAATAATAATATTGATATATATATATATAATGATATTGATATATATATATATATATAATAATAATATTGATATATATATATATAATGATATTGATATATATATATATATATATAATAATATTGATATATATATATATAATAATATTGATATATAATAATAATATTGATATATATATATATAATAATATTGATATATATATATATATATATATATATATATATATATATAAAATTAATACAAATAAAGTTTGTCACTTCGCTGATTGATGGTTATCTTCAGCATCCTGATATTTGTTAAAAAGAAAAAATTTAACATCATTATTTAAAATTGGTGTTAACTAATAGTGAAGATAGAGAATACAATCAGTTCATAATTATAAAAATATAACCCTGTCTCATCATTTCTAGCCAGAAGGAAAAAAAATTAAGTTACTAGATTATATATATATATATATATATATATATATATATATATATATATATATATATATATATATAGATTATATTTGAATGAAAGCAGAAATTATGACCCATTGTATTCATACTAAAAAGTTCCTTTTGAGTTCATATGAAGTGGGATGAAAAGAAAGTATGTATATTTTATTTAATCTGCCACCAATACATTTCCAATACACTTGCTTTTCTCCTTCTCCTCCTCTTCCACACTTTCTAGCATACCTCACATCATGCACTCATTCATTTATTTATTTTTTTAAAATTAACATTCATAAATTTTTTTTAAATTTTCTTTTTTTGTTTTATTTAAATAAAGCATTAGAAAATCAATTGACCAAATATGCCTGAAGATACTGAAAGGTTGAAACCAAGGTATTGGAACCAGATGATCTCATAAATTTTTATACTTATGCATTTGCTAAGGTTAGCTTAATGTGGCAAAACATCAAGAATTCATGGCAGCCAGTTGTATTGTACTAATTATCATAATCATAACCCGTTACTTTTTCAGTATGAACATCCATGGTGGGCACTAATCTATTCATATGAACTTTACAGCTATCTTTTAAATACAATATCCCCTACATCTTCTTTTCAGATATGTACCCACAGTTGTGGACCACTCGGACGATCTTCCTTGTGCTGGCACCTATTTACTCCACCAAGGCATACAGCGACGTATTGCCATTACCATTGTCCATGAAAAAGGTCCAGACCTGATTTGGAGAGATATCAAAGAACTTGTAGTTGGTAAGCTTCTTTTTTTTTTTTCTTTTTTTTTTTTAATGCCATATCCCTTCAAGATTCCTTTTCTTTATTATCTCTGAATTACTCTGGCATTCTTGGGAAAGACAGTGGTATGGTTTCTTGTTGCTTTCTCTGTTATTTTTGAATTCTGTTTTCCTTTTAGAATATTTGTAATCATGACGGTTTCCTTTTTTTATTATCTGTGAATTGCCATATCTTCTTGGGAACGATAGTGGAGTGGTTTCCCTTTAGCATGCATGTGATCGTGACTCTCCACAGATTCCTTTTCTTTCTTATTGGTGAATTGCCATGCATTCTTGGGAAAGAGGGTGAGGGGATTTCCTTTTACCTTTTCCATGGTTTGGAATTCAGTTTTACTTTCCCCTTTAGGATGTATGCAATCATGGCTCTCCACAGATTCTTTTTCATTATTATCTGTGAATTACCATGCATTCTTTGGAAAGATAGTGGAGTGATGGTTTTGAATTCTGTTTTCCTTAGACTGGTTGCCAGGCACAGCTATAGAGCCCAGTCTACCCTGCAATTTAATTCATAGCTTGGGAGGAAAACAGATGGCCTCATATTTTTCCTAAGGTCATTAGTATGAAAGGTTTAAATAGCAGAGCAAACTGAGCCCTCTATAGCTGTGGTTTGCTGACCATTTTTTATCATTTTATACTTGATACAACAAAATAATCATTTTCTAATGAAACACAAATAAATGTCACCTTCAGTAACCTCTGTTTGATGTTATGTTGCTTCCTATTTGTAGAATATATAATTATTTATATTTATTATGATATTTATAATTATGTAAAGTGCTAATCATCACTAGATTTAATTATTAATTCCTTATTAAAAAGAAGGGAAACAACCCAGTAATTAACAGTATACTTAAAGTTATCTTCCTTGAACAAGGTTTTTTTTCCTAATACTTGATTCAAAATTACTTGGAAACCAGTAGCTTAATTAAGTTTTGTGTTAAAAACATTGCACTATGATATTCCATTCTTTCTCTATTTTAGTAACAAACATTATTTTATAGGTATTTACTGATGATAAAAACTGGATTTATTACAAAAATCCAAAATTTAAAAAAATTATCTGGGATTGAATCACAGTCTTCAACATTTAAATAATTCCTTTTGGGATAAGAAAATACTTTGTGTTTTGTAAAATTCAATTTTTTACTATGATTTGCTAGAACCTAAACTGGTATTACACTCTACTCTCAAAAGCAGTGTTTTTATTTCCTCCAAAATTTATCATGACCCTTCCAAAAGTATTGTTGATTCCTTGAGAAAGACACCATGACTTTTCCAAAAATCTTTTTGAGTTATCTAGAAAATCAACATGAGCTTTCTAGATGACTTTTTGATTTCTCCAAGATGTCATAACTTTTCAGAATTCCTCTTGATTTTGCATGATAGATATCATGAGCTTTCCAGATGTTTTTTATTTCTCCAGAAAGTCATCATGACTTTTCCAGAAGTCCTTTAGATTTCTCCAGAACTTCATCATGATCTTTCCAGAAGTTCTTTAGATTTATCCAGAATGTCATCATGACCTTTCCACAAGTCTTTTTGATTTCTCCAGAAAGTCATCATGATCTTCCCAGAAGTCCTTTTGATTTCTTGAGAAAGATATCATGACTTTTTCAGAAGTCCTTTAGATTTATCCAGAAAGTCATCATGACCTTTCCCCAAGTCTTTTTTGATTTCTCCAGAAAGTCATCATGATCTTCCCAGAAGTCCTTTTGATTTCTTGAGAAAGATATCATGACTTTTCCAGAAGTCCTTTAGATTTATCCAGAAAGTCATCATGACCTTTCCCCAAGTCTTTTTTGATTTCTAAGCCAAGTTCTGATTTACATGACCATGTAGATATGGATTTTATTATCTGAGAGTTTAGACAGTAACTTTTGTTTTCTCTGTAATTACAGGACGCATCAGAAATACGTTAGATTATCGGGATGTTGACAGTGAGAACACTGTTCTCTCTTTGAGTCTCTTCCCTGCACACTATGTACAGCAACCAAATGATGACAGGTAAGAGGGATTTTTTTTGTTTTGTTTTCACAGGTGGGCGTAACCTTATACTTTGAAACAGTTTTTATTTATATATTTTCTGTATTTATGTTTAAGCAATTTTTGGAAATTATGTTTTTTGTTTGTTTACATAATGACTAGACTTTTGTAAAATTTCATCAATTTTTAAAAATATATTTTAGAGAATCATCCTGTTTCAATTCTGCACATTTAGATTTGAGTTAAACTGTTCATTTTTAAACATTTATCTGACTTCATATTATGAATAGACCTTTATTAAATCCTAGGTTGTTTGTCTCCATTATATATTGTAATATCTTCAGACAGTAACTTACAACCACATCAGGTACCTTTTTCTGTCCCATAATAATTGGTACATTTGCTTAGTTTTCTTTAGATCACTGGTAACACTTATTAATAAATATTGCAACCTCTGTCCCATAATCGTCGGTACATTTTCCTAGTTTTCTTTAGATTACTGGCAACACTTATTAATAAATATTATTATATAATCCCATTGGTACATTTGCCTAAAATATATGGAATAGATACTATGTTTTATTTTTTGTCTCTCTTTCTTCTAGAATATTCTTCAGATTTGAAGCTGCCTGGGACAGCTCTCTCCATAACTCTCCCCTCCTGAACAGGGTAACGCCATACGGTGAAAAGATCTTCATGACCCTGTCTGCATATTTGGAGGTAAGAACATTTTTCCTTGCAGATAATTAAACTAGCAAAACTGTTTTAAATTTTAGCTGCTAAGCGCTAATTTCGTCCCATGTTAATGTTCTTGAGAAAGGCATTAACTCAAGATCTCCTGACATACAAGCACACACACCAGATTAAATGAATGGTTACTATGATTACTATCACTGCAGATGTTATCATGCTACCATACAATCAAAAATACAGAGTGTGCCAAAATTCATTATCACTTCTATAGGAGTACCTTTATCTGAGGAAGTGTGAGTGTTGTAATAGTGACTGGGAAAGAGACATTAGAGAGCCAATTTTGAATTCCAGTCGTGTTTGATACATTCTTTTGTGCACAAACACCGTGTATCCATCTGTTCTCTTCCTCCAACATGTATTGAATATTACTGCCATATCACATCTGGCACTTTTGCTATTATTTAGAGATGCTGGATAAAAATATAAGGAAGAATCTGCAATGTTATTGGTCCTGACCTGGCATTTCAGCTCTGGACACTTTCCGTAACTTAGCTTTCCAGTGCCTTTTCTATAAATATTTTCATGGCAATTGTTCGGATGAACACTTTCCATGCAGTTCAGCTGGCTAGATGTAGCCGTAAATTCTATGTTGACAGTTTCTTTTCTTGCACTTCTCGCTTGTGGAACTCCCTTCCGGCTCCATGCTTTCCAGCCAACTTTAATCTCCAAAAATTTAAATGCAATGTCAATCGCTATCTACTGTCCTCCCGATTACTCTTTTCTCTTCCTGCTCATTAGTAATGTTTCTATTCCTAATTCTTTCACGCCCTCTAACCTCTTGTGTCTTAATGGCTTCACTGCCTTGCTTGGGGTGAAATGGATTTAAAAATAAATAGAGATAAACTAGTGAGAGTCGTGCAATATTTCATATGTAGGGAAGAGGTTGTAGAGTGGAAAATAATTCATCACCCACAAGGATGCAGAGACACTTTTGAACTCTATCAAGACTGGAAAGTGAAAACTAGTCAGCTCCTGCCCATATATGGCAGCATTACTTCATTTTCAGCCTGATTTGCCTCTTCTAAACGTAGAGGATAGCAGGAGGAGTGAAATACTTACTGGAGCAGTACAAGGAACTGTCCCTTTTCTCAACGGCAATGGATTGTATGTATAAGTTCCACTTGAGGCTAGGTTTAAGCTTAAGTCCCAATAGGCAGTCAAATCATAGGACTTCCCTGTTCATTACAATAGGCAAAAATTCAGGGTCTGCTTTGTGATAATAGAAGGTCACTAAGTTTTGTTTTTTTTGTTTTTTTTAAGCGTATCACCCCAAGCAAGGCTGGAGGCCACTATCACGCAAGGGGTTAAAGAAGGGTTGGAGGAAGAGCAGATAGGAGTGGTAAAGGAGAGGATGTGGAAAAAGAGAAAGACAGTGGGTCAATCGAGGCAAGGGGGTTACAGAAGATTTGGAGCGAGAGCAGATAGGAATGAAAAATGAAAGGATGTGGAGAAGGGAAGTGGATAGATCAAGGCAACTGGAGATGTCGATTGACGCTACACTTAAACCGTTGGAGATTGTTTACGAGCCTTCTCTGCAAGTTATTATTTTGTTTTATCAGTTCACCCCAAGCAAGGTTCTAAACTCACTAAGATGCAAGGGGTTACTGATAGAGAAAGGAAACTTGAGAAAACATTGCTGAGGAGATAGAACAATAAAAATGACAGGATTCAAGAAGAGAAAAGACAATCCCGTTGTGTTTAAATTTTTAAAGATTGTAGTTGATAGGAAAGCTAGAAACCAGAGGAGATTTCCACAAGTGAAAAGTGCAAGAGAAGGAACCATTAGTATAAAACTTAAACTTAGTAATTTCAACAGTAAAATGAAACCTAGCTGCCAATCTAGTACTATGCTTAAATTCATGAACTTAAGGTAGCAAAGAGGAAAGCTCATCAAAATGATTGCTATAAGAGTATTCATAGAAATGGCAAAGGGCGGGGGAAAAAATGACTGAAGCTGAGATGCCATGTCAGGACCGATAAAATTGCAGATTCTTCTTTGGATTTTGTAAGGAATCTCTAGATACATATCAGAAGTACTGGAGTAGATGTGGCAATAATGCATGGACAAACAAATAGACTTACAAATGTGCATGATAGATTCGGATGAGAAAAGTTATCTAGCTCAATACAGTGAACGAAGTTTCTTTGCCGCAGACTTAGTAATTGACTCAATATATTTGTTTCAATTCATATCAGGGGAAATTGTTAGAGAAGGCACAATGATTTAATTCAGTGTTGTGGTAATGCAACAACACTTTCAGCTGGATATGTGAGTGGTGTAATGAATAGCAGGTCAGAATGAGAAATCATGGAGCCGAGTTCAAATTCCAGTTGGGTTCATACATTCACTTATGTGCAAATAACCTTGAGGAAGGTATGAATCCATATTCTCCTCTCAGCTATGGGTTAAATAGTAGGACTTGTATCTGGAAAAATCATTGTTATTCTCAAAAAATTGTTAATGCAATATTCACTCGAAAGAAGAAAAAAAAATTATTCTGAAAATACAAAATATGTTTTGGGTTTAAATAATCCACAATGGGGTTGATAAACCATAAAAAAATCTCTGAAAGTACAAGTCATATCAACTCAATTATAAACAACAATGATTGGCAGACAGAAAGTACAATGACATAACATAAACTTAATAAAAACAATGCCTTTTGTTTGTTTCTTCTAGGTGGAGAACTGTGCCCAGCCTGCCTACATCACAAAAGACTTATGTTTGGTTATCCACGCCCGGGACGGAAAACTTACTGCTCCACGGTAAGTTCTGTTGCTATTCTCCTTGCCATTTGCATTTATTTCTCCTTACTGACCACTGTTTTTTTTGGGGGGGGTTGTGTTTTGTATCCATCTCAAAATTGCCTAATTTATCACAAAAGTCTAATGTACCTGAAAGGTTACAATATTATAAAGAATCACGGCCTTTCCGTAACACTTTGCTTACTGTCAATGCCTCAAAGCCTATCAAAAATAATTCATCAGATGAGGTCCAAGAGAGGAGGGTTATTGAAAATTTACTTAAGCACAACGGCAAAATTTATCCTGTTTCTTGTGTAAATCACTTTAATCCCTTTAGTGATTACACATTTTGTACGTACAGAATATTTAATATTAGAAGTACTGACAAGAATTAATTCTTAATGGATTATCCCAAGTATTTTACACCTTAATGGATTATATCATATATTAATCCTTAAATAGATTATCCTAAGTATTTAACTCTTAATGGAGTACATTGAGTACATGAACTCCTTAATGCATTATCCCAAATATTTAACTCTTTAAAGGATTAAATCATGCACATTTAATCTCTTAATGGATTATCTCAAATATTTAATCCTTTAATGGATTATTCTAAGTATTTCACTCTTTAGTGGATTATGCTCAGATAGCTAAACCATTAATAGATTATCCCAAGTATTTAAACCCTTAATGAATTATATCAGGTACTTAACCCCATAATGGATTATCCTAAGTATTTCACTCTTTAGTGGATTATGCTCAGATAGCTAAACCATTAATAGATTATCCCAAGTATTTAAACCCTTAATGAATTATACATGAATTATCTCATCTCAACCCCTGAATGAGTTATGCTGAATATTTCTAACTCCTTAATAGATTATGCTGAGTACTTACAGCCTTTAATGGAATATGCTGAATATTTATAATCCTGTAAGTAGAGGCATTTCTCAATACTTTATTCTTTTCAGAATATCAGAAGCTAATTTCTTAAGAAAATAGCTATTCATTTTGAACTGAATCAGCATTTTAAAGCAGGGGTTCCCAACCTTTTTTGAGTCATCACCCACTTTCACATGGAAAAATTTCCAATGACCACCTGTGTAGCAAATATTCAAAAGCATAGCAAAATCGTTTGCTAAATGTTTGTTACTGGTTTATAAACTATGATGCAGTAAAAAATACTAAAGGGAGGTAACAAATAATGCTGACTTACACAGAAGCTGTTACTACTACTGTATTAAAGCACAATCGAAAGCAAACTTGATCGTTGAAAACTATATAGAAAATACCAAAATATTCCTTGTTTGCAGGGATATTTATATCTTATCTAGGAATGTGACCAAGTCATTCCCATTTAACCTCTGGTTATTTTTTTGTTCTTTATACAATTTCTTTGCATATCTCCTTTGAATAATCTTTTTGGGTAGCATATGTTGAAATATGTTTTTAATCTTCAAAATTGCCCACCATTTTCTGTTCAGTTGCTCATTGCCCATCCAACAGTTGAAATTGCCTGCCGGTGGGTAAGATCATCCAGTTTTGGAAATCCTGTTTTAGAGCAAGAACAAGTTGATCTCAAATTTTTTATGTTCAGCAGCATCCCTTTATTTAGAACAGTGACAACAATCAGTTAAAATCTTAGCTCTTTCCATTCTAAATCTTGAATTCTTATGGCTGTTATAAATTAGAAGTACTTTTCCACATGCTAGAAAATATTTTAGCTGTATAAGTAAATATATATATTGTATAGATACATGTTTCTTTCCAACAACTTTCTAGCTTTAAGAATTAAATGTGACAAATAACAGATGCTTGACTCAAGAGTTTTGAGTTTTTTTTATTTTTCAAAATTCTATATGTTAAAGAAATTGGCAAACAGTAAGAAAGAACATATTTTCATGCATCTTATATTATATACCATTAATTTATAAACAAAAAATATGCTCCAAAATTAAGTATTGGGTGGAAAAAAATTGATCTGGTAAGTGATTCAAAAATTGATCTGGTAAGGAATTCAAAAATTGATCTGGTAAGGAATTCAAAAATTGATCTGGTAAGGAATTCAAAAATTGATCTGGTAAGGGATTCAAAAATTGATCTGGTAAGGGATTCAAAAATTGATCTGGTAAGGGATTCAAAAATTGATCTGGTAAGGAATTCAAAAATTGATCTGGTAAGGAATTCAAAAATTGATCTGGTAAGGAATTCAAAATTGATCTGTTGATCTGGTAAGGAATTCAAAAATTGATCTGGTAAGGAATTCAAAAATTGATCTGGTAAAGGATTCAAAAATTGACCTGACAAGAGATTAAAAAATTGTAATTAAAAACTCTTGTAGCTTATTATCTATATTATAAATGTTTATTTCTGTCAAAATCTTTTACAGTTTCAGTTTGCTTACACTGTGCTAAAATTACAATTGTATGTCTTTTAGTTCTCATTAGAAAAAAATCATCTAATATTAACTAATGAATAATATTTATCATTGTGAATTAATTTTATTTTTGAAGGTCACCTGATATCATAAACTTCATTATATTCAGATCTTTTTAAAGCTGATATTTAAATTTACACCTATTATTAAACAGGTTGCTCCATTGTAGACTACAAGAAACTACTTCAAAATATTTATGATATTGTGGTTATAACAATACTTAAAATTATAAAAACTTCATTGAAATTATTTATATTCATTTCTTATTGTACATGGAATCAAAATGCTTTTAGTATACTAACAAGAGTGTTAATATGTAATGCATGGGTATTAGTGTCTCTACTCTTTTGTGTTGATAGTTCCTTCAGAGAAGTAACTCTTGTTGCTGAATAGCATAGTAAATAATGTTTAAAGAAAAAATTCTTTACAATGCAGTACTATTTTAAAAATTGACCTAAAAAAGCTAGGCAAAAAGTAATTTTGTTCTGATATGAAGTTTTTTTATCATTAATTATTCTTTACCATCCTAATCTTTGTTGTTTTTATCATGGTATTCAGTTGGTCTGTTCTCTGGCCTTCTTTCAGTAAATATGGCATTCAGGAAATATTTATCTAGAAAGCTAATGTTGAATAGCCAATTGCATCTAATCTTGATATACTTGCTGATGTTTACACAAAATTAGCAATGGGGGTATTTGGGAAATCAACCAGTTTTATTTAGTTATATATATATATATATATAATTATTTATTTAAATATTATAACATAAATATGTTATAAAATCACTACAAAAATAGCCATTTTGTTTCAACACCTCCAGTGTCTTATCAAGGGATGATGTTAAATGTAGAATAAATGGTTTTAAGAATAATAATTGTTGCTTATTGGAATTTATTCCGTATATACCAGTCCTATACTTGGGTATGTATGTATATATATATATATATATATATATATATATATATTACTAATGTTCATCAAATGCAAGGCCCAAGAGCCACTTAAGGTAGAGAGTTACTGAATGAAGTTTGTGGTATGGACATCAGAGGAGGAAGTAGGAAATGAAAATTATAAGGATAATTGACCCTGGACTTATAGAGGTTAAGATTGTAGTGTTTGGGGAAGTATCTACATGAGAGTCTGTTGCAAAAAGTAACAATTCTTGGGAAGAAGCATTCCAAGTGGTATATCCTTTTTACAAATGGAATATGAAGAGAATGAAGGTGACTCAACTCTTTGGCTGTAGCATGGCAAGTCATAACTGTAAAGGGTTGAACAGCTGGAACTAAATAATGTCATCACCTGGGTACCTGTTGCATATGGCACTGCTGAAATTGGTCCAGTCAGTTTATTAAGGAGCATTTTTTGTTGCCATATTTTTACTTTTCTTTTTTTTTTTTCTCATGAAATTCACCTGATCAAAGCTAGAGAATGGATTGGCTAAAACAAAGTGTTAACAACAGTGAGCTTATAAAAGAATTCAGTTGTCCAAACTGTTCAGTGATCCTTCATGAATCTAATAAAGTCAGTATAGGGCATGACATTAGCTGACTATAAAGCCACTACCATTCACAAGTTATCATTGGTAATTTCAGGACACATGAATGACAGTGAGTGTTCAACTGGGCTCAAAGATAGAAGATTTAACAAGCTAAGATCATTGGTAGTTGCAGAACACATTGCCAATTGATTGGCCTTGAAGAGAGATAGATGATTAACAACTTTGGATGGATCATTGTTTATTGCAGAGCATGTTGTTGAGTAATTGGACTTCAAGAGAGATAGAGAATTAATAAGCTTGGATGATTGGTAGTTGCAGAGCACGATGCTGACTGAGTGAGCTTCAAGAGAGAAGATTAAAAAGCTTGGATCATTGGTATTTACAGAGCATGTTGCTGACCAATTGGGCTTGAAGACAAGTTAGAGGATTAACAAGCTTGGATCATTGCTTATTGCTGACTGCTTGGGTTTGAAGAGAGAGGATTAACAAGCTTGGATCATTGCTTATTGCTGACTGCTTGGGTTTGAAGAGAGAGGATTAACAAGCTTGGATCATTGCTTATTGCTGACTGCTTGGGTTTGAAGAGAGAGGATTAACAAGCTTGGATCATTGCTTATTGCTGACTGCTTGGGTTTGAAGAGAGAGGATTAACAAGCTTGGATCATTGCTTATTGCTGACTGCTTGGGTTTGAAGAGAGAGGATTAACAAGCTTGGATCATTGCTTATTGCTGACTGCTTGGGTTTGAAGAGAGAGGATTAACAAGCTTGGATCATTGCTTATTGCTGACTGCTTGGGTTTGAAGAGAGAGGATTAACAAGCTTGGATCATTGCTTATTGCTGACTGCTTGGGTTTGAAGAGAGAGGATTAACAAGCTTGGATCATTGCTTATTGCTGACTGCTTGGGTTTGAAGAGAGAGGATTAACAAGCTTGGATCATTGCTTATTGCTGACTGCTTGGGTTTGAAGAGAGAGGATTAACAAGCTTGGATCATTGGTTATTGCTGACTGCTTGGGTTTGAAGAGAGAGGATTAACAAGCTTGGATCATTGCTTATTGCTGACTGCTTGGGTTTGAAGAGAGAGGATTAACAAGCTTGGATCATTGCTTATTGCTGACTGCTTGGGTTTGAAGAGAGAGGATTAACAAGCTTGGATCATTGCTTATTGCTGACTGCTTGGGTTTGAAGAGAGAGGATTAACAAGCTTGGATCATTGCTTATTGCTGACTGCTTGGGTTTGAAGAGAGAGGATTAACAAGCTTGGATCATTGCTTATTGCTGACTGCTTGGGTTTGAAGAGAGAGGATTAACAAGCTTGGATCATTGCTTATTGCTGACTGCTTGGGTTTGAAGAGAGAGGATTAACAAGCTTGGATTATTGGTTATTGCAGAGCACATTGCTGAGTAATTGGTCTTGAAGAGAGAGAGAAGATTAACAAGTTTGGATAATCGGTAATTGCAGAGCATGTGAGCAACAGTGGGTGAGAGGATTAACAAACTTGGACCATTGGTAGTTGCAGAGTGCATGAGTAATGGTGTATGAGCAACTGGGCTTAAAGAGTGAGGGTTAATAATAAACTAGGAACAGAGTATAGTTGGGAAAAAATAATGTCACTGGGATATATTAATCCTCTACTGTTAGTACCAGAAAAGTATGTAACATCAAGGAAAGAAATGGTATATTGGAGATTTGGTATATTACAAAAGAAACACCTCTAAAAGATAAATGGGCACTGAGTCTGATTGGATGGAAAGGTTCTTGTGAAACATGGTGGCTCATATGCTAGAGTACACCCCTGTCGCCTACAGAAATCTAATAAGAGTTTTGGCACATCAAAAATTCTTATACAAACAATATCGGGGAGTTAATGACTCTTGTCAATGTTAAAAACTAAAACATTGTTTTTTTAACTTCAAGATGGCTGGAGAATTGATCATCCAAAACATTAGGATAAAAACAAGAAGCATAAGGATAACAGTTAGCAAAAAGATTTCATTGAAGAACAAGAAAAAATTTTGTCAAGTCAACCCCTTACCCCCCCCCCCGTATTGTTAATTAATTTTCTTTTTTTTTTTCTTTTTTTTTTTTTTGTCTGGTCAAAGGTGCTTCCCTCTTATGAAGTAAATGACATTTTGAGAACAAAAATTGAATCATTGGTGACATTTTTTTAAAACCGAGACTTGACAACTCAGTGGCTCATTGAGACACTCTTTGAGAAAAACTATGATAAAGAGAGATTATCTTTGAATTCTCACCCTCACAGATTGCAACACCTTCTGTGTACTATGGAAAAAAGGGGAGCTTTCTTCTGGCCTCCAGAGTTTTTTCGTTTTTTTTTGTCCCCACAGTTTTGACTCGTATGCAAATAAATAGATAAAGGATAGTACACAATAATTACCATTTAAGAGTTATCTCCATTTAAAATGTTTTTTTTTCTTTTTCAACAGAGAATACAGAGCATAAATATTATCATTCAATTGAAAGTTAACTGGGTTTATTATGTATTCAAATTAATGCAATTCAATTAAGATAACCTTAAGTGGTCAGACAGTTAGGCTGATGTGTGATATACGCTTGGGCGATCATGTCTCTTTCAATGCATGACTGACTAGGCAGAAGATTTAAACAAAGTAGGTTGCCATTTCTTTCTGCGGTAGACTAAAACATGGGACCCAGTTTGTCCTGCTATTCAACCCATAGATGGTGGAGAAAAGAGATGGATTCATACCTTTCCCAAGGGTATTTCCACGTAAGTGAAAGTAACAAGCCTGACTGGAATTCGAAATTGGTTCTCCAATTACTCATTCCAAACTAATATCCATTACACCATAATGCACATCCCTTTAAGGGGTACCTTAATTTAATCCCTCTGGCTACAATGCACCATTTTGGTGCAATATAGAAATATATATATATATATATATATATATATATATATATATATATATATTTAAATATTATTAGTGATAAATATTTAAATCTCAAGAAACTTGTTTGTATTAGTATATTGATTGCTTAAAAATCTAAGCTGCCATGAATAATTGTACTTATAAATTCTTTCTTTGGCCTTGACCTCTTTCTGCTTTTTTTTTTCTGGCTTTTTATTTTTTTCTTTATGTCTACTTTTTCCTTGTTTGTCTCCTTGTTTGCTTCTGTCTACTTAGCAAGTGTCTTCCTGAGAATGTGCAAATTTAGCAACTTTCAAGACACCTTTACCTTTCAGCTCTTGACACCAGTTCAAATTTTTTTTTTTTTTTTTTTACTGACAGCTTGATTTACAAGAAATGTGGGTGGTGTTAGGTTCATAATAAGGTGATCTAATCTGGATATTTTTTTAAGATTATTGTTCACTTTATTTCTATCTCTCTCATTTTCACAATTTTGTTCAGTATTTTTATTTCCCCGAATACATCAAGCTTATATGAGAAAGAGCAATAGCAGTTATCATTGAATTTGCTCCCTCAAAGATTATACTTCCCCTTCTGTGTATTATGCAGAAAAAAGAGCATTTTTTTTTTTTTTGCCTCTGCAGTGATGTGTCTTGGGCAACCTGATAACCTGACAGAGCCCAACACTCTCCAGGTTGGTTTGAATTCAGTTTTCCTTCTCCTGGAGGGAGAAGAGGTGAATTCATACCTTACCCAAGTGTATTTGCATGTAAGTGAATTTAAAAAAACTCTACTGGAAGTTGAACTCAAATAGTTAAAAAAAATTATTTTTTTAACTGACTGAATTTATCTTTAAATTACTGCATAAAAATTACAATAACCTTAAGAGCGGTTGATTGATTTTTTATGGCTTATCAACCCTTTGTGGGCTATTTAAAACAAAATATATTTTGGATTGTAAGAGTTTGCTTTCATATCTGAGGTTCTAATGTGGCCCTCCATCTAAGTACTGACCAAGGCCTTATAGAGGGTTACCTTAATTTAATCCTACTGGTGACAATGTTCTACGTTTATATCTCCACAAATATAGAAAGCTTATGCTAGAAAGAGCAATAACAGTTAATGGACTTGAGAAATATATTTTCCTGAAAAACTGTTTTAAGAGAAAGATTTTATAAATTTCAACTGACAATAATGCTGTTTAGTCAGTGAATGCCAAATATTTCTTTATAAGGAAACATCTCTTTTCCGCATTGCCATTATTATTATATCATGTTCCAAACATTGATACTGCTATTCTTTAATATGTCAGCAAGAAATTTGTTTTCAATAAGCAGTCTTTCAATGGAGAAATATCAGATTCTTTTCACAAAAGTCAAGAATATGACCATCTGGCTATAGAAATAACTTTTTCCTTTGTATGTCAGGTGCCAAGAATAGAATAATAGTTCTCTCTTTCCAAACCTTGTATCCATGAAATGCAAAAGAACTAACCCAGGAACCCTGATGCTTTCAAGAATAATACATTATTTTTAATGTCATGTCCATTCAAGACCATTACAGCATGAGAAGTCTCTTGACTTATCAAAAGCCTTGACCTTAAGAAAGCCACTGGCCCAGAAAAAAACTTCAGTGGTTGTCCTTAAGAATGTCAACCCAGAATTATTCCCGATCCTAATGAAGTTATTCAACTGCTTCTCAAAGGAGAAATCCTTCCCAAACCTGTAGAAGATGTCAAGCATATGCTTGGTTTTCAAGAACATGGGTGTGTGATCTTTCCCCTCCCAATACAAACCCATCAGTCTCAGGAGTAAGCATTTTGAGGCCATGATCAACAAGGGGGTCATGGAGCACCTAGAAAAGGACAACCTCTTCAGCAACGAGCAGTATGGGTTTTGATCAGCCCAATCCCCCTGCCAACATCCTAACTACCATCACTCACAGAATTGGTGAGGCTCTTGATGAAAAACACACCTCGAGAGCCATACCATTAAATATCTTTAAGGCCTTTGCAAGGTATAGCACAAAAGTTTACTACACAAGCTCTCCAGCTATGAAATCACTGGAAGGGTCTTCTTGATCATAAAATCCTTCCTAACAGGCAGGTCCCTGAAGGTAGTTATTGACCCAGTCTTCCAGAGCCTTAATGGTCAATGCAGGCATCCTCCAGGGGTCACTTCTTTAACCAATTCTCTTTTTGATTTACATAAAATGATTTGCCTAAGAATATACTCTATACTGATGATACGATTATATACGGGCACACCTCTAAAACTCTTGATGGTCAGAGATTGGCAACTGATATCTTCCATTCTAGCACAAATTACCCATTGGGGTAAAAACTGGCTGGTTACATTCAATGCCTCGAAAGCCAGACTAGTTACATTTCATCATTGCCAATCGGACCCTGAACTACTACCAATCATGATGAACAGATGTTCCTTCGGGGAGGCACCATGCCTTGAAAGACTATTGGGCCTCAAACTCACACCTGACCTCAAGTGGAACTCATGCCTGTGATCAATTGCTAAGGGTGCAGATAAAATGGTTAGTTCCCTGTGCCACTCCAGTAAGTACCTGACTCTTCCTGCTATCCTATTTTACAAGAGCCAGATCAAGCCAAAAATGGAGTACTGTTGTCATATTTGGGCAGAAGCTGAACAGACCTCACTCCTTCAAACTTGATAGAATCCAAAATGTCTCCAAACTCCTGTGTATGACAAAATATTCTCCACCCTTCAACCTTTCTCTCACAAGTCGAATGTGGCAAGCCTCTAAGTGCTCTATCACTACTTCCAAACTTTCACTGCAAGAACATGTCATGCCACTTATATAGTAGCAAACCACCTACATTCCCTCCATATTCCATCTGTAAGTTCCACTTGAACAGCTTCTTCCCACAAACCACTCCTATGTGGAACTGACTCCCAAGAGGATGTTTCCCAGATCACTGAACCTGTTCAAGGCTAACATAAACCATTATCTTCCCCTCCTATCCACACAAATTGCCTCTATCTCTAGTGAATTTTAAAGTAAAAAAGAAAGGCAATCATGATTCTCTACAGATTCCATTTCTTTATTATTTGTGAATTTTCATAACTTCTTCAGGAAAAATAGTGGAGTGTTTTCCTGTTATCTTCTTCACAGTTTGGAATTCAGAGTTGTTGTTGTTGTTCTAGACTGGCAGCCACTCAAAGTTAAAGAGCCTAGTTTACGCTGCAGTTTAATCCATAGCTAGCATAAATGTGAATTATCATGACTTTATAAGGAAAATAGTAGAGTAGTTTTCCCGCTCATCCAATAACAATCCTTGTTGTGCCAGTTTTTGGTGATGAATATTCATTAGCTATGGTTTCTGCTGAGAAAAGAATTTTCAGCATTGATTTTCCAATGCGTCTAAAAGATAAAGGATGGAAAGAGCTCCAAAGAAACGTGCTTGGATGCCATTGATATCAGATTCGTATTTCTATGTTTATTTGCATCATCTTCAGAAAGATATGACTGGTAATGATTCACACTACTTATTTATAGAAAACAAATATAAACATCACAAAGAAAGTCAGATAAAACAGATATAGATAAAGTATGAGAAGACTGATAATAATGAGATCATAATGTACACATTCCAAAAGCTGGGTGGAGTATCGCGAGACAGGAGGATTTCTTTGGTAACAAAGAAAAGAATACTGAGCTGTTATGTGACATCTGTCATCCTTACGGCAGCAAATGTTGGATGATTTCCTCAAAGATGAAGAAGAGACTCAAGGCGACAGAGATGTAGTTCTACAGAAGGATGCTAAGGATATCATGGACCGAGCGTGTGAGCAACGATGAAGTCTTAGAGAGGTTGCAAACAAGAGGAGACTTATACTTAACAGGAAGAGGCAACTGAAGTTTCCGGGACACATAATGAGGAAGGAGGGCCTGGAGAATCTGAAACTCATAGGTTGAATAGAGGGAAAGAGAGACAAGGGAAAACAACACGTGACATACCTGGCAGACTTAAGCAAGTGGATGACAGAATGTGGTCTGGGAAGGAAGCAGAGGGAAAGAGCTTGTTGAGAGCTGCAAGGGATAGAGGGAGGTGGTGGAGAGCCATGATCGCCTATGTCCTGAAAGGACATGGCACATAAAAAGAAAGAAAGAATATAACAATAGGTTCTAACCTTTCCAAAATCTATTAGAAAATTCCAAAATATAAGGGTCAGCTAATAAAACCTTACAGATCTATCAGAGGTTTAAAAAAAAAAAAGAAGAAAAAAATGTGTCATCTCAAATTTTGAGAAGAGTCATTGTCATTCTAAGATTTGTTTGAACAGTTGAATTCATTCTTTGAGTTGCTGGTGTTGTTACTGAAATGTTTCAGCCACTCTATTCTATGGCCTTTTTCAGTTGTACAATCCATAATGGGAAAATCACATTTTTCTTTTCTTTTTTTTTTAACACTTTCACTGCTGCATTGTTATAGCATTGTTGCCTGGCTGTGCAGGTTCATCTTGGGAAAAATAGGAAATTGTTATTTTCTGGAAATAAATGTTCATAAAAATGCTGACAGCCGTTTCTCATCAACACTGATATTTCTGTTTTAATTAGATACTCTGCATTACAGACTATGCTAAACAAACCTCCAATACACAATAAAAATACGTCAGAAAACAGGTTGTATTTTATGCTGCTATATGTCGACACAGATTGCAAAATCACAAGTGCAAATTAGTTTGATACTCAAATATGATATCCACTAAAAATAACATTCTGTCAAATTCACATTCATATTTGATCCCAATTCAAGATAATTCATATTTGAGCAGCAACCTTTCTTTCAGACATGTTTCATTGAATATTTTGAAATTTTTATTAATTTTTTATTTATTTTTTACAACATTCTTCCATTTTTCTATTTGATGGGAGTGCAAATATTGTTCATATTGTCAATTGTCCCAAGCGATAGTCTGTTTCATGCTAGTGCAATCGTCAGGCAACGATTGCACTAGCATGAAACAGACTGTCCCCTCTAAGTGTTGATTTCTACGTTCACTTTTATATATATATATATATATATATATATATATATATATATATATATAAATTAAAAATTTTTAAACAAAGATTTCTAGTTGTGGTTGGCAACTAGTATACGACAACTCTGAATTCACTAGCTTGGACTGTAGCTACGGTCCTCTAAGTATAGTTGCTATATAGACCACAGGTTGGCTTTGAGTGTTGAAGGAACACAAATGGGCCTGAGCAGATGAGCCTGCTTAGAAATGAACAACCATGCTGAAGATGAGAAATTGCATTATTGAAATGAATGAAGATTCCCATTCGTTTGGGTTTTGTTCTTATTGTTTAAGAAAAAAAAAAGTCTTCTTGTTCATTACAGATTATAGACCTAAAGAAGGTTGGAGATGAATCGGCTGAAATATTATGCTATCAACATCAGTAATACTAAGAATATCAATTATCCAAACAAATCTTGTAATGGAAACAATCTTTTCTGACAAATGAACCAGTCAACACCAATCAGTACGAAACCCATTTGGTTTATTGGCAATAAGCTGTCTCATCAGTTCCCAACAAATGACATTATCAAAAGAATATATAAGAAACCTTATTTTCTTTTGTCTTCTTCAGTGGAATTTGTACAATAGGTACCGTGACCAGAAAAAAATCATTTCTTTCAATTTGTTGTTTTGTTTTTCATATCACTATAAATAAAGTACGGGTAACATTTTTTTTTGAGCTGCATAGATATGTTTCATCATAACACGAATTGCTCTACTAACAAATTCAATCTGATTTTTTTTTTTTTTTATTGATGGTACCACAGCCATTTCCTCCACAGAAGATCATATACATAAGCATCTGACTTAGAAATGGGGAAAATTCTTTTTTTTTTTTTCTTTGGAGAAAAGATTATTTTTATAATAAAAAAATAAATAAAATAATTAAATAGATGTTATAGATTAAGCACTCCAGATCCTGAATAAAGTAAAAAGAAAAAAAAAAAGATTTTTCTTATTAAATTTTATAGAATTTAATAGGTGGATTCAGTTTGCTATGTAAATTCATTTCCCTATTGAAGGCAAAACAAAATATGTTCATATGATGTGATTTAATCTGGAGTTCTTTCTCCATGCATTTCTATCAATTAAGCTTCCAGATTCTTCTTCTATCTGCCATGTCCTTTCAGGATTTTGGTGATGATGGCTCTCCACAATTTCCTGTACTTTGTAGCTCTTAATAAATATTGCATTTTTGACATCAATCCTAAACCTTGCTCCGCCATCCATTTACTCAAGCTCACTAGGTCATACGTCGTTTCCTTTGCCTTCAATCTGTCCTGTAAGTATCAAATTTTCCAAGTCCTCTTTCCTCATTGTGTGACCTAGAAATTTCAACCTGATGCTAAATATGTCTTTTTTAAATTAAAAAAAATGTTTTTTTTCATGTTTTTTAGAAAACATGTCATAGGAACATGTTTGTTTTGGCTTGCATAGGGGGGGATCAATTTACAAAGAAGTTAACATAACAAACTGGACTCTCTACCTATTAACTTCTATAAAAGTAAATGTTTTTCATTGTTTTTTTTTTTCATGTTTGTAATCTGGAGTGAATTTACAATGAAGTTTAACATAACAAACTACCCCTCCTTCACGTTAACTTTTATAAAATTAAATTTTTTTTTTTAGATATTTGTACAATGGAGTACTTAATTTATAGTGATATGAAAAAAAATTGTAAATGTGATTATTTCTGGCTACTGTTTTTTCTGGTACAATTCCGTCTTTTGTTCTACTAAGACAATAACCAAGGCTATGAAGTGAAAAGAGAGAGAGAAGGAGAGAAACACAAAGCCAGCAGTAACGATTGATTCTATTTTTTAAGTTTCAGGTGGAGACATTTCTTCCGATTGTGAGTATAGTTTTTTTAGAGCTAGGAAACAAATAACTCAAAGACCAAACTTTTATTATTTTTTTTTTTTTTTCTTTTGCCTGCCTTTTTTTGCCTGTCAAACTGCCCGTCAATCTGTCCAGAGGTGCCATCTGAAGCAGGGTTAGCAGCTTTCTTAACCTACTATTTCTTCACTCTGCTTGATCTTTTTAGTCACCATGTTGGCAATACGAGTGGCGTCATCAAACATACGTATATAAACTTGACTAGATCATTCCAGGTCCACTGTAACTTGCACTCGTGTGCTTTTAAAATCCACAACCTGAAAAGTTGTCTCAAAAGGCAACAACAAGATGTAGAAAAGGGTAATCTGAGATTAACAATAAAAGACACTGCATCTCGAGTTTGAATAATTTAAATTTACTAGATAATAAAAAGAAAATTGTTTCGAGTTTCAATCAAAGATGCTCCTTATTGGGTTGGTTAATTAATATTTTATTTGTTGCTCTTAATTTCAACTTTATTATGCAGTAAACATTTTTTTTCTTTTAGTGTTGACATTTGATAAAGACTTCTTTCATTTTAATTTCATTTGGGTTTTCTTGCAGCTGTTGGCTCCTTATTCTATGACTGGTGTTAAGCCGTTTGGAGCAGAAGTTAAAAATATCAGGCATTGTAGCCTAATCAGTAAGAAAGCTGTCTTGTGAAGACAGGCCTTCAATGATAACAAATGCTAGTTCAAATCTCAGTGACTTATTCTTTGTTTTTGAGTCATGCTGCTTGATAACGATTGTAGAATGACTGACCAAAAGTTGTGATAAAAAGCAAACAAAATTAAGATGAAAGAAGTACTAGTAAAAAAAAAATTACTATTCACCTAAAGGTAAATTCAAAAAATATCACGCTATTTAGTTAGGTAAGGTACCAAAGCTATAAAAATCTCAAAGAAATCCTGACTCTGGCTGTCTCTTGTTAGTATGTTATCGAGTTTTAGAACAAAACTTTGGCTATTTGGTTATAGATTATAAAATTCAATTTTGACAACTCTTCAGCATTTTAAAAACTGTAACAATCTGTTTAAGAAATACAATATGACTATTATATTTATATAAGGGTTGCTGCCAAAATAATATATATATATATATATATATATATATATATATATATATATATACACACATTATCAGTTATATATCTATATAATAAATGCTAATGTCAGTGTGTCACTGCGTCACACTTTATCAACTTTACTCTTAAAGAGTCCGTAGGCCATCATATCATAACATTTGGGAATCAGGCTGACTCTGTAAGCAAATTAAAAACATTCCAGGCTGGATCCAGACCCGCAATCCTGAAATTTTGGATTCCCAAGTTTTCATTACTGTGATTGTTTTCAGCATTTTTTTTTACATGATTTTTGGTGCCAAATTTTTTTGTACAATAACAATTTTTATAACTTGGAAATAAATTTGGGAATAATCAAAATTAATTGCGAAAGTCACCCATGAAATAAAAATAATTGTTCGTACAGAAAGTAAGGACCTACATACATCAAATTGTCTTTAAATTAAGTGGCTGCAGAAAAATTATCATCCAACTTTTAAAAGCTTAAATATTAATACAATACTTAAATGCAGTAATCAATTTTGAGTTCTATAGTTTTTTATTTGCTTATCATGTCTACTCCTCCCTACCTAATTGTGATGAAGGCCCAATCAAGAGCCCTTCACAGGAGTTAGCTTAAATGCTGCCCGATAGGGTGGCTTTTAAGTTTATATATATATATATATATATATATATATATATATATATATATATAACCAATAATTTATCTATTCAATTAATTTGTGTGTGTGTATGTGTGAAGAGAGGGTTGAATTTTTTTATTTATTCATCTGACAAATTTTTATTACCTAAACTTTTTGTTTTTTTTTGTTTTTTAGTGGATACTCATATTTGAGTAAAGACTCTGTTTATTTATTAAACAGTATAATTATTTATTTTCATCTCCCGCCCTGAATACAGGATTTGGACATGCATTCCTCTAGGGGAAACTCTCATTAGATTCGACATGCTTTGACCTCTCAGCTACAGAGTGCATCAATGACCAAGCAAAGTTGAATAGTGCCTTTAAATACAGATTTTTTTTCTGACTCTGGAAATATACATATCTGCTCAGTTTCAGAGTGTCTACTCAAATACGAGTATGCACTAAAAATAATGTTATATATATACATATATATGTGTGTGTGTGTGTGTAATGTGTGTGTGAAATGGAATATATTAGTGAAAGGATAATATGAATAAAGACAAAAAAAAACTTATCTTAGCCAACATGTATGTTTCGTCCTCTGAGGGATTTATCAAGGCAAATGTAAAGATTTTATTTTGTGACAAGTATTTATATACAAGAGCAAAAATGTTATTTTTTTCAAAATTTTTTGTATGGTGTGATCATGAATATTCATCAGGTTAGTGGAAATGTCAGGCAAATTCATGTATGTGAGGTGATACAATTCAATGTTTAATAAATAAATTTTCCAGACTTTATATATATATATATATATATATATATATATATATATATATATATATATATATAATGTGGGGCTAATATGCCATAAATCCACACTTATAAGTATTAAAATCAGAAGATTAAATTCTTTAAAATTAAATTTAAGAATTTTAAGATTTCCAATAACTTTGTTCTCAGTTCAAATCAGACAATTTTTTTAAAATTCAGAATTCTGTATTTTAAGAAAAAATATTGGGAGGTTTAAGTCAGATTCCTGCAATTGTATTATGAATCCTTCAATCGAACCAAACATCAAGCAATGTAAAACCAGTGTACCATTGATATTTGGAACTGGTTTCCAAGCCTTCAAGAAATCTTGCGTAGTTTTAAATTCATGAAAAGGTTTCTGTCAGTATTAGTTGTTTTACTTTTAATTTCTCCCTGAATTCACCAGTCACCCACATCAAATCTAAAGACACATTTTCAGGATGCTCATTAGTGATGGCTTCAAGATTCTTGGCGGGATTAAAATTTTTGACCAACTGCTAAATTCCTTTACTTTGGAGAAAAAAAAAAATCAATTTTTTTTTTCTAACCAATTGGCAGCTCTAAATCTGGTGTACTCACTTCATTTCTTCACCAATGTGCCATCCTTCAAAGACTGTGTACATGAATTGTCAATACCATTAGATTCTATCAATGGTAATTTACATGCGCCATTCAGCTGCTATAAAAATTGGTCTTATTATTTCTGGTAATATTCCCTGAATTCTTTTATAGATTATAAACAAATAAAACTTAAAAAAGTATAAAAACAGTTTATTTTTCAGTAAGAGAATTTTAGGAAAATTAATGACAAAGTGGAAAATTTTTTTCCGTGTGATGCATTTCATCCTTTAGGATTTCAATGAACTGAAGTGATGTTTACAATGATGTGATTACATATGCGCATGAAAGAGAGCGGAAACTGCAATTTTAAATTTAACCCTTTAGCATTCAATACACTCAAATGCTCCCCGTAAATATTGACCTTGAAAATCTCACTGTTTGCCTGACTTTCTGTGTTATTTGCAGTGATGTTATCATATATTATGGCAGAGTATACATAGGGCAGGTTATGGCGTGTTGAACAATAAACATGACCCAGGTCACAATATGTTGTAATTTTTTTTTTTTTAAATATGTGTTTGTATATATAGTCTAGTCAATATTTAGTTTATTTTTCTTTTTGTTTATATTTTGATCACTTTTATTATCACAATGTGGGACATTAAATAATAGATGAGCTGCCAAGAATGTTGAAACATTATAAGTTAAAGAATAGAATAGGTACCTCCAAAGACACACAATACCTAAATGAAATTTTTAAAATGAAAAATCTTGAAGCTTTTATTTTAGTTTTAATTTCAAGCTAATAGATTAAATTTAATATTTTCAATAAACAAAATACTTTGCTGTATTTAAAAACTAATTTAAATTGACTGGAAGGGATTTTATTTTTTTTATGGTTAAAAATCACTAATTTCAGTGCCATTTTAGCCATCTGTCAGCACAATGTAATTCTCTTTATTAAAAAAAATCTTTCAAAAATAAAACATACTTTTCTGCAATTTTATTTGTGGAATATTAGATGATTTAAAGTTTAATTAATTTGATTTGAAGCAAATATTACTTTTAGTTTAAAATATGGTAGAAATACATTTTTTATTATTGTAATAAGCTTTTCCATTTATGATTAGTTAATATAGTTTTTACTTAATAACAATATCACCTAACCAATACAAATTAATACAGAAATTTAAATGATTTAAAACTTTATAAATTATTACAATTAAAATTTTTTTTAAATTGAAAATAATTCTTGTAAACCTTCATCAAAAATTTTTTTTCTTAAGAGTGTCCATAATATATCTTATTCATAAAAGCAATTAAAAGCTTTTCTAATTAAATAATGTCTTAGTTTTATTGCATTTTTATTTTATGATTCAGAGCAGATTTTTAGTTTCTGTGAGTCATGTTTTACAAAAAAATTGATAATTTAAATTCTCCAAAGAGTTCTGCATATAATTAATATAAACATTAAGCAGTAGAAAAATTAATTTCTCGAAATTTCATAAAATTAAATAAATAATGAGGTAACAGATGTAAAAAAAAAAAAATGTTTTTACCAAAATTTTCTAAAAAAAGAAACATTTCTAAAATAATTACATTCATTTGTGAATAAGTCCTGAAAGTTTCATTAAAGTCTGACAATTATTTGATTTTTGAAAGAATTTCCAAATCGATGTTTTTCTCTGCAAAAAAGACACTAAAATTTCCTGTACTAATCTTTAGTCTCTATGCTGACGAAAAAAAAAACAAAGATTTTAAATCAAAATTTAAAACATTCTAAACAGGATCAAAAAATATAATTTAATAACCAAAACATCCTTTAGTCTTTCCTCTTAATAATAACAAAGATTTCAATGATAAAACTTTGTTTTTATTAAGTTTGGGGCATTTTTTCATCATAGTATACACATTTTTTAGTGAATCTGTAGAGGTTCCTGCAATAGAAAGATACAACCAAAAATGTTTCTTTTGCTTCTAAGAGACTAGATTTCTATTGGTGTACAAGAAGATCATCATTTACAGTCAATATTCAGCCATGATTCTTAGTTTAAATATTATCTCATAGTTTTCGAGCTCTTAAATTTCATGCAGCAACACTTAAAATATGTTATTAATGCTCAAGTAAAGCAGAGAGAATATATAATTTAGACTATATTTTAAAAAAAATTGAATTCTCTTAATTGGGTCAGACCATAATGTACAAAGAAGTTCTGAAAAGTTCTTAGCCTGTCTAAGAACCCCTTCAAAAAAAAAATCTGATACACTATCCCTTCATAATTATCATACGCAAGAAGTAAATATTTATTTTAAGTTCCTTTATTTTCATTATTATTTGGATATATTTTTTGCTTCTATTTAAATAAAATATTACTTTTGAAATTATAGTCATCTGATAGTGAGATATCAACAGATTATGTTTATTATCATTGTTGTTATTATTGACTAAGTCTGCATAAGAAACTGAAATGCTTTTCTTAGGGAACTTTAAAACAGAATTGATTTTGATTTCTTTTCATTCATATTAGAAATATTTCAAGGATTCTTTTTTTTGTCTTTTCGATGGTGTTCTTTATTTTGTTTAAAGGTGTCTTATTTTCTTGCCTGTAAAACTATGCCAGCATTTTTTTTTTTTATCTCATCTCATATTTCAGATATATATGGTGGCCCAAAATTCAGGCTGCAATTGGAAAAGAATGGTCATTGCAATATGATAACTGGAAAAAAATGTGCATCTTCCATAGTTAGATCAATAAAATTCACAAATGATTTTCATATGCAGAAACATTATTTCTTTTAGCAAATAAATCTAAAAGTTCAAATGGTTTTACTGATTGTCTGACTTCTGGCTCAACCTGTACTTCCTTAAAAAAATTGATAACAATGTTGTCATTTCAAATGCACAGAAAATCTTAAATATTTCTCCCCAGTATGACAGTCACAAGTGTATATTTAAATAATTTATCTTAAATTAACTGATTAAAAAGATCTGTCCATACTAATGGTAAATAATCAAGTTTTAATTTAATTTATAATTTACACACACATTATTACCCTCATCTTTGTTGTTGTTATCAAAATAGTCCACGTGTAAATAATATAAAATCATATAATGATCACTCGGCAATATAAAATCATATAATGATCACTCAGCAAATTTGGACCTTTGTGCCTGTAAAAAAAAAAAAAAAAAAAAGACGTTTTTCCCATAGACGCTATTATTTTAACTACCTTCACTCTTCAGCAATGTTTATTGTTTGAAAAAGCAATGTTTAGAATTTTAATAAAACCTAAACACATGAAAGTGAATTTATACATTTCCTGCTGGCTATTAAACAGAAACACTTGCATTCAGATTGAGATAAAACTACATCTTTTACTAAATGGATGTCCATAGTATCACAAGTCTGTTTCAGCATCCAAGAACTAAAAAATGATTCAGTTGTAGAATATTTCTTTGAGACAATGTTTAAAGGAAACCAAAGCAAACCACTGTGATTGTGCAAATAGTATCTTCCATGTTCCATTCCATACTTGATTGTCTTTGAATCTGAAACCTTTTCAAGAACCTATTGCCATTTTTATTCCTGACAATCTGCCACACCAAGTACTGAATGATTTGCACTTCTGACTCAATACTTTTGCAACTTGTAATAAATTGACTTGTTTTCTGGAACTTACCAAAAGATTTAAGACAATAATGAGATTTTCTTATTATCACTTTATTTAATCTATTATTAAATAATGCATTATCTATCATTCGAAGGTCTATACGTAATAAACAATTTCCAAAATTTATTTAAAAATAAGAAACAAAAAAGTACAAGTTTTTTTGCTGCTTGTAATTGTATATGTGGCAATTGTTTTTAAATGAACATACACTTTTTAGCCTTTTACATTATGAAACCAGGACAAAGTAATGCCCTCCAAAAGTTTTCACATTATGAAACCAGGAAAGAAATATAAAGTACTATAAAGAATTTTGAGATTATGAAATCAGGAAAAAAAGTAATGCACTAAAAAAAGCTTTAACATTATGAAACCAGAAAAAAAATGTTTTCAAAAGTTTTCACATTATGAAACCAGGAAAGAAATATAAAGTACTATAAAGAATTTTGAGATTATGAAATCAGGAAAAAAAGTAATGCACTAAAAAAAGCTTTAACATTATGAAACCAGAAAAAAAATGTTTTCAAAAGTTTTCACATTATGAAACCAGGAAAGAAATATAAAGTACTATAAAGAATTTTGAGATTATGAAATCAGGAAAAAAAGTAATGCACTAAAAAAAGCTTTAACATTATGAAACCAGAAAAAAAATATTTTCAAAGGTTTTCACATTATGAAACCAGGAAAAAAAGTAATGCACTAAAAAAAGAAACATTAAATGGATAAAAATACGAGTGGAATATGAGATTTGATAAATTTTATATTTTTATTTTATTTTTTTCACTTCTGCTTTCTAACCGCATGCAACTAATGCCTTGAATGCTTTGGATGGGGGTGGGGATGATTTCTTGCCACCCACCTATGGTGATAGTTTTTTACTTTATCATTGTACATAGCTAATTAAAAGTATCAGGTCTGTGGTTCTTGGACATTAAATGAAGATTTTGTGGGACTATTACTATTGCTATAAAACAAAGATGGACATAAGTCTGTTGATTTAATTCTAAGACGTTCTTTTGCATTATGTACCATTTATTTTATTTTTTATTTAATTCACTTCGTCTCCAGACCACAGCTCAATAGGCATCAAGATCAAAAATAAACAAAATTAATTCGAAACACAATGCTACTTCTGATGTGAAACACATCTGTTTACCTTCCATTCTATGTCATTGGTAACAGTCGCTATAAGAACATTGTGTGTTTAACGATGAAAAGCAAATGTTGAAAATCTGGTTTGCAGTTGTATAAAAATCGCAGAGACTGACATGTCTACACAAAAAACAATACCTCATTCGGTGGAAAAAGCTGCTGGTGGCACCGGGGGTGGCAGTAACGCGCTAGCCACTGAAACTGTGTTATCTCCCCTGGTTGGCAGCTGACAATGGCAGATTATCACACATGCTTTCACATGTATGTAGAAAATTATTATTCACCAATTTACTTGAATTAGTGTCCTTATCTTGGTTATTATACCTACAAATTTCTCTACTTTTCAAAAGGAAAAAAATGATTTTCTATAATCCCCCTTCTTAGTAATAATATATTCTGTTGTTATAGTCACAGGAGGAATTACTTCATGCAATCTATGAACATACTTTGTATAACCATGACAATGGAATATTTCATTAGTAAGTAGAAGTGATCCGGCTGCTAATACATTGTCTTTATGTCTTGTTTCACATGAGCTTTCTTGGGATATTTTTACTTTTTTTTAAGTCAGCCAATAGGTTTAAATCTCTAGACTAAAATCCTAAATTACTTATGCACAAAACAGTCTTTTATGGACCATGTCTCTTCAGGATGTCAGTGATCATGGCTCTCCACAACTTCTTATCTTTTGTAGCTCTAAGCAATGCTTTTCCACCTACTATCCCTTCCATTTACACAAGCTCATTATGTGGGTTACACAGTTTCCTTCTGTCCCTCACTATGTCCTGTGAGTGTCAAAATGTCCAATCTCTCTTTCCTCATTTGCATGTCCTGGAAATTTCAACTTTGTCCTTTTGATTTTAAGTACAAGTGTCCATTTTTTTCCCATTTTCCTAAAAACTTCCTTATTGCTCACATGTTCAGTCCATGGTATTCTTAGCCTCCTTCTGTAGAATCACAAGTCTTCTCTTCACCTGTGAGGAAATTGTCTAGAATTCAATTGTAGGACGTTTGATATTACACTGCAGTTCAGCAGTCTTTTTCTTTTTAAGTGTCTTTTTCCTAAAAACTTCCTTATTGCTCACATGTTCAGTCCATGGTATTCTTAGCTTCCTTCTGTAGAATCACACCTCTGTTAACTCAAGTCTCCTCTACAACTGTGAAGAAATTATTCCAGTATTGACTGCCATATAGGGCGATTGATATTACATAGCAGGTCAGCACTCTTTTCTTTTAAGTGCCTTTTTCCTTATTGCTCCCATGTTCAGTCCATGGTATTCTTAGCCACTGTTGAATCATAAAACAGTACCAGTAATCTTGTGAAATAAGAGTTTTATTTTTTCAACTGTTACCCCGACAGAACATTTGAAGCTATATATATATATATATATATATATATATATATATATATAGACAAATTCTACTTCAGTTATATAAACTATACTTTGAAACTTTTTTGAGGAAATCCTTGAGTGTGAATTCATGGAGGTGGAGGAAAAATACAGGGTTGCTCTTATTTATTTATTTATTTTTATTTTTTTATTTTTTGTTAATACTCTAAAATATGCAGTTGCTACATTGCTTTTCTTTGAATGGCTATAGCTCTACAATCTCTCTTCTGCTTGTTTTAGCCTTGCTGTGTGCTTACAGGGAGGCAGGGTGACCAAACCCGACCCCCTAAACTCTTAGCTTGTTATATTCTTTGCAATGTTTTTTTTTGTTTTGTTTTTTTATGCACTTTGTGTTTTGTTTATAATTTATTTAACTTAGAATCCAAGAAATATGATTTTAGATGATCCAACAAGATTGAATGTATTACAATTTGAAATATTAGCATAAAAAGAAATATTTAAATATCTGAAGACAAGAAGATAAGAAATACAATTTTAAAAAAATGGTCATATAGTATAGGTTTTGCAGCAACTTGTAAGTTATGGGAGAGTGGTACTGACTCAATCAATCTTTTCATGATGTGCCCATGATGAGACATTGTATCAAGATAGCTGATGATGAAATAGCCTAAAGGAAGAAGCGTCCTTCCAATGAACACAATTTCAAATTGAACATAAACAGCTACAGCCAAAATTTGAGCAAAATTGTGCCAGGTCCAATTTTCATTGGCCTTGGTTTGGCCAGGTTCAATTTTCATTGACCTTAGTTTGTCCAGGTTCAATTTTCATTGACCTTGGTTTGGCCAGGTCCAATTTTTCATTGGCCTTGGTTTGGCCAGGTCCAATTTTTCATTGGCCTTGGTTTGGCCAGGTCCAATTTTTCATTGGCCTTGGTTTGGCCAGGTCCAATTTTTCATTGGCCTTGGTTTGGCCAGGTTCAATTTTCATTGACCTTGGTTTGGCCAGGTTCAATTTTCATTGACCTTGGTTTGGCTAGGTTCAATTTTTCATTGGCCTTGTTTTTGCCAGGTCCAGTTTTCATTAAACTTTGTTTAGACAGGTCCAATTTTTATTGACCTTTGTTTCTTTCAGATCCAATTTTAATCTACCTTGGTTTTGCCAGGTCCAGTTTCTATTGACCTTGGTCTTGCCAGGTTTACTTTTTATTGACCTTGCTTTTGCCAGATCTAGACTTCATCCTGATCACTGCAAAATCAGGTCCCACTTCATGTATTCATTGTTACATCATAAAACAATGAAAATTCTTTAGGAAATATGATTGGGTTTAAATATTTATGTTAATTAGCTTATAATATGTGAAACCAATGATGAAATTTTAGATTGTAATTAAGGATTTCACTTACATCATTATTTTATCAACCATCTTTTTGTTGAACTGCTCATATACACATTTAGCTTTGAAAAATGGTGATTGGGTCAAAGATTTCCTGCATCTTATCTCCTTAGGGACATAGATGTGGCAAGATTAATTTCTAGTATAATATTAGATTAATTAGCACAGTAATCAATAATAATTTCTTGGGGTTTATTTTGTTTCTGGAAATAGGGATACAAAATAGGTATGTCTTCAATACTGTAAAAAAAAATTGGACTTGTTTTCAGTGTCACCTTGGATCTATTTATTCATTTAATGCTGATGATGATGTAACTATTACATCGAAATTGTCATTTTAATCCAATGTTTCAATTAAATTGATATCTTCCAACTGCAAAGATAATATTTTTTTCTCTCTGTTCCTTTTTGTTATTACTTGAACAGCTACATCCCAAGAACCACTATGTCTAACAGACTCCCGAGAGGCTGCTTTCCCAACCACTTTAACCTCTCCAAGTCTAGTGTTAACCATTATCTTTCCCACATATCCTCAAAAACTACATTTCTTACCTCCTACGCTTACTGCTCATACAACTTCCTCAGTAACCCTTTACCTTGAGTGACTCTTGGGCCTTATATTAGACGAATTTTAGTAATAAAAAAAAGTTATAAATATTAACATATTTTATGGAAACATGAGAAGCAACACATATCCATCCTGGATTCAAAGTTTAAAAGAAAACTTATTCATACCCCATTGAACATGTATTCAAAATGCTTCATTGATTTGGTCTTTAAGTAGCTTTTCAACTTGCATGCTAATATTAAAAAAAACTGCTTGGCTCAAGCTGTTTTATATTTTACCTGTCTCATTGCACATTACAGATATGCATAATAGCAATGCATACCTCTACTGATGGCTGGAACCACCGTAGCCTCTTATTTCATTCTCCACACGAGAAACAGCTCATTAATAAAGAAAAACAGACAACTTTTTAACTTGAAGTTTGAAAATAAATAATTGCCATAAAAAGCCTTCAAAATCTCAATTAGTCAAAGAAAAAAATTATTGCAGATTAACATTTTTTTTGTTTTAATAATTTCCTTCCAAGCAAGGCAATAAAGCCACTAAGATGCAAGAGGTTATTAAGAGTGAAAGAAAATGAGAAGACATTGCCATAAAGACAAGAGTAAATAGTTGTATCATCAGAAGAGATACCAAGTCAGAAACTGATGACATTGGAAAGGTCAGTAATGAAAATAAGGAACAAAGTTGGTCCAAGAAGACAGCCATAGGGCACACCCACATTAATGTGAAAAGATCTAGATGAGTGGCCATTCAAGACAACTTTCATTATGCATTTTTTTTAATCATTTCACCATAAGCAAGGCAATAAAGCCATTAAAACACAAGGGGTTACTGAGTGAAAGAATATGAGAAAAAAAGAAAAATATTATTAAAGAAAGCGAACAATAAAAGAACAAGAATTAAGAAGACAGAAGATAACAATTGACATTGAACTTAAATTTTTGAATGTCAAATTCAAAATTTGATTTGAATGTTTTATATTATTTTGCCGTTTCTCTTTGTAGTTCCCTGCGTAATTTGTTTAGCAGCGGATACGCTCGCAAGGACACAAACAGGCTGAGCGGAGTGTATGAATTGTTTCTTCGCCGCTGCAATAACTCTGGAAGCCCAGGTAAGTCAGATTTAATATATCACCAGAGAATATGTCCATATGCTCATTATTTTGGGCTTCCTGTGTGCCGTGCATTTTTTGGTCAAAATTTGAAATAAAATAGGATTAACTGAAATAGTCCAAAATTGATGATATTGATTAACATTGTAATTTTCTTTGGCTTGGCTATGATGGAGTATTTTATACAAAGTTTTTTTTTGTTGTTCTGGTTTTTTGGGGTTTTTTTCCAAATCAAAGAATTTTGATATTTCTACATTTACTGCAAGATATGATTTTCATTTTACTCTAAGAGTTTCTAACAGAATTCTTGACACAAATTAATGGCTGAGTACCTGACTCTACCATACAAAATCCCATCTTGGATTTTTTTTCTAGAGTTGTGGAAATTCTGGATGATTTATGGTGTACCTGTATTTAGTATTTTAATGATCTGGCATCATAGTATTAGGAATACAACTCATTGAAGGTCCCTTTTTTTATTTTTTTTTATTGATCTTTTATAACTCTATTAATCTTTTTAGATTTCTGACCACCAAATTAACAATATAAGCTGAATATACACACACGCACATAAATACATACACATACATACATACATATATATATATATATATATATATGAATAAAATGTGTGTGTGTACACATATGACAGATTACTTCTTATCCCTTCTTATAGTTAACTGCCCCAAGAGTTATTCTGTTCGTGGGGATCTCCAGCGGGTGTTGCTTGCCCGCGGTAAGTAATTTGGCACATGTGGGCCTTCCCCCCCTCTCCCTCCTCGCCTCTCTAGAGCACTGTAGTTGGTGGTCAGTTCAGATCATGCTCCTTCCCCTTCTACAAATTTGTCTCTCCATAGGGTTTCTTATAGAATTCCTGGCCAACACTTGTTCACGCACACCTCTTCGAAGTCTGTCTTTGGCTTTATGTACATGCAGTAGAAGTCACTAGTTTTTGTTTCTTTCACAATTGTCTTGTTCTCTGCATATGTCAATCAATGGTTATCCAACAAGAAAGTTAGCACTTATAAAAATACTGGAATTCATATACAGTTCAAATGTTTTCAATTACCAATATGAAGAAAAAAACTGGAGGTAACAGAAATGTGGTTCTACAGAAGGATACTAGGAATTTCAGGGATGGAGTGATTAAGCAACAAGGAAGATTTAAAGAAAATGGCAACAAAAAGAAAACTTATCCTCAGAATCAGAAAGTGAGAGCTGAAATTTCTTGAACACAAGGCTTGGAGAATTTGACACCCACAGGGCAAGAGAGATAGGAAATAGTGAGTAAGCAACAAGGAAGATTTAAAGAAAATGGTAACAAAAAGAAAACTTATCCTCAGAATCTACTTCTGTTATTTCTGTCTGAATTTCTCGGATGAGGAATTATCATTATTTACACTTTATTCAGGCTATTATCCTCATCTTTGTTGTTGCAGGATTCATCAGGTGTATATCAACCTGGGCAGCCTACAGAGAAATCAGAACTAAATGGAAACAAGGCAAGCTATAAATGGGCTTAAGTAAAAATAAGAACTAGACAAGATATCCCTAAACATGGATAGTGGAATGAGAACAGTCTACTCACCTCTCCGTAGATTAAGTAATGGGTTCAGTTAGGAATTCCCTGTAGATTACCTGGATCAATATATACCAGATGAAGGCCAGATACAAAAATGAAGACAACAGTTCACATGTAAATAGTGTAAATAATGATAACTGCTCATCCCAGAAATTCAGTGATAACAACAACAAAGATGAGGACAATAGTCAGAATGTAAATAGTGTAAATAATGATAACTCCTCATCCCAGAAAATCAGTGATAGCAACAACAAAGATGAGGACAATAGTCCGAATGTAAATAGTGTAAATAATGATAACTCCTCACCCCAGAAATTAAGTGATAACAACAACAAAGATGAGGACAATAGTCTGAATGTAAATAGTGTAAATAATGATAACTCCTCATCCCAGAAATTCAGTGATAACAACAACAAAGATGGGGACAATAGTATGAATGTAAATAGTGTAAATAATGATAACTCCTCATCCCAGGAATTCAGTGATAACAACAACAAAGATGAGGACAATAGTCTGAATGTAAATAGTGTAAATAATGATAACTCCTCATCCGAGAAATTCAGTGATAACAACAACAAAGATGAGGACAATAGTCTGAATGTAAATAGTGTAAATAATGATAACTCCTCATCCCAGAAATTCAATGACAACAACAACAATGATGAGGACAATAGTTTGAATGTAAATAGTGTAAATAATGATAACTCCTACTTCTGTTATTGCATATTACATTTCTTGGCAGACAAAACCCAGCCACCATTCAAGACTCATGTCTGAGTACCAATTAAATCTTTTATCTCAACATATCTGTGTGCTTTCATCTTGTTACAATTGTCTAGCATACAAATCTTTCGACATAATAGGCTTGGCTGTGTCAAATTAGAGTTTTAAAATATAAGCTTGATTCCAAGAGAGGGAATAAAAAAAAATCTCAATTTAGTTCCACTTCTGTTCTGATTTTTTTTTTAATGAATCCCCCCCCCCCAGCAAGGTGACAATGCCACTAAGAAGCAAGGGGTTACTGGGAGTGAAAGAGAATAAGAAGAATTTAGAAGTAACAAGAAACCCAATCCTAAACAAAATACAAGGGATAAACATTCTACTCCTGTGCAAAATGCCAGAAAGGAGTGTGAACTGGGCAATAGGTGAACCTATCTACTCCTATTGAAGAGAAAACATAAATAAAATTTCATAGTTTAGGCAGAGATATTAGAAGTATAGAGATGAAGTAGACTTTAGAAGCAACGTGAAAACCAATCCTAAACAAGAAAAAAAAGGATAAAATTCTACTTCTTTCAAAAGACCAGGGAGGAGTGCGAATTGAATAATAGGTGGAACAAGGGATAAACCTCTACTCCTGTTCAAGAGACATATCAGACCAATAGAAAGAATGGAAGACAATTTGTTTAATAAAATGTATGATTTGATTAAAATGCCACTCTATTCATTTTTTTAATTATTTATTCTATACATAAAGTCAATTAATTATCATTACAGGTGTGCAAAGACGGCAACGTCGTGTCCTGGACACTTCCTCTACCTATGTTCGTGGAGAAGAAAACCTGAATGGCTGGAGACCCCGTGGTGACTCCCTTATTATTGAACACCAGTGGGAGCTGGAAAAACTCACCCGTCTGGAAATGGTAAAGTATCTGATTTCCGAACCTCCTTTTGTAGCCACCATTTTGTCTGGAAGCTTAGCAAGACAAGTATAATTGTTTTTGCTTTTTGTTTTATATTTTACATTTTACAGCCTAGATTTTCTCTAGACTCTTTCCCCTTTTAACCATGAAATTGGAACAGAGCAACTAGGGTTTGGGAAAGATGAAGATTGTGGCCTTAAAAAAAAATTTGGTAAAAATCCTTATTTCATAGAGATGCAGATAATCTGAAGAACTGCAAGAAAGAAGGTATTGCCTATAATTTGGATTGAAGAGTCATTAACATTCAAAGAGATCTTGGGGCAATTATTCTCTTTTTTTTTTTTCTTTTTATGATTTTCGTTGTCTTTGCTGTACTTCAGCTAATTCACACCATTTTGTATAGAAAGAGATAATCACTGTTTGCTAACATTTTTTTGTTTAGTACTAACAAAAGAAAAACTGTTTCTTTTCATTCAAGTAGTTCACTTAACTGAAACGGACGTGAGACAAGGATGTGTCTTCTCTCCAGATTTATTCAACCTCTACAGCAAGGATATCCGAGAGGAGCTGGAGATCCTATCAGGATTTATTATTAGTAGTGGTAATCTTAATAATATAAGATAAGCAGATGACAGAGTTGATGCCTGACACAGAAAGAAAATGACAGGGCCTCCTCGACAGGGTAGAGAAAAAAAAAAGTAATAACCATTACAAGAAGACAAAAAGTCTAAACATCCGTAAGAGAAAAAGTCCAACATGTGTGTCACAAATTGGAGATGTCAACATCAAACAAATACAGAAGTTTAAATATTTGGAAGGATTTTAATAGATGGAAAATGTAACACTGAAATCTGAACATGCATTGGACAAGTGAAAGAGGATTTCCAAAAGATAAGCAAGGTGCTGAGAAATAGAAAAATTCTGCTAGAAACAAAGAAATGAGTACTAGATCGCTATGTTATATCTATTCTCTTATATGGCAGTAAATGCATGGATGAGGAGAAAACTGAAGGCAACAAAAATTTGGTTCTACAGAAGGATACTGAGAATTCTATGGACAGAGCGAGTAAGCCACAAGAAAACCTTAAAAGAAACAAAGAAAAGAATACTGAAGTGTTACGTAATATCAGTCTTCCTATATGGCAGTGAATGCTGGACAATTTCCTCACAGATGAAGAAGAGACTTGAAGCAACAGAAATATGGTTCTACAGGAGGAGGATGAGAATACCATGGACTGAACATATGAGCAATGACAAGGTTTTAAAGAAAATGGAAATAAAAACATCCCCCTGGCCAAATTTATATATAAATACAGATGCATGCTGGGATTTCTTCCTAGCCAATAAGATAGAACACTTCTTAGTCTCATACACCATTTTTCTTGTTCTTTCTTTTCTTGAAGTTAGAATTCTATAATCACTTGTCTGCATTCCTTTTGTGTGTTAATACCATTCTAACTTTTAGCACTTTTTGCCTTATTACTGTTGCTTTGACTAATTTTGTCATGCATATATATTGTTTGCGTAGAATTATTTTGCCCTGTTCTTTTACTTTCTTTATTTATTGTTTATTGGAAAGTGTCAGTTCTCTTTGTTGGTAATTTCTGCCAATTACACTTAACCATGGCCAATTATTCTACAGAGTTCATGGGGTTATGCAGGAAAGATAATAGTTAACCCTAGACTTGAAGAGGCCAAGATTGTAGTGATTGAAAAAAAATGTCCTGCCAGGAGTGTGTTCCACAAAGCAGCAGTTCTTCGAAAGAAGCTGTCTGAATGGAACTCCCTCCTTACTAATGGAATATGAAGAAAATGTGGATGATTGATTTCTTATGCTATTTCTTGATTTGTTTCAGGTCGAAAAGGCTCGACACATCCTCTTGCTACGCGAGAAGCTTGGTGAACAGAATAAAACACAGGAGCTTAGCAAGCTGGATAAAGACGCCTCCAATATGTACGCCAAGGAAAAATCACAGCGTGCCAAGGAAGAAGAGCTGAAGGAGGATGAAGAAAAAGACCTGCTGACTGATGGCGCTGACAAGAAATTAAAATCATCCTCAGTGGAGGGTGTAGTGCCCGGGGCACTAGACTTTCAGACCAATGGCGACCCCAGCAAAGAACTTACAGCCAAGTGTCTCAGACTTATATTACAAGGCCGCTTACCCCTCAGCTCTCAAAACAAGGTTGGTATACAAAGCTTTGTTTGTTCAAGAATATTTTTTTCTTTTTTTTATTTATATTTCATTAATCACCTAATGAAGCAGTTGAGCTAATTAATTGCTTTTAGTAACAGAGCTTTATCAAAAAACATTTTTATCCTCTCTTCTTATTGATTCAAAATTACATGCTGACAATGTACGACCAACAAAGAATCAGCTCTTCTTTTATATTATAGATTTATTTTTAATCATTTCACCCCAAGCAAGGCAATCATCACCCTATGGTTGGTCGGAGCTCCATTGACAATCCCTTCCCACATTATTCCATCCTATATTGCTGACCCCAGATCCCCAATGTCCAACCCTGAGTCTCGAGCTATGGTGTGTGGGGAAAGTCAGTTTTCAAGAGAAGACACTTCCAGGAGGATGCCATAGGAGTAAAGATGAGACAATTTCCTTGTCCATTCGATGGCAGTGGCTGGCAAACTGTAATCATTTTTGCTTGAGCTCAAGAGATTTTGGTCTCGGTTCTCCATAAATTGTATTAAGTGTTGCATGGGATCTCTAACCCTTAAAAACCACTAAGACACAAAGTCTTACTGAATGTTAAAGAATAAAGGAGAGAGGACAATAAAAGAATAAGAATTAAAAAGACAAGATAACGATTGACATTACATTTAAATTTTTGAAGATCAAGGTTGACTGGAAAGCAAGAAGCCGTAAGAGAGTTTCATAATCAAGAAGTACGAGAGAAGAAACTGTTAGCATAGAACTTACGGTTACATCTAGCAGCCATTTCAACTGTAAAATGATGAGACTTTGTCACCAATCTAGTACTGCGACTTAATTCATAGATTCTAGGTACCATAGAGGAAAGTGATATTTATTCTGTTTAATGTACAGAAATGTGGCACAAGGCCAAGGGGGGATTGGGGAAAAAGGACGGTCTTCATCTGTCTTAACTATAACTTAGCTAGCCGCAAACATTGACCCAATCGTACGAACAATATTCCTTACACCAAAACACCACATTCATACATACCGTTCTTACTACAACCACCATAATACCTCACTGTCTCTATGAAAATACTGACTAGTCCCCATATATACAAATCAATGTCTGTGGGGGGAGGGGGATAAAACAACAATTTTAAAAATTAACCCCAATGAGTATATACAAATGAATACAAAATATTTACAAGAAAGGAAAGTTCATCAGAACAATTACCATCAAAGTATTTATAGAAAAAGCACAGAGAGGCTATGTTACAGCAATGGGGAAAAAGACTGAAACTGAGATGCCAGGTCAGGACCAATAACATTGCAGATCCTTCTTTGAATTTTATCAAAAATCTCTAAATATATAGCGGGAGCAGTAGTCTCAGCAGTAGCAGCCGTATTCAAAACAAGGACGAATGGTAGACTTATAAATATGTAAAATAGATTCTGGTGAAAAGAATTGTCTAGCTCAACACAGCAAACCATCTTTCCTGCAAACTTAGCAATTGATTCAATATACTCTTTCCACTTCATGTCAATGGAAAATGTTGGTGCAAGAAGGTGAAAGGAGTTACTCTCTTGAAGGTTAGCATCAGCCATACTGATGGAAGGTAAGAAGGGTTCTCTCCGGCAATTAAAAGAGAGCAGTTCCATTTTGGAGGCATTAAAATTAACAAGTCACTCCTTGCCCCATTTAACAAGGATTACAAAGGAAAAAGATATATAAATTTTTATACAGGGTGCAGCAGAAATACCTCCCATATTTTAAAAGGTGATCAGAAAAAATTATTTCACTGTTGTTTAAATAAAGGGCTACAGTTTTTATTCATTTGGTTTTAAAAATGACATCCTCCAAATGTTGGACTCTACTCATCGTATATTGTTATAGAAAATTTCTAAAGCCTGGACATTTTCTGGGGTTTGAGGTCTTCCAGGTGGCTTTCTTTTAAGCACTGATCTTGTGACCCTGAAATTTTCAACCCATGGCAGCATCAATTTTCTATCTGGAACAGAATCATTACAATGTAACATAAAATGAGCACAAAAAGCTCTCTAATGTTGCACATTGTGTGAATCTGTAATTGCATCAGTCCAAGCCATGATGGTATCTGAAAAAAAAAAGGAAAGACATTAGCTAGATAAAGACTCCCTTGCCACTTGCTTAAGTTCATTAGCACCACACAGGTGACAATTTAAAATATGGGAGGTATTTCTGCCGCACTCTGTATATCAGAACAATTTTAAAAGAGAGCTGGTCATTGACTTTAGAATCATTTTCTTTAATGTTCTATTGGTTAAAAATTCAATCAGCTGCTTCGAACAGTATATTTGTTATACAGTGTAACCTGGATATAAGAGAGTTGTCGGGACCGGAGAAGAAGTCTCTTATATCCGGGTTTGGTCTATTTTGTTTTATTAACACAGGCTCTAATTTGGGACCAGAGAAAATATATCTTATATCCGGGTTTCTCTTATATCCGGGTCTCTTATATCCGGGTTACACTGTATTAAAGAATATTGGTTGATATCTATGGTGATATTTCTCTGTCATCGCTCACTTCTACTTTGATGACATCATATTTCTGTCAGCCTTTTCTACTCGGAACATTCAAGATATCTGTAAAGTCCTTGTGCAGTTGACATTGTTAATAACTTTTATATAAGATATGAATCTTACAGAACATTTGATTGTCATTGTCATTATTATAATTATTATTTTATTATCATTAAGTGTGTGCAAAAAGTTCCCAGAATCCATTTACAAAAATTATCCATCTCACCTTTCTTGGCAGATCTTCTGTTATCACAGTGTGGCTGCTTGTATTCAAGTATGCCTGTCCACTAGGACACCTGTTCAGACACATTTGTGTTTGTTCAACATAGAACCCACCTCTGTCTTATTCTGTAACTATGCTGAGCAGACCTTAGTTACAATTTCTGGAAGAGAGCATCTGGCATGATTGACACTCTGAACAAGGCCAGTATGCTTAGACCCTGAGTCACAATGACTTGTAACTTCATGCTAACACAACCATCGCCAGCTCCCAAATAGTTCTGTCTACCCAATTTCACTCACAAGGCTTGGGTCAACCCATGGCATGATATTTTTTTTTTTTTTCCAAAGGTGCCACACGGTGGGATCATCTCCCCAGGCCAGTAACATCAATAAGTCACTTTCCTGACAAACCATCCATGGTGAGATTCAAATCTGGGTCTCATGGTTGGAAAGTATATGTTCTAACCACTCGGCCATGTTCCCATTACAATGGGATACTCAATAACAAAAGTGATAAAAACATAAACAAAAAAAAATGAAATCAGCTAGATTATATACTAAAAACACCTATTTAAAAAAAAAAAAAAAATTCAGTATTTCAGAGCTCTCTCTCTCTCTCTCTCTCTCATATATATATATATATATATATATATATATATATATATATATATATATATATATATATGTGTGTAAACACAAACATCACTGAAGCTCAATGAAGTCCTGCAGGATGAAACACATCGCACAAAAAAAATTTTCTACTTTGTCATACAGTTTCCTAAAATTATAGATTACATCTGATATGACTAATTTAAAGAATAATTAGCTTGTGTCTGAATTTCTAAGATGATGAATTATCTTTATTTACATGTGATCTATTGTCCTCATCTCCATTGCTATTATCACAACACTTTGCCCATTGTAATCATTCATCAGCTTCTTGTCATCTTGATTTAATCAACATTGTGTGATTGTTCTCATTCAACTGTCCATGGCTCAGTTATTGCATGTCCTGTTTCTATTGAGTCTAAGTTTGTACTGGCCAGGCCAGAGACTGGACACACAATTACTATTGTCCCAACGGACAGTAATCTAGTGAATAAAAGCATTGGTTTTTGAATTTGGTCACATGGTAATTGTGTGTTCAATCAGAGTAGACCAAAACTCATTGCAAATGGGACAAGCAATAACTGAGCAGAATAAAATAAAAACTAGATGAGATATTCCTGGACACGGTCAGCTGAATGAGATCTATCTACTCTTGGGGAATAAATAAAGGGTTCATTTTGAAATTACCTGAAGGTTACCCAGATTGAAGGCTGGAGTGCACAACAGCTGAAACATTATGATAATAACAGCAAAGATGAGGACATTAGTCTGCATGTAAATAATATGACTGTTTTGTGATTTCACCATTTTTTTTTTTTTGTATTTATTAAAATGACTTGTCTATTCCAGCCCAATCCAGTACTCAATGAAAGCACGCTAAGCAGTATCTCTGATGAAGATGAGACCGCAATCATGGGCGGGGACAACGTGATGCAGGCAAGCACCAGTAGCAGTGGTCTCAACACGAGCGTACATAGTAGCAATATGAACAGCAGCACCACATCAGACATCTTCAGGTGAGTTTTTGACACGTTTCCTCAAAGTAGAAACTGGCTTCTGCAGAAAATGTTGGGAGAGCGGAAGTGACAACTATTTCATCCGCAGCATCTTTCTTCAAGCAATGGTGTCAAGGAAGTTGCCAAAATGACATTGTGAGCTCAGGGGAATATTTTTTTTTTTTTTTTTTCTCAACTGTCCCCTAAAAATGAGGATCTCAGTGGAAATCAGTCGGTCAAGTAACATACATAATATGCACCTGGGTGATCATGTCTCTTTTTATATGTGACTTACTAAGCAGACTATTTCCTCCAGAAGAAAGTAATTTCTGCAATCGACTGGTTGCCAATCAAGGCTATAGGACCCAGTCTGTCCTTCTATTCAACCTATGACTCGGCAGGAGAAGAGATAGATTTGTACCTTTTTAAGGGTATTTTCATGTAAGTGAATGTAACAAGCCCGACTGGAATTGGATCTCTACTCTCAGATTTCTCATTCTGAGCCATTATCCATTACACCTTGCCAGTACATACTTTAATGGAAGGGCGAGATTAAAATTATGTGCTCTTTTATTTTAAGAGAGAGTTGGTCATTGATTTGAGAATCATTTTCTTTAATGTTCCGCTGGTTAAAATTCAATCAATTACTTAGAATAGTATATTAATTGCATTAAAGAATATTGGTTGATATCAACAGTGACATTTCTCTGTGTCATCAGTCACTTCTGTTTGGAGACATCATCATTCTGTCAGACTTTTCTACTCAGTACATTCAAGTCATCTATAAATTCCTTGTGCAGTTAAGTTTATTAACAGCTTCTATATAAGATATAAATAGCACAGCACTTTTGATTGTCACACTCATCATTAGAATTATTCTTTTATTATCAATATTAGGTGTGTGCAAAATGTTTGCAAAATCCATTCATAAAAATTATAAACCCTTTTTTAATAAAGAAAAATTGCTGGAAATTATTTGCACACACTTAATAATTTTATTCCAACACTTTGGGTCAATACAATCTTCATGATTACTATTATTTTATTACTAGTTTACATTATCTTAGTGTCGTGATAAAAGGCAATAATAATAAGATTGAATAAAACTAGTAATAAAATAATAGTAATAATGAAGAGTGTATAGAGCCAGAGTGTTGGAATAAAAAGCAACAGTAATTAGATGGAATAAAACTAGTAATAAAACAATAGTAATAATGAAGAGTGTATAGAGCCAGAGGGTTGGGATAAAAAGCAACAATAATAAGATGGAATCAAACTAGTAATAAAATAATAGTAATAATGAAGAGTGTATTGACTCCTCAGAGTGTTGGGATAAAAAGCCAAAATAAATAAAAAGAGAACTTAAAAACATATCCACATCTTAATTTTGAATGTAAAGATTAATATGTTGAATATATATATATATATATATATATATATATATATATATATATATATATATTATTAACAAATATTTTAAAAGTGTATCTTTCAATTTCACTTTGTTTTATATTTACTTATTTTTTAGGGCTCATTGAAAATCTAAACTGCAAAAGGATTTCATTGGCATCTTGTATTTCGCAATAAATGATATAATTTAACAATCTAACAAAACTAATGCAGTTATTTTTTTCTTACCATTTTTTTATGATGATATGCCTATTCACAACATTTTTTTCTTTCTTTCTATCATATAAATTTCGACAATTGTCTCTCTTATCTTAACACAGTGTATCAGTACCTACGGAAACACAACAGGCTGGACATTCAGACAAGTGGCAAGTGTCTTTTCTGTCCACATAATTTTCTTTCCTTTTCTTTTTCTTTTCCTTCTTTTTTCTTCATCATTGTTGTTGCCTTCAGCAGATCTCAATAGACATTGCCCATCTTGCTCTACCATCCCAGAGTTTTCCTTCTTGGTTCATGAGGATATCTTTAGTTAGAAAAAAGTCTCTTATTTGAATCATTCTCAACCGATAATTGCACATGATGGCATATGAGATCCCTCTTTTTTTTTCCACTCCCTACTCCAAAAGAAATGGCACAGAAAGTATTTTCTGAGATTTTTGCCAAAGCTGAAGTATTTGCTAGGCTAATGTTTATACACAATAGAGAATATTTGCATTTGTACTAAACTTGAGTACATAAGATTTAAAATGCAGTGTTGTGTGCAGACCAGCCAGGGTGTCAACTTGCCCAATGCCAAGTGGGCCCCCAATATCAAATAAAAATGTAATAAAGAAACAAACACGGACAACTTCTTAAGTAATGAAAAGGAATAAGAACTTTACAAAGTCATCTGCTCACTATCAGTTATTCAAGTCAAGTGTAAGAGGACATTTTCAAAGGATATGGTCACAAAGGCAAGCTTAAGAAATTCACTGTCTGAAGAGAATTTGGAATCATACATGTTGGTATCCATTGAAGAGGAATTGCTAGATGAATTGGATGCAGAAGCAATTATTGGCGAATTCGCACAATCATCCCGTGAATGCAAATGATTGCCCTTAATTAGGTAAAATGTATGCAATGCTCTGTTGCGCTTTTGAACTATCTGTTAATGTATAAATTGTACAATAAACTATTTTAAAATATCGACCAATTACTTAAAACTAAAAAAAATAAATAAAAAATAAAATTATATCATATATGTTACACTGCATATGCTGTAATTACTATGAAATACACATTTTTTCATAAAAGATTTTAATTGTACACTTTTTCCTGTATTTTTTGAAAATTTTATTTATTCTTAATGGAAATTAAATGATAACATTCTGGTTGTGGGTATGTCTCCTTTGACTCCTGGCAACCAATATTTTTAGACCCAGGCCACCATTGTGTGTGCATATATATATATATATATATATATACACACACACACTACAATTCAAAAGTTTGAGGCAACCGCTGGTAATTTTTGAAATTGGTCCAAAAAGTAGTTATTTTGTACTTTAAATAAGAGAAAATTATTATACATGGTTAAAAAAGTCAGACATGATTTTTTATTAGTAATTTTATTATGACTAAAAGAAAAAAGCATCTTATGATTAAATTTTGCTCTCATCAAAGTGTCCCCCTTTAGCCTTGATTACTGCAGCACAAATTTCTGGCATTCTTTGCAAATGTTCCTCAAAGTATAAGTTTCATAATTGATTTCATTCTTTTTTTCAATGACTCTAAGAGCTCTTTCTCACATTTTTTTTCACTTACGGTAGTAAATTTATGAGTGATTTACTTCCCCTCATCATTTTCATAATCTATACAAATAAAATATTTATCTGCATTTAGTCAAGATTACTTCTCGAACAAGATGAACCATTTACTTAATCAGTTCATTTATTCCAACAGTTCTTAGATTGCAGTCTTATTTGTTCAAGCCTTTCATGTGAGGTGCTCAGATATCTTTGTCTATTAAGTGATCATCTTGCTTCAATTTGGTCTTGAAATAGGCTTTGTCATTCGATTGATAATATTTGTATTCCAAGAGATATTTTCCATTTTTCTGTTATATTAAACACATAAAATTTTAACATGAAAAGATATTGAGCAAAAAGCGATTCATATAATGCTATGAAGAATCATAGATACAATTAAAAACTGTAAAATTATAAAGGGAACGGATTAATTAAACAGTTCATTGGCGTCTATTATGAATTCTTTATCTCCGCTTCATTGAATCTCAATGAATTCTTTCAGGACTTTTGTTTCATTGCATCTCACTATTAAAACTTTCTAAGAATTGTCGTCATTTTTGATGGCATGAGTACACTAGTATTAAATATAAATGTGGAGGAATTCTTATATGCCATCAGAAAACCATTTATTTTACCTGGTGTTTTCTATATTCAAAATATTGTAATGTTTTGAATAGATTTTTTAGATTTACAAAAACCCTGAATAAATAGCTACGGCATTAAGTACATTTTAAACTGAATAGTTCAGTTGATATCTTCTCTGAAATCCGATGAAATATAATTCTATAAATTTAGTATTACTAAATAGCTGCTTACTACTTTTGTAACCCTCCCACTAAATTTACTATTATTTACAAATTCTAATGTTAACCAATTCTGATTTATTCTTTACTCTCTGTATTTTCTTTCTTTTTTTTTTCCTGGGCTTTGTCTTTCCTAATTGCATGATTCAACATTTTTCTAGTCTGCCTCGATTTAAGCTCCCTTATTTTTTTTTCATTTTCTTTTTCTTACTTTCTGACTTTGTTTTAAATATAAATGAACAGCTTAGTCCTGATTCTGTAGAGTTAGTTTGTCATTCATATTTAAGCAAATTCCTTGTTCTGGCTGCATTTGTTGACAGGAAACGTGGGTCAGATTCTGGCAAATTGCCACAGATTACATTGTATCAGGGGATGAGGAAGTGGCTGCAGATGTTGACCACATTAAAAAAAAAAATATGAAAAATTTGCTGTTTTACGAATTGGTGAACCAAGGTCATAGTAAATGCTTTCAGGTCATTTACAAGCCTGGCAATAGCTACATTATCATCATCATAGCTGTGTTTTTTTTTTGGGGGGGGGGGTGGAGGACTGGGATTAATCTTGCACAAAGCAAGCTGGGTTCTGCTTGACAGAGAATCTCTTTTTTTCAAAATGACTTGAGGCAAGGTTTTATGAAGCTGGATACTCTTCCTGACACCCAACACAGACATACACAGTTTTCAAAGTACACCAAAGGCTTTTATCGAGATACCATCTCTAAGAAGGTCATCATTCAAGCCTTGAGACTCCATCCAAGCCTTTATATGTGTGTGTGTGTGTGTGTGCAAATATAGAAAAATAGGAAAGCACCGTTAGGTTAATAATCCAAAGTTCTTTAGTATTTTTGCTTTTATTTTTAAATAAAATACATAAGTGGCTCAATACATAGGTGGCTCTTTGAGTGGCTCTTCAAGCCAGTAGCTGATTTTCAAGACCTATAGCAGAAATGACAGCTGTGCTCCAGAGTCTTCACAGGATTAAACAGATGTTGCTGTGGTAGGTCATCCTTGTGCACCACCATATGCCTCTTCAATGCAGATGTCAATTCACACACACACACACATATATATATATATAGGCTCCTGAAAAAATTAATTTCGGTTGAGCTCTTTGGTTTGAGGTGTGAGTTTGTAAACAGTGACTATTTAAGCTAATATTGCATGACTCTTCGGCAGAATTGAGTCACTGTCAGTCACTGTGTGTTTATCTAAATCTAAAAATAAATACGCTAAAATTCACCTTCATCTCTGCCGTGAGCCGACAGCTTAGTGGTAGAAGTTCCGACTGACGCCAATTCAGTTGGGTTTCGATCCTAGCTAGAGGCAACCGGACGTCTAGCCACACTGATGAGCTGTGAAACAGTGAAACAGTCTGTCTGTGGATGACAAAAATATATATATATATATACACACACACACACACACATGTTGGTCATTGGCTTCTTTAAGAAGCTCTTTCGCCATTTGACAGATTTTGTTTTTTGTTCTGTAAGGTGACATGCCACCCTGCTCACTAACAAACAAGCTAATGGGGGGAGCTGTTTTAGATACCAACCACCCATTTGTGTGGCAGGTTAAACTGGGTTACATGTTACCGGGAACCAGACCTGTCCATGCCCTTGAAAATATTTATGTAATAATTAAACAGCAGATATCTTAATTATTTGTGATAACTTTAAAAAAAAAAATGAAAAGATTTGAATCAATAAATATTAAACTCAACAATTTTCTTCTTTGTTCCCTGTAAGTCAACTTCTGGTCCTTATGTAGCACAAGTTTAAGTGTGTGCCTAAGTTAAATATTTTGTCAATTTTGATGTTCTCTTCCCAAAATTTCATTTTTCTCCTTTACATTTGAACTTTAGTTCAAAATAAAGGATTTTATTTGTATAAGCCAGATAACTTTGTAGTATTTCTGAGTAATTGTAAAATCCAAATTACTTAGATCAGTCGGCCTTTCACATTAAACCTTCAACCAGTTACCAATTTTTAAATATCACTTGCTTGTAAAAACCTTTTTACATTTGGAGATGCAATTATTTAACCCTCACTGCGATAGATATTCTTTATACACATCTACAGTATCTTTCATTTCAGATAATGAATAAAAAAAAAAAATCTGCAGACCACAAATATATAAAATAAATAAATATGATATATGTGTAAATAATATAATTTTACTTTTCTGTATAAATGGTAAGAGTTAAAAACCCTAAGTTACTGTTTTTTATACAAGACTCTAGCCATTACTTTCTGTCACAAATGCTGTCAGTACATTCATATACTTGTAAAGTTTACAAAATCCTATCAGCATCAATACCAGAATGAGTCCAAATAGTAAATAGGTAGATATTTTTTAGCTTTTTTTTTATAGCTCTTTTTGGCAGTTTTGCATTTTTCATGTTTTCTATTTTTCAGCTTTGCTCAATTTTGAAGCTTTTTTTAATTTATTTTAAAGCCATTTTGGTGGAATTATATAATAAGCAATGCAACCAGAAATAATCTTTTTTTTTATCATATCACTATAGATTAAGATTTATTCATAAAATTTAAAAAAAATTTTTTTTTAATTTTTATAAAAGTTTAATAGAGGTGGGGGTCCAGTTTTCTATGTAAATTCATTGTGTAAATTGATCTTCTATGGAAATCAAAATAAGATATGTTTATAGTTCAAGACTTCTTAAAATTTTAAAAAAATATAATCAAAGAAAAATTTTTTAATTCATAATTTGGATTGCTTTGTTTCAGATATCACTATTGATTAAGCTACTCCAGATTATGAATTTCAAAAAAAATTTTTTATTCATTTACATTTCAAGAAATCCTGTGGTAGGGGCATATTTTGTTTTGGCTTCCATAGGGTGGATTTACTTGCAAAACCTCCTCACCACCCCACTGGCAATTAACTTTTATAAAATTTAATAAAAGAAAATTTGTTTTTTATTTTTTTGTGGTTGCGAGAAATGCAATGGCCAGAATGGTCAGCAATTAGGCAGAATACCCCATGGGAGTGGTATTCTGACAGTGATGGATTGCCTTTGTCTGGCTTTTGGATACAAGTTCAAAATGGCGCAAATTTGACAGAGGACTGCAAGAATTTTGAAGCGTCGTCACACTTCCCACGTCCAGGTTCAAGAGATGAGCTAAGACCATGTGCAGAGGGGCACTAAGCCAACAAGTTACATGCATTTCTGTGATGTCATTCCTCCTGCTGTATCTTAGAATCCAAGCTGCCACATTGGTCCCGCTCCGCTAACAGAAACAAGAAAAAGAAATCCTCCTTTTTGTTAATACCATTTAGGCAGTAGTGTTGAGACCCAGAGATGATGCGGACGCAACAGTGCTTAATCTATAGTAATATGAACAAAACATTTTACAAAAAATGATTATTTCTGTTTGTAGCGCTTATTGTGCAACTCCGCCAACTGTTTTTCTTTAGCCTTTTCTCGTGTCGTCTTTTATCTACTTCAGTGCTAGCCAGAAGTAGTTTTATTTTCATGCGTCATGGTATCAACTTACCATTCAAAGCTCTGCTCTCTGTCTTATAGTTTTCCTTTTTTTTTTTCCCCTTTTAGCTTTCATGCATCCTCTCTTCTCTGCCCCCCCATGCCAAATGCACTCCTGTTCTTTTCAGCAAGTTGCAGTATTGATTGCTATTGCTTTTCTCATCCATTTCTCTCTCTTCAAAAAAGATTGAAGCATTTCTTCCTTTCCTATTGCAAAGACGGAACAGAATTTCTGCTTCCAACAAATATTGTTTACTTGCCAAAAACGTTTTTGTGATTCCATGATGTTTTCTCTTTGAGTTTGCAAAGTTATTTTTGTTCTTTCTCTGGAAAAACGATTTTTGTCTCATTTTGTTTGATCTTTTTCAGCTAAGAAAAGAGGCAAATGTTTATGTGTGTGTGTGTGTGTGTGTGTGTGTGTGTGTGTGTGTGTGTGTGTGTGTATATATATATATATATATATATATAAAATGTTGATCTGAGGAATTAGAATCGAATTTCGATTCTAAGGAAATAGATTATAATCACCATGAACCCTTAAAGTTGTTTGTTTCTTAATATAATTAATATTTGCTCTGTTTTTACATTGAGCTCTCTGGATTATATCCTCCCTGGAATTATCCATATGTATTACCAAACACATCTTTTATATATATATATATATATATAATAAGTTTGATTATCACTGGATACTCCATTACTGTGGCCTTATGCCAGATTTAACTTTATGCATAAGTGCATATCCTCATAGAATAATTAATAAGTTTGTTTTCCAGATTAGTGTAATGAATTCAATTCTCAGTTGGGAAAGAAAAATTGAAGCCATCATCTTTGAAGCCTGTCAATTTAGTATGATAGAGAGCACTTAATAACAAATAATGTCATTAAATGTTGTTATTGTTGAATTTTTTAACAACAACAATAATATTTCAACAACAACCATAGCAACATTTACTCACTTTCGTTTATTAGACATTAAATTATATCACTTAGCATCCTCAGTGATTTACCTTGACTTTCAGTTAGCCTGATTTATATTTACAAATGTTCTTAAATTTTAAAATTCTGAAAAACTAAGGATATCTTTACTTCTGTTTATAAATACTTGTTGCAAAATAATGACTTGATAAAATCCATGAGAGGACAAAAAACATTGACTAAATAAGTTTTGTTTTTGTCATATAGTTTTTTTATATATAATGTGGACATTGAAGTCAACACTGCTTAAATGCAATTGTCCTGCCATTTGCATTGTTTTTGCTCAAGTATTATTATATTTACTGGTCAGTGATGCATTATGGGTAAACCTATTGTATTATTCTAATGTTTATTTAGATGGGCAGTAATGGTTATGTTTCAAATTATTTTAGTGGCTATTGAGTGGAAATGATTTTGGATCCGGGTGCAGTTTGTGGCTATTTTATAGTGTTGTTTGTTTATGTTTTTAGTTTTTGATTTTTAAGTAGCATAGTAAAAATTTGTTTTTGTGTCTGCATTTTGAAAACATATAAACACAAGTAAACATAATAAAAACAACCAACAATAGAATAATAATTTTTCCCTCCAAGATGGAGCTTAAAAAATGTCTTCAAGATTTTGATTTGGTTGGATGATTTTGTTTAGTGGCATGTTAACCTCTATAGGTTATTGCTGTAACCTAAATGTTTTGAATGCAATTGTATGCCTTCAACTACAGATAAAATCTAATGTAATTCTACATTAAAATGAATTGCTGGTCATTTTGCTTTAAATATATCTTGCTTGTAATTTTTTTTATATAAAAATGTATTGCTGATATTTTTTACTATAAAAAATGTCTTTATACTTTCCTAGTGTTTTTGGAGATTCACTATTTGCCCATAGCTGAAACCCTAAAAGGTGCTACCACCTTGTGTCAGGGTGGATCTGGGAACAACAGTTCTATAGTCTTCAAAACCGCTAATCTCCCAATCAGAGGCTTTTGTTTCTGGATGTAATTTATCGTTGTACCCAGGACTATTCAAGATTTTGAGTATAAAAGAAAAAAAATTGAATGCTCTCTCAAAAAGAGGCACCAAGTCTTTCCTTTAAGCCTCCCCCGCTCACTCTGTCTCTAATGAAGTTTTTTTTTTGTCTTCTTTATTCTAGGCCCATTTCCCCAGACATCAAGACACAGTCCAAATCATGTGAAAGCATATCCGCCATGGCTGAGAATTCAGAACGTAAATTTTCCCTACCCTTGAAACCCATAAAGCCAGATGCCGACCGGCAAGTCTATGTTCCAGACATTGAAGAAGTGAGAGTCAGTCCTGTTGTATCGAGGAAGGGGTACCTCAATTTCTTGGAGGAGAAAACAAATGGATGGGTGAAGCGTTGGGTGGTAAGTACGGCCTTTGACTTCACTTTTTTTTTTTGACAAACTGCATTGGATTTCCAGTTCCTTCAATTCTGTATTTCTGACATCTTCACCTGAAATCTGAAATTTTATTCAGTAATTATATTTTTCCTCTTCCAATAGGAATTCATAGGTTTGCCTATTGTCTAGTTCACGTTCCTCCCAGGTCTGTTGAACAGGAGTAGAGGTTCATCCCTTGTTTCCTGTTTAGGTTTCCAGTTCCTTCTAAAGTCTACTTCAAGTCTATACTTCAAACGTCTCCACCAGAACTCTGAAATTTTATTCACTAATTAAATCTTGACCTCCTCAAGTCTAGAATTAGCTGTCTATCTTTCCTATTATTTTGCCCTTTCTTATGCTAATACAACTCCATACAGTAACCCTCTACCTTGAGTGACCCTTGGGCCTTGTATTGGGTGAACATTAGTAATAAAAAAACAGGATTAAATATGCAAAAATCTGAAGGTGCATTGGAATTGCAAAAGATTCCTTCCAAATGCTAAGCAAAGTATTAAGAAACAGGAAAATTATGTTAGAAGCAAAGAGTGCTGAATTGTTCTGTAATATCAATCCTCCTCCTCCTCCTCTATGACAGTGAATGTTGGACAATCACTCCACAGATGAAGAAGTAACTTGAGGCAACAGAAATGTGGTTTTACAGAAGGATGTTGAGAATACCATCAACCGAACATGAGAGTAATAAGGAAGTATTAGATAAAATGGAAACAAAATGGATATTATACATAGAATCAGGAAGTGACAATTGAAATTTCTATGGCACGTAATGAGAAAAGAGGACTTTGAGATTTTGTCACTCACAGGATATGTTGAAGATAAGAGGGACAGATGAAAGCAGCCCATAGCCTATCTAACAAGCTTGTGTAAATGATAGAACAGGGACTAGGAAAGATATTTTACTAATAGCGACAAAGGAGGGGGAATGGCAGAATAAGGATTAGGAGAGATAGCACAAAGATGAAACTTACTAAGAGCTACAAAGGACAGGAAAGTGTGGAGTACCATGATGGGACAAGGCACATGATATTCCAATTATATCATTCAGGGTTCCCAAATTTTTCCACCATTATCATGGAAGTGCCCCAAATAACAACATTTTTGTTTTTTTTAAACTTTGTGATTATTAATAGTTGTTCATGATTATAATTACAAATCCCATAACCAAGGCCATCCTTACACCGTGAGGAAGATTATGAATAGAAATCCCATAACCAAGGCCATCCTTACACCGTGAGGATGATATGAATAGAAATCCCATAACCAAGGCCATCCTTACACTGTGAGGATGATTATGAATAGAAATCCCATAACCAAGGCCATCCTTACACCGTGAGGATGATTATGAATAGAAATCCCATAACCAAGGCCATCCTTACACCGTGAAGATGATTATGAATAGAAATCCCATAACCAAGGCCATCCTTACACCGTGAGGATGATTATGAATAGAAATCCCATAACCAAGGCCATCCTTACACCGTGAAGATGATTATGAATAGAAATCCCATAACCAAGGACATCCTTATAACATGAGGATCATAAGCACACCAAATATAGTACAGCCATAGCAATGGTGGGGGTGTCTCGAGCATACTAGTTTTTAGTAGTGAAATAAAAACACCATTAAAATATTTTGTGAATAAATTAAAAAAGCTAGTGTTAAATTATTAAAAATGAATAAATGCAAAAACAAATTAGTTAAATTTTGCTTCGTTTTTATTTAAACATTTTAGTTAAATCACCTTGAATAATTTTATGCAAAAAGGTTCTTGTTAATTAATTTTCCTGCTCAGAAAAATTTTTATCTTACTTTAATTTATGAACTGTACTCTACACATAGAACTTCTATATCAAGACTCTTAGTGTCTTCCAAATATCCACAATGAAAGAGATTTGTAGTTTTTATCAAATAATTGCATCTACAATTATCTGTCTCACATTGCGTCCTGGGTATGACGATAAACTACGTCCAACCAAAAGGCAGTCGATCCGATCAATCGGCTGGTCATGTCATGCCCCATCACATCTAACCCATCCCAAAACAACTACAACTTACAATTAACTTTCCCTCCCAAACCCTACACTAAATATACTAACACCTTACCCCTAAAATGTGATGGGAAACAATGATGTTGCCAGCTATACGTTTTTGAAACAATGATGTTGCCAGGGATACATTTTTTTGAAGCAATGATGTTGCCAGCTATACATTTTTGAAACAATGATGTTGCCAGCTATATGTTTTTGATATATCTAGTAAATACTGGATCTGGCATTAAATAACCCATAGTGGTTGATATGCCATAAAACCCTAAACAAACAAATGTCTCACATTGTGGCTAAATTTTCCTTGTTTATCTTTCTTTGTTTTCAAATTCTCCCTTGTTTCAATTTAGTTATAATTATTTAGTTTAATAAGCAGAAAACATTGGACATCCAAATGAATTAAGAGAGATCCTTGTAAATATTTTTTTCAGATTTTACATCAAAAGGATTTTAGTTACTCAAAATATTTCATATGAAGAACTTAAATTCTATTTCTTTCTTAGAATTCTCTCTTATTTTGTTAGGGACTTTTGCATTTTTGAAATGCAGTCATGTGGTTTGGATTTCTTTCCTTAAATGTATTTCTGGTACATCATAATTTACGGGTTTTGTTCCCCCGGGAACATCAAATATCATTTAAGAATTTTGTTTCCATGGAACATCAAATATAATTTGGGGTTTTTGTTCTTCAGGAATATAAAATATAATTTAGATGTTTTATTGCCTTGGAACATCAAATATAATTTGGGGGTTTTGTTCTTCAGGAATATAAAATATAATTTAGATGTTTTATTCCCTTGGAACATCAAATATAATTTGGGGGTTTTGTTCTTCAGGAATATAAAATATAATTTAGATGTTTTATTCCCTTGGAACATCAAATATAATTTGGGGGTTTTGTTCTTCAGGAACATAAAATATAATTTAGATGTTTTATTCCCTTGGAACATCAAATACAATTTGGGGGTTTTGTTCTTCAGGAACATAAAATATAATTTAGATGTTTTATTCCCTTGGAACATCAAATACAATTTGGGGGTTTTGTTCTTCAGGAACATAAAATATAATTTAGATGTTTTATTCCCTTGGAACATCAAATACAATTTGGGGGTTTTGTTCTTCAGGAACATAAAATATAATTTAGATGTTTTATTCCCTTGGAACATCAAATACAATTTGGGGGTTTTGTTCTTCAGGAATATAAAATAAATTTAGATGTTTTATTGCCTTGGAACATCAAATATAATTTGGGATGTTTTGTTTTTCAGGAATATAAAATATAATTTAGATGTTTTATTGCCTTGGAACATCAAATATAATTTGGCGGTTTTGTTCTTCAGGAATATAAAATATAATTTAGATGTTTTATTGCCTTGGAACATCAAATATAATTTGGGGTTTTTGTTCTTCAGGAATATAAAATATAATTTGGGGTTTTTGTTCTTCAGGAATATAAAATATAATTAAGATGTTTTATTCCCTTGGAACATCAAATATAATTCAGAACATATATTCCCTTGGAATATCAGATTTAAAATTTTTTTATTTTTTTTGGACTTTTTAAAAATAAATGAAGAAATTCAAAACTAGGTGATTTTTTTTTTCTAAGTTCAATGTGTCTTTTCTTGACTTTGTTTAGGTTGTCCGTCGCCCATACGTCTACATCTATAATAATGAGCGTGATCCAGTTGAGAGGGGCTTAATCAACCTTGCCACAGCACAGATTGAATATAGTGAGGACCAGCAGGCCATGCTCAAGGTAAGAAATTGTTATTCACACTGGATACTTTACAGTCTGCCTTATTTTATCATAAAGTGTCTTGTCTGCATTGACAAATATGGGGGAAAGCTGTATGACAGATATATGAACACCCAATAGTCATTAACATCCTAGCTAGAATGTTAAGTCTCTGGTTGGAGAATGGCCCTAAAGCTGCACGCCCATTGACTGACAGTAACTGACAAAGCCTGACGTAAAATAAATGGTAATATTATGCATAAGAAATTCATTCTTGTGTCTTTATTGGGCTGCATTTGATGATGTTACATTTGTATGTCATTTATACATTTGATTAAGTCTAGAAGAATATCAGCCCTTAAAAGATTTCAGTTGTTAAGTCTCTTGAGTCCTAACCAAATTGTTGAAAAATCTGAATATTTTATGGTAGTACAATTAAACAGATGTAAGTCAAAAACCGTTGAAAATCAATTATGACAAGTTTATTTTATACGAAAGCAAATTAGTTTATCTTTTAAATGATACCAAATTTAACCTTTTTGGTTTTGGAAATCTATCGATTATAGATTTCTGATGACACTAGTTGATAATGTGACAGGTGTTCATGCAGTGTACTGTTAGAGAGTGCTAGCCAAGTGCTGAAGACATTAGGTTTATAATACCCAGAAATTCATACACAGGTGTCCTCAAGGACACATGGATAAAGGCGTTGGTTAGATCCAGTGACAGGACCCAAAGAGTGTGAGTTCAATACCTGGTTAAGGCAGTGGAGAACTTTCAGAGGGAAATTAACAGGAGATAACTGATAACTGACATCCATTAAGCATGGCACGTGGAACTAGAACAGTCTACCCCAGTGTGCGAAATAAACGGTTCAGTTCGACATTCCAACCACCTGAAGAAGGCCGAAGCGTACAATGGCCGAAACGTTGTGATAAATATGGCAACAAAGATGAGGACAATAGTCTGGATAATGTAAATAGTGTACATAATACCTCATCTCAGAAATATAGACAGATACTAAATTGCGTATCTATAGCAGAAAATCTGGATATTGCAATGATCCTGCAAGAGAAACAAGCAAATGTAGAATTGTGGCTGAAGTGAAATTGCGAAATTCCAGTATTCCTAAAAGTTTAATATGGGCTTTTATTTATTAACATTAATTGTAGGATCCTTAATGGGTATGAGAGTAATAAGGGAATAGTAAAAGATGTCAATATCTGATTTTATTTATTAACATTAAAACCTATTGCCCTTAACAAATTTCAGCTGTTTAAGTCGCTGGAGTCCCGAGTATATTTTTTGAAAAATTTGAATATGTGATGTTAGTACAATTAAACTGATATATCTCAAAGGCCATTGAAAATCAATTCTGAAAAGTTTATTTTATATAAAATCGAATTAGTTTCTCTTTTAAATGATACCAAATTTAGCCTCTTTAGTATGTGATTTAGTTTTGGAAATCTATCAATTATAGATTTCTGATAACACTAGTTGATCATGTGACAGGCGTGCTGAAATATTATGGTACCCAATTGTGGGCACATTCAAGCACTCCTGGACTGTAAGTGTGTGAAACTTGCAGCCACATTTGGATACTTCCCACCTTAAGCGGTCAAGATGAATTTTTCTTCATTAGGAAGATATGCTTTTTCCAAAAGCCTTTGCTTTATAAACATGGGCCTAGAAATTAACAGCATGAGGAACGAAACAGGTAAACCAAATTCACACTTGCTGCTAACAAAGATTAGGTCTCCATTGATCCTTTTAGAAATGGAGACAAATGTCATTGCCTTATGCGTTGTACAAATGCAGGGGCTGATTTTGCTCTGCTTTATAAACAATGTCTTCCTTTTTTGATAAACTGACTTCCTTTTTCTTTTCCTCTAGACCCGCAATACATTCTCTGTTATGACCAAGCACCGGGGATTTTTCCTGCAAACACTTGATGACAAAGACTTCCATGATTGGCTATATGCTATTAACCCTCTTCTGGCTGGACAGATCAGGTAAGTTTCTTTCAAGATTAATCTGGACTGTATATATATGCAGCTATGGCTTAAATAGCAGGAAAGATTGGGCTCTCTAGCCTTGGGTGGCAACCAGTCTAGAAGAAGTTCAACTCTGAATTCAAAACCAGTCAGAATGTAGATAGCCCCATCAGGCTATCTTGCCCTATAATTTCAGTACATGTGGATATAACCCAAATGGATTGGTTGCTTGCTTTTTGTTTAGCAACATATCATCCTCTATGGGTTATTTAATGCCAAAATTGAAATAATTTGCATGCAATCTTTCTTTTTTTTTTCCAGATAATAATGGTTTCAGTGATACAAGTCTTATTAATTAACCCATAGCTGAGGGGAGAAGAGGTGGATTCATACCTAATCAGAATTTGATAAACAAACAAGAAAATATAATGTGGATATAAAGTGGGGGATCAATTCTATATTACAATCAATATATAAATTGATCCTTCACTTTGTGGCCACGGTAGTTTCTATACATTTATATTCCAGGGAACGTAAATAAATCAAGAAGATGTACCTGCATAGCTGATCAGTATTTGATTGATTCATACATTCTCCGTGGCTTATCAACTCTTTGCAGGTTATTTAAAGCCAGAAAATATTTTTAGATTGCAGGAATATTTTTTCTGAGATAATGATTTAATAATAGAAGTCATATTAATTAACCCATAGCTGCGTGGGGGGAGAAGAGGCGGATTCATACCTAATCAGAATTTGATAAACAAACAAGAAATTATGTGGATATAAAGTGGGGGATCGATTCTCTATAAGAATTAATATGTAAGCTGATCCCTCACTTTGTGGTCACGGTAATTTCTATATATTTCTTCTTCAGAGAACGTTAATCAGTACTTGATTGCTTGATTTGTTTTTTACGGTTTATCAACTATTTACAGGTTATTTAAAGACAGAAAATATTTTTAGATTGTAAGAATTCTTTCTTTTTTTTTTTTGACATAATGATTGTGATACAAGTCTTACTGATTAACCCATAGCGGGGGTAGAAAAAGTGAATTCATGCCTAATTTGATAACTCTATAAGAATCAATATGTAAGCTGATCCTTCACTTTGTGGCCACGGTAGTTTCTATACATTTATATTCCAGAGAATGTAAATAAATCTAAAAGAGATGCCTGTGTAGCTCATCAGTATTTGATTGATTCAGTCATTTTCCGTGGCTTATCAACTCTTTGCAGGTTATTTAAAGCCAGGAAATATTTTTAGATTGCAGGAATTTATTTTTGGAGATAATAGTGGTTTAGTGATACAAGTCTTACTAATTAACACATAGCTGGGGGGAGAAGTGGTGGATTCATCGTACCTTCCCCAAGGGTATTTATGCGTAAGTGAATATAACGAACCGAACAGGAATTGGAACTTGGCTCTCCGATTAACAATTCTGAGTTATATCCATTACACCAATCTCATATCCAAGCTTACAGCACCTGGTATTCCCAAAACGGTCGCACATTTAGGTACTGACCAGGTTCAACGTTGCTTAACTTCAGTGATCGTACAGGAACTGGTGTTTCAACATGATGTGGTCTACTATAGTGTGGAATGTCAACATCTCAGTTGGAATTCTAGCCTGTCTCTCCGATTCCTAAATCCAAGCTGCTATTACTTCACAAGACTGGGAGGACTGTGTGCAAAAGCTTCAAGATGGATTCATACCTTTCCCAAAGGTATTTGCGCACAAGTGAATGTAACAAGCCCAACTGGGATTTGAACTCAGCTCTCTGAGTTCCCATTCCAAGCTACTATCCATTGCACCACTTGCACCTCCTTAATAAATAGGAATGTGTCATTTTTGATTTTGGAATCAAATTCTAATATTTTCCTCTTTTATTTCTACAGGTCCAAACTGTCACGAAGAAAACAGTCCGTGAAAATATGACCAGTAAACATTTCTAACCCAGCACTGAGTGACACAACACTTGCTGCTGTGGTGAGCAAAAAGCCTGTCTTGCAGTGGACGACATCTCTATGGCCAATATAAGACTCTATTCAAAACAGGACAAAAAGAAAAACAAAAAAAGACAATTAACAAACAGGAAAATCAAGTTACAAAAAGAAAAACAAAAAACAATTTTTAAACTCTCAACCCCTTCCCCTCTCCCCTGAAAAAATGTGTAATAACAATTAATAATAATAATCATGGTTAATTATAACAGCAAGAAGAGAACTTAATGATTTAAAATGAAACTGATTTCTCAAATCAAAAAAACGCTAATGACTGCTTTAATATGTTTGGACTGAGTTTTCATTCTCTGCCCATTTCCTCTTTGTCTGTCTGTCTGACTCCTGGCCCCTCATGGTGACTGCACCCCTGAATCAGCCCAGCGGCTGTCAGTCACTCCTGTTTGTTGAGGGACCAGATACCTATACAGGCACACATACCACATATCTAGATACTCAGATCTCTGGCCAGCATACTGTCTCACATATTCAGTATATGTATATAGCTAAATACTGATGTGTTTATTATATATATATATATATATATATATATATATATATACACACACACAGACATACACAAATGTGTATGAATATATGTATATCTCATGTATGCATAAGTGGATTGGTGTATATATGTACACACACACAGAGGCACACACACACACACACATATATATATATATATATATATATATATATATATATATATATATATATGTGTGTGTGTGTGTGTACATACACATAGGTATTATATATTTGCATACCTATACACACTCAAGCATGTTTATAGGTGTGCAAAAGTATGTATGTGTGTGTATATATATATATATATATATATATATATAGTGTGTGTGTATATATAGACATATATGTATACAGATACATACCTGTTGGTATCTGTAGATATGAAATAATTACACATGCATATATATATATATATATATATATATGCACACACACATCACATGTATATATACATATATAAATGTATGTATATATTTCATTATCATCTTAGTGTTAATATATTACTCTCCTCCCCACCCTTCGTCCCTAGCTCCCCCCCTCTTTCCCTCTTTTTTTTTCTCTCTCTTTCTTTCTATTGTTTTGTCTAAAAGGTAACAACCACAATTTTCGGACAATAATTGTATTTACAATATTAATGATACCTGTAATAATTCTGCGAATAGTAAAATAGTTGTTAGGAGACGTTTTGAAAACAAAATGATTGTTTGCTGCATTTAAGAATCGTCCTTCTGTAACCAGGAAGGAGTTTTGGGGTTTGTTTTTTTTTATCTCCCTTTGTTTTCAAAGGAAATACGTGGTAGGAATACAAATTTGGTAGATCAAAGTTTTGAGAAAAATATTTTTTCCCCTTTGTCTAAATGCAAATCTGGAACATAAAAAAAAACGTTCTAAATTTAGCTTTTAACACCACACTTTTAGTAACAATCACAAAAAATAAAAGACAAGGAAATTTTCAAAATTTTAAGAAACCAATCACCATCTTCACCAAAACAACAAAAAATTCATATATATATATATATATATATATATATATATATATATATATATATATATATATATATATAACACATCCATATCTATATTTTTGTCGATGTAACAGCTTGTTTTGCGTATCAGTCTCCAGATGAATAGAAATTTCCATAGACGTTCAAGTTGAATTATCTAGAATTATTTGGAAAAAAAAAAATGGTCTTTTCAGATTGTCTTACATAATTTTTGATTCCTTCTTTCTCAGAATTTTTTTTTTTTTTTTTTTTTCAACCACTATCAATCACCAAACTGTGTGATTTATTTATTTATATTTTTTCTGGTCAAATATGGTTATTATTATTATTATTATTATTCTCTCAATCCTGGGTGATAAGAAAAAAAATGATTACCTCCCTTGATAAACATAAAAAATTACAAAAAAATAAAATGAAACGAAGTGAAATGAAAAAAAGCAAGCAGTACCTTGTTTTATGCTTTATGTATTAAATGTACCTTCGGAATTTTTGACCAGTTATCAAATCCCAACAAAAAGAGAAAACAAAAAAAAAAAAAAAAAAATTTGTACATATAAGTAATTATATTAGTTTTTCTTGTGCCAGAAGAGAAACCTTCATCTCACCCAAATATTAGATAAACACAAGATGTATTTAGACCAAAAAAAATCTTCTCTGTTTATCTTTGCTTTATGCCTACTGGATCCCCTCAAATCAAATGTTTTTTGACCTAAAAGTGACTATTAATTTAAAATTTTTATTTTGGCAGGAAAATATTTTCTCCCTGTCATTAACCCCTTCTCTATACCCTATCTTTGTAAGTACAAAAGTATATGACAACCACTAAATCCTGCACCAACACAGAAGATGACTAACTGTAGAGACTATCCTACCCACTTGCTGTCCGTTCAAAAAGAGGGGAATATTATATATATAATAAAAAAATGGTTTTAATGCTATGCCAAGGTCACATTTGTCAGGACTTCAGTCTAAACCCCTATTCACCATCTTAGTGGATCAAGCCTCACCTGTATCTAATATAAATGAATAAAATGTGATATGAAATTAGAAGAGTATTTTTGCTAGGTGCAACCTTTAATTTACATTCTTATGTGATTTGATGTCGCTATCCACCCCAGGGCACAGGGTTTCAAAAAAGAGAAGTATTTAATGTTAAGCCTAAAATCCTGATTGTTGGAGTTTTTTGTGGGGGAGGGGATAATTTTGAGAAAGAAGGATGTTTATTTATTTGATTATGAGTGAGCAACTGATAAGCTATTTCAAGAATATTTTTGTCTTCAATCTTCTTTCTCTGACAGTGAATCAGGGAAAACAATCCAAGACAGTTTTGTATATGGTGATGAAGTTGATTGTAGAATGACTGTTGAAATAGTTTGATGATATGACATCACTTAGTGACATTTGATAGCATATTAATTCATTTTAAAAAAATGAATTCCTTTTTGGGTATAATTAAAAAAAAAAATTAATTATAAATAGGTTAAGAAAAAAAGTTTTTCGTTTCGAGATTTTCTCTTCAATTCACCACTGAAAAAAATAGGATTGTTTTGTTTTTTCTCTCCATCCAATTATATATATATATATATATATATATATATATATATAAATAATTTAATTCTATTCTTCAAATTCACCTTACTTTTTGACATTAACTTTCTCACTGACATGGAGATTATTTTTATCTTCTTGTCTTCTTTAATTTTCTTTAAGTTATTTTAAAAAAATGTATTTTAAAAGATCAGAAAAAAATATCTTCCCTAAAAGCTTGTTGTTTTTTTTAATTTGAATAGAGAACCTTAAAAAAAAATAAAGGTTTGGAATTCAAATTTGAAAATTCATAACTCTCAACTAAAAAGTCTAAAGCTAATTAGTATTTTTATTTTATGCTTTATAGTTTTCTCTTGTTTTTTTTTCTCTGTCTGTTTGTTTATTTATTATTATACTTAAATGGCTTTATTGATTATTTATTGACTTCATCATCTTTGTTTGCTATGTCACACAATTAAGATACCTCTAAATTACTCAAACTCAATCCAAAAGTCAATCAGTTACTTAAAATGTGATATTGTATGGTTTAAAAGCCTCATTTGACACTTGTCTTTTTTCTTGAAGTTTCAGTAAAGTCAAACTTATTCGGAATTGCTTTATCTGTCTTTGAGACAGTTTTCAGTGCATTAAAATCAAGAGCCACTCTAACCTTGCCTGATTGGTACCTGCCAAAAAACTAAATCTGTCCACTGTCAGAAGACACACACACACACTAAATAGGGTACCACCAACATTCAAACCTTTAAGCATGACTTCCATGTCCAAAAAGTGGTTTGAATGTCCAGTGTCTAAATTAATTCTGATATCTCCCAGAAAGGTCTTTCATTTTGCTGGATACTGACATCATCCATTTGCCTGTGTAGCCCGGTGTCTTGACTTTGTATAGTTTTTATTCTGGTGTCTGTTATATTTGTACACTGATCGTACCAAAGTGGAATTGGAGCTGAATACATACTCACAGTGTTCTTAGTTTATTGCCAATTAGCACCTACAGGGGGTGTTCCTCTATCAAAATAGGTCTCCCACCCAAGGGGATTGTGAACATCTTGTATCCTTCATAAGTCAGTGAATGCTTTCTAACCCCCCCCCCCCTAAAAAAAAACAACAACAGAAAAAGTCAGTTGTTTTAAATGCAGGACAAATTTACTAAATGCTTTGAATTCTTGTGCTGCTTGTGTGGTATCTAATTTTTGCTGTAACCATAGATCTTTTAATGATAGTGCCTCTGTGCTCAAGTGTGTGCTCTGGTCTACACCCCCCCCACCTGCATAAAGATCCAGAGTATACAACAGTACCTATCTTCAAATGTGACAGTCTCGATGACATCCTCTTGTCATTCTATTACACGTAAATGTATTTGGTTTTTATATCATAGTCTGTAGGGCAAACAGCCATATCACGTTGAAGCACTGGTTCTTGTACCAAAGTTAAGTAACATCAAGCCTGGTCAGTACCTGTATGTGATGACCACTTGAAAAAAATCAACTTCTACAAGCTTGGATGTGTGGGTGGTGTAATAAATAATGGCTTGAAATTGAAACTCGGAGTGTCATTTCCAGCCAGGTTCGTTATAGTCATTTACCTGCAAATACTCTTGAGAAAGGTATGAATCCAACTCTTCTCCTCCCAGCTATGGGTTAATTAGTTAAATCATTATTATCTCAAAAAAAATTCTTACATTCTAAAAATGTTTTCTGGCATTAAATAATCTTTGAAAGCTTGATAAGCTGTAAAAAAAAACAAATCAAACTATAGTCTGTATATTTTACTGCCAACTCTTGTGGTTAGACTCCGAGTGATTAGAGTTTCTTTGAAGAATATAGCTATAAATTGTCTTTTAGTAGTCACCAATTCTTTCCCAATGTTAACTAGAATCTTACTATCTTGCTTGGTACTGTTATATAACCTGGATGTAAGGGATCCCTCAAGAAGCACACACACTGCAAGAAGCACATTGATCTTATATTTCTTACAAATTCATTCTGAATCAAATTTTTTGTTTCAAAGCTGGTCTAATGGGAGAGAATTGTTTGTGCATTTCTGAAATTGAACCCTCATTAGTAGCACTAGTGAAAAAACTGGTTTGGGGCTTTTTATCTCAGCAAATTTTTACTTGAGAATGTGACAATGGTAACTCTATGAACAAGGATTGGGAGAGAAGGAGGCATTGGTTTGATAGATGTTGAGTTATGAAAATAAAATCTGCCTTTATTCTAGGTTAGGAGAGGAGATATCTGTTATTTTTTTTGTGGTTGTCTATCTTTTTCTCTTTCTTTTTTTCTTTCTTTTTTCTCTTTCTTTTTTCTCTTTCTTATCTTACCTCATTTTTCATTATATAATTTTAATATTTTTATGGCACAGATATGCTGGCTTTTCTCCCCTTTCTGTCCCATCCCTACCAAAAATTTAAAAAAAAATGCTGAAATGTTCCTTATATGTTCATGTCAGTTTGCTACACCTTCTTGTTCGTATTTTTATTAAAATGCTTAGTCATTTAGCAAATTCAAAATCAGTTCTCTTGAAAACGGTAATGTACTGTACTTACCAAACTGATCTGTTTGTGATATATAGTTAGAAAAAGAAAAGCAAAAACAAAAAAAAAAAGCTACCATCAAGTGGGGACCATCTTCACACTAATAAGTCATTGGTATTTTCTTTTTTTTGTCTCTTTTTCCAAAACGTTTCGTTTCTCATTTGGCCAATTTCTGTGCAATACTTTTTTTGTTTCGTGCTCTGGTATTTAAAAAAAAATAACAACAAACTTAAAATTCTCCTTGTAAATAAAAGAAAATGGTGGAATTCTTTTTCCAAGAATTGGGAAAACAAGAAAGATTAGGAGAAAAAAAAACAAACCCAAAAACAACTCATTCCCCCCCCCAAAAAAAATGATTGATTTTTCTCTAGATATTCTCTTTATATCAATCTATTGACACCCCACCCATCCCTGTACCCAAAACTCAAATTGTGTGCTTACATATTTTTTTGGCTTCAGGTCAGAAGCAAGGACCAAGAAAGACCAACACCCGAATGAATTCCTGTTGGTGTGTCCTTCAATGCTTTCTCTTCCACTTGTCTCTTAAAACAACAGTGGTCTTTGTTTAGTTTTGGCCAAGTAATGCATACAATGTAGGTAGGCATACTCTCTCAGGCCCACACGTTGGTGTATGTGTGACTTATAACTTGCCTCCAATTTCAGAAAAAAAAAAAAGAACTGCTCTTCTTAAAGAATCTGGCTTTATGGTGGCAGGGAGTTTTGCGATTGAAGAGACAAGAAACAGCTGAAAGAAGTCTTGGTTTGTGATCAGGATTAATTGTGTGCCCCCTCCTATTTCTTTTTGGGCTGGTCCCAGAAAAATGGAAATAAAAACAAGTCAAGATATCCAGCCAAGAAGAACACATACAAATTTTTCGACGTGTGTACAGGGAAAGTATGTATCGGCATATTTTTGTATTTATCAAGCTAAAGATGAAATGTGTAAAATTGAAATATGCATTTTTTTTTCTGTTGAATATATTATTATTATTATTATTATTATTATTTCTGAGAAAAAAAAAAAAAGAAGCAAAATTTGAAAAAAACATTTTTTTTTGTCTTGATGACTTAAAAGGATTATTTAAAAGTCCACTTACAAGTTACTCATATTCAATACACTCTGTGATTCAAGATACTTACATTTTAAGCAGGTTGTTATAGTTTCATTTATGTCCCTGGCCATGTTTCTTTGTTTAGTGGAAACGTCCCCCCCCAACCTATTTCCAAACCCATCCCCATGCCAGTTTTCTCTTTCCCGCCTTTCTGGATGCCTGGAAAAGTTACCAGTTATTGTGTGTTTGTGAACCGATTCCTCCTAAACATATCGGGTGTATCTGAGGAAATCTCCATACAAGGGGAAATGTCAAAGTCTTCTTTAAAAAAAAAAAAAAACATCAGCAAATGAAAAAGGATTTATAATTTGGGTTTTTCAAGATAAATGAATAAAATTTTGGGACCTTTTGTCTCTCTTAAAGCAGCATTCATGGAATAATGTCATGGGTTTCTCCACTTCTTCAATTAATCTCTCTTAACTTTGATGCCCCCCCTCCAAACTTCACAACCTCCTCAGCCCCAACTTCACATCTAGAGGAAGTTGGCAACCTTTCGACTGACAGGGGAGGTGTTGTCTTGAGGTCAGCGAAGGTATTTCCATCTGAAAATGGACAACTCAAACAAGAGTAGTCAGTTTCGATTATCATGCTGTTTTAAACAGTTTGGGCTCATGCCTTCAGTCTATCACCTTTGGCCTATGACCTCATCTAACAGAGATGATGGTTATTTAACCAGACACATAAAAAAAAAAAAAATCTGTCTCAGGTTTGAAACAGGTTTTTCATGCCTAATATCATCCTCAATCAGTGTAATTGTAAACTTCAATTACATATATATAATATTACATATAAATCACTAATAGCTATGGAAAATTTTAAATTACGAGAATTTAACATATTTCAATACGAGAAAGCAGAATTTTTGTCAAGAATGTGCTCAATAGAGAACTAGAACAACAATAGTTAATAACCTAATAAAAGTGCAATTGATTTATTTTTGACACATCTTCAGAGTCTCATGGACACACAGCTCATTTTATCTGATCCTTTAACCCGAATGAACAATGTGTCTGCAAAACTTTGAAAGTGGTCTGAAGATAAATCAATCAAATTTATATCAATTTACTGACTTTGTTTCGCTAACCACTGAATAGTGAGTTTGATTCTCACTGGGTTCCCCATACTTTCGGCCTTGTGCCACATCTAAGCTATGCTTAGAAAATCACCATACACATACACACACGGATGGATAACCTGACATTATCATCTTATTTTGAACTTAAATTTTCCCTGTATAAAGCTACATGATTGATATTCAGCCATGAAGCAAGTACATTGACAAGAAAGGAGATTATGTTGAAAAGTACCAGTTGTACAAATTCATCATTAGACTAAAGACTTATTGACTTACCTATATATATATATATATATATATATATATATATATGCACAAACATTTAAATTGTTCTGTATATATTTGCTTGTAGGCTTTTGCACTGCTATTTGGATTGTTTTGATCAGAGATGTTATGGTGTGGTGCAGTTGCTGGGCCAACTTCGGTCACGTGACCATCTTTGGAAGTCACATGACCATACATTGTTAAAGGGGAAACTCTAGACATAAAGAGAGAAGAACAATAAACAAAAAAAATAAATAAATAAGCAATAAAAATTTTACAAAATTTTAATTTTTTCATTGCTTGTATTAATATCTCAATTTTTCTAATTTGTTGAACACGATCTTGAAAACCAGACAGCAATTCTAAAAAAAAAAAAAAAAAAAATAGATGAATTTCTGAAAATGCAATTCATGAAGACATTTCCAGAAATTCTCATGATTTCTGACTTTCTCCTTGTTTTTTCTAAACATGCAAAGCTGGTAATTTTTTTTTCGTCTTTGTTTTCTATTCTTTCTTTTTCTTTAATCCTTCCATACCATTAAGTGGAAATTGCTCTGAGCCATTTTGTAATTTTTTTTTTTTTTTTGTAATTAACAACACAGTTTTATTTTCTAAGCAATGGTTATTTTCATGAATGTTTCTAACAGCTTTTTATTTAAAAGACAAAAAAATAAAGTAAACATTAAAAATTTACTGTAAATATTTATACCCCCCACTTTTAAGGTTTGATGACGACATGAAAATACTGTTATGAAAGAACATATTTATTTTTAATGTGGCTAACTCATTTAGGCTTTAATATTCACTTAATACCCGTGCATTAAAAATGAAAATATCAAGCTGCCACAAAATACAACTTAGATAATTTATTGATATGATAATCTTACAGCTACAAAATGGATTTAGCTGTTCTGCTATTTGCTTCCTATTCTTTACTCCCTTGTTTAATTCTTTTTGTTTTCTTTGATGTGCTAATCTTAGCTCACACTCCCTCTGCAATGTTTCTATTTCCGGTTTATTTTTCAGCTAAGGCATTAATCTAAAAACTTCTGCCATTTTGAACAACTTTGATCATACACATACACATACATTTCTTATAATTTTTTTCAAATTAAATCCTAATACCCCTCCTCCAGCCAACAATCAGTTTCAACTAACAAGTGTACTGTTGGAATTATTAAATATTCGTCTATAAAATAGATTCTTTAAAACTTGAAAAAAAAAAAAAAAGAAAAATAATCTATTTTTTTTTTTCTTGGGGGTGGAAATGTAAAAAAAAAGAAAAAAGGAAGTAATTGTATCTCATATTGCTTATAAATGATTAGGTTGGTGAGAACTTGACAAAAAAATAATTTACTCTAAGAATAATTACAATATTTTTTTCTCTCTCTCATTTCAAATTTCTTTTCAAATAAATTATAAGTAAAAAAATCCAGTATGTCCAAATCAGAAATTTTATATATATATATATATATATATATATACACACAAAGAAAATGATGCATTTAAACCTGAAGAGTTGAAATCACTAATCTGATCTTTAAAAAAATCAAAAGATTTTTAAATTTTCTTTGACAAAGTAAAAAACAAAATAAAACAATAAATGATAATTATTTAATAGTAAAAATAACAAAAAAAAATTTAAAAAACAAAAAAAATTTTCCTTTAAAAAAAACATTCAAGTAGGAAAAAGAATCGGTATGCCTGTATTTCATGCAAAAAAATATATATATATTGAGCAGTAAAAATAATTTAAAAGATTTTTTTTGTTCTTTACCATTTGACTTCATTAATAAAAAATAACAATAAAAAAATACTTATTCTCCACCCCACAACTTCTTTGTCTTTCCTGATAGATTTACCTCCAGTCTGCTGTCAGATTTTAATTTCAGATTCATCTGAATTTTTTTTTTTTTTTCTTTTTTTGGCAGTCATGGACAATCCCCCTCTTTGTCTTTCAGACATGGATCCTTCCCAAGCCTCTCCCGTTCCCTCACCTACTCTAGCCCCTTCTCCCCCTCAACCAATTTACCTTTGGCTGATTATCATTTCTTTTGATCTGTTTTAGTGAAATGCCATGTTTGAATGCCTCTTCTATGTTAAATGAAAATGTTGTTGTTGTTGTTCTTGTTGTTGTACGCAAATTTAAATTAATAAAGTCAGTGAAGGTCCTGCTTCCAAATGTCTTTTTATTTCTCCTACTTCAAAAAAAAAAAAATTATACACTGGGCTCAAAAGCAGACATTTAGCCTTTTTGGAACATTTCCCAAGTTATATGGGTCTAAAAGTAGACAGTCTCAGGTTTTAAAAAATGGTCTTTGTCCTAACTCTAACTATTTGTCAAGTTATAATTGTTTAACATTAATTAAACCTTACACGTGTTTAATAATTTATCTTTAGATGATCAGTTCTAGATGACTGCTTTTTGATTCTAGGACAATTGCGTACTGGCTATTTGCATCCGTAGATGTGTACCTCTGATAATTTCTTAAAGCCTTTTAAAGGCAATTAACATAAATTTTGAAAAAAGCATAGGTAGTAATCAAATTTTGAAAAAAGAAATAAAAAAAAAATTAAAAGTTTATTTTTATTTAAAATGTAATGACTGATTAACAGTGTTACAAAATTACTCTACACATCACCAGTATGTTTTTGTTTCATTGGCGTTTTTTCATATGATAGTGGTAGCTGTAATTTTCCTCATCCACAAATATTTTTCCACCAGTGTTTTATTTTCAGAACTTAGCCATGGGTTCCAAATAAAAATATAATCTATAAAATCTAGAATCTGTTAGATGTTTGTGGTATGCACTGCTGGGATGAACTAAAACTGCTAGTTTAATTTTCTCTTGCTTTTAAAAGAGCAATTTTTCTCTCTTTTTTTATTTATGGTAACTACCTTTCTGCTTCTTTAGAGTAATTAAAGGTATTAGTGTGCAAATTTCTATATTAAACAACTCTTTAAAAAAAAAAAAAAATAATGGTAACTTCAAAAAATTATCAGAGGGACACATTTGTCTAGGGATGCAATTGTCTGGTACGCAAATGTCCGGTATGCAACTGTCCATCCACCCTGTTTTTTCTACCTCTTTTTGCAAGGAAAGCCATCAGAATATTGTTGAAATGAATGTGACAGACAGATTTAAATCTTTTTCAATAATGATCTGGATCAAATGGATTTGGCGACACTGCAACACAAAATTCAGTCAAATTAACATTTTTTTTTGTCATATTTTGCCTGCTTTTTCTCTGACTAAGACTTTGAATAATGCTAACAAAAAAATGACTGAGACAATTTTTTTTTCTCCTTTTTAATGTAAGTTCCCAAATATTAAAACAATTTAAATCAGCAAAATTCAAGAAAATGGATCTCACAAAGATAATGAAATTATAACCAAGTTCCTTTCTTGCGTTAAGTTAATCATTACCCACTTTTAACACCATGTGCCAGTCTCCAAATACCAGTTTTTTGACAAAACTTTTCTTGTATTCCTCAGAACATCTTGATTTAGACTTTTATTCCTATGTTCTTGGGGTGCTGAATTCATTTTTTGGCATTGAAAATCTCCTAAAAGAAATCTAAACAAGTTAATGGCAAAATTTAAGCCCTTCTCAGGAATTTTGGCTATTCACTGCACACCAGGCTTTCTAGACTTAAACCCCAATTTTTTTTTAATTAGAAATATGAAAGTTGTTTTAATCATCCTCTTAAGTTCAAATAACATTAATACAGTTCCATTATTGAGCTATAAACGGGGTTCAGAAAACCATAAATGTCTGCTTGACTCTTGTGAAAGCCCATTGTGTGAGATGGAGGAGGCATAGTTGATTGATGCCGTGGCATTACTCTACTGTCTTGAGAGAGTTACTAAACAAGCAATGGTCCCCATGTTGTGTTTCATTGTTTTTTGTTTCTTTTTAAGACGACTTGTCAGTGTTGGCCAAAGCTGCTGGGTGAAAAGATTCACTTGGACACGCTGAAGATAACAACTAGTGTTTGCAGGGAGAATCCACTTTTATTTTCCCAACAGCAGTTCTGGTGGGATGGCAGTGAATATAACACTGGCTCTACAGTTTTGTCTCAATGTCATCAACATGAACAAAGAATATCAACAAATGCATTTCAAGACACTTGTTTGGTTGGGAAGTAGCAAAAAAAAATACAATTTCTCACTTAATTAACAATGATTTCCTTCTGCTTCTAGAAAACAAACTTCTTTTCTATCTGACTTCTCATTAAGTTCTGGCCACAGAAAAATTTGATTATTTAATTAACTCAAAAGAAAAATGAATCTATCTATCTATCTCCTGAGGATGTGTGGGAGATTATATTGCTACAGAAGTATAATCAATTATTAATTTTTTGTTACTTGTTCACATCTCAATTTATCCTATTATAATTGTGCTTGTGCCAATAACTCCTAAATGGACTATTCCTTTCTGACCATGTGGAAAGAGAAAAGACACTACTTGGTTTCAGTGAGAAAATAAAAGAAAGAAGGGAAGATAAAAAGAGAGAATCAGATTAATCTGATAAGAACAGATACTACACTTAGTATTTACTTGACCCCCCCACTGAGTCAGGTTGTGACACAAGGTCGGTTTTTAAAGTGGAGACCCGAGTGTTTTCACCCGGGCCGTAGCTGATCATAGCTTGTCCAAGCTGGTCAGAGTTAGCATTGGCGTGTCATAGCTGGTCCAGGCCGGAGCCGGTCCAAGCTAGTCGTAGCCATGATACTACCAGCGCAGGAACGAATCCCTACACCAGGTAAGTATCAAGTGATCGCATCTCTGCCAAAAGGCCGATAAAGCGAGCTATCTGAGAACAGATACTACACTTGGTATCTACTTGACCCCCCACTGAGTCAGGTTGTGACACAAGGTCGGTTTTTAACGTGACCCGAGCGTTTCCACTCGGACCGGTGGTCTTGGCTGGTCTTAGCTTGTCCAAGCCGGTCTTAGCTAGACAGAGCCGCGATACTAACAGCGCAGGGACAAATCCCTGTGCCAGGCATGTATCAGTGATCGAATCTCAGCCAAAAGGCGATCATTAAGCGAGTATCCGGGAACAGATACTACACTTTGATCTTAGCCAAAAGGCCGTGGATTTACTTGACCTCCCACAGGGCCAGGTTGTGACACAAGGTCAGTTTAATGTGGGAAGGGAGGAGGTGTTGACCCGAGTGTTTCCACCTGAGTCGCTGGTCTTTAGCTGGTCTTAGCTTGTCCAAGCTGGTCAAAGCTGGTCATAGCTAGACGTATCCGCGATACTACCAGCGCAGGGACGAATCCCTGTGACCGGCCTGTATCAGAGATCGAATCTCAGCCAAAAGGCGATCATTCAGCGAGTAATCTGAGAACAGATACTACACCGTGATCTTAGCCAAAAGGCCGGGTAGCAATGGCAGCTGATAAATGCACCATTTTTCAGACACAGAGTATCAAACCACAGAAACCAAGTAATGAGGCAATTGCCAAAAATCCAGTCACCATAAATAAAATAACATTGTCTGCTGAATTACTTTTAAATTATTATTAAGAGAAATGTTTGGAACACAAGGATTTAGCTATTATCATTTAGGATGCACGCTGGAGTAATGGGTAGCAGCCCAGATTGAGGAATCGGAGAACCGAGTTTGGATTCCAGTCGAATTACATTCGCTTAAGTGCTAATACACTTGGAAAAGGTATGAATCCTCTTCTTCTCACCCCCAGCTATGGGTAAATAGCAGGACAGACCGGGTTATATAGCCTAGGATGGCAACTGGTCTACCGCAGAAAGAAATGGCAACCTACTGTGGGGAAAAAAAATCTGCCTCGTCAGTCATGTATTGATCGCCAAAGCGTTTATGGCACATATTAGGTTGGTGCAAAAATAATGTCGTTTTCTCACATATGTTACTTATGTAAATAACGATGTTATTTTTGCACCAACCTAATAACTGACTGACTATTATAATTCTGCATTCCTTATTTAGCACATATGCTCTGCCATTACTTCGAATAAACAATGGACCATTACCATCATAGCTTGCCTGTCCCCTGCCCACAAAACAGAAGAAAAGATGTATGAAAAGCATTGTTTGGCTTTAGGGGGGAAAAAGAAAGAAAAAGTTGGAGGAGGTGATAACACTCAAGTGTTCAACATCTGCCTCTGATTTATAATGCCAGTATACAGAGTGGACCTTAGTTGGAATTGCAGAGGTGGGGAGAGCACTTAATCTGGCATGATCAGCAGTTTGGACAATGCCAGTATGCTCAAACCCTCGGTCACAATTACTTGTGTTTTTTTACTAGCACAACCATCGATAACTTACGAACAGTTCTGTCTACCCAATTCCATTTACAAGGCTTGGGTCAACTCGTGATATGGTTTTCGGACACTTTCCAAAGGTACCATTCACTGGGATCACCACTTCAGATCGATTATATCAAGAAGTCATCTTCCTGACAAACTGACCATGGTGAGATTTTGAATTTTAAATACGTACATGTTATGTATTTAAAATTCAAAATCTTTGGACAATTTCTTCAAAGATGAAAAAGAGACTTGAGACAAAAGAGATGTAGTTCTACGGAAGGATGCTAAGGATATCATGGGCCGAACATGTGAGCAACGATGAGGTCTTAGAGAGGTTGCAAACAAGGAGGAGGCTTATACTTAATATCCAGAAGAGACAGCAGGAGTCTCTGGGACATGTAATGAGGAAGGAGGGCCTGGAGAATCTGATACTCACGGATCAAATAGAGGGAAAGAGAGACAAGGGAAAACAACCCATGACATACCTAGTGGACTTAAGCAAGTGGATGACAGAATGTGGTCTGGGGGAGGAGGTAGGTGGAAGGAACTTGTTGAGAGCTGCAAGGGATAGAGGGAGGTGGTGGAGAGCTATGATCGCCTACGTCCTGAAAGGACATGGCACATAAAAAAGATAGAAGAGATTTTGAACCTGGATCTCACTATCAGAAAGCAGACATTCTAACCAGTCTGCCTGCACAACAATGGCATGTTTTCATACTTATGATTGTGTCATATGTGCAAGAAAAGAAATAAGATAAAGAAAAACAAACGGAATGACAGGAAGACCAACTAAATTTTATATTAAGCAAAAAAAATTTACTTTCATTTTAGTGATTTGGTTAGTGGTGAAAAACGTAAAAAAAACATAAAGACGCACGGTCGAGACATTAGAAATACTTCAAAATAACTTCAGTTGGAAGTTGCTAGGTTTTGTTACACAGTATGATTTACATGTCCCATGAAACAGTCAGCTCTAAACCAGATTATTACAACAACTGACTTGCCAGCCAACTCACTTAATTTGGGCACCAACCAATGAATACAAATACCTGGATGAAGATCTCCACTTTATAAGGTCATCTGACCACATCAAATGAGTTCTTTGAAGACTTTGATCTAAGTGACCCAGAACTTGGAGAAGTTTCATTCATGAAAAATAGATGCTCTTAACAATTGTTACTGCAATATTTTATTTTTATTATGGATTTTAAGTTCTGATATTTAAGAATCCAACAGGGCGATTTTCATGGGTATTTTATTTTCATGGAACTTGCAAGGTTTTTATTCAATCATTAAATTAAGAAATAAGCTTCATCTGAAAATTCAAATAAGAAAACCATGAAATTATTACGGGTTTTTCTAGTTTTGTTAAGGTTGTTAAACTCAAATATTTCATGATGCAATATGGGAATTTCTACAGATATTTCATTGTCATAGAACTCACCATGAGCTTATTCAATTATTAACTTAAGAACTAAGCCTCATCTGAAAATTCAAATAGGAAGGCCATGAAATTTTGATTGGTGCTCCTAGTTATTTTATATTACATTTATTAAATGTAAGGAATTAATATAAAGATAAAAGAGTTGTGAAGTGTTAGAATCAAGGCCTCACACTTGAGTGGCTTTCTTATTAATAGATGGACTGTAATCTCGTGTGTATAAGACAGAGGTGTTTTTCCATCCAAAGTCTGCTGCATCTTATACTTTAGTTTATAAATCAATCCCATTTTTTTCCAGGACTCAAAACAGACAAAATCAGGTCAGATTAGATTTATTTGTTTACTGGAGATATAATAACTATCCAATGGCCTATTGTAACAAAGGGAGATAAATCTTTCATAATTAAAAACATTACTACTGCTACCATATCTGGTCTTGTGTTTATACTCTAAGAATCATTATCATTTTTTCCTAATGCTTAGAAATCACAAAAGTAAATAACTTTTCCTTTTTTTACTCCCCTTTTTCACAAGTTTCAATCATTTTCTTTGTTCTAATATCAGGTGCATTTTATATATGGGGGAAAAAAATCACCGAATTGGGTGAGTTTTATACATGAAAATATATATTTTTTTCCCCCTTGGGATTTCTCTGCTTTTTTAAATTGCTTCTTATACTGCTTATTGATCTATACACAAAGGAGTACAGTGTGTAGATAATTATATATATACAAGGTAAGGCAAGTCACACACTAGAGTTGTTAATGGATAGGTCGAAAGGTCCTGTTGTGTAACCACTGAGGTCACCAGACCTTACACCCTTGGATTTTGTTTCTGTGCGGCCATTTGTTTATCAGACACACCCAAGAAATATTGAGGAACTTAAAGAAAGAATTAAATACGAATGCAGTAAAATGACAGAGGAAACTCTCCGATATGATAATGAATTATGCAGGCACAGAATTGAAATGTGTTTTGGAAAAAGAAGGAGGACATTCTGAACAGCACATATAACAATTAAATAACTAGTAAATAAAATTTCCATTTGTAATTATACTTTTAATAAATTATCCCTATTGTGCGTGATTTTGCCTTACCCTGTATATGTAGATATATTTAAAAAAATAAAAAGACGTTCATGTGAATTCCAGCTGCACACAACACATGAAGCTCAGAACGAACGTGCCTGTTCAAAGTAATACAAAAATAAATCATGTAACAGTTAAAATATGAGGGAAAAATAACAACACCAGAGACAAAACAACCCTTGAAAATCACAATAGAAGTGGCCGAAAGTACTTGGGGCAATAAAAATTATGGAAAATGTTTGTACCCCCTTACTCCTACAAAATGGAAAAACTTAATAAAAAATTAATTAAATCATTCTTGTTGGCCGCATTTAACTAAAGATGTTTGAAAGAAAGGTTGCTGGCCAAATATACATTAATATATATATATATTAAAAAGTGCTCAATAGCAGTGATAGAGCTAACATATTCAGTTGTATGGATATGAGTTTGTAACCTTTGGTTTCATGCTTTTGTGATCATCAGACAATGATGACCGCAAAAGCATGAAACTCAGGAATACAAACTCATATCCATACAACTGAAAAAATATATATATATATATACATACATACATACATACATATATATATATATATATATATATATATATTATATATAGCTCTTGAAAACACATTTCAATTGAGCACTGTTGAGTGATAAGCTAATTCTATAAACAACAGCCACCTGCACTAATGCAAAGCTCTTCAGTAAAATGAATGGAGCACTTTGGCTGATGGCATTTGTTTACATTTGTAAAAACAATACGCTAGATTTAGTTGAGTAACTCTACCGAGTGGAGATAGCATTGGCTGACACCAAATTAGTTGTGTTTCGATCCTGACTTGAGGTATTCGGATGTCTAGTCGCACTGAGGAGCTGTGATACAGCGAAACATTACTGTCTGTGAATGACACACACACACACACACACACATATATATATATATATATATATATATATATATATATATATATATATATATATATATATATATATTTATTTATTTATTTATTTAAAGATATGGTTTGTGGTCTAGTTAAGTGGGTTAAAAGTGGAAAATTGCCCACTAACATTTCTAATTTAATTATACCCTCGGGTACCATTCATCCCCGTCTCTATGGTTTATCCAAAACTCATAAAGTTGGGGTTCCATTGAGACCTATTCTATCTATGATAGGGTCTTCTCAACATGGCATGGCTAAATGGCTTTTTACCACATTACAGCCAGTTTTGGAACAATATAACTCTGCCTGTATTAAAGATTTGTTCAAATTCTCTGTTTTTATGCAGCATTATTCGTTGTTGGATAAATTTATGTGTTCCTACGATATTTCCAGTCTATTTACCTGCATTCCACTTGCTGAAACTATCGATATATGTGCTGATGCCCTATATCATAGTCAGTTGTCTCCTCCTGTTATTCCTGAGGGCGTTTTTATTGAACTAATGAAATTTGCCATGATGTCAGTCGAATTTAGTTTTGACGGCGTCATGTACAGGCAAGTTGATGGTGTTTCGATGGGTCCACCCTTGGGACCCATTTTAGCAAATATCTTTGTTGGATTCCATGAAGAGAGTATGTTTCTGAAACCTAATAAACCTGACGTTTACTTCCGTTATGTTGATGACGCCTTTTGTCTCTTCAATAACAAGATTGAAGCGAATCATTTTCTTTTGTCCTTTAATAATATGCATCCAGCTTTAAAATTTACACAAGAAAAGGAAGTTGATTCTTCTCTTCCCTTTGTTGATGTTTTGGTCAGCAAATCTTTGTCAGGTTTTGTCACATCTGTTTATTGTAAAGCGACATTTACTGGTTTATATACCTGTTGCGATTCTTTTTGTCTTGTAAAACGTAAAATTAATTTAATTAAAACCCTTAGCCATAGGGCTTTAATGATCTGTTCTAAGATGAAGTTGGATGATGAACTTAGGTTTATTACCACTACTCTCTGTAACAATGCCTATCCCCCGTTGGGCATTGTTCAGTCAATATTTAAGAATAAAATTGCTGAATTCATTAAAGTCAAACCTGCTATAGTACAAAGATGTCCTGTATACCAGCGCCTTCCTTGGTTGGGTAATATCAGTGATATATATGCTAGGCAGGTTTCCGTAGCTGTTTGACATTGTTACTCTGCCGCAATCTTAAATACACTCCTTCAACATTTCTGACCAATACATATGGGTCTTCCATCGCAGAGCACCTAATAAATAGCCATAATTGTGCTACCAGTTTCAATGTGGACTCATTTACCATTCTTAGCAAATCCCACTCAAAAGTGTTGGAGGCCAATTTATATTTTATCGTGGAAGCCCTCTCTGTGTAAACAGAAGGACTCTGTATTGAGCCTCCAACTAATTTCCACCTAAGCAATATTTTTTTTTCCCCCCAATACATATTGTCCATCTCTTTTTAGTGATAATTTGGTTATAATTTATTAACCTCGATTTAGCTCTGTTGAGCGAGGTTCGAAACCGGTTAGCCTAGCCCGTTTTTCAGTTTTATTTTTTATCTATTATTATCATGAGTGGTAATAAAAATAAATTTTATCTTTTCATGATGGTCATATATATATATATATATATTGATCTAATGGAATAACCTGCCACCCCTATGAGTGGTGGCACTATAGGTGGTAACCACCTATAAGTATCCATGAGGACAGCTGATGGGAGGGTCAAGCTGGGATCTGCGAGAACTAGCAGCCTTCTGATAGCAGCACGCACCTAACTGTACTGACTTGCAATGACCGTGTGCATAACTATTACTTCCTTGCTTGTTGCACTGGTTTCTACAATAAACCTGTTAATATTTATCTGCCATGTTTGTCCATTCCATATTCCTATTAGCATGGAATATAACATATATATATATATATATATATATATATATGTCAATATGCTTATATGTAAATGAAGTGAATCTTATTTCAAAATCATTACAAAAAGAAAGACTACTCTTTAATTGATTATACTTCATCTAAGAACTTCAGACAACTTAGTAATAAGTAGTAAGAGTCTAAGGTGCATGAAGTCCTTAAATGAAGCATTATCATATCCTATCAGAACTACAATTCTTTATCTCAAATGGAAGAGTTCTCTTTGGCATTCACTGCTCATATGACAAAAACAGACCTAAATTTTGTCCAGCTCCATGCATTCACTTCTGGAATACTATCCCAAAATACCAGGCTCATAAGACCTCTTTTCCGGTCAATCAGAAAAAGGCCCATGAAGGTTTCACAGCAGTCGTTTCTGAGCCACTGACTTACTATAAATTCAACAATGTTTCCACCCATGAAGGCAGATCTGACCAGGCTAGCAATCAATCACCACGGCATGCAAGCTTAACCAGGCCATCAGCAGTGACGCCAAGATGCCTCCATTAACAGTAAAGCCTTTGGCCAGCAGCAGCAGGGTTTAATTCTTAACAACTCCTTCTATGTGCCGTGACCCTTCAGGACATAGGAAGTTGTGGAGAGCCATGTCTGATTATCTTATCTCTTAGCAGTTTTTCTCCCTTCGCTAAGACTATTTAGCTCAAATCTTTATTTCTGATGCAATCACCTCCATTTCTTTTTTTTTAAATCATTTCACGCCAAGCAAGGCAATAAAGACACGATAAGAATGCTTCAACATAGAAAAACAATAAAAAGCAGAAGAAATAAGATAAAAGAAAAACAAGTTAAAAATTAATATTATGATATCATCAGTTGTATGTGCAAAAGTTTCCAGCAAACAGCGTATGAGAAAGCTTTAAGCAAATTCTTAATAATTTAAATAATTCATGGAAAAATGGCAATGCTAAGAAATAATTTAAAGAAGTAACAATGCTAAGAAATAATTTAAAGAAGTAACAATGCTAAGAAATAATTTAAAGAAGTAACAATGCTAAGAAATAATTTAAAGAAGTAACAATGCTAAGAAATAATTTAAAGAAGTAACAATGCTAAGAAATAATTTAAAGAAGTAACAATGCTAAGAAATAATTTAAAGAAGTAACAATGCTAAGAAAGGTTAAAGAATGCACTGATGACCATACTGCAATGAAAACAACAAAAATAAGGATACTAGTTCAGGTAATTCCTGGAATAATGAAACTGTTTCAAGGCTGAATTTAAAAGAAATCCCATTTTGGTATTTTTTTTTTTTTTCTTTTGAACATCAAATATGCCTCTGTCCCGTAATGAGTGTTACATTTTATACACATTTCACTCACTAAATGTAAAAACTCTTATGGGACAAAGTTACTATTGCCTCTGGCCGATAATGATTGTTGCATTATATGCTAAGTAAATTGTGAGTCTGGAGTCAAATATGGATCGGAATCTGACAGAATAAGATAAAGAATTCCAGATAAGTGAGTTGGAAGAATACAAGAAGTGTCTGGGGTTTTCTTAACTTGAATTTTTGTTGAGTCCTAAAAGAGAAATGTTACTATTATGGCTTGAAAAGGAAAAGGGGACAAAATTTTTGTTGAACTGCTTGTCCAATAGTGAGAATATGACATGTTTGTGTGTGTAGAAAAGAAAAGTGGAGTCATTTCTCATTGGTTTAGAATGAGTGAATTAATGAAAATTATAATTGTTATAATTATTTTATTATAATTATTTTTAACACTATAATTAATTTTATTTATTTATTTTTTAGGGACATTACACCATGACATGCATAATTAAATTATTGTTTATATATTTCTTTATGGACACAATATTTTTATTTAAATTCATTGCGGTTTCTCCTATGCATTCCTTGTGAAACTTATTATAGTTTTTTTGTAGCAAGTCTGACAGACCTGACCAAGTAAACTTAGCAACTGCTCTTGAAAAAAGACCTCCAGTCTTGTTAAACAGGGGCAAGAAATGGCTTTCAAATTTTAATGCCCCCAAAACAAGATTGCTTTCATTTAATTACCATAGAGAACCTTTTCCCTGCCATCAGCATGGCTGATGCTAAACTTCAGGTGAGCAACACTCTACACCTTCTTGGCCTCATGTTTTCCACAACATGAAGTGGAGCAACTATATTGAATTAATTACTATGTCTACTGCAAGGAAAGTTGGTTCACTGTGCCATACCCCCAAAAATCTTTCTTGTCAGAATCCATCTTGCACGTTTATAAATTTACCATTCATTGAATATTGAAGCTATATCTGGTCTGGTGTTCCTACTTTGCATCTCAAAATTCTCGGTAAAATCCAAAGGAGGGGGTCTATAATGTAATAAATTCTAATCTGCCATCTCGACTTCGGTCACTTTCTCACCAACGTGACGTGGCTTCCCTCTGTCTTTTCTATAAATATTTTCATGGGAACTATTCGGATGAGCTTTTGTTTCTCTAGTGCCTTGACAGCATGAATTTAATCGTACTGCTAGATTGGCAACTAGGTCTCGCTATTTTACTGCTGAACTAGCTAGATGCAACTGCCACATCTTCTTCTAACAGTTTTCTTTTCTGACCTGTGGAACTTGCTTCTGATTTCTTGTTTCACTGCAAACTAAAATCTTGAAAGAATTTAAGTGCAATGCCATCTTCTGTTTCCCTGAAGCTTGTTCCTTTATTATCCTTTTCTCACTTCTCATTCTCTTTCACTCACTGCAACCCCCTGCATCCTAGTGGCATTATTTCCTTGCTTGGGGTGAAACAATAATTAAAAAAAAAACAAGGCAAAAGAGTAAATTGCTCTTTCAAGTCTTCGGTTATTATTATTTTGTTTTGTATTAATTAAGTCTGTTATTATTATAGAAGTAATTGTAATACATTTTATTTTAAGCTTAGATAAATTCTTTTCAATTGTAAAAGTTGGTATTTAATTTTAGATTTCGTTTCGTCATATCTAACCACAGATGCAGGGTGAGTTTATGTTGGTTAAGAGGTTGTCTGTTATGGATGAGTTGCTTATCTTACACCAATGTCTGTTCCCACCATATATCAGTATAATTGATTTGGGTGTACATTGGCCTTGTTTAATGATTAGAAGAAAATGCATAGAGTGCTGATAAATACAAAATAAATCTTTATATAATGCAACATAATAATACAGTAGGATAAGGTGAAAGTTGAAGTTTCAAGAGTTCATATGTAAAATTCCTGTCATATACAAGAGATAGAGAAAGAGTCCAAGTGGAAGTAAATATATATGTATCCAGATGTAATAGCCACTGCTTGACAATATGGTGAAGGAAGGTATGTTTGTTTTCAATGTAGTATGGATGGTTTAGCCAAGGTTGCCAGATATTTGTGCAAATTTTATCCTTGGATTTCATGCAATGACTGCTGCATTGGGGAATGGACAAAATTAATTTATTGACACCGATTTGTTGATTTTTCTTTCTGGTCATATACTTATCTATAGATCTGCTTTGAAAAAGGGCTGTGCTTTTATCATTAGCTTGCAGCCTATATCCTGGTTGTGAAAGCTTGACCAGCTAATCAGAAAGCTATCTATTTTTAGAGATGGTAAAATTTTGGTCCTGTTATTATTTATTTTCTATCATAACAAGATTTCTCATTTGAAAAAGCAAACCTTATACAACTGGAAATAGAATCATTGTCTAATTTAAAAAAAGGAGAAGCAGTTCGTAACTGTTAATTATAAACAATGGTTCTGGGTAAATTAATGACAAAATGGAAAAAAAAAATCTCCTGTTAGAGGTTTTGTCCTTCAAAAGGACTTCAGATTAATAAAGGTTTTTATTGACTTTATATAATACACATATTACTAGAAATGTTAAGTTTAGTGGGTAAACATCTTTGAGTTGCTATCCCTGTGAAATAAAATGTCTGATTTTCCATCTGCTCATATATTATATATTATATATATATATATATTAGAGCATGCAGCTTATATTTTATATCATAAAGAAACAACTTATACAAAGAATTAATTAGCAATGTTAATGTAATTAATGGTGAAATCACTATGCTAATGAGACTTAATGAGACATTAACTTACTATCAATGCCCTGAATAAGATCCTTATATTCTAGTTGTTGTCAGACACATGCCAAGTACTTTTGACAATTTCAAACTGTCATCTTCAGGGTGCAATTTTTCCATACATAGGCGAACACCAAGATGAAATATGTGTAGACTGAGAAATGTTTTCTTTAAATTATGTTATCTATTGACATCGTTTGGTCTACAAAATCCAACTTCCATTAAATGTGACTGGCAGGATACTGGGGTTAAGTTACTTGTATAATTTTCTTTTCTGGACGTAAATTATATAGAAATAATCCAAATGTTTTGTATGTCCTAGCACTTTCAGCTATACTTTTAGCCATTATCAAGGATGATTTTATTTTTACTTTTAACTGAATGTATGGATTGTTTTATGTATATATCTAGAGTTATAGGAATGTTTTATTTTTCTAAACATGGCCAGCACATGGTGGCCTTGTTCATAGTTGATATTATTGAGTGTTGGTTTTTCATTTTCATTAATAATGCTTCCATTATTTTTAGCCTTTCTTTACATATTGATGAGGCTATTATATTTGCATTATCAATTCAAAAATACGCTTTTAAGTAGGCGCCCGAGGGGGTTGTCAGTGATGTTTTGATCTTGGTTCATCAGGGAGTTTCGGGTCTTTCAACATCATACTCCCCATCACCAAATCGACCCAATCAGGGGAGATCTAACCCTGATTCCCCCTCACTTTTAAAACGCTAACAGTTACTCTGGCCTTTTTAAAGAATTCTACGAAGAAAGACCACGTATTCCGCACATCCGATTGGCTGTTTGTACAACCAATCAGCTGCGCGAACTATTTTTAAATGGCCCGCAGTGGGGACTAGCTTTTTTTTTTCTCTTTGGTGGATAGCAGCTTCAATGGATAACCGAGGAGGTAATCTTAATATTCCTAAGTTTAATCCCTTCCCTAAGTGTTGCATCGTTTAAATATGTTGTGGATGGAGTTTGGTAGGTTTCCATGTGTATTTAAATGAGATGTAATTGAGCTATGGTCAGAGATGTAATGTGAGTTTTCTTGTTAGTCGTGGTGTAGTATATCCAATATAATATATATACATGTCTTATTAAAAACAACTGACAAGGTACTATGGTCAAGTTTTTTTTATTTACTTTTTGTGTTATTTTTTTTCACATGTAAACAAATGTATTTTCTTTTTATAGCACCAATCTCAACACTTTTTGATCGGGCCTCATATAAACAAAAAAAATATTCTATACTCGTGACCTTTGAATCAAGATGAGAGACAATACACGCACACACACACACCCTGTAAACAAATATATTTTCTTTTTATAGCACCAGTCCTGATACTTTTTGATCAGACCTCATATGTCTAACCTTTCTTTTTAATGAAACATTACAGTTTTATTGTTTTTCGATATTCAATTTTGTTGTAACCCATAATAAACTAGAATGAGATTGACAAGTCCCACCCCTTGTGCCCAACAATGAACTGCCGTCAAGGACAACACATATTCTGCAAGTTTTCTACCAAAAAAGAACAAACAAATAAACAAAACTAAAATTTCATAAAATCTTTATTTAGCAGTGTATAAAGTTTTTTTTTGTTTTTTTTTTCTGACATCAAATTTTTAAAATGTATCAATAACAATAAAAGAAATAATGTGGCCAACAAGATAAAAAAGCAAAAATATGAGAGAAAAACTCGGTGTGTTTGGCGTGTCGAGTGAGCGTGGAAAACATATCACCTCAGTAGGTGAGGTGCAGGGAAGTGGGGGGGGGCATTTGTTTTTGTTGTTTTTTTTTTAAAAACAGGAGGATGGAAACATTTTAAAATAAGTTTTTAAAATACCTCAACAGAAAGAAATAAATACTTTGAAAGTAATAAATATGACTAGAAAAAAAAAAAAGAATATTTTTATTATTATTTAAATATTGCAAATATTTCTTGGTCATTGCTTGAAAAGAGAAATGCTTGCTTGCCTAAAACCTAGATTACTGCTCTTTTCCAGGCTAGGTTGCTGCCGGTCAAGAGGATATATATATATATATATATATATATATATATATATATATATATATATATATATATTATAAATTGATTTAAAATATGTTTTTTTTTCGCTACACAGTGATAACCATGTTTCAGAAATGGAAGCTAAAGCCCCTGAATTTAATTTTGTTATTAAATTAAAGACATTAGTTCCATTTCCTCGTCAAGCAAATTTTGGAGTCTAAATTCGCTTGACGTAGAAATGGAACTAATGTCTTTGGTTTAATAACAAAATTAAATTCAGGGGCTTTAGCTTCCATTTCTGAAACATGGTTATCACTGTGTAGCGAAAAAAACATTTTAAATCAATTAATTTATAATATTAATGCTCTGTAAATTTACATTGAGCACTATTGTGTAAAAATAAAAATATCTATAAGAACACCGGATTTTATATCTTACTGTTCTTTGTTTTTATTTTTATATATATATATATATATATATATATATATATATATATATATATATATATATATATATGTATATATATATATATGTATATATATATATGTATGTATGTATGTATATGTAGCAGAGATACATAATGGTGAGACATTAGTTATAGGGTGCGCCAGAAATACCTCCCACATTTTAAACTATCACCTATGTGGTGGTGCCAGTGAACTTAGGCAAATGTCAATGATGTCTTCATTCATCTATCTAATGTCTTGTCATTATGTGGGAGGTATTTCTGTGAGGTGCCCTGTCTATGAAAAAAGGTGTATTTAGGCAGCAAGCATTCTTTCAAAAAAAAGTTTTATTGCACAATGCCGACAAGGTCTGTGTTCAACATTTTTAGTTTTTCCAACTTCTGACTAAGTTGTTTTATGTCAGAATTAAAATTGGTAAACTTTCTAAGGTTCATTTTTTTGTCGGATTTGATTTCTATGAGTGAACATCGACATTTTCTTTTGTTAGTGTCCTAGCTCATTGCAGGATCATATAATTTAAATAAAGTGTAGGTATATAAACATGCAAGAATAAATAAGAGAGGTTACAAATGGTGACAAAGTGTCACTGACACAAGCAGTTTGACACAAACCCATTACATGCATGATGGGCATGAAACAGAGGTCAGGTACAACTTCTCACTTAGCGACTAGCTTATTGGAACCTAGTCATTAACTGAGGAGTAACCATATACTGAATGACTAAATACTATTCATATCTCAGAAATGAAGGCTACTGAAAAAAAAAAAAGTTTGACTGATTCAAAAGGAAAATAAAATCCACAAGTCTTCATTCAGACTGTGCTCTACATTTGAGCAAAATATCAAAAAGGTCTTTTTTTTTCATGGTTGGGTGGAGGCACTGGGTATTTTTTTGTTTTGTTTTTATGAAGGGGTCGAATCAATTTCAGATAAAATGGGAAGTTTGTGCATTTGCTGAAGTCAGGGTTGGTTGGCTGACTTTTCATCAAAAATGAAGCAAATTATTTTGGCCGGAAAATCATAATCACCGACCTCTGACAGAAGAAAGGTCACAGTTGAAATGAAAGGAAGATTATGAGCTGTAACACTTCATTTCAAGATGAAGAAAATAGTTTGAGCAGATATTAATATAAATTTCAGTGGTTACAGTGCATTAAAGCTATCTGAAGCCGGTAGACTTACACATGTGGTAGAACTGAAATAGTGATCAGGTACAATTTCTCACTTCGCAACCAGCTCGTTGGAACCTAATCATTAAATAAATGAGGAGGGCTGTATACTAAATACATACTATTTATGTCTCAGAAATGATGGTGACTAAAAAAATAAAATTTGATCGATTTGTTTCTTTGTGGGGTATTTAAAGCCTTAACATATTTTGGATTTTAGTGGGTGGCTTATAGTACCTGGTATGCCCAAGTGGCCTCCCATCTAAATACTGACTGGGCTCAATGCCTCTTAACTTCAGTGTTCAGATGAGAGCCAGTGCTTTCAGTATGATTTGAGCATAAGCTGATTTTAAGGAAAATATAATCCATGAGTTTTCATTTATACTGAACACTGGACTAAGTTGAGCAATATCAAGTGTGGGGTAGGGATTGGGTATGTTTTTTTTGTGAAGAGGTCAAATAACAGAAAGTTTTATACATTTGCTCAAATCAAGGTTGGTTGGCTGACTTTCTGTAAAAAAAAAAAAACAAAAAAAAAAAACACTTATACAGGGTGTCCATAAAGTTCGTGTGCAAAAAAAAATTTATAACTTTATTTTTTAAGGTTTTATTGAAATTTTATTTAAGTTTCCACATGTCTTCCATCATTAGCAATATAAAGGATAATACGATTTTGCAGATCACGGAAAACATTTGCCAACTGATTTACAGTAATGCCTGAAATCACATTAGTTATTTTAGCTATACTTAAAACTAGGTACATTAAACTTTATAACATTTTTTACAGATCATTTCTGTCGCAAATACAAATAAAGTTATAAATTTTTTAAAGTGCACACAAACTTTATGGACACCCTGGATAATACAGACTACAGCAGAAGTACCTTTTACTGTTTATAGTCTGATTTTAGCTAGATTAACTAAAGTTTGAACATCTAATTGTCTGGAATAGGGGCTGTTTGTTAAGAAACTACAATGTTAAAAACAGACAAGCTCAATCTCAGGCAGACATCCACCTGACCGCACATAATCCTACCAAGAGGAACAAATAAATAAATACAAGAATTATTCAAACAGGATTTTAGAATGGGAATTTTTTTTTTTTTTTTTTTTTTTTTTTTTTTTTTAAATATTTCTGCTAAAAATGTGTATGGAACCCAGAACAGCTAATACCTACTTTGGTAAGTGGATCCTTCCTAGGGAAGGGATTGTGCAAAAGTACCACTACAAATGGCTACAAGTTATTAGGCAAGAAATTAGCAGTAAATGAAAGACAACAAAAGGTAAAATTATGCTAATATATATTATTATGATCTTATGAGAATAATGAAATTATTATCTTTATAATATTTTTTCATTATTATCTTATGAGAATAATAAAAGAACAGGAAGAAGAAAAAAAGAAAAACGATTGGTATTTCATTTAAATTTTTTTAAGATCAAACTTGACCGAAGAGCAAGAAGCCAGAAGAGTGTTTCACAAGTGAGATGTGCAAGAGAAGAAACTGTTAGCATGGAACTTATTGGTTACATTTAGCCATTTCAACTGTAAAATGATGACACCTTGCCACTAATCTAGTACAACACTTAGATTCATAAAGTAGCATAAAAGAAAGTTCATCAGAACAATTATCATGAAAATATCTATAGAAAAGGCACAGGGAAGCTACACAACAGTTGTTAGAAAATAGAGATGATGTTGTAAGCATAACAGCCAATCTATTCTACAGCCTTCTTCCAGTGTATAATTTCTAAGAGATTCATTCATTCATGGCTTGTCAACCCTTTGCATGTTATTTAAAGCCAGAAAATGTTTTTACATTGTACAATTATTTTTTTGAGGTAATGGCTTAATGGTACAAGTCTCACTAATTAACCCATAGATGGGGATGAGAAGGGGGTGGAATCATACCTTTCCAAAGGGTATTTTTATGTAAGTGAATTTAACAAACCCAACAGGAATTAGAATTTGGCTCTTTGATTAAAAGTTCCAAGCCATTATCCATTACACTTCTGTACATCCAAGCTTACAGCACCTGGTATTCTCAAGTAGTCACTCATGAAGATACTGACCAGGCTTGACATTGCTTAACTTCGGTAATTGTACAGGAACTGGTGTTTCAATGTGACATGGCCACAAGCCCAATCTCTAAGAGAGTAAAAAAATAAATAAATAAAAAAAATAAAAAAGACCTGAATATTCATAAAATGATGATAGAGAAATACAAGGTGTGGTAGAAATACCTCCCACATTAGTAAGAAATTAGAGGCAATGGTGTCTTCATCTAGCCTTACCATTATGTGGCAGGTATTTCTGCTGCAACCTGTACTAAAACTTTAACCCTTTTTGAAGAAAAAGAATTTTTGGGGGGCAATATTTGAAAATTTACAACACCTTTTTTATAAGTTTTAATGGCAGCTGATAAAATAAAACATAAAAATAAAGTCAGCATGTTTTTTAAATTTCGTAAAGCTAGAGAGTTTTTTTAAGGCATATAGGAAAAAAAAGTACGAAATTTATTTGGCAGTATTCTAGGATTTAGATCAGTATCTGTAACTTTGTCACAACAGTGATTCTCTAACTTTTTTTTCTCTGGGTCGCATTTTCTGAATGAAATTTTGCTCATGCCTCACCAAATTTTATGTGATAAAAAGTACATTTAAAAATTAAAACCAGAGAGAGGGTCAAAGGGAGATAACCACGGATTCAAAGTCAGAACATTATCATTGATAACTCTCTCCTCCAATTTGCAGACTCTAGTAAACTATATTCTTAATACTTGATATAATGCAAAAATATCACAATGATAAAAATTGATCAATAATTATTTATAACTATTTATACTGGGAGTCATTTATAAGTAATCCATAATAATATTTTAAATTTCTAAATCATATTTTTGGCATACAAATTTTAAAAAACTGTTTCTTAACTTTTATCTTTTAATTATTCCGCCTCACCTGCTATCTTCTTCTGCCGCACCTATGATGCATGTCGCACTGGTTTAAGCCAACATATTCTCCACCTATTGAGCTCATATTTTTTCATGTAACATTAAATTTTGTCACTCAATCAGGACGATATAGGTTTTGGTTCTTGCGAGCATGAAACATTGGCACTTAAAGCTTTATCATTCCAACTAAAAGACAGGAGCTTTGGTTTTGGGATGGTCTGATGCTACTGCTATATTTAGAGATTCTTGATAAAATCCAAAGAAGAATCTTCAATGTTATTCTTCATGACCTGGCATCTCACCTTCAGTCACTTTCCTACAGCCGTAATATAGCTTCCCTGTGCCTTTTCTTTAAATATGTTCATGGTATTTATTCTGATGAACTCTCATCTATGGTACCTAGACTTTATGAATTTAAGTGTACTACTAGATTGGTGGCAAGTTCTCATCCTTTTACAGTTGAAATGGATTGATATAACCGTAAGTTCTATGCTAACAGTTTCTCCTATTGCACTTCTTGCATGTGGAACTCTCTTCCAGCTTCTTGCTTTCCAGCAAACTTTGACATTCAAAAATTTAAATGCAATGTTAATCATTATATTGTCTTTTGGATTCCTCTTTTATTGTTCCTACTTCTTAATAGTATTTTTTTCTTATTCTTTCACACTCAGTAACCCCTTGTGTCTTAGTGGCTTTATTGCCTTGCTTGGAGTGAAATGACTAAGAAAAAAAAAAGAAGAAATTCTAGAATTACTAAATGCTACATATACGTAAGGAAAGCTGAAGAAGACATCAACCAAGACATTGTGAAAAAAACTCAAATTTCAAATAATTTGCAGAATAATGTGAAATACTTCATTTCAAGATGTTGGGCAAAATGTAAAATTTGGCAGATATTTGTTTTTTTGTTTTTTTAAGGTGTCCAAAAAAGTGTGGATCCTTGGTTAATAAAAGCTGTGTTCATTATTTAATTAGACAGTTTTATAATGAAGAATAAAAGTTTTTATAAATTTTGGAAAGAAAAAAACTGTTTTTAATGTGTAATAATGTTTTGAAGAAAATCTATTGTGCAGACATTCTTTAAGCATGCAACTTTTGTTTTTCTTTTTTTTTCTTTCAATCGAAGCTGGGCATTATTGCATAATTACAAGAGATGCACAAGTTTATAAGAGTTTAAGCAAGGAACCAGAACGGCTAACAGACAAAAAGAAAGAGTGACAGCGTTGAAAAAGTTACCATGCTGATTTTAAATAGATAGAGAAAAGCGAGATGAAGAGAGAAATGTGAAAGATGGAATGATGGGAGAGAGAGAGAGGTGAAAGGATGGAGTCAGGGTAAAAGAGGGGTAGAAGGCTGATGGAAGGAGGAGAGGGAAGAAAGGGTGGGAAAATAGGAATAAGTGAGGTGAGAAATGGTTGGGTGAGGAAGACGAAGGAGAAAGAGGGGCAGGAAGAGATAGAAGAGGGGGAAGAGGGGGAAAGAAGGAGAGAGAAGAGGGGGAGAAAGAGGGAGAAGAGGGAGAGAAAGAGGGAGAGAAAGAGGGAGAAGAGGGAGAGAAAGAGGGAGAAGAGGGAGAGAAAGAGGGAGAGAAAGAGGGAGAGAAAGAGGGAGAGAAAGAGGGAGAGAAAGAGGGAGAGAAAGAGGGAGAGAAAGAGGGGAGGAAGAGGTGGAAGGTGATAAGAAAGAGGGGTGAAATTGGAATAGAGGAGACTAGAAGGGTGTCGAAGAAGGAGTGGGAGAAAGGGTGGAAAAGGGCAGGAGTGATAAGGGGGATGGATGGAAGGGATTATGAAGGGAGAGTGGGTGGAAAAATGATGGAAGATGGGAGGAGGTGATATTGGAAGAGAGAGTGAAAGATGGCAAACAGAATGCACAGAATTCAGTGCATACAAAATAGGAAAAAAAATTTTTTAAAGTTAGATGAACTATTAAAAAAAATTTAAATAATTCCTTTGACTAATAAACATTTTTTCATACATGCCAAACCTGAGATAACTTATATAAATACAAACAATAAGTAATATATACACAGGAATTCCTTTATTTCATTTTAGCTGTATGTAATTTGTATGTCAATATAGAAGTCAATCTATTTCACATCACTTATCTTTAAGGCATGTAGGGGTAACTTGTTACCCTGGGATGAGAGAGTGCAGTTCATGGTTCCCTTTAAAGAAATGTTGTGATTAACTGATCTTAACATTTGATGACCACAGCTGCATCATGGGAAACAGAGAGAAAAAAATTACCTATTGAATGGCATATATGCGAATAGATAGTTGATCAAGTGACAGGTAAGGAAAAGGGACAAACTGAAATGCAATGGTGAAATAAATGAGTTAACAGAAAAAAATAACAAGAAAAACCAGGTTTTAAAAACTTTCAACTTGTTAAATATTTATATTTTTACTGGAAATATCATTATACAGCTTGCAATAAATATTCAAACCATATACATGATAAATAAATATGCTTCTTCATTGGGTGCTCCATACTTGTGGCCTTGTGCCACATCTAAGCTACACTTAGTAAATCACTATATGATAAATAAGCTGCAGACAAGGCAGGGTGGAGACATTATGTGGAGGATTTGTGTGCCGTGAGGCACAAAAAAGAGAGGTAAACTGAGAAATGGGAAGAGGTAAGTAAACCGAGGCAGGTAAGTAAACTCACAAAAAAATTCATCTATGAACTCGGGGTGTGTGGGGGTCTTTATATTTCATAAATAGCTTCAAAATAAGTCAGGAATAAGGTGTTGGACAATAAATAGAAATAATGGACTATTTAGATTTATAAATTTTAAGAAAAGAGAAAACATTGGGGAAATAATAATACTGAATTTTTTTTTTTTTTTTGCATTCGAAAAATTAAAAAAATGTTAACATTCTTATGTAATAAATACAAATCTCTTTAGAAAATTTTTGAAGGGAAGGAAACAATGTTTACCTTTAAATGACACAAAAAATCAGCTTCTGAACAGGTAGACTTACGGCAAACAAAAATAACGTTTTTTTATATTTTTTTTTTCACTTTAAAGTTTCAAAAACAAATTGAAAACATTTTTGCAATAAATGCTACTGAAGTAAGAAAAACGTTTTTCGATTTTTTTTTTTTAAATATTTACTTTAAACAACACCAAATGTTGCTAAAGACATTACATTAAAAATAAATAAATAGAATAATTAAAAAAAAGAAAAATGCATACTGTGTTGGTTAGTTAATACCATAAATTGTGGCATACAAGTCAACCCCACCTTAAACATATGGTAGACTACCAGTGGCCCAAAACTTAGGCTTACCGGTAAATGAAGTTAGGCTACACTATGCAATAACCTATGCCCAAACTACATAAGGTCAAACCACTTACCTGTATATCAAGACACTAATTATAATATTTTCTATATGCATTGTATAGCAAACAACCTACACATACTGGTAGGTACCATATATTGAATATACAGTACCTACTGGCATTTTAAATATTTGCTAAGTTGTACCGATACAATATTATTGTATCGGTACAACTTAAACATTTAAAATTCATCAGGTCTACTGATAAACACATTAAAGTCAATATCAAATCTTATAGAATATTCATACTGTAGATTATCAGCTGTTGGACACGATGTGTGATGTAGCATTAATAGAATACTGAATTTATGTTACTATTTTAATAATTTATATTTATTTCTGAAATATGTTCACCAAACTCAAGTTTTTTGTGTGATATATTTGTGGCAGCCTGTTGGAGATTATGTAAGTGGTGTACAGTAATTGTTAGGAGTGCTGTCCCACTTGTTTACAATTTGGTTGTCAAGGTTTCCATTTTATATCAACCATAGAAATTGACGTTTAGTCTTGGAAAGATTTCTTTTTAGGCTTGTAAACTTGTATGACACAATTCACGGTAATTACAAATAGGACAGGGAGATAACTCTTGTAGACCACAATTGCTTCATTCTGGGTCTTACAGACAGATTTACAATGCTTGACAAAAAAAAAAAAAAAATTAAAATAAAAAAAAATTAAAAAAAAAGGTTAAAACTCCTCATGACCCTCTAGATGTCCACATGTTCACCAGATGGTTGAAGTGATGGTATGTTGAACAGATGTCCATAAATGACAGTAAGTGAGAGTCGGACAGTGTAATATCAACACTGTGGATGATGGAACGCCAAAGTGGTGGAAGAAAAGAATGCAGAAGAATTGTAGGAGAAACGATGGTCCGAGTGATGCAATGGTTGTTTGCCCAATGCATGGCGTGACGTGGTGGCCAAAATCCAAGCAAGGAGTATTTGTTTATTCGACATGTCCGGCGTCTTTGATTGTGACATAACGGGAGAGCACAAATGCCGTGACAATGGTGAATAACACGAAGAAGAGGAAGAAGATATAAAATGACTCCTCATCAAAGACATCTGTGAAGGCAGGAAGGAGAGAAGCCAGCTTGTTTACAAGTTTCTTTTCGACAGAAAATTTTGGCAGCATGATGGATGTCAGGACGAAAAAAGAGTCTGGATGGCAAATCAACGATGTAGTTACAGGGTCCACTTGGTCAGAAGCAGCAACAGGGTCCTGGTCAGAATTTACCTGTTAATAATGTAGAGGTTAAATTTAGAAAACCTACAGAATCTGTTTTCAATTTTTAAAGCAATCAGTATCAATAACTGGGGGTTTGGCAAAAAAATACTTGGCTTGTTATTTGGGAAATACGTTAAGTTCACAAAGGATATAAAATGCTGAAAATTAAGTGGCACTAAACAAATTGGTGAAATTAGGGAATTTTTTTTTTTTAGTCAAAATGTTTGGAAACTGTCATGAAACTTTTTTTCTTTTTTTATTAGTCAACCAACCAAGGCAGAATGAAGATTGAATGTTTGGAAACTGTCATGAAATTTTTTTTTTATTTTTTTATTAGTCAACCAACCAAGGCAGAATGAAGATTGAATGTTTGGAAACTGTTGTCGGAGTTAGCTCCTCCTCATTTCCTTAATCCTTCAACAGGGGTCTCTCTCCCACAAGTATAAATACTGGCTGACCTTTCTCTCTGTCTCTCTTTTTCGACTCAGGTCTCGGGCCGCAACCTCGCACGGAGGGGAGGTAAAACTTTATCTTTTTCACTTAGGCCAATATGTGACATCTCACAGATACAGCATTTCCCATATTCTGGGAAACACGCTAAGGACAATACACGTACGTACGGACACTCAACACAAAACACACACATAACTTCTCCATACAAACAGTATGTAACTTTTCATGTCTTCATGTATTAATATATTTGTTTACCCATGTATATCGGTCTTGTTTTCTTTGTCTTCTTTGGACTTAATCAATGTCCGACATTCTCATGTAGCTGGACCGGCCAGCAGGAAAGTTTAACCTTCTGATATGACTTCACATCATCACCCCCCACGGTCTGCTACACTGTTATGAAATTTTAAAAAATTTTTTTTATTAGGCAACCAACCAAGGCAGAACGAAGATTGAATGTTTGGAAACTGTCATGAAATTTTTTTTCCAATCATTTCACCTCAAGCAAGGCGGGAATGCCACTAGTAAGGGGTTACCAGAAGTAAAAATGAGAGAAAAGATCGAGTATAGGGAGGATTGTGGAAAGGACAAAAAATGAACAGGATTCAAGATAGAAGATGGCAATTGATGTTGCATCTAAAGTTTTGAAGATTGTAGTTATATGGGGTTTATTTTTTTTATAGCTCCCAAAATAATTTAACTATTTCCAGATGTAACATTTGTTCTGTGGGTTACCCTACTTGGCTTTGCCAAAAATACCCATTAGGTGGTACTATTTAAGTCTATAAAAAGGCAAACATTCCTTCTATTTTTTTCCTCTTGCTTTGAGATGTAGCTGAACATAGATAAAGAATACTGCCACCAGGGCTCATTCAGCCAGAATTTCAATGTTTGTTCAAAGTGCATACAACACTTTAAATTGTCACTCTTTGAACATAAGGTGTTCTGGTTTGGTTGTTTTTGTTTAGCCGTATATAAGCACCTCTAAGAGTTATCTAATACCAAAATCTAAATATTTTGTATGCATTTTTTGTCTTTAGATAATACTGGCTTTAGTGATACAAGTCTTACTAATTAACCCATAGCTGGATGGGAGTAGAGGTGGATTAGCATATGAACAAAACTTGCAAATTAATAATTTGAATAGAATTCTAAACTGCAATTTTTATTTTGTTTTATTCATAATTTCAGAATGTGTTCAAAACATCTGCACGTCATGTATATGTTTAAAGCAAGCATATAAATTTGTACATAGGCAAAAAAAAAAAAAATTCCTTATGTATTTGATATGTATATGGGCTTCAATATGTATGTATTATAATCTTGATTATTATAAATGTTATTATGGTTACAACGTTTCGATCAAGTACCCTCTGTTCATCTTCGGGTGTTCATTATTTCGGCTAATATAGGACATCCCATACACATTGATTATTGTTATTTTGACCGTGATATCATTTCGTGTTCATTCCTGCTGAACACAAGCATATTGCTTCACTATTATTTCACTATTTTTTTTTTAATCATTACATTCCAAGCAAGGTGACAATAATAGTAGGATGCTGGGGGTTACAGGAAGTGAAAGAGAATTAGAAGACTTTAGTGAGGAGAAGGACAATAAAGGAACAGGATTCAAGAAAAGAGAAGATGGCAATTGACATTGCATTTAAATCTTTGAAGGGTGTAGGTGGCAAGAAACTGGAAGGGAATTCCACAGGTGAGAAGTGCGAGGAAAGAAATTTGAATAGAAGTAACAGTTGCATTTAGCTACCAATCTAGAACACTTAAATTCATGAAGTCAAAGAACTAAGCCTGATCCAGGGATTGAACAGATGATAACATGACAGTAGTTTAATGGATTCATTCATTTTTTATGGTTTATCAACTCTTTGCAGGTTAAAACAAGAAAATATTTTTACTTTTTAAAAATATTTTTTTTTGAGATAATGGTTTAGTGCTACAAACACTCTGGTAAATAGAGTATGGTTGTAAATCTAAATATTTTGAACACAAATTTTATTTTTGTTTTTTGAGATAATTGTTTAGTGATACAAGTCTTACTAATTAACCCATAGCTTGGGGGAGAAGAGATGAATTCATACCATTCCAAAGGGTATTTGCACATAAGCAAATATAACGAACCCAAGTGGAATTATCCATTACACCACCTGCACATCCCAGCTTACAGCTCCTTGTGTTTTCAAGCAGTCACCTATCTAAGTACTGACCAGGTTAGATGTTGCTCAACTTTGGTGATCATACCAAAACTATTATGCCCCTTCATTATACAGAAAAAAAAAAAAAAAAACAAATTTTAAGTCACTAAATTCTAAGCAACAATCACATTCTTTCAAGTCTGGACATAAAATCTTCTCTCTCTCTGTGTTATAATAAATTATTGACTGTTTTATTTAAATAGTGTATATATATATATATATATATATATATATATATATATATATATATATACATACATACATACATACATACAAAGGGTGCGATGGATAAATTGTCATCTAAATTACACAAAAATGAAAATAACACTGACATCTCATTTTAGCAGATATATTTACCAAAATGACACAAAAATATCTTGAAATACTAAGGAGTAAATTTATTCAATAAAATTGCCATTGGCTTCAACCATGGCCTCCAGATGACTTTGGAATCTCCTGCAACTCTTCTGGACTGTCACTTTGTTTAAGTTGGTGAATGCTGTCATAAACCTTGCCTTCATTTTATCTTTGGTGTTACAAGGAGTTTATTTAGTCTCTCACTCAACTGTGCCCTACACACAATAATCAAGGGGGTTGCAGTCTAGGGAGTTAGATGGCCAGATGTAAGGTGTGATGTGGTTGTAGAAATTGTCTGACAGCCATGACTGGGTTCTCCTGCTTGTGTAGCATGGTGCAGAGTCCTGTTGCCAGACATAGTGTATTCCAGCAGCCACCTTCTTAACCCAAGGCAGCACTACCTCCTTAAGGCACTTGATTTAGGTCTCAATGTTGAGTCTGAAGCCCTAACTAACAAATTTGGAGTTCTTTTCTTATCAGAACAATCAAAGTGAGATTTCTGAGCTGCTCTACCTTTGTAATCACCATTAGTCTTGACCATCTCTCTTTCTGCATCCTGTACACTGTCCTCAGACTGACCCCCCCACCCCCACCCAAACACACTGAAATGTTTGTATTGGAGCTAGAAATTTCTGGCAGAGTGAATTGTATCATGGTGCTCTTTTTCTCACAGACGGTGTCCAACTGACCCTACTATACTGTGCAATTGACAAGATCAATCAAAAGAATTATTTTTTAAATGTTTTTGCTTTTGCGAAATTGGTCGGAATTTTCGGAATTTTTTTCTAATGTTTATTTTGTTTATCTTTGACTAGTGGCTCATTATCACAGATTTCTTTATTTATATTCAAAGATTATTTTAATAACATTTGGTATGAAATTTATTCCTTTACATTTTATTTATTAATTGCAAAGTAACATAATTTCATTTTTGTTTGAAAAAGCCTTCTCAGTTATAACATTTTGCAAAATTTGTTTTGTCAACTTTATTATCTTTCAAATACTTTAAAAACAGCAACAATAATAATAATTATTATTATAATTGTAATAATAATGTTATATATATATATATATATATATATATTTGGATAAACTATTGTCAACTCCTTTTCTAATTTTGTTGTTAGTTTAAACATTTTTTAAATCAAAGAAAAATTTTCAAACTTATTAACAGGTGATATTTAAATTTTTAATTAAAAGAAATTTCTCTCATTTACTCTGGCTTTTAATGAGCAGCAGTATAGCAAGTCAGAAATTGCAATCCCCCCCCCCTACCAGTGTATACGTGCAGATGCAGGAGAGGGAATATTAGGGTTTGTGATGCTGATGTCTAACCAGTGTATCATATAACCTTTCCATTATTAATCACAGAATTCCCCAAGAGGCAGCACAAAAGTAATTTTGTCCATTTATCTGGAACACGACCTGTATATTTAGACTTATTACTATTCTGCTGGCAATAATTTTGAAATTGGGTCTTTATTCCTGTAATTTTATTCAATAATTACTCTTATATTGATATCACTCTTTTACCCAAGAGTCGTCAAGCAGTTCTTTAAACGAAGGGAAGTGGAATTATTTGCTCAAAGTGCAGAAATATGCCAAAAATGTTAATTCCAAAATAGAAACATTATCCAAAACAATTAGCTCACAAGAGAAGCAAAGAGATTCATTGTTTTTCAAGTGACACATTTTGTAATAAATATAGAGATAAACAATTATTATTTTATAGATAATGTGAATTCATCTTTAAAAAAAAATAAACAGAAAAAAAAATTGGTCTGTGAATGTGACTGACCGTAAAAAGAAAGGGGTGTGAAACACTTTGCAATGGTCTTTGGGATAAAGCCAGTATAACACTTCAAGATAAATCACAGCAAATTCTATGCAGGGGGTTTTCTTTTTAATCATTTCACCCCAAGCAAGGTGACAATGCCACTAAGATGCAAGAGATTACTGAGAGTGAAATAAACAGAGGACAATAAAAGAACAGGATCCAAAGAAAACAGAAGATGACAAATGACACTGCATTTAAATTTTTGAAGATCATAGTCGACAGGAAAGCAGGAAGCCAGAAAAGAGTTCCACAAGTGAGAAGTGCAAGAGAAAAAAAAACTATTAGCATAGAACTTACGGTTACAACACTAGCCATTTCAACAGTGAAATAATGAAATCTAGCTGTCAATCTAGTACTGCGCTTAAATTTGTGACGTTTCAGTATCAAAGAGGAAAGCTCACCAGAACAATCACCCTGAAAATATCTATGGAAGAGGCAAAGGAAAGCTGTGTTCCACTGGTGGGAAAATGACTGCAGCTGAGATGCCAAGAATGAATCTCGATTGCAAATGATTTTCCATTAGGAACGGCATCAAAAATGACTTAGATTTCATATGTTCATGTTTCGATGTTTTAGCTTAGCAGCATATCAACGTCTATAGGTTATTTAATGCTGAAGTCTAAATATTTTGAATGCATTTGTATGCCTTCAATTACAGATATTTTGTACATCATTTTATACTTTCAGGGTAAATGTTTGTTTTACAGATATATAGTTTGTAGATAGTCTATTGCAGGTGTTATATGTTTTAGTATAAACTTATTCCTTTAAAGGTAGAACATTATGTTAATGGTTTCCATATTTCAAATAGTTTTCTCATGTTGGTTTCCTTGTAGTATTTATGTCTTAGTACATTCAGTTAAAATGTGTTTCACTGTGAGTACAACTTGGTATGCTGTACATGTTGATTGGTCTTCATTCTCCAGTAAGTAGGACTGGGTAAGGTATATGTGGCCTGGGTAAGGTATATATGGCCTGGGTAAGGTATATGTGGCCTGTGTATAGTCAAGGTAGCATTACTTTGCTCTTCCTTCCTTTTCTAGATATGTTTTTGTTCATCTAGGATTGGTTTTGATTGTGAGAAGTTTATTATTTATGTTGTTATCCCTACAACAGATCTTGAAATTATTATCATGGGTTGTGTTTTAGGCAGACTTTGTGGCTGAATCCGCTCAGTCATTTCCTCTAATTCCTGTGGCTTGGGATCCAGCATAGTATTATTTCTTTACTGTTGGACAATGTATCTACTTGGCGTAGTAATTTTACTAGCAGTGAGTTGTCAAGTATTTTAATTTGTTTTTTATTGCTATTAAAACCAATAAAGTGTCAGAAAATATTACATATATTTTATTGTTTCTAGAGATGAAGTCGAGTGCTATGTCTATTGCACAAATCTCTGCAGTGAAAAGTGAAATTTCTTTTAGATGTTATATGTAATCTATGATATCATTATTAGACTTCATTAAACAAAAAATATCAAAATTTACAGTCAATTTCACTGAGTGAAGAGAGGTGAATGAAATAATGATCATGGTTTTGTTTTCCATCTAAGTAAGCTATTTTCTCTTTTAATAAGTATGGCATTCTTTAGATTGAAGTTGTGGCTAAACTAATGCAGAGTTATAAGACTGTTTTATTTTCCAAACACAGCCAGCACATTGTGGCCATGTTTATAGTTGATATTATTGAGTGTTGGCTTTTTCTTTATTATTAGTAATGCTTCCATTATTTTTTAACCTTTTTTTTTTTTACATGTGAATGATGCGATTATATTTGTATTATCAATGAGTATGTTATGATAGAGTTTGGCAGGTCTCCATGTGTATTTAAATGAGACCTAATTGAGCTATGGTCAGAGAGATGCAATGTGAATCTTCTTGTTAGGTATGTTGCAGTATATCCAATATAATTATTTATGAATGGCTGTGTTTAGAAAATAAAACATTCCTATAACACTGGATACCTACGTCAATTCATTCCGGTAAAAGTAAAAATAAAATCATCCTTGATAATGGCTAAGAGTATAGCCAAAAGTGCTCAGATATACAGAACATTTGGGCAATTTCTACATAATTTACTTCCAGAAAAGAAGAAAATTATAAGAATGCAAAATTAAAAATAAAAATTAAAAATTAATAATTAATAAAAATTAAATAAAAAACTTAACCACAATACCATGTCAGTCGTTTTTAACCCTAGAACACTAACCATGGGTATATAGTACCCAGTGCAAATTTTCCTATTTTTAATTACAATTTTCAGTACCTGATTTTCTTACCTAAATAATATGTTTTTCAGTTCCTATTAATGTTAACTCAAAGTACAAAGTTTGAAGCGCCTGCATGTAAAATATTTCAAATAAAGATTTATATTTAATATTTTTTTTGATATTTTCAAAATCGGGTATGATATACCCATGGTTAGTAGTGGTGTAACTTTAATTGTTCTAGGGTTAATGTGTGTGTGTGTGTGTGTATATGTATATATATATATATATATATATATATATATATATATAAAGAAAGAACAGTAAGATATAAAATCCGGTGTTCTTATAGATATTTTTATTTTTACACAATAGTGCTCAATGTAAATTTACAGAGCATTAATATTATAAATTAATTGATTTAAAATATGTTTTTTTTTGCTACACAGTGATAACCATGTTTCAAAAATGGAAGCTAAAAGCTTTGATTTTTAGCTTCCATTTTTGAAACATGGTTGTAGCGAAAAAAACATTTTAAATCAGTTAATTTATAATATATATATATATATATATTTATTCACACACACACAGTGTGTGTGTGTGTGTGTGCCAACAAGATCATGTTTCACTATCAATCACTACCCTGGTTGCTTCAAAAAAGTTAATCTTTAAGGATTTGGCCTCTGCTTTCCTTATTCTAATATTCATCTATTCTACTTTCTTCTATAATGTCCTTCGGGAATTTTCACATAGTTATGAGAATTCTCAGAATGTTACTCAGGTACACACAAACTAACATAGTACACTAAATAGTCAAACAGATACAATATCGTTGTGTGTGACATTTTTTTTTGTTTTACAAGCATCCAAATGTAGAATATATGCCTTTCTATTTAAACCAACATGCTCAACTTGTTGCTATACTCACAATACTCCATACCTTCTTCAAATGTCTTTCACACTTGTAAACATTCTCAGAGTTTTGAACAAAATATGACAGACATCTGAAGAAGACCGAAGGGTATGATGGTCGAAACATTATGAGGATAATAACCAAGATGAAATTGCTAGTCCAAAGAGAATAATAATAATTCTTCATCTAGAAAATTAACATCATTTTTCAAATGTAGATGGTTTTACAATAAATGTACATTGTTGCATTCACTTTCACACTATCAGCATGGTAAGTGAAACCAACAAGCTAAGTTCAAATTCTGGTTTATTCTGTTTTGTCCACTTTATACTAATGCCCTTGGCAAAGGCATGAAACTATTTTCCCTCATCTCTGGGTTAAATAGCAGACTGTTCTCTTGCTTTGGTTGGTAGCCAGACTAAGTAAAAAAAAAAAAACCAGGTGAATTCAAACATGTGGAAGGTTCAGTTCAGAATTCTCTGTAACTTACCCTGATTGATATACACCTGATGAACACCAAAACATTGTGATAAAAATAACAAAGATGAGGACATTAGTCTGAATGTAAATGATAACTTCTCATCCCAGAAATTCAAGTCAGAAGGCAATCAAGTGATAACAACAACAAAGATGAGGATATTAGTTTGAATATAAATATTGTAAATAATGGTAAATCCTCATCCCAGAAATTTGGGCTGAAACGAAGAAAGTTGTTTAGAAACTTCAAGATACACTGTTGTACACTATATCTTCTTTGTCAGGTATTTGGAAAAGCGTGGATGGTTCCACACAAGTCTTCCCCACTAGAATCAAATCATCCATGTGGGTAATCTAACAGTTCAGTTCTAAATTGTTAGACCTTTATAAGTTGAAATGAATGGGAGAGAGACTACTACACATTTCAAAAGACTTAACAAGAAAGAAAAAAATAAAATCTTTTTCCTACATTAGAAAATATACAAAATTTTTAAATAATTCACAAAATAAGTATAAATCAAATTCAAATATTTAATAATACAAAAAAAAAAAATAAGTAATGTTTCATGTTCATGTGTCCTTTCAGAATGTCGATGATCATGGCTCTCCACAACTTTCTGTTCTTCGTAGCCCTTAGTAAAGTTTATCTTTTTGCTATATCACCTAACCCCTGTTCTGCCAATCATTTACACAAGTTTGTTAGGTAGGTTATGCACTGCTTTCCTCTGTCCCTCTTGCTTTCAATATGTTTATTTTATATGCTTATATCAATTTATAGTTGAGCCGACTAGATGTAGCTGTAAGTTCTATGCTAACAGTTTCTTTTCTCTCACTTCTCGCTTGTGGAACTCCCTTCCGGTTCCATGCTTTCCAGCCAACTTTAATTTGCAAAAATTTAAATGCAATGTCAATCACTATCTACTGTCTTCCTGATTACTTTTTTCTCTTCCTGTTCATTAATAATGTTTCTGTTCCTAATTCTTCCACACCATGTAAGCCCTTATGTTTTAGTGACTTTACTACCTTGCTTGGGGTGCTTCAGATTAAAAAATAAATCCTGTGAGTGTCAAATTTCAACTAACCCTTTCTGATGCTACATACAAGTCCTTTTTGTTTCCAAAGTGTTTAATTAACAGTAAAGTTAAAAATGAATTAGGTAAGATTAAGAAACTTTGGTAAAATAAAAGTCAATAAATAAGTGTGTGTCAATAGTATAAATTAACACACACATATATATATATATATATATATATATATATATATACACACACACACACACAATAACATATATGCACACACATACACACATATATATATATATATATATACACACACACAATAACATATATGCACACACATACAATGACACACACATACATATATGCAATGACACACACACACATATATGCAATGACACACACACACATATATGCAATGACACACACACACACACACACATATGCAATGACACACACACACACACACACACATATATGCAATGACACACACACACACACACACACACATATGCAATGACACACACACACACACATATGCAATGACACACACACACACACACACACATATGCAATGACACACACACACACACACATATGCAATGACACACACACACACACACAATGACACACACACACATATGCAATGACACACACACACATATATATATATATATATATACATATATATATACACACACACACGTGTGCGTGTGTATATATATATATATATATATATATATATGTGCATGTTTCATTAAAAACGACAGGCAAGGTACTACGGTTAGGCTTTTTATTTAATTTTTATTTTTCAGTTTAAGGTTTTTTTTTTTTTTAATGTAGTGGTATTATTTTCCTTGTTGGCTGCCAGGTCGTGTAATTTTAATGAAACACGCATAAATGAAGGTTTGCTGCCTAAATACATAATTATCATCCTTGATAATGGCTAAAAGTATAGCCGAAAACACCTGATTTGGGCAGTTTCTACACACACTGTGTTCAAAAACGAAAGCTCTTGTGTGAACACAAGAAAAATTAAACAAAAAGCTTAACCGTAGTACCTTGTCTGTCGTTTTTAATGAAACATGCATAAATGAAGGATTGCTGCCTAAATACACTATATATATATATATATATATATATATATATATATATATATATATATATATATATATATATATATAACACTAAAACTAATCTTGTATTTGTTTTTTGTTCAAAAGATACAGCTCAAACGATACCTAATACCCCAACCAATTTAGGAACATATGGTACCTTGAACCCCTGGCTAGTGCAAGGCCAAACTTTATTAAAATTAGACAAAGGGGTTATTGAACTAGAGAGCCATTTTTCTGTTTTTATGGCATTTTTAATAGGAAATTTATTATGGATGGCAACTGGTCTAGAAGGACAACTCTGAATTCAAAACCTGCAGAGGGCTGTTTAGGGACCTTGTGGCTGTATTCGGATCTTCAAAAAGTGTAGTTAGTTCTGCAAAAAGCCTTCCCCACTATAATCAAATGATTTGTGCGGGTGATCTGGTTGTCGGTTTCTAGGAACCGAGTTGTTTGACACTCATATGTCAAAAAAATCAATGGGAGAAATCCAATATATACCAGCAAAAATCCTGGTGTCTGGTAGTACAGATATACTGAGACCACGTCTTTGAGTGGGAGGGTGGGCGACCTTTAAACCACAGGGGCCACAAATAAGAATTTGAACATTAAAAACTAAAATATTAATTTCCATCGTTTTGTCGGGAGTGAAGAGGGCAAATGATTTTCGGTGGGGACAAGAAGAGTAACAACTGAACAATTAGTCAAGATGAGATATCCCTAGAGATGGATATTAACAGAATGAGAAAAAGCTGCCCATTTGGAGTGAATAAAGGATTAAGTTCGAAATCCCCCCAGAAAAAAAAAAAAAAAAAAAAAATGTTACCCGAATCGGCAAGCACCTGATGACGGCTGGAGGGCACAAGAGACCGAAACATTGTGATCGTAACTAACAAAATGAGGACATTTTTAGTCCGATAGTGAATAAAAAACCTAAAAGAATACCAATTAAAAATAGAATAGATTTTACATTAATGTTGCTGAATTTTTAGATTGGAGTACATCTATGACAGAATTCATTTTCAAATTTTGAAAATAAAATTTAAAATCTACTACACAAACAAAAAAGCAAAACAAATTTTATGGCTTTTTTTTTTATATTAATAATTAATTATTTAATTAGAAAACAAGTTACGACTTGTTTTAACTTAACAGTAAAAAAAGTATTCTTATTTAACAATAACATGAACAAGTTGTAATGAATGTAGCAAAAAATAACGTTTCTATTAGAAACATATCAAGCGACGGAGGTGTATGTTTTTTTTTTTCAGTGACAAAGGTTTAGGGTTACTTAGTTGGTACAGGTTTAGGCCAATGACGTCATCAACGTGCAACTTATTAAAAGACTCAACAAACAGACTTAATGAGTAATTTTAGGTGAATTTCCACCCAAAATAACGCATTTTACGCGAAATATAAAAGACATTTCGAAGAATATCACAAAAAAAATGTTCCATCGAATGACGTCACTTTTTAAATTATTCCAAGTACATATTCTTAGTTACATTTTTAAAAAAGTAGTTTGAAGCGATAAATTTAACAATACCTAGATAATTTTTATTTTTTATGGTTCTAAATAAAACATTTTATTGTTTGTGCCTCAAAGTTTTTAAAACATCTTAAATAAATTTAGTAAAAAAACAAAACAAAACTTTCTCGTGCGTTGTTTAATTTTTTTCAATATTTGATCATAATTTAAAAAAAAAAGAAGTAAAACTGGGAGAATTAATAATTTTAAAAAAGTGGTATAAAATACAAAAAAGCAAGTATTAGTTTTTTGTTTTGTTTTTAGTTATTTTTTCAGGAAAGGTTCGAACTTCAATAAAATTTGGAAAAAACAAATAATAAAACATAAAAACACGAAGACTTCGAAAATTATAAAATTGGTCTTCAAAAAAAGAATAAGGAATTGTTAATGAGAATAAGATTAATTTTAAATTTAAAGCAAAAAAGTTATCTTAATTTACTTTTTCTTCTTTCTTTAATTCAGTACACCTGTAAAACTAGATGAAACTGACATTATTCAGGTATTTTCCAACATCTTTTTTTTTTACAGTCAAATAAAAATATAAACAGAAACAAACTGGCCATTAGAATTAATTAGATAAATAAATACGTCAAATTACTCACCTGCTAAGTCTTTTCAAAAGTCCAGGATATTTATTTATTGTTATTATTTTTTAAAACTTTTACTGCTTCAACGAAGACGTCGACGACGTCGCGTCATCTACAATGGCGACTGAAATCAGGGGAGACAACTCTATTTGACTGAATTGCCTCCCTTAGGGAAAATTAATTTTGGAAATTTTTTTCTTAAATCAAGTTATCTCTATTTGTTTCATAAAATATCGACATTAATTGTTTTATTTCATCTTATTCCTATTGTTTTTTTAAAAATTGTTACACATTTATCGTAATTCCATGACTATTAAGTAAACACTATGGACGAGGGATAAAGAATTATTTTTGTAACTTCCTTACTGATGCAATAAAGCTCACTGAATTTCTTAGTTTACAAACTTTACAATACATTATTTATATTCGGACTAATATCCTTATCTTTGTTGTTATTATCACAACGTTTCGGCTGTTATGTTCTCCAGCCTTCTTCAGATCCAAGTAACATTCAGGTAATTTCTTAGATTAAACACTCTCATTATTATCAATTTTTGATGAGGATTGCTTTCAAGTTATTTCCGTTAATTTTTTATTGCAAATCTTCTTACATCATTTATTCTATGACTGTTAAATAATCAGCATGGATATTGAATCAAAAATAATAATTTCTGTTACTTGTTAATAGTAATAATAATAATTGATGTAATAGTTTCAGCAGGCAACACTACAAATCTCCTTTTCCCTATTGGTCTATTTACTTGAGCCTTTCTTTCTCTCGGCGACGTTTGACCCACTTTCCACATGCTTACGGTCTTATATAGGATACAAATCCTATAACATTCCAACAAAATACTGAAAACACAAAGTAGATTTGCACACCCGCAAAATCGGATCAAAACGATTAAAAACATTTTTTCGCAATAAAGTGTGAAATTAATTTTCTGACCAATGAAAGGAAGCGATTTCCTAAACTGAAAAAAAAAGTAACGAGCCAGTGTGAAAAAGAAGTCAGCCATAAAAAGAGAGAATCAAATCAATCAGAGTCAGAAGGGCGCAGATATCAAAGAGGACATAGGACTGACAGTCGAGTCCATCACTGACTCAACCCGGCACTAAGAGCAGAAAGTGAGGTAGGAAAGCAGAACAACAACAATAACAAATTTACAACTGACTCCAAAAACAATTCCACCCGATAAGTACATTTTCCTCTTGTCTTTTATTTCTCATTCACACTCTCTTTTTCAATTTAAATTGATCGCCCCTTTTTCCTTTTCACCAACTCGGCAGATACAACAAAAACAAGGAACAGACATTATTATCTTCGTTGAAAGACAGTGAACACATAATTTTCTTATTCAAATCACATTTACTTAAATGACCTAAAAAGCATTTATCTTTTATGCAAACAGGAGACATTAATATACAAATTTGTTTATTCTGTATGAATGTTATTAAATATGTTGCGGACCACGATAGCGTTGCAGCGCTGGCTTACGAAAATAAGGCCTTGTGCCAGACACTACACACTACTACCGAATCCACAAACAAAGTAAAAAAAAAAGAAATATAAAGACGTGCTCTTTCCACCGTACAAACGTACAAAGTGAAAAGAAGTAGACAGGCAAAACAACGAAAGGTTAAGAACAAACATAAATTTTATTAGAGAAGACCTTCAGTAAATGTACTGGAAATGTAGTTGAGAAAGAGGCCAAGTAGATTGTCTTCCGTAAGATTACTGGAAATGTTGTAGAGAATGAAATTTAATTGTCTTCAGTTAAGACCTTCAGTAAGATACTGGAAATATGGTAGTTGACAAAAAGGTAGATAAAGTTCCGCGCCAAAATTTAAATCCAAGATGGCTATGGCGGGAAAAGGTTCTTCAGGAAGAAAAGTCAGAAAGTCAGTTGGATGCATAATAACATACGGCAAGGAAAAATACTCACTGCGAGAGTTTATAATTGTGAGTGTATGTAATTCTTTTTTAGGTAACAGGTTCAGAAAATACGAAGAATGTGAAAAATGCTTGTTCATCAGGTTGGAGGATTTGAAATTTCCTGGAAGTTGGCAGCTCGAAAAGGATGTTCGCTTCTGTCATGAAGGTGACGACCGTGTCGTATGTGTTAAGATATAGCGACGAGCCATGAGGTCTAGGCAAGGTTTTGCCGAATAAAATGTCTCTGTCAGTATATATGGGGTTACCGGCGAGAGACAAGTGAGCCAGCCCGGCCGATGGTCAGACGACCACGGGGCGACTGATTTGAAAAAAACAATTTGCCGTGACGTCAGCGAAAAAGCGCGCGAAAAATAATATCTTCCTCACTCGGCTAAGAACTACGGTTTACTACTATGACCGGCCGAACGTGAGAGGAAGGGGTGAAAACTCGCGCGTGCGTCAAAATGAAGGTGGGGATAGCGATATATCCCACAAATATACTATATTCTATTTTTCTACAAACATTCCTTATCGTGTTGTCTTTTCTTGAAATTTGCGTGTGTTTTGTGGACAGTGTATCCCGCATTAAATTCTCATTTTAATACGGGTATGCTGTACTCCACACTTACCAAATGGAAAACGCAACGCCATTTTCTACTAATCAACATTCTCTTCTTCTAGACTGAAATAGATAAAGTGTGACATACCTCAGGCAACTTGCCGTCTTTCAATGATGCAAACGTGAATACCCTAAGAATTTGCAAGCATGATATTCAATCGACAATAACAGCAAATTTTCTTAAGTTCTGAAACATATATTCGACACAGATCAACTTTGCTACAACACTGCTTCTACACATTTTCCAGAGAGTGCGACACATTCAACACGAATATTACTAATAGCACACTGATGAGACACAACATTGCTTCACACATACAATGTAATTTTTCCATTGTAAATCTTGTTGTTTAATATATATATATATATATATATATATATATATATATATATCGGTCTTGTTTGTTTTCTTTACATCTTCGGTTGGACTCAACTTGAGTCCTCCATGTTCTTGTAGTGGAGCTTTTAATATTTTACCAGGAGTTACACACGTGTTCCTAATTTAACAACATGTAAACCTACGGTCCGCTACAAATTGGTGACCGAACATGATCTAACTAGGCTGGACAATATGGCAACACAATACAAACGAAGCATGTTTAATGTTTAATGACCATCTATGGCACTTTGCCACCCTATAAATGTAGATATCAACCTGTTCTTTTATAATTGAATATGATCAATTATCTAGGAAGATGGCCTTGTCGCAGCTGCCTTTGGCCGCTCCCTAAACGGGAACGAGCAGGACACTTTGACCATGACTATTGAATATATCAGAAGGATTTTTCGTCAGGTTGCGTGATTTTTTCATGCATCCACAATAAATAATTCGCAATATAAAACAAGACAAAACATGTATGCAAATTCAAACAAACAAATGCATTTATATACAATTCAAATATTATTTACAAAATGTTATTTCAAGGTATTATATGTCTTATGTTTGTCAGCGGACGAAGATTTTGTTTGCCTTTTGGTGTCTTGGTGTATTTGTATTACACTGTAATACAAATACACCAATAATAATTACAGTCTATAAGAAATCGTAATTAGTGTTTAAACAGCATTATTTATGTCCGTATTGTTTTTGTAATGTTTAGAATTGAGTCATCAGAAGTTGTCTACCCTTAACCGTAGGTATGTAATATGTTCGATAATAGTATTTACTTAAATTGTAGTGAGTGTTAATAATTCACTTTAGATAAGTAAAGTCTTGCAAGTTTGAAGTTCTTTGTATTCACAGAGTAATCTTCGAGTCGAGTTTGTGGGTGAGTCAGTTGTGGTTTTTCGCGCGGGAAAATTATAATCGCAAGTTACGTGGATTAGATTAGCGCTTCTCTGTGTTCGCTAGACTGACTGATTTGGTCAGTTGGAAATCTTCCTTATATAAGGTTTTAGATGTCAGAATCGGCTCAAGTAAGTTTTGGCGCAATTTAACTTCCTCACGTGAAGTTTTTAAATTATCGCGTGGCGAGCCAATAGAATTCACTGCTTAGCACAATAAGGTTTTTGATTGGTTAAGTTGATTCACGTACGCGTGTAACATGGAATGTTCCTGTTGCTATGGGTGATAAGGTAAATGGACGAGTCCACAACTTTTTAGTTCCTTTTGTGTTACGAACCTAGTTGCAACACACCTCTTAAGCATTTTAAAACTTTTTCGTAGCAAATCTCAACTTTTTATTAGAGAGATTTTTAGTATTTTGCGAGACCTGTGGCTGTTGTTGGTCCCCCTTAATATAACATGGTGACTTCTTGACGAATTCAGCGATTGGTACACAGGTTCCTGGCCAAAATGACCCTGAAAATGAACATATCTAAAAAAAAATTGGGAATGGGGAACTGTGTCCCTGAAGCCCTAGCTGGATTGGAAAGCTTCACTTGCCAGTCTCTAGCATATTGAAAAAAATTGCCGGTATGCAACATCAGATAGTTTGAGAAGCACTGATTTACTTCACATCAAAACCTGTCAGCTGAATACGAATGACACTAAAGCAAAATGACAAATAAAAAAAAGTTGCTCTCTGAACAGGGACTCTGAGCATCACATCCAACTCCCAAAACGACCCCCACCAATATAAAATTCAATTTAAAGGAGCCAATTACAAACATTGCTGTTAAAGGAGAAGCATGACAAAAAATTATGTATCCACCCTGACTGCTTAAAAGAACCCGCTTGGGAGTACTCAAGGCAGTCACCAAGTTCACCCTGGCCTCGGAGTAATTGACCCAACATATGCTTCAATATCAGGCTCTACCTACACCCCGTATCCTCCAGAACGTTTCCCTCACCCACAAAGAGACATTCCACTTGATCTTTTATACCAGCAACACAAAGAAATTTATTTGAACATATCTTGTCTCCATTTCTTTATATCTCACTGACAGTATTTTTTTTTTTTTCACGGGGATGTAGGGTCGGTGTTGTGGAGTCAGAGTTGGAGTTGGAAGCAGTTAAGGGGTGACTGGGGTCAGAATCGGTAAAACTATACTGACTCCAACTCCAGTTGAATTTATGCTTTATGTAAAAAGTCTTAGATTATAGAATTTTTATTTCTTCAACTGTATATTTACTATTTCATTTAAAGAAATTCATCTCAACTTCTTTTTTAAAGTCATTTTATTTTTTGTAGTTATTTTGTATTTGCAAGACTATATATGTAAAAAAGTCTTACATTATAGAATTTTTATTTCTTCAACTGTATATTTATTATTTCATTTAAAGAAATTCACCTCAACTTCTTTTAAAAGTCATTTTATTTTTTGTAGTTATTTTGTATTTGCAAGACTATATATGTAAAAAAGTCTTACATTATAGAATTTTTATTTCTTCAACTGTATATTTATTATTTCATTTAAAGAAATTCACCTCAACTTCTTTTAAAAGTCATTTTATTTTTTGTAGTTATTTTGTATTTGCAAGACTATATATGTAAAAAAGTCTTACATTATAGAATTTTTATTTCTTCAACTGTATATTTATTATTTCATTTAAAGAAATTCACCTCAACTTCTTTTTTAAAGTCATTTTATTTTTTGTAGTTATTTTGTATTTGCAAGACTATATATGTAAAAAAGACTTACATTATAGAATTTTTATTTCTTCAACTGTATATTTATTATTTCATTTAAAGAAATTCACCTCAACTTCTTTTTTAAAGTCATTTTATTTTTTGTAGTTATTTTGTATTTGCAAGACTATATATGTAAAAAAGTCTTACATTATAGAATTTTTATTTCTTCAACTGTATATTTATTATTTCATTTAAAGAAATTCACCTCAACTTCTTTTTTAAAGTCATTTTATTTTTTGTAGTTATTTTGTATTTGCAAGACTATATATGTAAAAAAGTCTTACATTATAGAATTTTTATTTCTTCAACTGTATATTTATTATTTCATTTAAAGAAATTCACCTCAACTTCTTTTTTAAAGTCATTTTATTTTTTGTAGTTATTTTGTATTTGCAAGACTATATATGTAAAAAAGTCTTACATTATAGAATTTTTATTTTTGTTGTCTTTTACATCCTTTAATTGATTTTATTTCAACTTCTGTTATAATTTTTTTTCATTTTTGTTCTGTACTTATTTCTTATTTGCAAAGATATATATATATATATATATATATATATATATATATATATATATATATATATATAAAGTCTTACATTACAGCATTTTTATTTTTATTGTTATTTCTTCTATATCCTTTCAAAGATTTTGTCTCTAATTCTGTTAGAAAAGACTGAAGAATGAATAGGTATGATATAAAAGCCACAATATCTTTATTCTTTGACATAAACCAATTATAATGTTATAGGCCTACTCAAGTTAGGAGTGTATGCATAGGCTTTATGAGATTTGTAATTACGTAAAGAGGAGTCAGAGTTGGAATTGGAGTCAAAGGTTTTTCCTGACTCCACAGCCCTGGTAGTTTCATCTGTTCTCATGTAACCATATACAGTATATAACAAATCTTATATCCTTTTGTACAGGTGGTGTGTTTTTGTCTTTTATTAGTTGTGTTGAATAAATAGTTTCTTCTGTGGTTATGCTAAATTTACACACTTTTTTTGTGCATTTCTTTGTTGGGCCTACTCGCCAAGGTGTTGAGTCCAGCTAAAACCAACAGAATGAATAGAACAAATATAAAAAGTACTGTATTTGACGGTATAAAAGACGCATGGGTGTATAAGACGCACCCCAATTTCAGCAGGGCAAATCAAGAAAAAATTAGTAATTAGTAAAATTATTAGTCAATGGTACAGCCTAGGCTATATTTATGAGGTATTATTTTGGTTAAACAAACCATGATTACAATTAAAAGAAAAATAATAAGAAAAAAGAACACAAGCCTATAAAAATGTTATTATATCCTTTATATGATCTGTACAATCTGCGTATTGTAAACGTCTTATTGGAATAATTAGGATATAAAAATTCTTATTGTATTTATACCAATGCAACCGGAAGTCATAGCAAAAAAAATATTAATGAAACAAATATATTTTACAAATATATAATTTGAATTTATTGCATATAATTTTAGTGAAACAAAGAACTAATATTAAACGTGATGAAATTAATATAATGAATATTATACTTTTAATCTGCACAATAGCCTTTTAAATAATGACAATAGGAATATGAAAGTTACTCTAAAGTCTAAGCTAATAGGAATTGCCAGATAACTAATTTTGTCCGACTATTGTGAATTTTAAACTTACATATGGCATATAGAGATGCATGGGAATTTTTTAAAATATTTTTAGTAAAAAAAGTACACCTTATATGCCATCAAATACAGTGTAATTTCACAAAATAGGTTTCTTACTTCTCAGTCAACTTTGATCTTCAAAAATCTTAAAACAATATCAAGTGTTATCTTCTATCTTATAATTCCTGTTCTTTTATTGTTCTCGCTCCTTTTTTGCTCTAATTTTCTTTTTCTCATATTCTCTCACATTCAGTAACTCCTTCTGTCTTAGTGGCTTTATTGCTTTGCTTGGGGTGAAATGATAAAAAAAAACAGCTAAACATTTCCATTGTTTTCACTCATATCTTCAAGGAACTATATTTAATTAAGCATTCTCTTTACTTGATGGTAATATTTGAACAAAATCTACCATCTATGGTAATCTTTGGCCTCACTATTTCTTTGTTCCTTTTTCCAATGAATCTATCAGTCCTGCTATATGGCAGTGAATATAGGATAATCTCTTCACAGATGAAGACGAGACTTGAAACAACAAAAATGCAGTTCTACAGAAGGATACTGAGAATAGCATGTGAGCAATAACAAAGTTTTAGAGAAAATGGAAACAAAAAGCACACTTATACATAAGAAAGAGATAGTTGATATTTCTAGGGCACATAATAAGGAAAGAGGGCTTAGAGAATTTGACACACTCACAGGATATATTGCAAGCAAGAGAGACAGAGGAAAACGGTACATAACCTACCTAAACAGTTGGCAAAACTGGGTTTAGGAAAGGTAGCAAAAAGACAAAACTTACAAAGAGTTACAAAGAACAGGAAATTGTGGAGAGTCATGATTGCCCATGTTCTGAAGAGATGTGGCACATTAAAGAAGAAAGCCCTAAGCTATATATGGGGGTGAGCTGGAAACTTCATAGACTGCTTTTACCTTCTTAGAGAGTTTGTTGTGGGAACGCTGGTTGTGTTTGGGTTAGAAAACGTGTCTCGAGGTATGTATTACAAGACATCTAAACTAGAGAAAGTGTTTGCATAATATAGGAAGAGTGACGCTGGAACTAAGAATTTCTATATTTCTTAGATGATATTATGTACACTATCTACATTATTCGGACTACTGTCCTCATCTTTGTTGCTATATTTATCACAATGTTTCAGCTGTTGTAAGTCACTGTTGTATCCACTGTGCTACGTGTCCTTAAGGACACGTAGCACAGTGGATAAAGTGGATTAGACATGGCACATGGAACTAGAACAGTCTACCCCAGCAAGCGAAATAAAGGGTTCAGTTCAACATTCCAACCACCTGAAGAAGGCAGGAGCGTACAACGGCCGAAACGTTGTGATAAATATGGCAACAAAGATGAGGACAATAGTCCGAATAATGTAAATAGTGGAGCTGTGAAATCTTGCTTGCAAAAATTTCAACTCTTCTTATTAATAGCTACATTGTTTCTTTCTCAGTATTAGGGTGGTCTGAAAAGTCAATAGGTTGACTATGAAGGAGTGATGCTAGAGCTGTGAAATCTTGCATGCATATCCAAAGAATTTCAGCTATCTCTTCCTGATTCTGAGTAGAAGTGTTCTTCCTGTTGCCATTTTCTTTGACTTCCTTGTTGCTTACTTGCTCCATGCATGGTATTCTCAGTATCCTTCTGTAGAACCACATGTTTGATGCCTCATAAGGATGTCCAACATTCCCTGCCATGTAAGAGAATGGATATCAACTAGCAATCTAGCAGCCTTTTCTTTGATTCTAATGATTTTTCTTTTGTTTTTGATTCAGATTTCAATGTTGTATTTTCCATCCTCAGTTAAAATACTTCCCAGATATTTAAACTTCTGTACTTGCTTGATGTCGCCATCTTCAATTTGTAACTCACATCTTGGGCTTTGTCTCTTGTTGATGACCATATTTTCTGTCTTGCAGTTGATGGCTTGTTGTTTTTCTTTTTCTCACTTTCCTTCACTGTCCTGTCTGTGAGGTTCTGTAATTTTCTTTCTGAGTCATCTATCAACACTGTGTCATCTGCATTATGCCCACACACAATAAATCCCGGTTGAGTAAATCAGGTGAGAAGAAATGACTGGAAAACACTAAATGTAACCTTTGAGAAACTAGAATGTTTTTTACAACACTCTGACACATGTCAAAATCCTCACAGCATTCAGTATTGTTGAAATTATTGTTTCTTCTGCCAATTTGAAACTCTCCCTAGTGTGTTTCTATTTACAGTGCATTATATTTTATCAGAAGGAAATCTATATAAAAACTTCAAAGATGTGCAAAAAACAATATTGAATTTTTATTTAATAAGTACAGTGTAACCCAGATATAAGAGAGTTGTCGGGACCAGAGAAGAAGTATCTTATATCCGGGTTTCTCTTATATCCGGGTTTGGTCTATTTTGTTTTATTAACACAGGCTCTAATTTGGGACCAGATAAAATCTCTCTTATATCCGGGTTTCTCTTATATCAGGGTTACACTGTATTTGTTATTTTTCTGTTTCTTAGAATTTTCCTTGTCTTTTGTAATGTTCCGATTTCGGTGTCACATTTTCGATCCTCAGTTAAAATACTTCCCAGATATTTAAACTTTTGTACTTGCTTCATATTGACATCTCTAATTTGTAACTTGAATCTTGCAATTTTTCTCTTGTGGATGACTAGATTTTTTTTCTCGTTTCTTTACTACCCTGTCCAGGACGTCCTGTAATTTTCTTTTCTGATTCACCTATCAACACAGTGTCATCTACATATTTTATATCATTAAGATTATGCCCATCAATAATAAATCTTAGTAGGATCTCCAGCTCCCTTAGGATAGTGTCACTTTAGCAGCTGAATTAATCTGGGGAGAAGACACATCCTAGTTTTATGGCCATTTCTATTTTCAAGTAGCTACTCTGTTCATTTTCTATCCATATGCAGATGTTTTTCCCCTAGTATAAGTCCTGGATTATTCTAACATCATTTCCAAGTAGATTGAGTTTTCTTGAAGGGCTTCATCATATATTAAAGAATAACTTGGATCTACATCTTTATCTTCTTGCAGTTGATGATTAGTCCTTTTTTTCTTAGTTCCTTTACTACCCTGTCCAGGACGCCCTGTAATTTTCTTTTCTGATTCACCTATCAACACAGTGTCATCTACATATTTTATATCATTAAGATTATGCCCATCAATAATACATCTTAATAGGATCTCCCGCTCCCTTAGGATAGTGTCACTTTAGCAGCTGAATCAATCTGGGGAGAAGACACATCCTGGTCTTATGGCCATTTCTATTTTCAGGTAGCTACTCTGTTCATTTTCTATCCATATGAAGATGTTTTTCCCCTAGTATAAGTCCTGGATTATTCTAACATCATTTCCAAGTAGATTGAGTTTTCTTGAAGGGCTTCATCATATATTAAAGAATAACTTGGATCTACATCTTTATCTTCTTGCAGTTGATGATTAGTCCTTTTTTTCTTAGTTCCTTTACTACCCTGTCCAGGACGCCCTGTAATTTTCTTTTCTGATTCACCTATCAACACAGTGTCATCTACATATTTTATATCATTAAGATTATGCCCATCAATAATACATCTTAATAGGATCTCCCGCTCCCTTAGGATAGTGTCACTTTAGCAGCTGAATCAATCTGGGGAGAAGACACATCATGGTCTTATGGCCATTTCTATTTTCAGGTAGCTACTCTGTTCATTTTCTATCCATATGAAGATGTTTTTCCCCTAGTATAAGTCCTGGATTATTCTAACATCATTTCCAAGTAGATTGAGTTTTCTTGAAGGGCTTCATCATATATTAAAGAATAACTTGGATCTACATCTTTATCTTCTTGCAGTTGATGATTAGTCCTTTTTTTCTTAGTTCCTTTACTAACCTGTCCAGGACGCCCTGTAATTTTCTTTTCTGATTCACCTATCAACACAGTGTCATCTACATATTTTATATCATTAAGATTATGCCCATCAATAATACATCTTAATAGGATCTCCCGCTCCCTTAGGATAGTGTCACTTTAGCAGCTGAATCAATCTGGGGAGAAGACACATCCTGGTCTTATGGCCATTTCTATTTTCAGGTAGCTACTCTGTTCATTTTCTATCCATATGAAGATATCTCATATTGTTAAAATTACACCCACTGATAATAAATACTAGTAGGGTCACTAGCTCTCATAAGATAGTTTTGTTGTCGCTATTGAATAAATCTGAGATTTATTGATTCATTCATTTTTCTATGGCTTATCAAACTTTTGTAGGTTATTTAAATCCAGAAAATATTTTTTAGATTGTAAGAATCTTTTTTGAAGCTAATAATGGTTTAGTGATACAAGTCTTACTAATTAACCCATAGCTGGGTGAGGAAGTGGATTTATACCTTCCTCAAGGGTATTTGAGTGTAAGTGAATATAACAAAACTAAGATGTATTGGAACTCAGCTCTTCAATTAAGAATGCTGAGCCATTATCCATAACATGACCCTCACATCCAGACTTACAACAGCTGGTATTCCAAAGCTGTTACTCATCTAGGCACTGACCAGGCTCGATGATTGCACAGGAACTGTTGTTTCAACATGATGTCACTGTAAGCCTAAAATCTGAGAAGACCCATCCTTGTCATATGCCCAATTCTATTTTTGTGTAACTACTCAATTCATTTTCTATCCATATGTAGACAGATTGTTCCTATTATAATTATTCTAACATACTTTATTTCTGGTTCTTGTTGTTTCAACATGATGTCACTGTAAGCCTAAAATCTGAGAAGACCCATCCTTGTCATATGCCCAATTCTATTTTTGTGTAACTACTCAATTCATTTTCTATCCATATGTAGACAGATTGTTCCTATTATAATTATTCTAACATCCTTTATTTCTGGTTCTTGTTGTTTCAACATGATGTCACTGTAAGCCTAAAATCTGAGAAGACCCATCCTTGTCATATGCCCAATTCTATTTTTGTGTAACTACTCAATTCATTTTCTATCCATATGTAGACAGATTGTTCCTATTATAATTATTCTAACATCCTTTATTTCTGGTTCTTGTTGTTTCAACATGATGTCACTGTAAGCCTAAAATCTGAGAAGACCCATCCTTGTCATATGCCCAATTCTATTTTTGTGTAACTACTCAATTCATTTTCTATCCATATGTAGACAGATTGTTCCTATTATAATTATTCTAACATCCTTTATTTCTGGTTCTTGTTGTTTCAACATGATGTCACTGTAAGCCTAAAATCTGAGAAGACCCATCCTTGTCATATGCCCAATTCTATTTTTGTGTAACTACTCAATTCATTTTCTATCCATATGTAGACAGATTGTTCCTATTATAATTATTCTAACATCCTTTATTTCTGGTTCTTACCAAACACATATCAGAGACTGGCAGGCTCTCATCTCAAGTCCACACAATTCCTAATTACCCCCCCCACACACACACACACACGTTTTTAATAGGTAATTTGGGAATATCTTTTCCTTTCCTTTCAGCTGTGTACACATTAATATTTTTTTTTGCATTTATTAGTATGGGTGTACCAGCTAACCATAATTTAAGGGCTATTTCGTGTTAGGAAGAATAATACGCTTTAGCCTTCCAATAACCGGACACCGATACTAATATTGGCATTAGTGTAGCCACTGATACACTAACACCGAATGAGGATACAGAAAGACGAAATACGGGACCGTACCCGACAAGACATTTAATAATGCAAACAAATTATATACACATATTAAAAAGGTTTACATGTCCCAAACACAAGATTGTTCATATAGTCCAAAGGACCGAGGGTGTTTAACGAGAACAGAGAAATGCCATACCAACTTTAGGGCCGTTGACTGTCCATTGATGAGTTAACAGGACTTACTTCTTTCTCCACGCTAGGCTGGGTACCAGCAGACAATTTCCACATGTGTGGAATCCGGTGGTCGCAAGTAAAAAAGGGCAGAGCTTCCTAAAAACAGAAGTGACGAAAGGGAAGAAGGGACAGAAGAGTTCTCGTCTCTAAGGGGCTGAACTTCCGTTAGCCCAACCCAAGGGGAACAACTGTAGTCTCCCTACACATTAATACATACAATTCATTATAGTTTGTTACAAGATTCATATTGTGTTTTCTTATTTTTACCCAGACTAGCATGAGTTTGCCAAATATGGTTTTGCAGAACAGATGTACCAGAAACCACAAAATCTTTTCCAAAAAACATACACACCTCACAGCTATGTCCCACAATTGATTGGATGGCTGAAAGTAAAATCTCCCCATCCCTTGCTTTTTGAAACAGTTGTTCCTTTCATACCTGGTTTTCCTTCCACCTGATTGGCTGTGGTGGAATTTTCACAAAGAAACGTAATTTATTGCAGATTGAAAAGAGAGGAGACTTGTACCCAAAGCTGGAGCCAGGCTTGGAAATTCAACTTGACAAGCTGATAGACAGACACCAGGAGCAGTGTAGTCATTAGTCAGGATTTATATTTTCTACATTTTGCTTTTGTAAATAAAATGTATTTACTTACTGTTACATGGAATTTCTATTTGTCATTATCTGGGCCTGAACTTCTTTTGACGCTAAAAATGGGCCACAAGAAAGTAAAGGCTGAGAAACACTGTTTCAGATTATACAGGCTGGTCACATAGGAAATCTCATTAACTATATTTTTTTTACCTCCACAGATTAAACATTGGGTTTGTTGAAAGAAGAAAGAATTGACTTCTTTTTCTGAGGTATGCTAAAGGAGAAAGTGTACTCAATGAAAATCATAGATGCAACACATTTGACTGAACACATAAAGAGTGAATGTACCAAAATTGGCGGCAATGAGGAGTTATTGCATTGAGTTCTTACCATCCCACTACCACTTTCTTATCAATGTTGATTTTTGAGCAAATCTGTGCAAAAAGCAAATCACAGAGCTTATTCAGCTACATACATATTTTCAGAAAACCTCAACTTCTAGTTGGTCAACAAACACACAAGTGGACATTACAATCCACTCACGTACAAGTCTTTTTCCAGCATGTGACCAAATCAAATTTTCCCACCAAAAATTAGAAATGCTTCCAGGAGCCGATCACATGATTATGTTGATTATAAATACCAGACATCATTCTTCTTCTACTCTTGTGCTTCCGAAAATGTAGCCGTTAAAGAAATCACATTCCGACCCCGGTTCGGGTGGATGCTATAAAAACATATTCACACACATACGTGTACATATGAAACTTAATTACAAACATTACAAGCAAGCATCAACTTATTACGAATATTCAACTACAAGCAACAGAAACTTAATTACAAATATATATGAACTTTCAACTAATCAACACATATGCGAACTTTCAACTCTTTCACAGTGTGTCCAAAGAAAAGTCAACCAGACATATCGTTGCCGTGCTAAAGAAATTTAACTTGGATATTACAGATTTTTTTCCAATTCTTCACTAGCAAGAAATTACTTTAAAGAAAATGATTTTTCCTAGAGCTACAAGTTTACTGAACACATTTTCAGCTCCTCAGGACATAATTCAAGAAACATTCTCACTCAGTTCTAGTTAACAAAATTTTCTCTTGGTGAAAACTTTCTTCTAGTAGCAAGATTTTAATTATTTTCAGAAGTACAAAAACTAAACTTTAAGCTCTAACTCACGAAACACATTCTCACAATATTCATATTACACAAAATATTTAACTAATTCACAAAGAACATTTCTTCTAAAAAACAAATGCTTTCATTGTGAGACCTGATAAAAAAATTTTATCTTTCAAAGAACAGTTTGCAAATAATTAATCTCCGAGTTAAGGGTAAGCAACTCTTATTTTTGTATTGTAAAATTTCTGTACCAAAAGACACTGTTTTGAAAGAACACTTCAAACATTTTTTTGTTCAATTGAACTTTGAAACAGAGCAGTTTATTCTTAACAATTGTATTACAGTGTAACCCGGATATAAGAGAAACCCGGATATAAAAGAGATTTTCTCTGGTCCCAAATTAGAGCCTGTGTTAATAAAACAAAATAGACCAAACCCGGATATAAGAGAAACCCGGATATAAGATACTTCTTCTCCGGTCCCGACAACTCTCATAATATCCGGGTTACACTGTAGTTGTATATAAATATTTTGTTATTGTTTTATGTTGACATCTTTTGAACCTTGTGCCATACATAAAAAATTAAATGTTTGTGGAGGAGTGAAGTTTTACATACGCAGCCGACCTTATACAGTGTAACCCGGATATAAGAGAGTTGTCGGGACCGGAGAAGAAGTATCTTATATCCGGGTTTATCTTATATCCGGATTTGGTCTATCTATATTGTTTTATTAACACAGGCTCTAATTTGGGACCAGCGAAAAAAACTCTCTTATATCAGGGTTTCTCTTATATCCGGGGTTATGTACAGTGTAACCCGGATATAAGAGAGCTGTCGGGGTCCGGAGAAAGGTCTCTTATATCAGGGTTTGGTCTATTGTATATACATTAACACAGGCTCTAATTTGGGACCAGAGAAAATATCTCTTATATTCGGGTTTCTCTTATATACGGGTCTCTTATATCCGGGTTACACTGTATAACTAAAAAGCCTTCTGATCACTTTTTTTCAAACTTATTTCACCTTTTCCTCCGCAACAACTTCATGTAAATCTTGCAAAGCACATCAATCTTTGCATTACAAATGATCGAAATCATATTGAAGATGTTGTTTGTTAATATTCCAATTCAATAAAATGTTGAAAATTTAATTTCTTGAAAATATGCATTTTTGCCTGTGTCTGGATTTTAAGCACACCATGTAGACTAGAGAGAGTATAAAAATGGGGTGACATTTTTCAGCTAAAAAAAAAAATATTACAAAGCAGCAAGGGAGATAATTTAAGAATGTTTAATAGAGTTATTTTCCTTGAATATTTCAATAAGAGCCAAGATATATTTTTAATGCTATGTCTCTTCACTATTTACATTCAGACTATTGTCCTCATCTTTGTTGTTGTCATCACTGAATTTCTGGGATGAGGAGTTATCATTATTTACACTATTTACATTCAGACTATTGTCCTCATCTTTGTTGTTGTTATCACTGAATTTCTGGGATGAGGAGTTATCATTATTTACACTATTTACATTCAGACTATTGTCCTCATCTTTGTTGTTGTCATCACTGAATTTCTGAGATGAGGAGTTATCATTATTTACACTATTTACATTCAGACTATTGTCCTCATCTTTGTTGGTGTTATCACTGAATTTCTGAGATGAGTTATCATTATTTACACTATTTACATTCAGACTATTGTCCTCATCTTTGTTGTTGTTATCACAGAATTTCTGGGACGAGGAGTTATCATTATTTACACTATTTACATTCAGACTATTGTCCTCATCTTTGTTGTTGTTATCACTGAATTTCTGGGATGAGGAGTTATCATTATTTACACTATTTACATTCAGACTATTGTCCTCATCTTTGTTGTTGCTATCACTGAATTTCTGGGATGAGGAGTTATCATTATTTACACTATTTACATTCAGACTATTGTCCTCATCTTTGTTGTTGCTATCACTGAATTTCTGGGATGAGGAGTTATCATTATTTACACTATTTACATTCAGACTATTGTCCTCATCTTTGTTGTTGTCATCACTGAATTTCTGGGATGAGGAGTTATCATTATTTACACTATTTACATTCAGACTATTGTCCTCATCTTTGTTGTGGCTATCACTGCATTTCTGGGATGAGGAGTTATCATTATTTACACTATTTACATTCAGACTATTGTCCTCATCTTTGTTGTTGTTATCACTGAATTTCTGAGATGAGGAGTTATCATTATTTACACTATTTACATTCAGACTATTGTCCTCATCTTTGTTGTTGTTATCACTGAATTTCTGGGATGAGGAGTTATCATTATTTACACTATTTACATTCAGACTATTGTCCTCATCTTTGTTGTTGTCATCACTGAATTTCTGGGATGAGGAGTTATCATTATTTACACTATTTACATTCAGACTATTGTTCTCATCTTTGTTGTTGTTATCACTGAATTTCTGGGATGAGGAGTTTTCATTATTTACACTATTTACATTCAGACTATTGTCCTCATCTTTGTTGTTGTTATCACTGAATTTCTGCGATGAGGAGTTATCATTATTTACACTATTTACATTCAGACTATTGTCCTCATCTTTGTTGTTGTTATCACTGAATTTCTGGGATGAGGAGTTATCATTATTTACACTATTTACATTCAGACTATTGTCCTCATCTTTGTTGTTGTTATCACTGAATTTCTGGGATGAGGAGTTTTCATTATTTACACTATTTACATTCAGACTATTGTCCTCATCTTTGTTGTTGTTATCACTGAATTTCTGAGATGAGGAGTTTTCATTATTTACACTATTTACATTCAGACTATTGTCCTCATCTTTGTTGTTGTTATCACTGAATTTCTGGGATGAGGAGTTATCATTATTTACACTATTTACATTCAGACTATTGTCCTCATCTTTGTTGTTGTCATCACTGAATTTCTGAGATGAGGAGTTATCATTATTTACACTATTTACATTCAGACTATTGTCCTCATCTTTGTTGTTGTTATCACTGAATTTCTGGGATGAGGAGTTATTATTTCCACTATTTACATTCAGACTATTGTCCTCATCTTTGTTGTTGTTATCACTGAATATCTGGGATGAGGAGTTATCATTATTTATACGATTTACATTCAGACTATTGTCCTCATCTTTGTTGTTGTTATCACTGAATTTCTGGGATGAGGAGTTATCATTATTTACACTATTTAGATTCTGACTATTGTCCTCATCTTTGTTGTTGTTATCACTGAATTTCTGAGATGAGGAGTTATCATTATTTACACTATTTACATTCTGACTATTGTCCTCATCTTTGTTGTTGTTGTCACTGAATTTCTGAGATGAGGAGTTATCATTATTTACACTATTTACATTCAGACTATTGTGCTCATCTTTGTTGTTGTTATCACTGAATTTCTGGGATGAGGAGTTATTATTTCCACTATTTACATTCGGACTATTGTCCTCATCTTTGTTGTTGTTATCACTGAATATCTGGGATGAGGAGTTATCATTATTTACACTATTTACATTCAGACTATTGTCCTCATCTTTGTTGTTTTTATCACAACGTTTCGGCCATTGTTCCCTATGGCCTTCCTCAGGTGTATTATCGATAGAGGAAATTCCGAATTTAACCCTTTATTTAATCTACAGGGGTAGACTGTTTTCCAACTCAAGGATTGAACTGACAACCAAATTCACAAACCATTTTTATACTTCTTTTAATCCTACCTTCAACATTGGCAGCATCAGAACTTCCATATTATCGATGCTTCGCTTTTGGATCAACAAAGACACATCAATAAGCTTGACACATACTATACACTATGCATGTTTACAAGAGTAACAAACAAAAGCAACAAAGTATTGTAGGTGAAGAAGAGAGGAAAAGGAAACAAGACATTTGTTTATATTTCTGAGATGAGGTATTGTAAATATTTATGTTTTCTACATTGTTTGCACTGTTGTCCTCATTTTTATTGCTATATTCACAACATTTCGGCCATTGTAAGATCCACCCTTCTTCAGGGAATGTATGTTGGAATTTTGAACCGAATCTTTTATTTAAATAGATAGATTGTTCTAATTCCACATGCCATACCTTTGTAGATATCTCTGTTTTAATTAATTCCCTTTAGTAACTAAACTGTCTAAGTTTCTGTTCCCCCTACTGAGGCCAGGTATTGAGCTCACAATTATTTGGTTCAAGTCACTTTTTGGATTATCGGGCCATGGGTAATTGGGAACCTGACCCAACTCTAACCCATTATACACTTGTTCTATATAGACATACCTTTTTGGGAATCAGAATGACCCAGGAATTTAGAATCTGCCCTTCATCTGATGCTTGAGCATCCAGCATTGGTATTTGTATTCAGATGAGGGAGGGACAGTTAAAAATTCAAATTTTAAAATAACTGAAAAGAAAAAAATGAGTAATTTTAAAAGATTTTGATTTATATTGAGTTTAACACTAATACTTTGTGAATTTAAAAAAATTTGTTTTAAATTCAGTTTAAAATATTTCCTAAACTTTGTGAATTGAGAAAATCAATTTTATTTCTTTAAAATGTCAAGGAATCAGAGTTAAAGTATGAGGTTTCGTGATGTGAGGTTTTGAAGTTCCACAGATGTTGTGATTTGAAGAACTCAGTTTTCAGCCTGAATTGGAGTTTTGACCTAAATCAGACTTTCAGTCCAAATCAGAATTAAAGTGAGATTTTGAAGTTCCATGGAGTAAATTGAAGAATTCAAAATTATTTCCTTAAAATTATCATTGCTGTTTTCTAAGCTGGACCAGAGACCCAATTAGCCCTAGTTTCAATGTACAGCTTTTAAGCTAATACAAAATAAAACATAATGTGACTTTATTGGTCAGGTAATCTCTTAGTAATTAAATATTCCTTTGTTTTGGAGCTACCGAGTCTTCATTATCCAGTTTTGATAGAGTTCAAAAACATCTAAGCAGCCTTGTGGTTGATGAATTATTTCCCACCCAACAACCCCTTTCCCTTAAACAAAATGTTACAAGCCACTCACTACTCTATCGCAATTTCCACGGAAAATGTTCAGATGAGCTACATTCCTTAGCTTCACAAAATTTTCTTGCCAAAATTTTTTACATATTTATAAGTCTACCATTTGTGAATACTTTGAATATTGCTGCCACATCTGGTCTGGTGCTCCTGCTATATATTTAGAGATTCTTGATAAAATGTAAAAAATCTGCAATGTCACTGGTCCTGACCTGGCATCTTGGCTTCAGTCACTTTCCCACCTCCGTAATTGTAGCTTCCCTCTGACTTTTCTGCAAATACTTTCATGTTAATTGCTCTGATGAAATTTCCTCTATGGTACCTAGACTTTATAAATTTAAGCACAGTACTAGAGTGGTGATAAAGTCTCATCATTTTTCAGTTAAAATGGCTAGATGTAACTGTAAGTTCTATGCTAACAGTTTCTTTTCTTGCACTTCTCACTTGTGGAAACTGCTAAGAGCCATGGAGAATAGGAAGTTGTGGAGAGTCATAATCACCAATGTCCAAAAAGGATGCGGCACATAAACATTGAAATGGATAGGTGTTACTGTGAGTTCTATGCTAACAGTTTCTTTTCTTGCACTTCTCACTTGTGGAAACTGCTAAGAGCCACGGAGAATAGGAAGTTGTGGAGAGTCATAATCACCAATGTCCAAAAAGGATGCGGCACATAAACATTGAAATGGATAGGTGTTACCGTGAGTTCTATGCTAACAGTTTCTTTTCTTGCACTTCTCACTTGTGGAAACTGCTAAGAGCCACGGAGAATAGGAAGTTGTGGAGAGTCATAATCACCAATGTCTAAAAAGGATGCGGCACATAAACATTGAAATGGATAGATGTAACCGTGAGTTGTGGAACTCTCTTCTGGCTTCTTGATTTCCAGTCGAGTTTGATCTTCAAAAATTTAAATGCAACATCAATCATTATCTTCTGTCTTTGTAATTCTTTTTCTGTTATTGTTCTCACTCCTTAATGACATTTTTTCTTATATTCTTTCACACTCAGTAATCTCTCATGTCATAGTGGCTTTATTGCCTTGCTTGGAGTGAAATGATTAAAAGGAAAAAAAAATTTACAGGGATTTAAAATTCTTTCCCTTATTCATTACAAGTCGATCAGTCTATTTAAATAGCGCCACAAAGGATTTATTATTTCACTTTCTAGTTGCAGGTAATTCACTTCTAGCGGCACTTGTCTATTGCAGGATCATCCTGACACAATCTGAAATATGTTTTCATTTTAAATAACACAAAGGGTGCTGATAAGCTTTCTCTATTAAGTCCTAGCTATCAGTCCTGATTTAGCATCTTGGCTTCAGTCACTTTCCCACCACCATAAAGTTGCTTCTCGGTGTCTTTTCTATAAATACTTTCATGGTAATTGTTCAGATGAACTCTTTACTACGACATCTAGACTTTTTGAATTTAAGCGGGTAACGAGATCTCATCAATTTACAATTGAGCTGGCTAGACGTAGCTGTAAGTTCTATGCTAACAGTTTCTTGTACTTCTCACTTGTGAAACTCCCTTCTGGCTCCATGCTTTCCAGCAAACTTTAATCTGCAAAAATTTAAATCTGAAAATGTCAATCAATATCTACTGTCCTCCTGATTATTCTTTTCTCTTCTCAGTCATTAGTAATGTCCCTGTTTCTAATTCTTCCACACCCAGTAACCCTCTGCATCTTATTGGCTTTACTGCTTTGTATGGGGGTGAAATTGATTTAAGAAAAGCAAAGTACAATTTAGTGTGTGTGCATGTGTGAGGGGTTCTGATAACAATAACAACTTTAAAAATTTCCCCAATGCTTACTTACCATAACAAAATATATCCAAATCATGGTAAAAAAAACAACAAAAAACCCCTCTCCTTTTTGATCCACGACTAATCCCGCCAAAATCCCTGGTTTTTGTTTGATCATCAAAGTTAAGCAGTATCAAGTTAACTCAGTACTTAGATGTGGGACTGCTTGAGAACAAAAGGTATTGTACGAAAACTTCTACAATTTGAAATATGTTTCTATTTTAAATAACCCACAAGGCGTTGATAAACCATAAAAAAACACCCACTCAATAAACTCTTTGGTCTGAATAAATAACAGTTGTCTACCAATTCACTTCCTATATGTTACTTCCTGCCTATTTACTCAAGAGAAGTAACTCCACTCACCTTAACAATGAGTACTGACAAAATGAGTTGATGTTCAGACAAAAGCTTTATTGAAAAAAATAATCCAAAAAATGAAACATAACATACACTGAACAATGGTAAGAAGCAAGTCAACACAAATTTTTAATGATAAAAAAAAAAATCATACAAATTATTTCAGAGAATAAATTAACAGATAATGAAATCAACCTTTTTTTAATATAGGTGAAGCACATACACTCATTCATAGTGGGAATTGTTTTCCAAAAACAAAATGTATATATTGGATTAAATTAAAAATATTTGGCATTATTTACTTTATGTTGTAATTTTTGTTTCTAAATGTGTTTTCTTAAGTTTCATTTATTCCCATGTCAAATACTTCACACATGCATACATAGAATCCTTCAACAACAAAGAAAGTGTATCAAGAGATGAGAAAATTGCAAAATAAATCCGAGATTAAATTTTTCACTGTATGGAACACATGAATTAATAGAAATACAGTAAGAATTAAAATAAAACTACTATTTCATTTTTTTTTTTAATGAAAAAACAGTTGGAACTCAAATAAAATTTAAAGATGAAAGTACTGCACTGTGCAGTCATCATTAAAAATAGTGTATTTTCTCAATTTTCTAAGGTTTGGTATATTTCTTTGGCAAGATATTTTTCAGATTGAAGCTTCTAGAAATGTTAGAAATCTATCAAAATCATAAAAAATATTTTTCTTTGTTGTCTCTTGGTTTGTTGCTATCTGAAAAATGAATCCTCCAATATGTAAGCTAATTACTGTTTCCAACAACTGACTCACAATTGACGTGTGTGTGTGTGTGTGTGTGTGTGTGTGTGTGTGTGTGTGTGTGTGTTGTAGAAAAATCTATAACAAAGTGGATAAAGATTTTTTGTGTGAAACATTTCATCATTTAGGACCTCGTTGGACTAAAGTGATGTTTGCCTTGATGTAATTAAAGATGTGTATGAAGGAGAGGGGATGCTGAAATTTTAAATTTGAATTTAAAATAAAAACATTTAATTTAGTTTGATGATATTCCTAAGGATGAAAGAAGTCAGACAAAAATGTTTTCCACTTTGTCATAGATTTTCCTTAAATTATTCTGATATATAAAAATTTATATACCATTTTCACACACACACACACATATGTGTGTGTGTGTGTGTGTGTGTGTGTGTGTGTGTGTGTGTGCGTAATGTGTATGTATATAAATATATATGTGTGTGTGTATGTGTGAAAATGGTATATAAATATATATGTATAATGTGTATGTATATAAATATACAGGGTGTCCATAAAGTTTGTGTTCACTTAATAACTTTATAACTTCAAAGTGCACATGAACTTTATGGACACCCTGTATATATATATATATATATATATATATATATATATATATGCAATTTTTATATATATTATTTATATATTATATATGCGTGGTACTTATTGGAAAGTGCTCAACATCAGTGATAAAGCTAACATATTTAGTTGGATTGATGTTTGTAATCCTGGGTTTCATGTTTTTTATGATTGTCAGACAATGTTTGTGTGAGCTTCAAAGTGTGAACATGTGTGTATGTGTTTCTGTGTATATATGAGTGGCTTCTGAAAAACAATTTTTTCTCCCACTACCATAAAACACTGATATATGCAACCATAAATAAGTCCAAAATTTCAAAATTAATCAGTTTGTCTGATGATCACAAAGGACGTGAAACCCATGGTCACAATATATATATATATATATATATATATAACTTCCTTGAGCCATCTCTTGTTTTCTTTTGCTATTACAATAAGTTTATATGAATTTTTGTCCTAGTTGTGGTGTGAGGAACTCAAAGTTTGTAAAAGTATTTTTGATACACCCTGTATATAAGCAGTGTGGACAAAGAGTTCAACACCAAATGGTGACATTTCATGCTTGAACAGAATCTTCAGGCCATATGATTTGCATAGTAGTTTGACTATTTAATCATTGAAGCATTATGGGTTTTCAGTTTATTTTTTTTATTCTAACAGTTATTGAATAAGTAGGAATGGTTAATTTTAAATTATTCTAATGGCTATTGATTACAATTAATTATAGTTATTTTATTGAATAGGATTGTTAACATTTAATTCACTTTTATTTAATATTAATTAGTTTAATATCTTTTGTATTTATTCTAATTATTATTATTATTATCATTATTAAATATTATATAGCTGTGAGTATGGGTTTATTTGTGCAGTTTGTGTATTTATTTATTATTTCTTTTATTTATTTCCTTTCTTTAGCCAAAGAACTTTGTTACCAAATAATAGTGATTTTTGGCAGTACGTGATGATTTTTAATTGGCCTGTGCTTATTTTTATGTTTTCCTGAGCTTAAGAAATGGCTTTATCTAGGTTTGTTTATTGAAGGGTAGAAATCTTTTATATCTAATTGTATAAATCTGCAATTATGTTTGTTTTTTTTAGATTACAGAACTAGTCTATAATTGTTTTCATGTTTTTCAACCGATTTACTCCTAACTTTGTTTTGTGTTAATTCTTCTAATATTATTTTACTTATTTTACCTAGTTCACTTTTATCTGGATTTATGAGCTTGCAATGTTGGGTTCATTTTGAAGTTTTCTTTGCCATCTTTTAGCATAATGAATGATGTGGTTTATTTAGTTGTCTAGATCTAATGTTTAAGTGATTTTTTTTTAGCTTCTAGGTTAATATCATATTCTGTAGTATAGGGTGCTTTTTTGTATGTTGTCTTTGAATAGCGGGCTGTGTTTTGGAGGTTTTAGGGCACCTTAACATAGTGTAACGGTTAACAAGCTTGTCTCGGTAGGACAATTACAATTGAGTAGTGAGTTTGATCTTTCCTTGGTGCCCCATACTTTTGGCTTTGTGCCATATCTAAGCTATGCTTAGAAAATCACCATATAAATTTCTAGTTTTGTCTGCAGAGATACAAATATATTGCGTGAATTGTTTATCTTTAGTTTATTCTGGAATGCATCTAGTTTATGAAATTTTACGTTTCTTACTAAGTCAGTTAAGTTCTTTTTGAAGTTGTTTAGTCCGTGGAGGTAGGAGCATATTTTTGTCTTGAATCCATATTTTTCTTTGATTGGAGCAGTGATGTTAAATTCTTGGTTTAAGAAGAAAAGTGTTTTCCCTCACTTTCTTTTTATAAGGCTTTCTGTTTTTTCTATTAATTCTAGTTTGTATATGTAAATATTTATATATGTATGTATTTCATAGGTTTACAAAATCTAAGGTCAATTTTATAAAATTTGTTTTAGTATGTTTTTGTTATATATAAAGTCTATTATATTTCAGTATATTGTATGAAATATAAACGTCTAGTTTTGACAAGGTTTGTTTTTGTATGTTTAGCATTAAATATAAGGTCTAGTTTTTACAAGGTTTAATGGGGCTCCACAGAATAGATATAAAAAACATCTCCTGCAGAATAAGCTATTGTTAATGGACAAACAGAGGCTACCAACAGAGAGACATAAGGTCTACCAGGTGATATCCTTTTCTGAAATAAAATCAAGAGAGAAGAACCATAAAACTGGAGTCCCCCACCATCAGAGAACCATGTGAAAAAATCCAACTAAATTTCCTTTGAAAAGCTAAGCTATGATATGATAAGTATAAAATATAAGGTCTAGTAAAACTAATATAAAAAAAAGACATCATTAAACTAAAAGAGGAAGAGCTGGAAGAAGTCTGGGAATACATCTGCTTAGAACAGGTGACCATATTAAAGAAAGAGCACAGAAATGAAATGATATATATAATGATTGGTTGGAAAGCATCTTAGAAAAATAAAGATATACTGAAAAGCACCTTATCGATATGCTTAAAATGTATAGTGGATAATGAATGGAGAATATTGGCTATGACAAAAGAATGTTAACAGATAAATTAACAAAATCACTCAAAAACAAACTCAAAAATGTACAAGACCAATGGAAAGAACAATGCTTGGGAGAACTTAGAGACAGAAAGAGGTCAACATGGATCAGAAAAGATATTAAGATATGGAGTAAAACAAAGAAATGAAAAAAATCACTTGAAAACAAACTCAAAAATACACAAAGGTCAATGGAAAGAAAAATGTTAGGGAGAACTGTAAGAGATAGAAAGAAATCATTGTGAATCAGAAAACGCGCAAAGGTAAGAGCTACCATAAAAGTGATTATAAAATACAGGTGGGTGGGACAGCCAGAAAGTATAAAAGACAACAGATGGACTGAAAGGCTGTTTAATTATTGCCTAATGGGTAGCTAACATAGTAAGAAAAGATCAAATAGAAGATGAAAAGATGAAACAGAAGGGTTTGCTGATAAGGCATGGTAGAGAAAAGCACCATCACAGTTGTCATGGAAGGATTTGGGAAAGGCGCTTGTCATACAACAGAATAAAAATGGCTGATGATTATGATTATTATTATGCCAAATATAAAATACAATATATTGTTTTGTAGGTTTAAACAAGAAAAGGTGTCATTTTATATATGTTCTGTTTTAGTTATATTGATTAAGGTGTGTATATTCTGCTATGTCTAGTAAGAAATATAATGTCTAATTTTTATAAGAGATCTTTAAGAAGTCAGAAAGTACGGTCATCAGCAAGAGAGAAATCCTAAGATGCAAATTACAAATTGGATATATCAACGTCAAGCAGATGCAGAAGTTCAAATATTTGAGAAGTGTTTTAACAGAGGATGGAAAATGCAACACCAACATCTGAACATGCATTGGACTAGCAAAAGAAACATTCCAAAAGCCTATCAAGGTGCTGAGAAACGGAAAAATCTCTTTAGAAACAAAAAAAAAAACCACTGCTGGATTGCTATGTGATATGCAACACAGAGATCTGAACATGCATTGGACTAGCAAAAGAAACATTCCAAAAGCCTATCAAGGTGCTGAGAAATGGAAAAATCTCTTTAGAAACAAAAAAAAACACTGCTGGATTGCTATGTGATAGGCAATGCTGAGATTTAAACATGCATTGGACTAGCAAAAGAAACACTCCAAAAGCCTATCAAGGTGCTGAGAAATGGAAAAATCTCTTTAGAAACAAAAAAAAACACTGCTGGATTGCTATGTGATATGCAACACAGAGATCTGAACATGCATTGGACTAGCATCAGAAACATTCCAAAAGCCAACCAAGGTGCTGAGAAATGGAAAAATCTCTTTAGAAACAAAGAAAAGAGTGCTGGATTGCTATGTGATGTCCATCCTCTTTTATGGCAGTGAATGTTGGACAATCTCCCCACGGATAAAAAAGAAACTTGAGGCAGCAGAAATGTGTTTCTACAGAAGGATATTGAAAATTCCATGGCTAGAGCAGGTAAGCAAGAAGTCAGTCATAAATAAATGGCAACAGAAAGAACATTTATACTTAGAATCAGAAAGAGATAGCTGAAATTCCTTGGACACAATAAAGAAAGAAGGTTTGGAAAGTTCAACTCTCATGGAGCATACTGAGGGCAAGAGAGATAGGGGAAGGCAGCAAGTCACCTACCTGACAAGATTGTGTGAGATAGATGTTGGAACAGGAGGTCGGGGCCTTAGCAAAGGGAGAAAAATACTAAGTGCCATGTGAGATAGGAAGTTGTGGAGAGACATGATCACCTATGTCCTGAAGGGATGCAGCAAATAGAAGTAGAAGAAGAGCATGCCACATATGAAATTTGAGATCTAATAGAGGGCCTAATATGTCTTGTATGAATCATAACATCTCATTTCAAAAGTTTATGCAAGATAGGTATAGTTTCTATAGCTATATTTTTTCTTTAAACTTTAAAAGAAATCATCCATCTTAAAACCAGAAAAAAATATGAGAATACTGAGTGTAAGAGCAGTGTGCTATATAACTTGGAACAAATGATCAAGAAATACTAAGTCCTTGGATATATGAAATAATGCTTCTACAATAAAATGTGTTTGTAAAAGGAAAAAAAATGTTATAAATTAAGAAAGTTATTTTTTTTTTACTAAACCTTATTGATAATAATTTTTTTAATTTTAACTAAGTACTAATAAGTAGTGTTACTTATCTGCATCATCCAACAAAAGAAAATTTTGTAACGAACAAGACTAACCTTTTGTTGTTCCTTAAAAGCATGATAATAAAACTGAGGTTTATTCCTATTATTCGCTTTACACAAAATCTGGACATGGATTATTTAACCTTTTTGCTTCAAATTGTCTTATTTTTAAATCTAAATAACAATTACAATCTAAAATAACATTGGTTAACAACAAACCATAATTGTCATAAAAGGAAATTTTTCTATGAAAAACAAAACCATGTCTTCCATAATAAATATTTGTAGAATTTATTTTAACATTTTGAACTGTATTTGAAAATTTTCAAATATTTGTTGGTCAAAGCTGGCATTGGCACAATACTTTGTTCATAAACTACCTCATGAAAAACAAATGCATAAAAAAATGGCTAGTAAGATGTGCACCTCTCTTTATGAGTATTTTAGCACTTGTTAAACTTTTATGTGCTTCCAGAACCTACAAGGTATCTGTTTATTCAAACTGATATCAAACATTAACTGTATAAAGACATCCGTTATTTTTCTACCAGTAATGATTTGAGCATAGTATGAAAGTGCTTCTTAGTTTTTCTAAAGTTAAAATCACTTATGTGTCTGTTTCTATTTTTAAATTATTATTTATTCTAAGTTAAAATAAAATCTTATTTATAAAACACTACATGAAGGTTTCTGATGTACAGGTGGTGTAATGGATAGCAGCTTCAAATGGGAAATCAGAGAGCCGAGTTTAAATTCCAGGTGAGTTCATTACGTTCATTTACATGCAAATATCCTTGGGAAAGGTATGAATCAATCTCTTCTCTTCTTCAGGTATGGATTAAATAGCAAGGCAGTTTGAGCTCTCTATCCATGGTTGGCAACTAGTTTAGGTGAAGGACAACTCTGAATTTAAAACTGTAACAAGTGTTCAAGGTCCCTGACCCTCAGCAATATTTTTTTTAATTTTATTTTTTTATTTTTAAGCGTATCACCCCAAGCAAGGCTGGAGGCCACTATCACGCAAGGGGTTATAGAAGGGTTGGAGGAAGAGCAGATAGGAGTGGTAAAGGAGAGGATGTGGAGAAAGAGAAAGACAGTGGGTCGATCAAGGCAAGGGGGTTACAGAAGATTTGGAGCGAGAGCAGATAGGAATGAAAGATGAAAGGATGTGGAGAAGGGAAGTGGATAGATCAAGGCAACTGGAGATGTCGATTGACGCTACACTTAAACCATTGAAGATTGATTGTATTTGTCAGGGAAACAGTAATAGGGAAGGGAGTTCCATAGGCGAGATGTGCGAGACATGAAGCTATTGGAGTAGAAGAGACGTCTACATCTAACAGTTTCAACAGTGTACGGGTGGGAACGGGATACCAGCCTCGTAGGACGTTTAAATTCACAAAAAAGCCTGAAGTTATGTAGTTCTCTTCTTAATATATTTATCTTTTTTCTTTCTCTTCTCTTATTGTCTCTGGATAGAAAGACAAATATAATGCATAATTTAGCATCTTCTTTGTAAAAGGTCATGGGTCAGGTGAATTTATTGTTGTTGACCAAACTGAAAGTAGGGTAATTTTTCATACATTTCAAGGTTGTTATTTGACTTTATTAAAATAATTTTGCTACTTGTAATAAAATAGCACAACCCATCTCATCTCGCACTTGTAACCATCCATCACAATAAAATAAACGTTTTTCCGTGCTAAAGCTGAATTAGTAAAATAAAGCTTCATAAGCTTCTACTTAGTGTTGTTACTATATTATTATATATATTCTACCTAGAGTTGTTACTATAATATTATTATATATATTCTACCTAGAGTTGTTACTATAATATTATTATATATATTCTACCTAGAGTTGTTACTATAATATTATTATAGATATTCTACCTAGAGTTGTTACTATAATATATCTTTTGTGTTTTTTTAACTTATCTTTAAAAGCAACATTTTGCAAAGTCTCTAAAAATTTTTTTTTTTAATATGAAATTAGGTCAGAAAAATTTGTAATCGTTATTGATCCTCACTTAGAAGCAGTAAAACTATTTTTTGGCTTCTGTTGAGAATGTATGATTTATATGACTGATATAAAATTAACTTGGATTTCCTGCCTATTACTGAAGGTCACTGATATTATTAATATGATTAGAAATCTCTAAAGTTCAATGTATATATTAATAGTTAACCCAACAGCGGCAGTAGTTATCAATTTGAATGTACCAGATCACAGATAACTTTTCTATATTTTGCCATCTCTATATATAGAGAAGGCACAGATGAAATTTTATTATTAAAAATAATTATTCATATTATGCCTTTTGAGAATTGAAAAATGTAGCGGTTCCCAACCATTTTTGTGTCATTGCCCACTTTCAGATAGAAAAATTTTCCACTGTCCACCTGTATAAAAAATATTCAAAAGCATACCAAAATTGTTTGGTAAAAGTTTGTTACTGGTTTATAAACTGACTTTATGATGTAGTAAAAAATACTAAAGAGAGGTAACAAATAATGCTGACTTATGCAATGGTTGCTGCTGCTGTTACTACTGTATTAAAGAACAAACGAAAGCAAACTTGACTATTGAAAACTATATAGAAAATACCAAAATATTCCTTGTTTGCAGGGATTTTTATATCTTATCTACGAATCTGACCCAGTTATTCCTATTTAGACTCCTGGTTTTTTTTTTTGTTATATGTGTTCTTTTGAATATTTCCTATATGGGTTTTTTGAATATTTGGAGGGCAGGGAGCATATGTTAAAATTTCTAATCAGCCACAATTTTCTGTTCAGTTACTTGTTGCTCACTCAACAGCTGAAATCACCCACTGGTGGATGATATCACCCAGGTTGGGTAACCTTGATTTAAAGCTTAGGATATTTTCATTTTTTAAGAACTAATTAATAACATTGAATGAAATTACTAGTTATAAGGGGGGATACTGAAAAGTCTGACCAACTTCCCAAAAACTAAGCAAATGACCAAATATCAGAGTTCTCTTTTGGGAAGAGCTTCTTTGTTATTCAAAATATCTACTATATTTTTTAATTCTCTGGTAAATATTAGAATTGTTCATTTTTGAAGAATTATCTTGAAATAAACACAGAAATATTTTGGCTTGACTATCATTTACAGAGCACACAAACCTGAAGGAAGATAATGATTTGAATAAAACAGGTAACAAAATCGAATTGATAAACACACATACTGTGCTGATAATTATGGGGGCGTAGAATGAATTCAAAGAATAACAACTAATAATTTAAATAAAATATTCTCACCTATTCTTGTTCTATATCTGCCTTCAATAAACAATTATATTCAACCTAATGACAATTAACAGTAGATAAAATAATAAGAATAGTTCAGTTACAGTGATCTGATTGTTCAATGAGGCCTGAACTGTACTTGTCAAAATATTGTAATGAGATTGCATCACTATTTTAGTCAATTATGTTTTTTCTAATTAGTCTTATTTAGTCAGTTTTTAGTCTTATTTAGTCAGTTTTATGTCTATTTCCAGGACCAGTAAGTGGTAGTCAAGCTGATATTTTTTCTAAAACATGCTTTTAAAAAAATTATTAAAACACTTTTAATGTGTGTCACCCACCTTTGAAAAATAAATCCTTCAACTATTTATAAAAAGAAAAAAAAGAAAGAAATATATAGCCACACACTTGTAAGAATAAGGATGACTATGTTAAAAGTAAACACAAGTAAATTAATCATTTTATACTTTTCTTTTCAATAGTTATTACAAATATTTTTTTAACTATTAAAATCACTGATAGAACCAACGGACAACTTGCCAAAACCTAAAACTCTTATCTCAATACAGTCTCAAATAAAAATGACAATAGTGAAAAAAGAAAGAGAAAAAAGGCCTAAGGTAAACTTTCCTGATCAGTAAAGTGAAGTGCTCAAAGACGAGATTGAACAAAAAATGCTTAACAACGTTAAATCCTATGAAAGGATGGCTCTAGTTGTAACCTGAGTTACACAGTCATGCAATCTTCAGATGTCTTGAACAATTGAAGATCATATGTGTGTGTGAAACTTGGTTTATGACTATAGCCATCCTTTCATAGGATATATAAACATTATATATATATATATATATATATATATATATATATATATATAATACATATATATATATGATATAATACATATATATATATGATATAATACATATATATATATGATATAATACATATATATATATGATATAATACATATATATATATGATATAATATATATATGTATATATATATATATATATATATATATATGATATAATACATATATATATGATATAATACATATATATATATATATATATATGATATAATACATATATATATGATATAATACATATATATATAATACATATATATATATATATGATATAATACATATATATATATATATATGATATAATACATATATATATATATATATGATATAATACATATATATATATATGATATAATACATATATATATATATATATGATATAATACATATATATATATATATGATATAATACATATATATATATATATATGATATAATACATATATATATATATATGATATAATACATATATATATATATATATGATATAATACATATATATATATATATGATATAATACATATATATATATATATATGATATAATACATATATATATATATGATATAATACATATATATATATATATATGATATAATACATATATATATATATGATATAATACATATATATATATATATATGATATAATACATATATATATATATATGATATAATACATATATATATATATATATGATATAATACATATATATATATATATATGATATAATACATATATATATATATATATGATATAATACATATATATATATATATGATATAATACATATATATATATATATATATGATATAATACATATATATATATATATATATATGATATAATACATATATATATATATATGATATAATACATATATATATATATATATGATATAATACATATATATATATATATATGATATAATACATATATATATATATATATATGATATAATACATATATATATATATATGATATAATACATATATATATATATGATATAATACATATATATATATGATATAATACATATATATATATGATATAATACATATATATATATATATATATATGATATAATACATATATATATATATATGATATAATACATATATATATATATATATATATGATATAATACATATATATATATATATGATATAATACATATATATATATATATGATATAATACATATATATATATGATATAATACATATATATATATGATATAATACATATATATATATATATGATATAATATATATATATATATATGATATAATACATATATATATATGATATAATACATATATATATATGATATAATACATATATATATATATATGATATAATATATATATATATATATATGATATAATACATATATATGCATATATATATATATGATATAATACATATATATATATATATGATATAATACATATATATGCATATATATATATGATATAATACATATATATATATATATGATATAATACATATATATATATATATATATATATATATATATATATATACATATATATATATGATATAATACATATATATATATATATATGATATAATACATATATATATATATATATATATATATATAATACATATATATATATGATATAATACATATATATATATATATGATATAATACATATATATATATATATATATATGATATAATACATATATATATATATGATATAATACATATATATATATATATGATATAATACATATATATATATATATATGATATAATACATATATATATATATATGATATAATACATATATATATATATATATATATATGATATAATACATATATATATATATATATATATGATATAATACATATATATATATATATATATATATATATATATATATGATATAATACATATATATATATATATATATATATATATATATATGATATAATACATATATATATATATATATATATATATATATATATGTGCGTGTGTGTCATATATGTATTATATGATATTTATATATATATATATATATATATATATATATATATATATATATCATATAAAAATAAGAAAATCTTGTTATTTATTAGTGCTTTTATTTACCATGTGTATGTGCAGGTGGTGTAATGGTTAGCAGCTTGGAATAAGAAATCAGCGAGCCAAGTTCAAATTCTGTTTGAGAAGGTTACATATATTTTCACACAAATCCTGTTGGGAAAGCTATGAATTCATCTCTTCTCCCCACCAGCTATGGGTTAAATAATAAGACTGACTGGACTCTCTAGCCATGATTGGCAACCAGTATAGAAGTACAACTGTTCAAAACCATATAAGGACCTAGTGGGAGGTATACTTGAATTGTAACTAAGATCTTCACAGCCTAGTTGCATTATAAACCACAGGTTGACACTGTAGGCGTTGGAGGAACATAGATGGTCTTGAGCATGCTCAGAGACGAGCAGCTATGCTAAAGATAAGAAGTTATGCTGATTTGCAGTGTGTCATTAAGTCGAAACATCTCTGATGATATTTACTAATCATTTTGTATAGCAGGCAAAGTTCTCCAAAGTTTTCAGGTTAAACTGAAAAACATTAAATAAACTCTTAAAGAAGATAAAAGTCAGAAACTATAATTGTATAGAAATGATAACGGTTAATAGTATCTAATAAAACAGTTAATAGTATCTCATGAAAAAAAAAAATATGTATAGATTTGATGAAATATAATTCACCCTGAATTATATTAGGTATAAAATTTGGAAGATGAACAAGTATAAACATCTTAGATATGCTGAGTGAACAGGGTTAAGATTTACATAAGTAATGACCATGAGGAATGGCAAATGGATACTGAATGAAAGTGCAACAACCCTGACTGGTCAGTTGAGTTTGTCTGCATAGAACAATCAAACGCCTTCTTCACTGTCTTGGTCAGCTGTGGACACTGCTTGCAAACAGGCTGTTAATTCAAAAAAGAAAAGAAAAATTAAAAGTAAACTGAAACTAAAATAGGTAAATAAATAAAATAAAGAGTAGAAACATTAACAAGTAAATATCAAAGGCACAATACTGTACAGGTAAAAACAAATATGAATAGAAGTATACTCACACACACACACACACACACACACACACAGACACACACACACAGAATATAAACCTAAAGAGCCAGGTAAACCTACCTAGGTTTCACCTACATGGATCATCAGGGAGAACAGGCCAAAGAAGTAAAAAATGGAACAGAATATATAGCTTAAATCAAAAACAGCCATGACCATGTGACAAAAAAAAAACAAACAAACAAAACCAGTAAACACTCAACAACGGGGGTGGTTAGGGATTATGTTCTTTATTTAATAACAGTAAAAACAAAAAAAAACTATTCTAATAACCAGTGTTTCCTATGTCTACACCTACTAAGGATTTCAGATTTTAGATTTAATAAATTATTGGGTTCTTTATAGCTAGCAATAGCTAACTTTTCCTCCGTACATAGAGAACAAAATTTATCACAAACCTGTGATATTTTTTCAATATTTCCCATTTCAAAATGGGGTCTTTATTATTCTTTTGTTTGACCTTCCATACATAAGAGGATAAGGTGGTACTATGTTTGTATGTTTTGCTATTAAAACTACTAAGGTGGTTATAGTATCGTGCATAGTATTTTGTTCCCTTTGGACTCTGAGCTTGAATTCTGGACAATTGTTTTCGCCTCAATTTCATGTTCTTAGTTCTTTCTTTTTTTATTCCTCATTTTTCCTTGGGCATTGGTTTGTTCAATTACAAGCCAAAATACCTAAGTAAGGTTTTTCCAAGTGAGTACCACTATTTATATATATATATATATATATATATATATATATATATATATATATATATATATATATAAAAGTACAGGATTAGGATTGGTTCATTGTAGCTTATGTAACAGTGTTTCCCCTATCAAGGGGAGTTGGATTGATTTGAACCTTTTAAAATTTTATTCTACATTCAACACCATCACTTGATAAGACACCAGAAGTGTTGAAACAAAATAGCTATTTTTGTAGTGATTTTATAACATGTTTATGTTATAATTTTCAAATAAATTTTATATATATATATATATATATATATATATATATATATATATATATATATATATATATATATATATATATAATAATAATAATAATAATTTCAACACAAGCAAGGCAATAAAGCCACTAATATGCAGGGGGGTTACTGAGTGTGAAAGAATATAAGAAAAAGGAATATACTAAGGAGAGAGAAAAAACAAAAAACAGGAACTAAGAAGACAGAAGATAACAATTGAGATTGAATTTTAATTTTTGAAGATCAAACTTGAATGGAAAGCAAAAAGCCAGAAGAGAGTTCCACAAGAGAGAAGTCTGAGAGAAGAAACTGTTAGCATAGAAGTTATGGTTACAATTAGTCATTTCAACTGTAAAATGACGAAACTTTACCACCAATCTAGAACTGCGCTTAAATCCATAAAGTCTAGGTACCATAGAGGAAAGTTCATCAGAACAATTATCATGAAAATATTTATAGAAAAGATACAGATATATTACAGCAGTGGGAAAGTAACTGAAGCTAAGATGCCAGGTTAGGACCAATGACATTGCAGATTCTTCTTTGGATTTTAGTAGGAGCACCAAACCATATGTGGTAGCAATAATATATTTGGTTTCAAATTAAATCTCTTTCTGATTCACTCCATATCAAAACCTATCATCTGGACATGAATGCTATGAAAACAAAATAAAAAATAAAAAAGTCGCTCTTAGCACACAAAATAAATACCCCAAAACATAAAATGAAATCTAAATGTCAGAGCCAATCATGAACATGGCCACTAAAGCAAAAAAAACAACACTGAATCATGTATCCACCATGACTACTTAATAGGACCAATTCAGTGCCACTCAAAGCAGTACGTAGGTAATCACAAAGTTCAGTAGTGGCCTCATGGTCAACAAGCTTCAGCACCAAGCCTTAAACAATGAACTCTCCCATCTTCCGGGTCACTTCCCTTGTCCATAAAAGAGACATTCTGTCTTGATCAATTATACCAGCAATACAGATAATATTTATTTCAATATATTTTGTCTCCTTTTCTTTTTGTTTCACTGCCAATACTTTGTTGTTTTCATTTGGTACTTGTTATGAAGTCATGGTTTAGCACTAGTCAGTCGCTAAGCTTGTCCTTCCTACGTTATTCTCAGTGACGAGTTATATAGGCTTTCTCTTGCACTTATGCAAATTAGGCATATTAATTTGCCAGTGTCACTACATCTCCCTGAAACGTATAGGTTTTATACCTCTAGTAGTTCTTGTACTTCTTCTCATGATAGTTTCATTACTTTGCTCTACTTCTCTCTCTCCCGTATTTCTTTCTCTGGGAGACCTAGATCTGTCCTACGCTAAGCTGTAATCATAGGCATTTTCTTGCATTATTTGATCTTCGTCCGAACTTTCAAACTCATTCTGGCCCACTTGATCTCGCATCATTTCGTCTTCTGATGTTTCATTCTGTAACAGTTGTTCTAATAAATCATTAAAGGACGGAATCGTAGACATTTCTTCATCATTTTGCTCTTCATATTCACCCTGGGTCCTTATTTGATCTGCATGGGCTAATACACTGTTGCCGTTTTCCCTATTTATTATGGCTGTATTGTGGCCTTTTTGCATAATAAATTCTGCCCTTTCCGGATTTGCTTCTTTATTCTTTTTGTACCACATTTTTTCATTTGTGGAGTATGACATCGTTAGCGGAGCTCTAATTTGTCTTCCCATTAAAGCTGATGGGCTTTCTAGTCTTCCAGCATGTGGTATTGCTTAAAAGCAACCTTGGTAGAAAAACTTCTACTTTTTCTTTTTGCTGAGAGCATGCTTTTAGTCTCGTTTTTACGGTCTGCACCATTCTTTCCGCTAATCCGTTTGACTGAGGGTGATATGGAGGTGTCTTATACGGTTTACATCCTATTTTTTCTAACCATAAATTAAGATCTTCATCACAAAATTCTGGTGCATTGTCAGATACCAGGGTTTTTGGTATGCCATTTCTGGAAAATATGACTCTTAGAATCTGTTTTATCGTAGAACTTTTCTTGTCTGGCACCTGGATTATTTCAGGCCAGCCTGAAAAAGAGTCTACTAGAATTAATAAGAGTCCCACTCCATTAATATATGCATGATCCATATGCACCCGACTCCATGGCTCCACTTCTCTAGGCCACGAATGTAAAGTAGTCTGTATAAAGTTTCTTAATTCTTTACATTTTTTGCACCTTTTAATATATTCTTCGACATCTCTTGAATATCCCGGCCACCATGCTTCTAATTTTATCCTTTTTTGTGTAGCCGCTACTCCACAGTGTATAGCATCATGTACACTTTTTATTACCAATTTTCTTTGTGTTTCTGGGGGAACTACCAGATCCCCATTACAAATCACTCCATGTTCTATTGTTAATTTCTGTCTTATTTCTTTGTAGGGTCTTTCCGCCCTAGAACAATTTCCCCATGAGTTTTTTCTTATTATCGATATCATCCTACTTAGTACTGGATCATGTCTAGTTTCCGCAGCCATTCTATCTAAAGACAAAACATCAGTCTCTACCCAATGTAAGAATGTATCTTCAAATTCTTCTTATGTTTTATCTTTTGACTCTTTGTAAAATCTCAATCTTGATAGTGCATCTACATGTGGAATTGAATTTCCTTTTACATATTCTATATCAAAATCAAATGCCATCAATCTTATTGCCCATCTTAGTATCCTCAATGTCGTGGCTTTGGGTAATTCTTTCCTTGGGTTAAATATAAACTCTAATGGTCTATGATCACTTCTTAACAAAAGTTTTTTTCCAATTAAAAATTCTCGGGCTCTAGTAGTTGTCCACACGATAGCCAATGCTTCTTTCTCTATATTTGAATAATTAAATTCGGTGTTCGTTAGTCTTCTTGATAAATACATTATCGGATGTCCTTCTTGTGATAATATTCCCGATATTGAATGTTCGCTTGCATATGTGGTTAATGTCATGTCCTTTTTTGGATCAAACATTTTCACTACTGGTTTCTTTGCCATAATTACTTTTAATCTATCAAAAGCTTTTTGTTGTTCCTCTGACCAAATAAATTCAACATTCTTTTTTCTTAAATTTGCAAACGGTTCAGTCAAGTCCGTGTATTTTGGTACATATCGCCTGTAAAAATTCACCAATCACAAAAAAGACTCCAGTTCTTTTTTATTTGTAGGTGTAGCTACTTTTAGTATTTTTTCTATTAAGGCTTGGTCTGGTGATATACCTTCTTTTGAAATGGAATAACCTAAAAAAGATATTTTACTACAATTGCTTACACAGTTTTTTTCATTTATTGTCATTCCAACATTTCTTAATCTATTCAAGATTATGTCGGTTTTCTTTTTTAATTCCTTTTCATTAGTAGCTCCTATGCATATATCGTCTTGGTAACAAATCATATTTTCCATATTTTCTACAACCTGTTCGATGGCCCTTTGAAATATGGCGCTTGCAGTTTTTATTCCATATGGCATCCATTTCCATCTTAGTAACCCTATTGGCGTATTTATCGTGGTTACTTCTTTGAAGTTATCGTCTATTGGTATTTGGTGGTATGCCGTTTTTAAATCTATTTTTGTAAAAACGCTCATTCCTGCCAGTTCATGTAATGCAACTTCAACATTCGCTATGGGATATGAATCTGAACAGACTTTGTGATTTACGCCTATTTTGTAATCTCCACAAATACATAAATCACCATCTGTCTTCCTCAACACTACAATGGGTGATGCCCACTTACTGCCCCCCGGGGGAACATGTTCAAGAAGGTCTTGTTCTAATAATTAGTTTTGTTACTACTAATGGAAACAAATGTACTGGTAATTTTTGTGCCTCTTAACAAGAGGGGGAGACATTTTCTTTTAATTTTAAACTCGCTTTACAGTTTTTTAACTTTCCAATTTTTTCCATTTTTATCTCATTAATTAATTTGGTAGAATTTATGTTAAGCATGTTGTTTCCAAGAAGTCCGTGGTTCTTTTTACAACTTGTGACAATTATAGGTATTACTTCAAATTTATCTTTTAACTCCAAGGAACCTTCAAAGTATCCTAAAGTTTTTATGACCGACCCATCAAATTGGTGCAGTTGTAAACTGCTCTTTCGTAAAGGTGGCTTTCCAATGCATTCCCAAAAATTTTTTGGTATCAGCGTTACTTCACTCCCAGTATCAATTTGCATATCTAAATTGCAGTTGCTAATTTTAATCTTTAATATACTGTCTTTTTTCATTTGTTCAATTTTTTCTATATTCTTATCTTTTAATGTGAAGACTTCCATATTAGTTTTGTTTTCTTCAACTCTTTCAGCGGTTTTCTTTTTGAATTTGAATACTGCTTGAAAATGGTTCTTTTTTAAGCAATTTGTACAGGTTTTTCCAAATGCTGGGCATTTTTCCTTTTTTATTTCGTGTTCACATCCACAATACGCACATTTTCTTATCTTTTTTAACATGTACGTATCAGCGAATATTTGTTCGCTTGGTTGACTTTTATGATGGTTGTATTTCTGTATCAATTCTTGTTGCTGTATAAAGTCGATGCATGTATTTAAAGACATATTTCCTATTTGTAGTTGTTCCATTATTTTATATCGGTGTGATGCATTGCACATACCTTCAATTAACCTTAATTGAATCAAGTCCTCTTCAATAGTCTGTCCATCTTGTCAGAGTTTTTCAAATTCGCAATATCTACTCGCATTTCGTAGATGGTGTAGATATTTTATAATTGGTTTGTCCATTTCTTGTTTCATCGACATGAACTTTGTTCTTTCTGCCACTACCTGCCTTTTTTTGGGTTTCATATTTCTCCTTATAATGTGACTTATTTTTTCGAAAGTCAGGTCTTCCAAATTTGTGGGATATGCCATGGTGGAGACTTTCATTATCGCCTCACATCCAGCTGTAGCCAAGAATAAATCCGTAATTTCATTTTCGCCTCCCTTCTCCTTGTTGTCTTTCAACTTTTTACTTCTCGCACTGGCAGAAAAACATCGAATCCATGCATCCACAAAATCTGGATCTTCTAGAGACAAATGGTATCCTATTGGCGACGCCATTGTTGTGAAGTCAAGGTTTAGCACTAGTCAGTTGCTAAGCTTGTTCTACTCATTATTCTCAGTGACGAGGTATATAGGCTTTCTCTTGCACTTATGCAAATAAGGCATATTAATTTGCCAGTATCACTACAGTACTCTTACAACTATATATATATATATATATATATATATATATATATATATATTGAACCATATGCTATATATATTTATTTTTAAATCAGAAATAATAAAGTTCAATAATTATAGGCGTCAACTCTGAGTTTCATAATTTCTCACTTGTCTGTACTTCCGATAAGAATGACTGTATTGATTATATATATATATTCTCTATATACATAGTAAGTGCCACATCTTACTCAGATGAGAGCCACCTCCGTCATTTGTCCATCACCCTCATGTCACTTTTGAACATAAGATTGGACTAACTTAGGGACTCCTGCAATGGATTTATCCTTAGGATTTACTCCTGAAACCTTTCCCATGATTGGGTCTAGCTGCAAAGCAGCAGAGGTTTAAATTCAGAGCTTTCCTTCTCTTAGATAGACTACCCAGGCTGACATGTTTCATCTACCTGAAGTATATATATATATACACACAAACACATGGATGTCAGAGTAAACAGTGATTCATCAAATGTACCACTTTAAGAATTATTATTATATATTTTAAATGATATTAAGAGAAATCTATAAACAAATAAGAAAAGAATAAAAGTATAAAAGAGTCAATTCTTAATGTGTGAAGTGTTTGCAATTTGTGAGATTTTATCACCTCAGCCATCAGAGCTTCCTCTAAATTAAGATACACTTAAAACTACATTATTAATTTTTGGCATTTATTTTACATCTACTACTATCATTAGTTTATGTCAAGTCACTCTATAATTGCTACTGGTACCATGTAACCCCAAATACCTGGTGTATGGTTGGTTCATGAGTGTCTAAACTGTTTACCTCACCAAGCTTTTCTGGTGAGGAAGGTGGTTAGACACCCTGCAGGATTAAAAACAAAACCTATCAAAGGACAAATGAACCTTCTTGTTGGTTATCTTGAACAATGGGATAGACTGGGATCCACAGCTAAGTATAGTGATATGGCATCACTTGGCAGAAGGCTTCCTATATTTAAGTCAATGGCTAGAGCAGAGGGTTCCCCCACTGGAATCAATGGCCACATTCCTGTGAGCAAGGCATGCCTTCAAATTGCTATATATCGACTGTGGTTTTACCTGGAGAGGGATGAGCACTGCTAGGTCTACTTGTCTAAGACAAGATATATGAATAAATATCTCTCTGGCTTTCAGCCCAGATATGTAGAGAAGTGGTCAGGTTCTCAGCAACCCTATGAACACACCCAGTCATGGGATGTGTGGTGGTGGTGGTGGTGGTGGTGGTGATAATGATGATGATGATTAGTACTTTTCATTAGTATGGTAGAAAATGCAGTATGAAATAACAGTAATCATTACTTAGTTATGTTCTTTAAGGGAAAATATAGTAGTTATGTATGAAATAGTTATTTATTAAATTCAGTTTAATCTGGCATAAGGTCAAAATAAGAGCGGGCGTTTAGTGAGGATCAAAGATGACATCAATAAATTAGCCGGTTAGATAAGTTTATGTATATTGATATAATTTATTTTGCAAAGAGTATTTTTAGTCATTTTGTCAGTGATAAAAGTTAGTGGACTAGAAAAGCTTATGTTAACTATGCTGACTTTTGTGGTCCTACCTAGGATTGAACTCACCATTCTTGTTGGCTAACAACAAATTTCTGAAGATAGACTTCCGCATCTCAGCTTAAAGGATGTGTTCTAAGCAGTGGCAGTAGCTTGTCTCCCTTCCTGCCAAAGTGGATTTAACCTTTAGGCATTATTTAAATTTACTGAAATTTCTCCTGGAGGTGAAACAGTCTATTGTTTGGTGAAGTGCTGTCACTGAGTTTATTGATCAAGATCCTGTTTTAACAGTTTATTTTCCTGAAAAATGTTTTAAGAGAAGGATTTTATAAATTTCAACCAACAGTAAAACTGTTTTAGTTAATGAATGTCAAAGGTTTGCTGTATGGAAATGGCTAATCTCACCATTACCATTATAAGATCCATTAAGCTATGTTTATATTTTTCACATTTATTCTCTCTTTAGATTTATCATATTTTGTTTTATACTTGATGTTAGTGAAAAAGATAACTTAAAAATTACAGTAAATAATTAATTAAATAAAAACTTATTATCAGAAAAATTCTGGTAAGAATTAAAAAGAAAATTGCTCAAGATTTCATTACCTGATCATAAACTCAAACTGTTAAAAAAAAAAATAGAACTTAATTTTAAAACATGGCCCATTTTCCAAACACACCAAAACAATAGATTAGGTAATTTTTGTCTGAATTTTTGTGATGAGGATATCATTATTTACACTATTTATATTTGGACTATTGTCCTCATCTTTGTTTTAATCAATGCTTCGGCCATTGTGCCCGACAGGACAATGGCCTAATGAATAAAAAAAAACATTGATTTGTGAATTTGGTGACATGGTGGTTGTGAGTTCAATCCCTGAGTTGGGTAATGTGTACTTGCACTCAGTGGAAAACGGGTGAGCAATAACTGAACAGTGCTAAATAAAATAAGAACTAGACGATATCCCTAGACATGGGCAGTGGAATGAGAACAGTATACTCTGTAGATTAAATAAAGGGTTCAGTTTGGAATTCCCTGTAGATTACCCAGATCAATATACACCTGAGGAAGGCCGGAAACAGTGGAAATGTGATAAAAAACAACAAAAATGCAGATCATAGTCTGAATATAAATAGTGTAAATAATAAATTAATTATTAAATAAAAAAGTGAACAAAATGTTTATCAAGATCTATTTTTTTAAAAACTAAGTATTTATAAATTTTGTACTAATGAACTTACGAAAGTCCTGAATCCATCTCTTCTCTGCCACCAGCTATGTATGGGTTAAATAGCAGAGTGACTGATCTCTCTAGACTTGAGAGGCAACAAGTCTAGCAGAAAAAATAATTAAACTCCAAACCATGGAGAAGGCACCAGGAAATTACTCTACTATCTTTCTCAATAATTCACAGCTAATAAACAAAAGGAATCTGTGGAGAGTCATGATCACCTACATCCTGAATGTACATGGCATTAAAAAAGAAAAATTTATAAACAAATTCAAATTTAGCACATGGTGAGAATGAATGGGAAAAATGTAAATCTAGAATTACCATGGCAACTGCAGTCACCCCAGGATCCTTTGTATCTGCTACTGAAGCTGAACATCTTAAGCCTGGTCTGAAAAGGAAGAGAAATATTTGATGAAATCTAAACATGCATTTGAAAATCTAAAATAAGCTAAATTGCTTTTAAAGTAAATACGTAGGTAGATCACATTTTATCCTGATAAAAAATAACTGTTAAGAAGGTTCAGATACACACATTATATATATATATATATATATATATATATATATATATATATATATATATATAGGGTGACCCAAAAAAACGGGAACTTTTTAATAATCCATTAAAACCAAGAGTGATGGAAGAAAAATATTTAATTCATAGTAATTGAAACCTTAAAACATGCCATTTAAGAAACAATGATGGAATTTTCATTTTTTTAAAATTATGTCCTGTACGAATGCATTCTTGAAATCTGCTGTTGAGATTCCTCATTGACTGCTGCAACATCTCAGCTGGGGTACTGTGAATTTCATTCTCGTTACTAAAATGGTGAAATGTTTACTTGCTCAAGGTCACTGTCTTGCAGTGTTGCCACTTGCTCATTTCTGGCAATACGCACTTCAAAAATTCCCATTTTTTGGATCACCCTATATATATATATATATATATATATATATATATATATATATATATATATATATATATATAAAGTGGACATTGAATTGTTCTGGTAAGCTTTCCTTGTTGGTACCTCAACTTGACAAACTTAAGTGCAGTACTGAATTGGAAGTTAGGTCTCATAATTTGCTAATTGTAATCATAAGTTCTATGCTAATAGTTTCTTCTCTCTCACTTCTCACTTGTGGAATTCTTTCCTGGCTTTCTGCTTTCCAGTCAACTATGACCTTCAAAATTTAAATGCAACTTTTGTCTCTTTGAATCCTCTTCTTTTATTGTCCTTTCTGTTTCCTTCACCCTCAGTAACCTTTTGTATCTTGGTGGCTTTATTGCATTGCTTGGGGTGAAATGGTTAAAAAAAAACCTAATCAATCAGTCATTAGTACCTAAACCATATGAATTTAAGTGTACTAATAAATTGGCAAATAGGTCTCATCATTTTATTGCTGGAAGAGCTAGATGCGACTGTATATTCTATTCTAATAGTTTCTTTTCTCGCACTTTTCACCTGTGGAACTCTCTTCTGATTTCTTATTTCCCTGCCACCTACAGTCTTCAAAAATTTAAATGCAATGTCAGTCACCACCTGTCTTACTGAACCCTGTTCTTTTATTGTCTTTTCTCGTCACATTCTCTTTTACTCCCAGTAACCCCTTGCATCTTAGTGGCATTATCACCTTGCTTAGGGTGAAATGATTATAACAATAAAAATAAACATTCCCTAATAGCAGTTACAATGTCACATCGACCAAATGTCTTTAAATATTTATAATTATTAAAATGATTCATAGATTTAAAATGATGCTTGCAGTTACTCAGAATATGTTTATAATTACTATAACTGCCATCGGTCCAGGACTGACCTGATTTGAACTGAAAAAGCAAACATGACCAACAATAAAGTTTTCCTTCTAATGCATTTGCACATAACCAATCAATCTATTCATACCATATGATTTGAAACAAACAGGTGCTGAGTTTTCAGTAGAGTAAAAGGTTGTCCTAATTTCATAATTTCTTACTTTTCAGTAATATTCCTCTTTTCTTTTTTTTTAAATCTAACACTATATCCTTATCCATTATGGGTAAATTTAGGCTTATTTCATCAACTGTCCAAGGTGACATGTCAATAAAAGTACATGAAACTTTTAAAATATTAATTCTATTTTAATAATCTGTCATTAGTGGAAAAGATTTGAAAAAAGTGTTAGGTACATTGCTCATTGTAAAAATGTAGACATTTATGAAATAGCAAAATGATATTTATTGATGAATAGAAAAAGAAGAGTTGAATCCCTGCACAAGGTCATCTGTAGGAGGTCAATCACAGGCATGAAAGGAATATCTCCAAAGTCAATGATATTAAGTTGAGTATGGAAAGGTTCCGTAGTCTCTAACACATGCCTCAATGTATATATATATATATATATATATATATATATATATATATATATATATATATATATAAAAATACCCTTAGTGAACTGAAAAAACTAAAAATGAAAATTAATCACAACATTCATTTATTTATATTGTTTTTGCAAGTTTAACAGTGGAAGCACATTCTTGTAAAATTCTGACTATTTTGATGCTATGTTCCTAAATCCTTCAACAAGATCATAGCTTATTGTAATTTGAATGTAAAACTACCATTTCTATCTTTGAAAGAAAACAAAACTTAAATCATAGTTTTCTGTAGGATTTTTTTGTTTTGAGTAAAGAGATTTTATTTTCAGAAATAACCATCTGGATTTATTTAGATTTTTAAATCATTGGTTGACTGACTGATTTAAATGTAATAACCTGGTATAGAGGACTAAAAACCACAACAGTAAGAGAATTAAAGTAAACAAACAAAAGTTACACTGATTATTATCCACCAGTACCTAAAAGTATGAAGGAAGGAAAGTCACAACTTTGGTTTCTGGGAATGATCAAAAGGTTGGTTGGAACATAGCAAACTAGTATTATACGGCCTCACATGTCACATAAGAAGCTAAATTCTAACCAATTCTAGGCCAATGTAATGTAAACAAAAAAAAAAAGTGAATGGCCGCTTAGAAAATTGCTAATCTAAAAGGTAGGTAACTTTAAAAACTGAATTCTTAGAACATACAATTACGTAGAATTTATAAGACGTTATTTCAATTCCCTAGACATGTTTTCAACACTAAAATGCATATTTACACTTTTTAAAAAAAATTTTTTTTTTACTAATCCACGAATTATAAAAATAAAAGGTTGTTGGTTACCTTGATTTTATGATTTTCAATTGCTTATATGGCCTGTTTTGCAAATGAACACAATTAGGTAAATTTTCTACCTCATAGTCGATTGCATTTAAAGATTAAATTATAAAGTTTGTTGTGATATTTTGTTTAACAAAAATTTGTCTGTTTTAGAGGATATGTTACTAACAGTGAAAAAGTATTGACATTTTCTTTTCCTCTTGGAACCTCATAGAAAAATGGATAAAATTTGTTAATTGTATTGATTAGTTTCCTACAAAAAATTCAGTTCTCTGTATGAAACATTTTGAAGAGAAATTTATTTTGAAAGGAAAACAAAATAAATTGAATTGGGATTTACATCCAATACTTACAATACATTCAGAAAAAAAATAAGAAAACTGTCTCTTTTGCCAAATACAAAGGAATTCAGAAAGCCTCCATAACAATGACTGGTCCAAACTGAAGAATCACATGATTTTATTTCAGTTGATACGATAAAGCATTTTATTTAATTAGAATATGCAAAGTGTTGTCCTAACAGTTTTGAATTTAAAAAAAAAGATTATATTCTAATTTATAGAATAGTCTTTGATCCTGAAACACATTTTCTATCTATAAAAGAATGTATTTGCATTGATCAAAACCTTCACACCCAGCTTCAGTGCGATGGAATCCCTGTACCGTTACCTCAGTGGTTTATACATGGACATAATGCTAAATTCAGAAGATATAACATATTAGAAAATTTTTCAAACTGCATACAAAACATGTTGGAAGAACAACCATACTCAATTCTAAAAGAATTGCTAAAAAGACAACATTACCAAGCAAGAGGTCAGTCTTCATTTTCTACAGAACTAATACGTTATGCCTTACTACTGCGCTATACGACTCAACAAGCCTACAAATTACTTCTGGAGAAGTTTCCATTACCATCATTTTCTTTATTAGAGAAAATTTTAAAAAAATTAATTAAACATTTTCAATGTGAAATGTTTTCCCTGGTCATGGTAGGCAATGATAGTGATGATGCTACAGAGAAGCAGTACTTTGACTTACTTTCTCAAGGAGGCCTTACAGTTTCATCAATCCAAATGGCACAGTTCATTTGTGCTTGTTTTGCTGTACTAGACAATGCAGATAAATTTATTGTAAAACATAAGGAATTCACTACAAGAGTCTGCTGAAAGCATTTTGGAAACTTATTCTCCAAAATATGTTTTACTTGTGAACAACACATTGAAAAGGGTTAATTCACTTTGCAGCAAAAATTGTTGTGAATATATTTTACAACAACAAATGAAAAGTTTTCATTGGATGAAGAATGTTTTAAAAAAAGGCGAAGGTCAAAAGAAAATTAATTTATAGAGAAACTATTGCTAAATTTTTTACTCATATTGGTTTTGTATTACTGCTCAATTCTTTAATAACTTTTTTGTTTGTTTACAATCTTTTACTATTACTTTTCTGTTTAATAAGAGAAAAAAAAAACAATCTGTCTATTTTTGGAAGGTTTTAACATGTGTTAGATAAAACAGACATAAATTGATTATAAACCAAATAGACCTGTTAGAAATTAGCCTGAAATGTGACAAGTGGGGCTCATATATAATAGTGGACTGTGGTTAGAACAACTTTGGTTTCTGGATTGGAGGAAAAGTCACTAGAAAAAAAACTTTTAAAGTAAAGTAATTAATATTTTAATTTGTTTAGTAATGAAAAGTTTTAAATTATTTATTTAATATAAATTCATTTTCTTTTAAATTTGAATGAATAAACAGTTTTTGCTTTTGTAATATTTTGTCTAGTCTTAAACAATTAGCCGTACTTGTTAAGTTATTAAGTTTTGTTGAAAATATTTCAAGGAAATTTATGTATTAATAAAATATAAGTAATATTTTAATTCATTTTTTTTATAATAAAAATAATTTTAAAATGGACATAATATTTAAATGAGGTTAATGTTATTGAAATCATAATTTATTACATTTATACTTGTTATGAATGAAATTTTTTTACATAATAATAAATGGTAATAATGCTAAAAGTAATACACAATTCTTATTTCCACTAAAATCACTAATTGACTAAATACTAGCATGAAAATGGTAAACAGTTGTTTATATTTACGACTGTTTAGTAAACAGTGCTTACGATTCAGGCTTTATGTTACAACAGGTTGGGCTAAAATCAATGAGCCCAAGCTGGCTTCATTAAATTTTGTTCATATCATATTATTTATTTATTTAAGCTTTTAAGTTATAAAGTTGTAACAGAGCGATATACCATGAAAAATAGTAAATTAAAACCACTACAAATTTTTTAAGATTTTTGTCTAATTGTTTGGGTAGAAATCTGTTAGCCAACTCATTAGAATGATAAATGAATGTTTTTTTATTAGTTTCATCAGGTTAAATTTAATTTGCCTTACCTAACTTCAACAATTTTTGTTCATTGTTATGATTATGAACAGTAAATGTTTTTTAGTTAACATTTAAAATTTCAAAGCTGAAACTAAGGTTATATTCCTTGAAAAATAGTAAATTAAAAACATGCAATATGTTTTATTCATAATAATTTAGTCCAATATTTGTCTTCCTGAATTGAATCATAAATTATTACAAGTCCAGAACAAATACATATATATATATTTACACACACACACACAGACACACACACAGACACACAGACACACACACAGACACACACACACATATATATAACAAAGGCATATATAAGCAGTGAAATTAATAAGAACTGCCCTGAATTGATAAAGTGGCACAATTTGACTTCTCAATTCAGGCTTGTTCTTAATTTCACTATTTAATAAATTAAAAAAAAGGATAGCAACTCAAAAATGTATACACACTAAAAATAATGTTTACAGCATTAAGAAATAATGTTGGATAAAAAATAATTAAAATTTATATGATTTAAATTAGGTGCAGTTTGGTAGCAAGAATTGTCCCAAACATGTTTTGTTAAATAACATGGATAAGTTTTGTCTATCATTTCTTTTTTTATTAAATCTTTCAAATTTCCATATAAGTTGTTTTGTGTTATTGGTAAATTTGCTAAAATTCATATTAACTTTTATATCATATTTCCCTGAGTACTTTTGAATGTTACTACATTCATTTTCAAGGATTTGTGTGTGTCTGTGTGTGTGTGTGTGTGTGTGTGTGTGTGTGTGTGTGTGTGTCTGTGTCTGTGTGTGTACATAGGTTTTTTTATTATATATATGTATATTCAGATCTGAATATTTATATTTATATTTTATCTCTTCCTTTATAATTTGAAGTAAATAATTTGTGTGGATGCGTGTGTGTATTTTTTTGTTTGGTTACATTTATTTAAAATACAAAATTAAAAAAAAAAACAATCTCCATATAAAATATTGACTGCCTCATCATTGTGATAACAAGATATATTTAAAAAATTTAAATTATGTAAAGGTCAGTCTTAACCCAGCACCTGAAGATCATGTTGTGCATGAAACTCCGAGTTGTGCTACTGGTAAGGATAAATACGTGTATACGAGTTGTGCAACTGGTGAGGATAAATATATATATATATATATATATATATATATATATATATATATATATATATATATACACACATATATACAGGGTGCCATGGATAAATTGTCATCTAAATTACACAAAACTGAAAATAACACTCAACATCTCATTTTAACAGATATATTTACCAAAATTACACAAAATAACTTGAAATACTAAAGAGTAAATTTATTCAATAAAATCACCATTGGCTTCAATCATGGTCTCAAGACAACTTTGGAATCTCCTGCAACTCCTGTGGACGGTCTCCTTGTTTAAGTTGGTGAATGCTACCATAATGCTTGACTTCAGTTCATATTTGGTATTACAAGGAGTTTTGTTGCTCTCTCAACACACCCCACACATAATAATCAAGAGGGTTGCAGTCTTAGGTGGCCAGATGTAAGGGGTGATGTGGTTGCAGAAATTGTCTGACAGCCATGACTAGATTCTTCTGCTTGTGTGGCATGGTGCAGAGTCCTGTTGCCAGACATAGGGTCTTCTAACAGGCACCTTCTTGATCCAGGGCAGCACTCCCTCCTCAAGTCACCTGATGTAGGTCCCTGTGTTAAGATTGAGGCCCTCACCAACAAATTCAGAATTTCTGTTCTTATCAGAACAATCAGGGTGAATTTTCCAAGCTGCTGAATCACCATTAGACTCATCCAACTCTTTCTGAATCGTCTGCATTGTCCTCAGATTGACACCCAAACATTCTGAAATGTTTGTATTGGAGCAAACTGTTTCCAAATTTCTGGCGTGGTGAATTGTGTCATGGTGCTTTTTTCTCACAAATAGTATCCAACTGACCCTACTATACTGTGCAGTTAACAAAATCAAAAACAAACAACATGCATGTGTGAAATTAAAAATATAAAATGGCGACAATTTACCCATCGCACCCTCTACATGTTATTTTTAACAAAAACAAAAAAAATTTAATATGTAACAAATCTGTCAAGTGCAATAAAATCTATAATTCTTGTTGTGTCGGTTGTAATATACCACTTTTGTCCTGACAACCTTTTGTTCATTATTAAATTTTTATGAAAGCAGATGAAATTAAAAACAACCAAACATCCTGAAGAGAGTAAGAGAAATCAATAAAAATATGATGAAACAGATAAAAATATTAAAAAATAAACTGAAGTGCTTGAAGTGAAAAAAATAATCATGTTGAGTAACTATTTTAGCTTTCTGCCACAATGAATTCAACAACGGATGGTTTCTTCTTTTACTCTTCCTTCTGTTGCAGTGAAGGAATTATTCATTTGTTTCTGTAAATTTTGGAAAAAAAATACTGTCTCGTCTACATTTTTCTCAAACTTGATAGCATTAAAACCTGCAATAATTTTTTTTCTTTTGACCTAAACAATAACCCTATGTTTTGTAATTTCAAATATAAGTGAATGTTGTTTACATAAGTGGAAAGATTTAAATAAAGTTAGAAATAAAATAAAATTTCTATTTTTTACTTAAAATTAATTACACAGCCCAGTGATTCAAGTACAGGTCAGGAAAAATCTTTTATAAATTTGTTTCTCAGAGTTGCTACACATATTACTTTAATAACATAAATTTTTATATTTATTTCTTTTTATTTCTTTTAGTAACATATAAAATATAAAAGTGTAATGGATAGCGGCTTGGATTGAGGACTTGGAATGTCGAGTTCAAATTCATTACATTCACTTATGTGCTAATACCCTAATCTAATAAGATATGAATCCATCTCTTCCCCCACCCAGCTATGAGAAATAGCAGGACAGACAGGGCTCTATAACCTTGGTTGGCAACCAGTCTAGGAAAACTCTGAATTCAAACCACCTGCTGCCTTGTAGGTCTTGCCTCTTTAACTTCTGAGAGGAAGGATGGGGTAAGCTTAACATCCCTGATGCAAAAGGAACTAGCAAACCATTGCACTATTCTGCTTTGAGTGTCACCCTAAACCACAACTGTGAGATGGAGGGGAGTGGTGACCACAGTGGTGCAAAATGCCCTAACTGAATAAATAATGATGATAAATTAAAAGTGGATACAATGTAAGCTAATTTTGTTTTAATCATTTCACCCCAAACAAGGCAATAAAGCTACTAACATACAAGGGGTTACTGAGTGTGAGAGAATATGAGAAAAAAACACTATTATAAAGAGAGAACAAAAGAATAGGAATTAGAAAAAAACAGAAAATAATGATTGACAGTGCATTTATATTTTCAAAGTTGCTTGAGAAGCAAGAAGCCAGAAGCGAGTTCCAAAAGTGAGAAGTGCAAGAGAAGAAACTGTTAGTATAGAACTTATGGTTGCATCTAGCCATTTCATCTGTAAAATGGTGAGACCTTGCTGCCAATTTAATACTATGCTTGAATTCATAAAGTCTAGTTGTATTGGTGTCCTTGTTTGCTGAAGGATCATATATAATTTAAATAAGGTGTATTTTAGCAGCAAGAATTTTCTCAGAGATGTTTAGTTTAAATAATATGGGCAAGTTCTGTCTATCAATGTTTTTATTAAATCTTTCAAATTTCCGAATAAGTTGTTTCGTTTCATTGGTAAATTTGCCAAAATTCATATTAACTTTTATTTTATATTATTTTTTCCCACTGAGTACTTTTGAATGTTCCCGCATTCATTTTCAAGGATTCTTCTGTATATAGATACACAACTGATTTTCAATTCTGGCATTCTCATGTTTGATGGAATCAATTTCAAGTCACTCGAGGTGGTGTCATATCAACAGTTAAACTGAAATTTTGTGTGTGTGTGTGTGTGTGAGTGCATGTGCTTATTTTGGTGTTACCAACTAAAATTTGGTTAATGTTAATATTATTTTGTTATTTTTCATAGAGAGAGTGAGAAAGAGAGATCCATCATTACTTACTATCATGTGTTTGTCTCATGAATGTGTGATACATGAGGGACCTCCATGTTTATAGCAGATTTGCCAGTGATTAAGATTCAGTGATTTACTGCAGTAAAGAGAGGCTTTTCTGTAGGAGATGCAGGCATGATATTTTCTAAAATTGCTAAATTTATAATGCTGTCTACTCTCATCTACTCTGAGTTTGCAGAGTGATTCATTTAGTCAAGGCAATCTGTAGGGCAATTCTGTTTGTTGGGCAGTTCTGCCCAACAAACAGAATTGACAAAGTTTGCACTAAACAATAACAAGAAAAGAACAGAGCAAAAATAATATAAAACAAGCAAACACTATATGCAAAGCAAATTAACAGTAATAAGGCAAATCAATAGTAATATGGCAAAAAGTTCACAAACTAAGAATTGGGGTTGACACCCAAGAGCGAATTCAGATAAATGAAGGTAACATTCTGACTTCAAGACAAGACAGACCAGGACTGAGTCAGATGAGACCGAGAAGTGACCTACTTTATTGGCTAGGAAGAAATACCAGCATACATTTGTGTGGTTTTGCCTATAAATTGGGAAGGGGAAAGTGTTTTCTAATCATTCCCAACACAGGATTGGAACCAACACAATCACCTGGAAAATCAGCCTTATTATGGTAGATATCATAGGTAATGAGAGTCCTTTTTAGGGAAGACCTGTATCTCTTTTGTAGTGTTCCTCAGTTGCATTGAACACAGGCCAGCTCAAAGACGGATTGACTCTTTAGAAGTCAAATGATTTTCCTTTATTAATACATGGCCAGCACAATACAGAATATTTTTTTTACCAATGTTTTAATGTTGCATGAACTGGCACTTTTGTGGATTGATGTTTGTGATAAAGTTGCTTGAGCATACTTTGAGAATAGCACAGTAGTAATGCTGCTGTAAGCTTTTGAGGAGGCTCAGGTAATGCCAGTATCATTCAAGATTCATCACTATAGAAAAGAGTGAGTTGCACATTAGCTTTATAAACCTTTAGTTTGCTGTGTTTTATGCATATGGTCAATTTGAAAGCAACAATTCTCATTTGATTACCTTATTAATTTAAGCACAGTCGTCTGATCAGTAAATAGCTGAATTGAACAGCTTCAGAACACCAGCTACTGTAAGTAACTTATAGAATACTAGACAAAAATTAGTAAATCAATATACTCTTTTTCTCATATACATATGGAATTGTGTATATTTCTTTCTTGCTTTATATGAGGGATAATGTTCTCAGTTGATATGTGGAAAGTCTATATTGAATCCATTGCTAGGTCAGCTGTTAAGAATGTTGGTTCACTGGGTCATGCAAGACAATTTTTCTCTCCAGAATCTATCATACATATCTATAAGTCTATCATTCGTCTGTTCTTAGAATAATGCTGTCACATATGGTCCAGTGCCACTGGTATTTGATAAACTCCAAAGAAGAATCAGCAATTTTATCAGTCCTCATCTGGCGGCTTGGCTTCAGTCATTTTCCCACTGTTGCCTCTCTGTGCCTTTTCTATAAATACTTTCATAGTAATTGTTTGGATGATCTCTTCACTGTAGTACCTAGATTTTTTGAATTTAAGCACAGCACTAGAGTGGTGTCAAGATCTCATCAATTTACAGTTCAGCTGGTTAGATGTAACTGTAAATTCTATGCTAACAGTTCTTGCACTTCTCACTTATGGAACTCTTTTCTGGCTCCGTGCTTTCCAGCCAACTTAAATTACCAAAAATTTAAATGCAATGTTAATCGCTATCTACTGTCTTCCTCATTACTCTTTTCTATTCCCACTCATTAATAATGTTTATGTTCCTAATTCTTTTACACATAGTAACCCCTTGTATCTTAGTGGCTTTACTGCCTTCCTGGGGTGAAATCAATTAAAAAAAATATAATAAATGCAAAAATAAATTCTGTTTTTAATCAATTGATTTCATATTTGCTATCCTGTTGTCTTTGTGAGATCAAACATTTTCATTATTCAGTGCATTTTTCAGACTATTATTTTTATCTTATTTTTTTGATACACTCTTTCAGCCGATGTATTTTTCATTCAGCAATGAGAAGAAAAAAATTAAAAAAGAGAATTGATGTATAAAGTGCTTTTAAAGATCACCAAATACAACATACACAAGCTTCCTAAGGGTGTGGATACACATGAAAGTAGTGTATCTTCATTTTTTTCTCATAGGGAATACCATAATGCCTCTAATATTGGAAGTATATAGTTTCCAAAATGATAAAAGAGTGTTCTATGTGAGTGCAGCTTTTTTACTGCAAGGTCAATTCTTAATACACTATTACTGCCATTAAGACAACATTAGAATAACAGTATAACTACAACTGAATTGTATTAGTAATATTACTATAATACTTTTAGAAGAGAAATAGTTGTACTCATTTTAGCAATACTAGAAGAATTAAAGTACGTTGCAGTAATCTACTCTTAACCTTTACTAGAAACCAGAAATTTTACACTGCACAAAGGCAATAGGACACTTTTAGTCTCACTTTCTTTGTTTACTCTTTTTAAACAAGCGTTGATGTCTCCCTTTCAGCTTCAAGCTTTTCTTTCTTTCTCTGAATATGTGGGTGTAAACACAGTTTATACAGGGAATGCTCGTCATTTCCTTCTCTTCAATAAACAATCAAAATGGTTTGATTAACAACAAAGGCAAATCAGAAAAAAAAGTATGATCACTGACTAATAAAAGAAAATGTCCAGGCAATCAATCAGGCTGGTTATCATATAAAAAAAAGAATGGAGAGAGAAAAAATATATGCTATTCATTGTTTTTTTTGTTTTTTGTTTTTTTTACATTGATGATTATTCATATGAAGTGGTCATGTGTACTGGTTAATATTTGCTTTTAGACAAGGAAGAGAAATTAAATTATTACAACAAATATAGAATCAAGAAACAGGTGACAATTAAGAGTTCTGACCCATTTTAATTAATATTTTCTCATAGTTTAAAGTTAATACTTTGCTTTTAAGAAATCAAAGATTTTACAAGCATAAAATTGGAAAGATAATATATTTTTTTAATTTTTTGATTTTGATTAATGACTTAATAGCTTCTGTGGTATCAAGTTTAGGCAATCCATGGTTTGGAAAGCTAGCTTGTTATAGGAAAAGCAATTGAACCATTTCAAGATTTTGACTATACAGAGATATCTTTTTCACCAGATCTGTACATTACAAGCATAATCAAAACTGGTTGTACCAAAGGACAATAAAGAGTTAAATCTACTTAACCTTGGTAACTGATCAACTGACTACACACACACACACACACACACACACACACACACACACACACACACACACACACACACACACACACACACACACACACACACACACACATGGTGTCTGAAGATTGCGCTGAAGCATGAAATAGACAGTTGCATCTCAATGTTCACATCAGTGTCCACTTTATATTTTATATTTACACATGCTCTATCTCTGATATTGAGCATTTTTAACAATAAATATAGTATACCGTACAATTATATTTTAATTATGTATATGTATATTGTTGTGTTGTGTAAAGTTCTCACAGGTACACTGTGTAGTCAAGGAAAGATAACTACCACCCGAGTGCAGAAAGCTTCATACTTATATACAATCTAATTTGCATATCACCACATCTGCCCTTGGTAGATCTTCTACTTCTATGAACCACTTCTGGAGGTGTACTGCTTATCACATAGTGATTGTCTAGATTCCTCTTTATTTTTGATCCCGGTCTTACGAGATTTTCTTCACTTGAACCTTTCTCATGTTCCTCATTATCACTGGACACACTCATTCTCTCCTCTCCTTCACACTTAAAATCTTGGTGATCATCCTGATCCCTCTCTTCTGAACCAAGCTCTTCTTCCATTTCAATATCTTTTGGCTCTCTTCAAATTCTAAACTGGTCTTCATGAGCTAATATGCCCTCTATTTTTTGTTAATGTTGCTGTATTAAATCCTTTTTACACTACAAATTATGCTTTCTCAGGACTCAAATCCTTATTCCTATTGTACTATACATTCTCATTTATTGAGAAGGACATGGTTATTGAGGCTCTAAATTGCTTCTCCATCTCCGAGGGGCTTTGTGTTCTTCCTGCATGTGGGATGGTCCTGTAACTTAAAAGAAATCTTGGCAGATAACTTTCTATCTAAGCTGCAATTCCCTGGAGAGAATGTTTTCAATCCAACTTTTATCGTCTGGACCATCCTCGCTGCAATTCGATTTGATTGAGTATGGTATGGGGTGTTTTCTATGGCCTACATCCAATTCATGTTAACCATGTACACAAGCTTTCTTCAGCAAACTCTGTTGTATTATCCGACACCAATATCTTGGGCACTCCATTCCTCAAAAATACTACTCTTAACACCTGTTTTACAGTAATTGCTTTTCTGTCCAAAACTTTAACCACTTCAGGCCAACCTGAATATAGGTTTACCATATCCAAAGAAACACTATTGAAAAAAAATTTCAGATGTTAATAAAATTAAATTTGATCAACATTCATATACCATTGTAAAAGAAAAAGATTAAACAAAAATATGTTAAAAACATTCAATTGACTAGTTTTAGGAAATAAATGTGAAATCTGTTTGTTTACAAAAGAAATGAAGAAGGAAAAAAAAGAAATACAACATGATGTCTGAAATCTATTTGTTTCAATTTTCAAAACAAAAAAAAACTTTTAGTGGTAAAATTAAGTTAGCAACAAAATAGTGAGTAAAAATAAAAATAGTTGCCAGTTTTGTCTTAATGTTAAATTTTATGAAGTCTGAATTTTTGTAAGGGTTTTCTAAGCTAGTACACCAACCACGAAATAAAGTTGTTGTAAACAAGAAAAATGAATCAAGATTTTTTTTTTATGAATAAATTTGTTTTTTATCTAAGGAATGCACCTAAATTAGATATTAAGAATAATTAAAATAGTTCTTAATTTCATTTTTAAAATGTGTATATTTCCAGATATGCAAGTTTCTAGTGTATTGTTTGTTTTCTACAAATAAAATTATGTTTCTATCTAGTGAATACAACTAAAATTAGATATTAAAAAAATAAAGTAAATTTTAATCATCTTAGTTTTAAAATGTGTATATTTTTAAAACTGCAAGTTATTTTTTTTAAACCCAAAGTAAAAATTATTCTTTTTTACCCACTAGTCAGTGTTTTAATAATTTGAAAGTTCTTTTACCACACATTTATTCAGTTGCTTTTTTACTTTTTATTTTTTTTGCTTACTTTATAATTTTTGGAGGAATTCACTTTCTTGGGTCAGAGAAGAAATGAACATCTTCCTGGTTGTAGTTTAAGGTGTCTTCTAATTGAGTGTACAATTTCAAGAATATTGAATATTGTCACTTTGATTTTGCAAAATAATGTAACATGTAAAAATTTAGTCTTAGGAAAAAAAATTATATTTTGCATTTTCAGCTGTTCAAAGCAAAATACCATTTTAACTTGCTGTAAAAATTCAATGAATAAAAGCACATACAAATTACATATTTAGAAAGATTATTTTATTTACTTGCCAGCCAAATGAATATTTTTAAGATTGGACCAGAAATACACAAGAATTTGTGAGTTGAACGGACTAAGTTGCAAATTTATCACTCTCAAACGAAATCAGATATCAACTGGAAATGCTATCATTACACAAGAAAATGAATGGCTTCCTTAGAAAGCAAAAATAGTAAATTAAAAACTGAATCAAAAACCGTGGTGTCAAGGGAAAAATATATGGAAACTGATACCAAAACATAAATTGTCAAACCAACCAACTCTATTCATCTCATGTTCTTTGTCACAAAACAAAAACATTTACATAAACTCTCTGTAGTAGTGTATGTCTCCACATTAGTCTTAGGAGTATTAAATCTCTGAATTAATTTTAGTTGTAAAAATTCAAAACTCATTTCAATATTCATGTTCTGGACTTGAAGCTGTTCTAAAATTTTGTACTAACTTGAGGTGTCATACAGTTCTTCAATTCTTAACTGTATTAATTCCTCTTGTATAGACAATAGTCCTGCATCCAACTTTTTGAATTCACAGTACCTTGGTGCTTCTTTTAGCCTGTGAATGTACTGTCTAATGGTTTCATCTGGGTTCTGCTGATTTCAAGAAACTTCGTCCTTTTTTATGACCTTACAATTGGCTGATGCTAGAAATAAATCCGTTACGTGATTTACTCCTTCTCTATTTTTGTTATCGCTTAATTTATTGACTCTCACCAATGCTGCAAAACATCTCATCCAAGTCTCAACAAGCTCTGGATCCTCTAACGTTCTCACAAGTATGCAGTATTGTCAAGGAACGATAACTACCTCCTGAGTGTAGAAAGCTTCCCACTGATATGTAATCTAATTTGCATATATATATATATATATATATATATATATATATATATATATATATAGTGCGATGGATAAATTGTCGACTTCAGAATCTCCTGCAACTCCTCTGGACAGTCTCCTTGTTTAAGTAGGTGAATGCTGCCATAATCCTTTACTTTGGTTCATCATTCATTTTTGTTTCTCTTTCACTCAACTGCACCCTACACATAATAATCAAGGGAATTGCAGTCTGGGTAGTTAGGTGGCCAGATGTAAGGGGTAATGTGGTTGCAGAAATTGTCTGACAGCTATGTCTGGATTCTTCTGCTTGTGTGGCATGGTGCAGAGTCCTGTTGCCAGACATCAGGTCTTCCAGTAGCCACCCACTTAACCAGAGCAGCACTACCTCCTGAAGGTACTTGATGTAGGCTTCCATGTTGTCTGAGGCGTGTTGGAAGATGAATGGAGGCATAATGTCACCATCACGAGTAAATAATCCAAATACTTTCATAATCACCATTAGACTCATCCAACTCTTTCCAAATCCTTTGCACTGTCCTCAGATTGACACCCAAACACTCTGAAATGTTTGTATTGGAGCTTCCAGAGTGAATGGCAAGCAGTACAGCATGCCATTTCCAAATTTCTGGCAGAGTGAATTGCATCATTTTCTCATAGACAGTGCCCAACTGACCCTACTATACTTTGCAGTTGACAAAATCAAAAATACACATGCACAAAATTAAAAATATAAAATGGCAACAATTTACCCATTGCACTCTGTATACATATCACATTTGTCTTATTTTTTTTTTTTTTAACTCTAATGCAAAATAAATTATCAACAATCTCATGTTGACTCCAACTACACCTATCCAACATAAATTTCTCCAGTGGAATGTGAGATGATGGATTTGTAATGTCAAGTAGAATATTTATATTGTAAGGTCGGCTTTAATTGTCCTTACGCATGAAATTTATGGCAAACCCCCTTTCTTGTTGGATGGTCTGAAGCATTTCTCTAAAGCTTTTCTCACTGGTGTTTATTTAGGCAGTTTCATTATATGTCCTAGGAAATGGTTTTACTTTCAGGTTCACATTTTGTCATATAGTGTACGCGTTCATTCAAGATCTTGAAAGGCCAGCAGTTATTCAGGGCAATTCTAAGTAATATATTTTAGGAAACCACCTTCAGAAATGCACATCTGTCATTGAGAAGGTCCCCAATGAGAGATACGCATTTCTTAAATAGGATAATTAAACCTGGCTTTTTGCAATGCCTAATGGGGAAAAATGCATGCTATGTTATAAAAGAAATACAGGTTCAATTCCTGTTGAGAGGCATATATCCTTCTTTATGTATGTTTTGTACTTGGTGTCATCCCAGAAAGTCAAAAGACCTCAGAAACCCAAGGGTTGACCTAGAAATTGACCTCAAAGATATTAAGTGCAAAATTGGGCTTCAAAGGATGTATGTGGATACACCAATAAAAACAAGACATGAACCTAGCTGAACCTATACACATACAAAACAACCGGATGATATATAAATGCTTGCCTGACCTATGAGGGGAGGAGAATCCCTCACAACCTTGCAAGAAGAAAATAAAATGTTCCAAGAAAAACCTCAAACCACAAATACTTGATTTGGCCTATGTTAATTTGACAGAGTTCAAATATGAAGAAGCAAGCAGTTTACATATGAAAGATTTGATCTTATATTCTTATCAGTCATTACTGTCATTATACATGCATTCACCTGTACAAATAATTGCTCTGAACACTACATTATATGAATTTACAAGTCTGCCAACATTTTCTGATTATTCCATTTTCTTTTTCTCTCTCCACATGATTGGTTGCAACTATGTGATTGGCCCTGATCTGGCATCTCATCTACAGTCGCTCTCTCACAGATGTGCCGTCACCTCCCTCTGTCTTTTCTACAAATACTTTCACGGTAACTCCTCCAATGAGCTACTTTTGCTAGTTCCCAGACTGCATGAATTTAAACGTACTACTAGGTCCAACCCTTTCATTGTCAAAACAGTTAAATGTAGCCGTCTCTTCTACTCCAATAGCTTCATGTCTTGCATCTCCCGTCTGTGGAATTCCCTTCCTATTACTTGTGTCTCTGATAGCTATAATTTCCAATTATTCAAATGTAATGTCAATCAACATCTCCAGATGCCTTGATCTATTCCCTGTTCTTCTCTTCATCTTTACTCTTGCTCCCATTCTCTGTAACCCCTTGTGTGCTAGTGGCATCCTGCCTTGCTTGGGGTGAAAAAAAAACAGAAAAAAAACAAACAGAAAAAAAAACAAAAAAAAGACAAACAGAAAAAAAACCCCCAAAAAACTGTCTTTTTTCTGGAAGAAATCTTTGAATTTGAAGACATTTATTCTGATTTTTAAAATCAGATACTGTCCTCTCTTTGACAAGTTAAAATTAACAAATTCCACATTATTCTAGGCATTGAAATATTCTTAAATGCTTAAAAGTTATAAATTTTGGTCTTTGCTCACTTGAGGTATTGCCTCGTTTCCAAATATAAAACTAGTATCAATGGCAAAGGTCAATCAATTCAACATTGAGAACAAGCATTTTGACTTCATGCCTCCACACCTGGCTGTAACAATTAAATAACAACTTAAAGCGCTATGATTTTTTCTTTTAGAATTTTGACATCTGACATCAATAAAACCAATTTCAACTTAACCAACTGTATCAAATAGGTCACAAGAAAGACATACACTAAGCTGGTAATGCTCATGTCTTGTTTGGCTCAGATATATGGAATGCTGTATACATAAGTTTACTTTTGTGAATTAGCTGTGTAAAGTGGCACTGCTTTTGAAAATATTAAAAGAAGGTAATTTTCTAGTTTGACTATTTAACACAAAAGATGAGTAAACCAATTGTGGCCAAGAGGTCATGCAATAAAAAAGAAATTATGTATTAATTCTTAATTTATACTTTAAAGAGATTCTTGAACACAAGCATAATCTTGTAATTTTTATCTGTTCACCAAAATAATCAAGAAATATAAACTTACTTTAATTGGCAATTCCAAAGCTTTTACAGCAAGTTTCTCGGCTGCATTGAGTTCCTGGGTTCTCATTCGAAGCTTAAGAAGAATGTAAAGACATGTAATTTATTTTATTGTCATTGTTTAATAATGCCATATAGTAAAGTTAAAAAAATGTACTATATATATATATATATATATATATATATATATATATATATATAAATTAATAAAAAAATACATAATACCCCATGCTGACATTATGACTCAGAGTTTTATGACTAATGCAGTGGTTGTTATTTACAGTTTTGATTAACCAAACTGTAAACACCAACCAGTACCTGAAGATTGCATTCAGCACGAAACTCCAAGTCATATTGTCAGTGTGGGATATTATGTATTTTTATTAATACATACTTAATAGCTCTGTTGTTTAGTATTGGGCACTGTTTTTCTTACATTTCAATATAAGATTTGTGAGATAGACATGGGGACGGAAAAAGGAAAAAAAGAGTGAAAGGAGTTAAGCCAGTTAACATGGTGACCAGAATATGTTTTATTTCCCCCAGGACTTGACAAGTTAAAAAATATGGGGGGGGGGGGAAGGAGGAGTGATCATATTTCAAAATAGATACATTGAAATACTTTTTTTTCTTTCCCTTTTAACATTAAAACTTCCCCCCCCCGTTTCTCTTTTTTCTCTCTCTTCCTTTTTATATTTTCTTTGTGTCTGATTAAGTTGAACTACATTTATTTTGCAAAATTTGGTTTGAAGAGATGGACTTCTGAATCCATGAAATAAAACATCACCTAAATGGATTTTAAAGGATTCTGTATTCATTATTATATTTGCTCTGTTCTTATATTTAGGTCTCTTTTGATTTATCCTCCTTGGAATTATCCCTACTAAATGTCAAGTGATATTATATATATATATATATATATATATATATATATGATGGACTCTCCTGTCATTTTCAACATATGAGTGTCTTTCAGTTCAAGTTTTTTTGTTTATGTTTCATATATATATTTATTATGTTTTATATATATATTAATTTATTGTTTAAAGGTTATATTTAATGGATACCAGTATTTATTTATTAAACAGTATATTTATTTATTTCTATCTACTGGCCTGAATATTCAAAAAATCTTATTAGAAAAATATGCAACCTCTGACAGCATTTGAGCCCATAACAAATAAATAAAAACAGAGTATCTACTCAAATATGGGTATCCATTAAAAATAACATTTTAATTAATAAATTAAAATATGTCTGATTAATAAATTGAAAAATACACATTCCAAACATATATATATATATATATATGAATATACAAGTCTATATATATATATATATATATGAATATACAAGTCTATATATATATATATATATATATATATATATATAAATATACAAGTCTATATATATATATAAATATACAAGTCTATATATATATATATATATATAAATATACAAGTCTATATATATATATATATATATATATATATATATAAATATACAAGTCTATATATATATATATATATATATATATATAAATATACAAGTCTATATATATATATATATATATATACAAGTCTATATATATATATATATATATACAAGTCTATATATATATATATATATATATATATATATACAAGTCTATATATATATATATATAAATATACAAGTCTATATATATATATATATATATAAATATACAAGTCTATATATATATATATATATATAAATATACAAGTCTATATATATATATATATATATATATATATATAAATATACAAGTCTATATATATATATATATATATATATATATATATATAAATATACAAGTCTATATATATATATATATATATATATATATATATAAATATACAAGTATATATATAAATATATAAATAGTCAAAATGCCTACATTTTGACTTCCAGTTTTCTAGACATAAAATAAAAATTTTGACGGAATGATTGCTGGAGGGTCTGTCTATGAAACCATAAAAATAACATCCACTAAGTGACAAATTTGTACTAATCATATATATACAAGGATGTCCTGAAAAGTTCTTATTTGGGACAATCCCACCTTGGTTGTCCCACAAAAAAAAAAGTAAAATGGTGACAGACAAGATACATGTGTGACTATGCATGTTGTTCCTCTTCAAATTAAACACAGGACAGCAACAAAAGTAAAAAAAATGACTAATAAAGCCTATAGAATTGAGTTGATTGGAAATAGTATGTGCTGTGAATGGTTTGCAAAATTGAAGAATGAAATTTGATGTGAAGAACAAACCATGCAGCCCTTAGAATTTGTAGAGATAGCTTGTAAGATCTTTTGAATGATGACCTTTACTCAATCAGTTATGGAACTGGCTGAAAATCTTAATAACAGATTACTTCATAGTTGTAAGATGTTTGCAAAAGATTCAAAAAGTACAGAAGTGTTTCAGATATAAACAAAGGAATATTCCTTAGTTTCGCCAGTTCTAATCTTCATGGCTAAGAACCACTGTGCCAAGCACATTGTAGCAAACCATTCTCACTTCCTTTGTATTCCATTGGTGAGATGTAAGTTTCACTTGAGTAGCCTCTTCACACGAACCGCTGCATTGTGGAACTGATTCCCAAGAGGATGCTTCCCCAATCACTACAATCTTAAACTGTTCAAGTCTTCCCCACATATCCCTATAAATTGTGCCTCTTACTATGAAAATCTCTAGCTTGAGTGGCTCTTGGGTCTTGTACAAGGTGAAGAAGATGCTTCACCAATCACTATAATCTTAAACTGTTCAAGTCTCCCTATAAATTGTGCCTCTTACTATGAAAATCTCTAGCTTGAGTGGCTTTTGTACAGGGTGAAGAGGATCTTAAACTGTTCAAGTCTTCCCCAAATATCCCTATAAATTGTGCCTCTTACTATGAAAATCTCTAGTTTGTGTGGCTCTTGGGTTTTGTATAAGATGAACATTCTAAAAAAAAATGAAGAATAAAGTAAAAAGATTATTAAAGAATAAGAATGAAACCCTGAGCTATGCATGGATTTCTCACTAGGTCAGGAATTTATTTGCAACATGTATCATTATTTTTAAGACCTTAGCTATTTTCAGTATTAGCATAAAGCTAATATGTTGAAGAATGCACAATGGTAACTGTAGAAACAATACTTGTAGGTAATTCAGATCTGATTCAAAAGTTGATTCACTGATTTTGATATTATATGAATGACATGGTTAGCCCTTTAGTATTCAATCCACCTAAACCCCATCCCATAAATATAGGCTCTCAATTTTTAACCTGATGTAACCAGCCCCATGTATACTCTGCCATAATATATGACAACATCATTGCAAATAACGTAAGAAATCAAGCAAACAGTGATACTTTGAGAGCCGATATTTTTGGGGGAGGTCTGAGAATGTTGATTTGGTTTGATTTGGTTTGTTTTAAGGTATATCAACCTCTATGGTTTATTTAATGCTGACAAAATTTTTATTGCTGGTAATATTTTTTTTTTCCATAAATGTGTAGCTGGTAATATTTTTTTTCAAAAATGTATTGCTAGTAATAATGTATTGCTGGTAAAAAAAAATTTTCTTCAAAAATTTATTGCTGATAATAATTTTTTACAAAGTATTTCTGGTATTAAGACCTATTCTTACACTTTCATAGTGTTTTGACCCCAGTTTGGGGGTTAACTATTTCCCCATAGCTGGGACCCTAACAAGTGCTACCACTCCAGGTCAGGGTGGACCTGGGAACACCAGCAATTAAGAGGTGGTTCCACGCTCTTCAAAACCTCCTGATCTGAGGCCTTGCTGTTGGAGGTAGTTTATCGTCTTACCCAGGATGCTGAGAATGTTGAATTCCAACGGGTTAAACCTTAAAATATTAACATTCTTATATTGTATGCTTACCATTCCTTTGCCCATTGGTGGAGGTTTACTTTCAGTAAATGGAGCAACGTTGGAAACGGTCACCCATGCACGTGATACCTTCTTGCCAAAAAACACAACATGATAAAATTTCTGTATAAAATAAAAAAGTGATAAAAGTTAAAAGATTAAAAATGACACAAATTTCATTATATATCCATTTTATATTATTAAATAAGGAAAATGTAGTAAAATCAATAAATTGAACATTTAGCTTCATCAGAAAATTTATGAAAGTGAAATAATGCATAGATATGATTCATTTTTTTTTCTTTTGGTTGAGTAGATATCAAATGTATATCTTATGACATTAGTGTTTGTATATGTAGTAATTTTTAAATTCTATATTTTGTTTTCATTGTTTTACTTTATATCACATGTATATATGGTTTGAAATTGTCTTATTTGTTCATTTCATCAAATCTTAATTTATATAAATTTTTTAACTTTTTCTTCAAATACACTTCAAGCCTGTATTGAAAGGTTTAAACACTTCAAAAATATATTTTATGTTGCAAATTAAAAATTGATTGATTTGCTATTTTAAAGTTCTTTTTTATTTTCAAGTATTGAAATAATCAGCTCTGCTATTTTCTATTGTAGAATATTTAATCAGTCTGCACTTAAAACACAAAGCAAAAGTTCTTTTGCTAAACATTTACTGGATTTTTTTTTTTTTTGGTCATGTTCCAAAATGGCTGTGACATGTTCAGTTGGGCTCATATCTGAAGATGAGGCAGTTATAAGTCTTGCTTGATGATTTTCTGGATTTGCCATTCTTGTATTTATAGAGAACCATCCACTATGAAATAGGTGTTGGGGGGTGGGGGCAAATAATTAAGTGTATATTGGAAGAATGCTGAGACTGGATATGTATTTTTCTGAATTCCACCTTATTTTTGGAAATTTTAAATGTCCACTATTCCATGTTTTCTACATCATAAACATTATTTACTGTTGGACTGATGTCCTCATCATTATTATCATGTTTCAAGTTGTTGCACCCTCCAGCCTACTTCAGCTGTCTGTCAATCCAGGTAACATACTGAACCCTTTATTTAATCTACAGGGGTAGATTGTTCTCATTCTACTGTCTATATCTAAGGATATCTTGTCTTGTTCTTTTTAGTACTGCTCAGTTATTGCTTATCTTGTTTCTACCAAGTCTGAACTGTCTGGTGAACTGATTGAACTCATAATTACTATGCGACCAAAATCATGAACCAACACTTTAATTCTCTAAGCTATAATAACAAAAAAGATGAGGACATTAGTCCAAGTGTAAATAATGTAAATGATCATAACTCCTCATCCCAAAACTTTAGACAGAAGATATCTACCATGTTTGATAGCGGGATGCAGATGATTCATATGAAATCCTTTGTTTAAAATTTCATCAGTCATTTTCACAATGTGAAAAAGTGAGCAAATGATGATATACCTGTTACTGTCAGTCTTGTCAAGAGTAAAAGCTAAAACAACTTTTCCTGAGCCTATCAACTCTATGAATATCTAGACAGCAGTTGGTAATCACTTAAAATATAAAATCTGCAAACGTAATACAAATTTTGGTTGCAGCTGTGGTTGTGAAAGTCATGCTAACACATTTTTTTAAAATCTTGTCATATAAGTTATTTTGATCAAGGTCTTGTCACAGGGTCCCAGTTACATGACAAAGAACAGAGAGAAATAAGTAAAGTCGAGACTGTATAAGTAACCTTTATGCCTTTGAAGAAAACATATATCCAAATCCTTTTGTAATGTTATATTAATTATATTAATGAAGATCTTGTCACTAGTTTCTTAGACTACACTTAGAGTAGAGTGTATATTGGTATAAGTTGTGCTAATACTCTTAGAAAAAGCCTATGTTCAACTCAACCTTTTTTTTGTCATGTTATATTAATATTCTTAATGTTATCAGCCTAGGGAGATGAACACAGTGCCCAGCACCTTTTGAAAATGCCTGTAAAACCACACCATTGGTTGTCCCAAGCCTTGTGAGTGAAAATATGTAGACAGAACCGATCAGAAACCATCAATGGTTGTGTTAGCACAAAGTCAAAAAGTTATCTGATATGATTGGACAGAGGACATGAAACCCAGTGTGTAGCACCTCTGGAAAGTGCCTGAAATCTATACCCTTTGTTGACCCAAGCGTTGTGAGTGAAATTGGGTAGATGGAACTGTTCAAAAGCTGTTGACGATTGTGCTTGCATGTAAATCACCAAGGGTTTGGGCATACTGGCCTTGTTCAAAAGATTGATCATGCTTCTCTCTCAGAAACTGTCTGCTCAACATTGTTACAGTATGAACAATAGAGCAGGCATCTGTAATAGACTTTGGCTAGCCACCCTAACAGACAAGTATGCTCAGAAATTAATAGTACCTGGCTGTTGTTATATCTATAATCATGATAATGATTTTTTGCTACTGGCATCCTTTCATAGCAAATAACTGTGAGAACCAAGTGAATAGGATGTTGCCTTGTTAGTGGGCAGGCCAGTTTTAGAACTATGGTATTGCACTCAATTTGAAAGTTGGGGTTTCACATGATAAATAATGACACAAAATATTTTTTTCCAAATCATTACCATTTTTTGAGGAAACAAGTTTAAAAGATTGAGTTTAGGTTCAAAATCATGGTGTTAGAATTTCATTCCAGTTATGATTGAAAGCCTTAATAAAATGTATAATTTACTGAAGCTTTCCAAATTCATGGCACAAACACATTATTACTAAATCATTGTGCCATCAAATATGACCAAAACCTGTGGAAAATAGGTATTTCTGTACATTTTCTCAAATGATCTTTAAAAATAAATGCTCAAAAATTGGTAAAAGCTATGAATCTAAGTTTTGCTATCAGTAATTATCATATGAAACCCCAGCTCTCACCCTGAGTGCAATGTTGATTTGCTTAAAAAGTAAAAAGTTAACTTTTCCTAATGGCCATGGAGAAATCATCTATCCGACTCCCATTTTTATCCTTTTATATTAGTTACTATGACCAAGATCTTGTAATTGGCCTCTTACGATAAAAGGCCCTTGGAAAAAGCATGTATCCAACTTGCCTTTTCATATTAGTTATCTTAACAATGATATTTTTAATGTCCTCTGACAAAGAGCAGAGTGAAACACAAACTTCTTTACTTGCACACATATCTCAACCATCTAAAAGAAAGTAAGCATTGATAGCATTCTCAATGGTAATGGTAATATTAGCCATTTCCCTACAAGGAAACATTCATTGTCTGAGCAGCCAGTACTGTTTTCAGTTGAAATTTATAAAAAAAACTTCCTCTTTTAGGAAAACAGGTCTTTCAAGTTCTGTAGCTTTTATTGTTCTTTTCAGTAGTCTACCAAACCTTCTATTTGAAGTGGTGTGGAATATTAACATCTTAATTATGTCATTATTTTCTTTTTAAGATACATGTGCTATCCATTTTATTTGTTGCTGCTGCTGGTAGTCTTCAAGTGATGTGGTTTCTGTTATTTGGCACAGTTCTTTGTGATTCTATAGTGCCAGTCCAGAATGTTCAAAGAAGGCTTTACTCGCTGAGAGCCTTTTTTACTACTGATCTTAGGAAGCAGTTGTATACAGCTGACAGTTTAGATATTTCTGAATGAGTTTGGCACCATTCATAGTATCCATATGAAAGTCTCGATCTAACAAGACTATTTATTTAAGATCATAACTCAAGTTTTCAGTTTAATGTTTTGGTTTCGTAGCAATTTCAGGTTTTGAGTAAAACTATTTCTGGCAGAGACTATTCTATGTTTAATTTCTTTTTCTCCCATACTTATTGTTATAACTGATTCATACGCCAAGGTATCTGAAGTGTTTAGTATTCACTAAATTAGCAAAAACAAATTCTGATGTTTGGTCATTTGATTAGATCTTGCGAAGTGGGTCAGACTGAGAACTTTTCAGCACCCCCTTACAATAAAAACAGAAATGAGGATATTTGTTTGAATAAAGTGTATCTATGTAAATGGCACCATGATAAAATGCTTATTATAGAATCAAGTTTCTAAGGAGAAGCTGAAAAAAGAAGATTGGTTATATAAGTTTTCATTCAAGGGAATCATTTTGCAAGAGAGAAAGTTTGCGTTCACACATGGCAAACAAATGAATTGAAATGTTATTCAAAAGTGACTGGTTATTGAAAAGAGCACCTGTACTCATGCAAAAATAAAAAAAATAAAAAATAAACAAAAAATGCCACTTTGTGGATATTGTAAGCCAACTTGGCTTTTTAAAACTTAAAAGTGAACAATGGGAAGACAGCATGTTTGCAGCTGAGAAAAAACTGAATGGTGTTTCAAACTCAAAACACAGCCAGCAGCAGAGAAAGACTTTCCACAATGTTTTGGTAGTAAGTTTAGCGTTACTTATACAACTATGTAAAAATTTCGGATAGAGTATATCTGTAAATGACTATATGACTAATGACAAAAGCAAAACTTATCTTAGCCAGTGCGTTTCATCCTCTGAGAGACTTTACCAAAGGAAGTGCAAGCATTTTATTTTGTAACAAGTATTTATATACAAGAGCAAAAATGTTATTCTTTTTTTTTAAATTTAAGAATGTTCATAAATATTCATCAGGTCAGCTGAAAAGTCAGGCAAGCTATGGAGGATACAAAGTGACACAATTCAATGTCTAATAACAAAAGCAAGTAAATGATGTTCTTGAATTTTTTTTTTAATGCAAATTAGTATTTAAATTATTTTAGTTTGGGATTAATTTATGTTTAATATATTTTAAATAACATGAGGTTATGAATTTAACAATTTACTTTTAATTTTTTTTTAATTTTTATAGTCACGTATGTTGGCTTGGGAAAGTAGTAATTCTTTCAGGGATGGATATATTGGATGTTGGAGTGCAGATTTACATTTTGATAAAATTCAATAGCAGTACTCTTGAGAATTTTCTAAGTAAGTTACTTTCACTTTTAATAAGTATGGAATTCTTAAGATCAAAGTTGTGGCTGAATTTATTTTTATGTATGACTAACACATTTGATGAATTGTGTGTAAAATTCCTTTTGTGTTTATAGATATACAACTATCATAAAAGGTGCGTTTAATTTGGTTGTTTTTGTTTTAAAATAAATGAAGCTCTAGATTCAGAATTCTGCAACTCATTTAAATCACATGTCTATAAATATTACATTCTATTCAAGACAGAATAACAACATCTGTTGCCATAAAGAAATACTTTTACAAAGGTCACTCTCTTCTATCAATATGCAGTGAATTACTTGTTTGGATTTTGTTAATGGTCAGTAGTTTAATATTCAAATATAAAGTTTGGCATTTGCTGTCATAAAAAAGGATGATGACTTCTGAGCTGACATACAGAACAGAAACCCGACATACTTAAAGAAATATTATTTTATTCAGCTTTGACATTTCACAAAGATTTACAATCTGTCAGATTCTATTATGCAAATCAATGTTTTCACAATAAAATTGATATTAAACAACCAATTTTTAAGATATATTTATATTAGCAATATATCATGTGATTTGCAATTTATAATAATGTCTCTTCTTACTGACATTCCTACTGCTGTCTTTAGGAAACTTACATTGCCTGCTGTTGACATATATATATTATATATATGTATTCAAGAGGCTGTGAGATGCCAGACTCTTTCATTTGTGTTATCTCCAAACCAGTGAAGACATAGTAGCATACAATATGATCTGTTTTGTGACATATTTTTTATTATATTGTTTTGAAGGTATTATCTAGTTTAGTGTGTACTGCAGATTATCCTATTAATGTCAAAATGGTAGTTTCCATGAGAAACCACCATCATTGTTTTTATATAGTCATTTATTTCCAGTGAATTTCTTATTTTTTTCTCAAACAGGCCAGCATAGCCAAGCAAAAATGAAGCAGGCAGTGAAAATGTTGATCTCCCAGCCGAATGGGCCAGCAATACAAAACTGAAAGTATTAACCTTCCAGTCTATTCCAAATGGGTCAGCATAGCCAGGCAACAATTCTATAACAATACAGCACTGAAAGTGTTAACCTCCCAGATTATTCTAAATGGGACAGCTCAGCCAGTTAACAATGCAGCAGTGAAAGTGTTAACCTCCAAGCCTATTTCAAATGAGCCAGTATAGCCAGGCAAGAATGCTATAATAATACAGCATTGAAAGCGTTAATCTCTCAGCCTATTCCAAATGGGCCAGTATAGCCATGCAACAATACTAAAACAATGCAGCATTGAAAGTGTTAATCTCCCAGCCTATCCCAAACAGGCCAGCTCAGTCAGGCATCATTGTTGTAACAATGCAGTAATGAAAGTGTTAAAAATATTTGGCAATCTGTTTAACATAGACAGTGCCTTATTGATTAGGCTACAGAAGTAAACCAGCAGATATTATTCAAATTTAGTCATGTAGTTCCAGTCTTTCTTTTCTGATTTTTACTTAAGTAATACGGAATATTTTTTTAAATGATATAAGCACAATGATAAAAATGTAACAATATGATGTATTAAAAAAAAAAAAATTGTTATTGATTAACTAGTTCTTAATAATTTAAACATTTTTTTTATTCAACTACTAGATAGACTTGGGATGTAGGTTGAGAAAAATAACCATTATTTACATTTGGACTAATGCCCTCATCTTTGTTCTTATTATCACAATGTTTCAGCCACTATACCTTCCAGATTTTTACAGATGTCTGTTGATTCAGGGAATTTCAAACTAAACCCTTTATTTAATCTACAGCAGTAGAATGTTCTCATTCTACTGTACATGTCTAAGGATATTTCCTCTTGTTGCTTAGTACTGTTCAGTTATTGCTTGCCTTGTATCCACTGAGTCTAATTCTGTATCTACTCTACTCATGTCCCAGCAATACGAAAAACAATATTCTTCGCCTCATCACTTGGTGGTGTTTTTGACTCTCACAGCCATCATGTGTTGACATCAGCAAGCTGGAAGGTAACCAGATTTGCAAGGATTTCACCCAGTGGTTGTTGTGATTCCACAGAGATTTCAGATGGGAAATCTTTGCAGTTGTGGTAACTTTTTTGTTTCTGCAGAAAATCAATTTCACAGCAGAGACCAAAAAACTTAGTTGATTATTAACGTGTTTAATGAAAACAAACTGAAGAATTTAAAAGTACATACATAGCAAAGAATTATTAATCTTTCTATATAAACTGGTTGATGATCTTTCGGCAAGAGATTTATTCAAGCAGTAATTGTAATAACTCAAGAGATCTTGGGCCCGGCAGGGTATTGTTGTTTTTGGACTATATGGCTTGTGAAAAGCAATGGCAGTGAGAGATACCTTGCTTATCTTGTTATCATTTTTCCATCTGGTCCTGTTTGGTTTTGGCTTTCACCTGTCCAATTTATGTAAGGACATTAGTGCATATGTGGCTTTGTTTTATTAAATGTTTTTCAGTAAAAATATTTGCAACCTCCTTTTGTCTCATAACAGATAGTCCTCTTTGGAATGTGGTCAGTCCAAAACCCAGTGTTGAATTTTGGTAACAATACAAAGATTAGAAAGTTTAATAACACTTTAAATAAACATAGAAAGAATTCTTCATTGGAATTTTGGAAATTTTAAAAGATCATAAATCTTGTCATACTGCCCCTCAGAGGTAATGGGTAGATTGAAGAAGATCTCGTTTTACTAAATCTTAATGAATTCCGTTTGGTTTATTTTAGGTTCAAATCTTCCTAGAGCCCTCTTCAAACTCATTTTATGTCTTCTAATTATTATTTTAATCTGTTCTCTCTTTACTTATTCTGCTTGATGATTAATTAGTTTTCACTGTTTAATCTTAATTATTTCCAGTTTGAAATTGTCATTAGGCATTCTCATCCAGTAAAATGTTGAACAAAGGTTATCACCCTGTTTTACTGTACTACCAAGACCAGAGATTGATCTCACAATTACTGTTACCAAACAGAAAATAACCATTGATGTCCACAAGAATTAACAAGTCATTTAACTTTATTTTTCAAATAAGCCAGCCTTCTAAAATTGTTTAGTGTCAAATGAATACCAATGTTATAATAAAATATTTCTTAATGTCTCCAAAACAGTGAAATTTTGGCAAACTTGGACCTTTGTGCGTGCAATAAAAATGGAGTGTGAAGAGGATGTTTTTTTCAGTGACTCTGTGTTTTAGTGGCCATGAATGCCTAAGTTTGCCTAAAATTCCATTTCTTCTCCAGAAAATAAATCTCCTTCTAATCTTATATAAGACCACAGTCTTTTTAAGTTGTAAAACAATCCGTTTTTTACAACACTTTTTATTACATTAATTTCTAATCAAACACAAGAGATTTGCTAATTAAAATCTCATTAACTCTAAACATAAGTACAATAATCATTTGACAGATTAATACTTACCATTCAGTCAAGCTGTATTATTTATATATTTTTTACAATTGTCTTGTACAGCACCAATAAAAATGTTTTTTCAAAAGACTTAATTTTTTGTTAGGATAATATAGATAAAAGACAACTAACTATGAGTAGTTGAATGACAAAATGAAAAAAAAAATCCTATGTGACATGTTTTATCTTTGAAAAGACTTCTTCACACTAAATAATTATCTTACTGAGGGAATTATATATATGTAGGGGAGAGAATGAAATATGAGATTGCAATTTAAAATTTAAAGTTAAACATCCCTATATCTTCAGCGTTTCTCTCAATGTATAACTATAATCAACATTTGTTATAATTCATTCCTTTCCATTACATATATATGATTCCATCAGTGAAAACATTATTTATACTGAAGAAGTCCATTTGAAGACCAAATGCTTAACATAGGATATTTTCCATTTCCTCATTCAATTAGCCTTCGTTAGTCTGATATATAGAGTTTACATATATATATATGTATATATATATATATATATATATATATATAGATATAGATATAGATAGATAGATAGATAGATAGATAGTTGTAACAAAAGGGATGGATTTTTCTTTATTTATCTGACATATTTTTATTACTTAAACATTTAAGTAATAAAAATCTGTCCAATTAATAAATAAAAAATCCATCCCTTTCATTACAAATTGCTTTGTTTACATTAGGATATTAAACTGAGCAGATAGGTTTATTTCAAGAGTCAGAGTAAAATTTGTGTTTAAAGGCATTATTCAACTTTGTTTAGTCATCAATGCACTCTATAGCTGAGAGGTCAAACCACATCACATCTAAAGACAGTTTTCACAAGGGGAATGCAAAAACAAAAATTCCCAGCATGACTCATTCATGAGCATGTGTAGTCACATCAACATAACAAATTTAGTCTGATTAAGTTCTAAAGGACGAAACATGTCACAAGAAAACTTTTTCCAATTTATATATATATATATATATATATACCACTCATATTTGAGGATACTTGTCTATTTATGTTTGTTCAACACCCACAGAGCCCACCTGTGGTTTATACTGCAACTATACTGAGCAGACCTTAGTTACAGTTTCTGGGAGAGAGTGTGTTATCTAGTATGATCAACAATCTGAACAAGGCTAGCACACTCCAACTCTCGGTCATGATGACTTTTGACTTTGTGCTAGCAATTTTACTCAGAAGGCTTGGATCAACCCTTGGTATGCTTTTCAGGCATTTTCCAAAGGTGCCTCATGCTGGGACCACCCCCTTCAGACCGATAACATCAGGAAGTCTACTTCCTGACAAATCAACCATGGTGAGATTTGAATCCAGGTCGCATAGTCAGAAAGCAAACCTTCTAACCACTTGGCCATGCACCCATATATATATATATATATATATATATATATATATATATATATATATCAATGGATTTATTTTCCTTCCTCCAATAGTGTATGGAATAACAGAGTGCTTGCTATGCACAGCATTCTTTCATTCAGCTGAGTGGCAAGGAACAATGAGGTCAGACATATAGGTATTCCAGTTAGCGATTTCACCATCAACGAACAACATGCTGTAGTTCATTGTGGATAGAGGGAGTCAACCCTGCAGAAATCCATCACTGGATGTTTGTGCAGTATGAAGCACACACCATGAATCAACGAAAGGTGTATGTGTAGGTAGAACACTTTAAAGTGGAAAGAACAAGTGTAACTGATGAAAGCCAATCTATTTGCCCATAAACAACATGCATGGAAGAAGACATCAAGAGGATGGATGCTTTGATCAACAAATCATATTAGGACAAGTGGTGGCAATCATAGGCATCAGTTATAGACCTGCACATGATGACTTGGACTACCATAAAGTTTGTGCAATTTAGGTGGCCAAACAAGCAAGCAGTGCAGATATGGCTTCATGTACCACAAAAAAGCTACTTTTCAGAAGGGATCAAGAAGCTCGTTGAACAATACCAGAAGTGCACCACCATGTCAAAAAGTAGCATATGCATTTGTTCTTCATCAGTGGAAGTTATGTCGGTTCCAGTCTGCTAAAAAAATCTGCTAAGAACATCCCCCACCAAAATTTATAGACAAATCCTACAAATGCATGCTGGGATTTCTTCCTAACCAATAACAACAGACTTATTCTTGGTTTCATCCACCATATTTTTGTTCTTTCTTGTCTTGAAGCCAGGAAAACTGCCATATAGAAAAAACTGATAGATTCATTGGAAAAAGGAACAACAAAATAGTGAGGCCAAAGATTACCATAGATAGTAATTTTTGACCTGATTTGTTCAAATATTAACATCAAGTAAAGACAATGCTAAATGAAATATAGTTCCTTGAAGATATGAGTGAAAACAATGGAAATGCTTCTTTCAATCATTTCACCCCAAGCAAGGCAATAAAGCAACTAAGACAGAAGGGGGTTACTGAGTGTGGAAGAAAAATCATTATTAAAGAGAGAAAACAATAAAATAACTGGAATTAAGAAGATAGAAGATAAAGATTGGCATTGTTTTTAAATTTTTGAATATCAAAGTTGACTGGAAAGCAAGAAGCAAGAAAAGAGTTCCATAAGTGAGAAATGTGAGGGAAGAAAATATTATCATAAAATTGATGGTTACATCTAGCAATTTCAACTGTAAAATGATGAGACCAAGCTGCCAATCTAGTAGTGCACTTAAATGCATAAAGTCATGGTACCAAAGAATAATTAGCATGAATCTAGCTATTTCAACCTACACAAAATGAATGAAACCATTTTGTGAATCTTGCTAAGCATTCTAGAAACCTTTTATTACAAGAATGAGAAATAAATAAAAATGAAACACATAAACATGCATGGAAAGAAAATTTCATCTCCTGTGCACAAATACATGCATCTTTTAGAAAGCATTTTATTCTTAGTTTTAGAGAAAATAAATTTAAGTATAAAGAGAATTGATCCAGAATAAAATAATCATTTGATCTGTGTATGTGCATATAAGGAAATCCATATTGCTTCCCTTTTAGAAATTCTGAATCAATTGGCAATTAGCTGATGCTTTGGCAACCATTCCAATAAATAATCTAATAGTGTAAATAAATAATCTAATATATAAATAGTTTTTATTATTTTTGTTGTAAATTCTAAAGAACAAAGAAAATGTATAAATTCACTTTCATATGTTTAGGTTTTATTACAATTCTAACCATTTCTATTTAAAGCAATAAATATTGCCAAAGAGTGAAGATAGTTAAAAAAGTAGTGACAAGGGAAAAAACATTCTTTTGACACTGTCTTATTGTGGGCACATTTAGTCATGTTTGCTAGAATATATATATATATATATATAATAAAATAGGCAGCATATAATTTTATATAACAAAGAGTTAATCATACCTTGAATCAATTAGCAATATTAATGCAATTATTGGCGAAATCCCTTCGCTAGTAGACATAATTATAAGCATTATACTACTAATAATCCACTGAATGATGAGATAATTATGTATAAAATACATATTACTCTTTGTAATATATATATATATATATATTCAGTAGTATGGATATGAGTTTGTGACCCTGTGATGCAGTACTTATTAGAAAGTGCTCAATATCAGTGATAGAGCTAACATGTTCAGTTGTATGGATATAATTTTTTGACCCTGGGTTTCACACTTTTGCAATCATCTGACAAACAAGTGCTCTATCACTGATATTGAGCACTTTCTAATAAGTACTGCACATATAAAATAAAATATATATAAAAACGTGCACACACACACACACACATACACACATATATATATGTATATATATAAAATAAATAGATTTTTGTCGAATATATATAAGATCAAAATCTGATTTCCTCACCTGAATTAATGATTTCTAATGTTGACTTCATTTATCATCATAGTATTTATTCAATGTTTATTTTCTACAATACAAAAAAAGACAGACTTACAGGATACATGCTGTTTTCTGTTTCAATATCAAAGTAAGATAAACTGTCTGGATCCATTTCAACCATAGCAGGCCACCTGAGAGAAAAATACAACAAAAATACATTACATATAGCAAGATGTTAAAATGATGTTGTATTGTGATTTGTCTTTAGTGATTTCTACATATATTAAATAGTGCTGCAATCAAGATGGTGCAAATAGCCGTTAGCCTTGCCTAATAAAATTTTGAACTAGTAATATGAAGTAAGAAGTAGTCATAAATTAATACTGAAAATGCTTCATCATAATTTTTTTTTAATCGTTTCACTCCAAACAAGGTGACAATGCCACTAGAACACAAATGGTTACAGTGAGTGAAAGTGAAAGAGAAAGACAAGATTGAAAATGGGAAGTATTGAGGTAAAGACAAAAAAGGAACAGAAGATGGCGACTGACATTACATTTAAATATTTGAAGATTGTAGTCATCAGGGAAGCAAGAAATCAGAAGGGAAACAGGTGGGAAGGGAAACAGGGTAGAAGTGGCGGTTGCATCTAACTAGTTCAACAGTAAAATGGTGAGACCTAGTTGCCAATTGAGTAGCACACTTAAATTCATGTAGTCAAGGCAACAGGGAAAAAGCTCATCTGAGCAGTTGCCATGAAAATATTTGTAGAACAGACAGAGGTAAATCACGTCACATCGGTGAGAAAAAGGACTGGAGACAAGGGGTCAGGTTATGATTGATTGTATTTCAAAAGGGCAAAAATGAACACAACAGTCTAGGCCGGAATTTGAACTTGACTTGACAATTTCACTTTCCTTACACTACTCTTCTTCTATGTACCACATCCCTTCAGGACACGAACGATCATGGCTTTCCAAAACTTCCTATTACTTATGGCTCTTAGCAGTTTTTCTACTTTTGCCAAACCAACCCCCACTCTACCATCCATTCTCATAAGCTCATCAGGTAGGTGGTTCAGTATCTCTCTTGTCCTCAAAATGCCCAGTGAAGGTTAAGTTTTCTAATCACTCCTTCGTTATGTGTCCAAGGAATTTCAGTTCTCCCTTCCCAATTCTGAGCATGTGTTCTTTTTGTTGCCATTTTCTTTAAGACTTTCTTGTTGTTGACCCCCATACTTGGAATTCTTAGTATCCTTCTGTAGAACCATATTTCTCTTGCCTTCAGTTTTCTCCTCATTGTCCAGCATTCACTGTCATATAAGAGTATCTATACAACATAGCAATCCAGCACTCTTTTCTTTGTTTCCAAAGAATATTTTTTTCTGTTTCTCGGCACTTTACTTTAGCTTTTGGAATGCCTCTTTCGCTAGTCCAATGCATGTTAAAACTCTTCCCAGATATCTAAACTTATGTACTTGCTTGATGCTGATATTTCCATAGCTAGATGTAACCTTAAGTTTTATGCTAACAGTTTATTCTCTCAGACTTCTTGCTTTTGGCTTCTTGCTTTCCAGTCAACTTTGATCTTCACAAACTTAAATGCAATGTCAATCATTATCTTCTGCCTTCTTAATCCCAGTTTTTTATTGCTCTCACTCATTAATAATATTTTCCTTTTTCTTATATAATTTCACACTCAATAATCTCTTTGCGTGTTAGTGGTTTTATTGCTTTGCTTGGGGGTGAAATAATTTTAAAAAAATGTAACTTGTATCTTGGACTTTTCCTCTTGCTGATGACCATACTTTCTTCATGTCACTACTCACATATCCTTAGTACTCTACACAGTTTCTGAAAAAAAAACTGTTATCAGTTATTAGCCTACCCAAATTTGAATTTCCACATCTACTTGATTTTGACATCCCCAATACCTTAGCTGTCCTTTTAGTTTACAACCAAGTATTGACTAAAAATTGATACTGTAATATTCAACAAATAATGTTTCATTTTCAGAACATAGCAATTGGACTGGAAAGTTGTAAATATAAGAAGAAATATTTGATGAGGCTGCATTTTCATCTCGCACACCTACACTTGTGATGGATAAAAACAACCTTGTCATAAGGTGCAGCTAGGTCTCTCTAGGTTATTGGTAAACCATGCCTGACCCCAGGATCATAATCTGATTTTTACTTTTGTATGCTATTGTTCACTCAATACAAGGCCCAAGAGCCACTCAAAATAGAGAATTACTGGAGGGTTATTCTATGGATGTAATGATTGTAGATTATGAGGATATATAAGAAAGATAATGGTTGATCCTAGATATGAAGAGGATAAGATTGTGTTGGAAGTCAGTTCTACAAAAAAGCACTAGGGAAGAGGGTGTTTGAATAGAATTTTTTATGGACATAGGCGATCATGGCCCTCTACATCTTCCTGTCCCTTGAAGCTCTTAATAAGTTTTGTCTTTTTGTTATTTCTCGCAAACCCTGTTCTGCCATCCATTTGCTCAAGCTCATCAAGTACGCTTTCCTCTGTCCCTCTTTCCTCCAAGCTGCTCCATGCATATCAGATTTTCCAAGCCCTCTTCCCTCATTACATACCTCAGAAATTTTAACTGCCTTTTCCTGATGTTAAGTATAAGTTTCCTTTTTGGTTCCATTTTCTCCAAGACCTTGTTGTTGCTGACATGTTCAGTCCATGGTATCCTCAGCATCTTCCTGTAGAACTACTTTTGTGTTGTTTCAAGTCTCTTCTTCTTTTTTTAGGAGATTCTCTAACATTTTCTATTTTCCTTATAGTTGAAACTTAACATTCAAAATTTTTTTAAGTAAACATTTGAAGTGAAGAGGCTTCTGTTACTTACATGAAGAAACATTTAACATTTTCTGTAAAAAAGATTCTTGATCATAAAATTGTTTCTGGAGGAAATACAGATATGGACCTATATTGAATCACCTGTCAAAATTGTTTTTCTTCCATGCAATTATGGCCAGCCAGATTTTGGATTAACCTTAGATAAAAGCATATTCTAAGTTGTGTTTTGCTGAGAGAACAGATAAGGACCAAGACAATCCATCAGATGTCATACTGGCCAATTTTTGGATTTATCATGTTTCCTGTTTCAATTCAGGGTTTTGTAAAAATTTAACTTTCTCTTCTTCATTCCATTTTTATTTAATTCTTTTTCAATCATACAGTCAACAACCCTACACCAAAGTTAATTGTTAATTCTATAATCATTTCAATAGTTGTATATTATGCAGCCTACTAAGGCTACATACCCACTGTTTCATGGTGAATGTTTTGCATTCAGAGTTGTCCTTCACCTTGACTGGATGCCAACCATAGCTAGAGAGCCCAGTCTGCCCTGCTATTTAATCCATAGCTGGGAGGAGAAAAGATGAATTAATATCTTTTCCAAGGATATTTGTAATGAAATTGGCCAGAATTCAAGGATATTTTTTTAAATGTTTCTTTTTTAGAAATTTTGGTAAAAATATATTTTTTTTTACATCTTTAAAATACAACTAATTTAACTTTATGAAATTTTGAGAAATTCTTTTATGTAGTGTCAATGTTTATATTAGTCATAATGACAAGTCCTTAGTGAATTTAAATCATCAATTATTTTGTCAAACAGGACCCCAATTTACAGAAAATCTGCTCTGAATCTTAAAATAAAAAAGTAATAAAACTAAGACATTATTTAATTAGAAAATCTTTGAATTACTTTTATGACTAAAATATATTATGGGCACTTACGAAAAAAATTTTTTTGATGAATAATGAATTTTTTGTTGTATTGACAGATTTGTCAATATAGGCAATTTTATAGATTTTACTGATAAACAAAAAAACAAAATCCAATTTAAATTCAGTTTAAAATACAGCAAAGTATTTTGCTTATTGGAAATATTAAATTTGATCCATTAGCTTGGAATTAAAACTAAAATAAAAGCTTCAATCAAGATTTTTCATTTTAAAAAATGCATTTTAAACCTTAGTTATATTTTGAGGTGGGTAGCTACTATAAATTATAACCCAGTAACATTTTTCACATTTTCATTCATCCACAGGATGGCAAAAGTGTCAGTTAGCTCAGTTTCCTCTCTACTTTCATGACTTTTTGCAACAAGAAGCTTTAAAGAGAAGAATATCATTCTTGGAAGAGAGAAACCAAAGACTGAACAGAGAATCAAAACAAAGTGAGCAGCAAGGAATATCATTGTTATTTTGATTTGAAATATTATGGACTCAAAATAACAATACACTATGAGTAGATGATGGGAAGTCCCATTTTGAACAAATTGTTCTGTTAACCATGTCTAATATTTTGTCAACTTAAGAACACATGGACAGCTACCAGCTACTACGATTTGGGTAATTTGATTAACAGCATTGACAAGACACAAAAAATCTCAAATACATCTGAATTCAGTTATTGCTCTGAAAACCTTTGGCTGACAATGAATTGATACAGTGATTGATAACGGGAAAGCAGCTTTGATTCAGTTGCACAATAGATCAGAAGTGCATTTTCTCACATTAAAATTAGTCCATATCACATTCAATGGGTTAATTTTCTGAGGGGATATAAGGCTCCACCGCCTCACTCTCAAATTGGCAATTGACCTGTATCATGAACTGCATGCCCTGGTTTCCAATTCACCCTTCGGTACTGATAGATATATATATATGAAGAAATATAGTTTTAAGGTGTGCTATATTTATGGGATAAAGTGCTCATTATCAGAGATAGAGCGTATGTAAATATAAAAGTGAAATATTGAAGTCAACACTCAGAGGCAACAGGCTGTTTCATGCTAGACGCAATCATCAGGCCACGAATGTTGGGTTTTTCTCGACTGTTTAAACCAATACCCAACACTCGCAGCTTGATGATTGTGTCTAGCATGAAACAGTCCGTCGCTTCTGAGTGTTGACTTCAATGTTCACTTATATATATGACAAATAGAAAACGTTCCATTGAAAATAGATTTGATTAAACATTTTGCCATTCTAGGCTTCATCAGATCCAAAAACGAAAGAAAGAAATGTGTATTTGTGTGAATGCTTAAATAATGAATCATAGTACTTTTTTGTTAAAGAAGAAAGAAAATGAGTGACTTAAAAAAAAATAAATACACCTAAAAACATATAAATCTTTTACTTTCAACCCATTCTGAATGATTGAATGAGAATTTGCCTTGGATTCATTTCAGAAAAGGCTATTATGAATTTCTTGCTTTTGAGCCATTCTGAAAATGAAGTGAGCATTTACCTCTAATTCAATAGAACAAAGCTGGGGAAAATATATTAACAACTTTATGAGCTAAGAATTATAATGAATAGCTACAGAATAAATATTAACAGCTTTTTTTTTTAAAGTCACTCATTTTCTTTTTTCTTTAATCACAAGAAACAGCAGCTTAGTGAAAAAGTACTATGGTTCATTATTTAAGCATACACATGCATACACATACATATATTTCTTTCTTTCATTTTTGGATCTGATAAAGCCTAGAATGGCGAAACGATTAATCAAATCTAGTTTCACTTCAGTCTATTTTCCAGTGTTTCCCAGCCACTGTGCCGCGGCACATTAGTGTGCCGCTGAATGATTACTGGTGTGCCGTGAAGTGATAATACCTAGAAGCCATTTAATTTCATTTTGTTTAATAAAGACATTCAATTTCTTAATCATGATGACACCGCTCAATTCAAAATCGCCGAATTTCTGGAATCTAAACGTCTCGCGCATACTAATTGGTAAGCGTTATTATGGTTTATATTAGTCATGGGACGATTAATCGGAATATCAGGAGTTTTTCAAAGTATCGGGAATCGGGAAAGTATCGGGCATCGGAGCTGAATAATTCAGACCCGATTTTGATACCAAAACGATTCCTAAATACACAGGTTGTAAGACAAAAAATTGTAACACAGAACTGTACTATGTGAGGTTTTACGTAATGCTCCTAACTCCCAAACATTTTTTTACCTTTTCCTAACCATTTTTAATCTTTTCAATTTCAGGCTAATCTAACTTTATGCACAACTGTCCAACTGACATTCACTATTATTCTTTTATACCCGATATTGAATACAGGATATGTTGATTTATGTGCTAAAAATTCTTCTTATATAATATTCTTTATTTTTTATTATTTTATTGCAAAAAAGCTTTATGAGTGGAAAATATTTATTTTTTGTGATAGGTGTGCCACCATGTAAAAAAGGTTGGGAACCACTGCTATTTTCAATGAAACATTTTCCATTTGTCAAATTTCTTAAAAACTTTGTAGGAATTTTATATGCTATTTTAAAAACATATATGTATGTGTGTGTGTGTGTGTGTGTGTGTGTGTGTGTGTGTGTGTGAATTTACAAGTCAAACCGCTTGGGGTAAAATTTTAAACACACATATTAGGTTATATATATAGATTACACAATGAAGAAAGTTACTGTTTACAAATTAAATTTTGAATAGTAACATTAATTAAGATTTCAAGATCAATACCATGATATTTATTTTGCATATAACTTGATTAGAGATTGATTGGCCTTTAATTTTTTTATTTATATCCATTGATGTCAACATTTATATTGAAAGTAGAAAAAACCACATGACCCATGTTTTTATCTGAAACCATGGAACACTTTTTTTGAGTTCTAATTTAATTAAAATTTTCCGACTGCTTCTAGGAATTATTTAACTTGCATATACATCATTAATTGATCCTTGATGTTAATTATCTTTTATTTGTTTTCTTTAAATGACAATTGGTTCTAACAGAAATTTTTTTTAATTTTAAGTCAAAGCTTCAAATATCATATATAACATATCCTGCATATAACATATCACATATAATGTATCCTGCATATAACATATCACATTCAAATTATAAGACTGTTCTTGGCTGTACACAACAGTAGTCAAAAGGAAAGAATATGTGTGGAGCAAAGATGGAAATAAACAGTAAGACAGTCAAATACTAAATGATAAAAAAATGGTCTCTAAGTTGGAGGATTTGCACATCCTTCCAGTTAATAAATTAATGCTTTGAAAATAAATATTTAACATTTTTCAATCAATGGCCATTTTCCCACTGACAATAAAAAACATGCTTCGTGATCTGTTTGAAGGATATATAAGCAAAGTTTCTAGACCAGAGAAGTGAATAAGGAGAAGGAAGGGCAACGTATGGTAACAGTTCACAATGCACACGGCTTAAAAGAAATTCCCTTACTCATTCACCCATCTTCCTCACCAAGCTACATGACACTTACACTTTCCTCCTCACTTTCTCCCATGCCTCTTTTTTCTTGCACATACATGCAAAGCAATCACAGTTTTTTTTTCATTTTAACAAACAACTACAAAGACGAACTGTAAGAACTTTAACATGCATACACACTAAGATTTAGTTGTAAAAAATCACAAAAATAAAAATATCTTGTATTTTTATATTCAAACACCTTTCTTGCCTTTTTCTTTGTTGTGGGTTGATTCAAATCTGCAACACATGTTGTTACTGGCAAAATGACTGTTGAATTTATCAATGTTCCTGAATGCTGAGATTTGCAAAGGTACTACAACTATGACATGTTTTGATCCAAATAAATGTTATAAAAACTTTCAATGGATGATACTGCTTCTGAAAATATAGGGTCTTATAACTTATTTAGACAATTACTTACCAAGGATATCCATCCACTCTGGCCCACACAACTGTGCCTTCAGTGTACTTTGTGTAGATGAATTCTTCATTATCCTTGTTAGAAGGTAAAGCCTCAGGGTAAGAGCAGTCATTCTGGTTGGTATCTACAGAACAAAGTTTTAATGAGTCAAAAGTGTAGATTTGATGTATAAATTAATGTTATAAGATTCTATAGCAAACAGTGCAGTTAATACATATTTGTTTGTTATGTTTGAAAAGTATCTTAAAGTACAATTTAAGCAGAATAACAGATTGTAATAATACACTTAGCAATTGAAAATTAAGTGTTATCAACCAAACTTAACTCTCTTCAAAGCCTTACCAAATAACTTTGACCAACTAAATCAAGCAAATACTAATCTATAATACATTGTATGTTTGTAAATTTTTTGTCTGTAGGTTTTAACTTTAATAAAGCAAAGAGATATAGAAAATAACAAATGAATGCTACCTTGATTCGAACATGCATTCTGGAGATAAACAAACAGGCAAGTGACATATTCACTATGCCAGTGTACTTCTACTTGAACAGCATGATCAAATTAGCTTGAAAATACAGTTAAACAAAGTACACAGATACTACACTGATCCTAGGCAGAGGGTTTGGGAGCAACACTTTGAACCTAGGAAGAATGTACAGATACTACACTGATCCTAGGCAGAGCGTTGGAGAGCAACACTTTGATCCTAGGAAGAATGTACAGATACTACACTGATCCTAGGCAGAGCGTTGGAGAGCAACACTTTGATCCTAGGAAGAGTGCACAGATATTACACTCACTGATCATTGACAGAAGTACTGCTCCATACATAAGTAATCCTATCATTTTATGGGCATTATGCATATTTATAGATTAAACAACCTTACATGTGAAAATATAAAAAATAATAAGGACATAACAAAATATGTTACCATGTTTGATGGCATGAGTAAATTATTCAATAATAAAAAGCTTCTATTTTATCATCACTGTTCAGTTACTTATATAATAAGTGATTGATGAACCAATCCCAACATGTCAGGGAACTTACAGACACATTTTTTTGCTCCCCAAGCATTCAATATACTCTTAGATTGATATCAACTTGTGTTTTCAATTTACATTCCTACTGAAATCTAAGACTATGTGAGAAATTAATTTTTGGATAAAATATGAAAAAAATAAATAAATAAATAAATAAGAAATTATAAAATGCAGAGTTCACCATTGATATCTGTGGCTACTCATATAAACTTGCCTGACAATGGCAGGAATTTCAAGTACATTCTTGCAATTTTGTTTGGACTTAAAGAGGTGCAAGACCATCAGCTTATCATTAGTTGTATACCAATAGCACCAATATGACAGAGTGACTCTAATGAAGTCAATAAAGATCGAATTCCTCACATTTATATTTAGCACATAACTGATTCAATATAAATGGTAAATAAATGTAAGCCACCAGAACTATCCCCCCAATCCTAGCAAAGTTGTTTAACCACTATTTGAAGTAGATATCTTTCCCAAGCCTGTGGAAAGTGTTGAGTGTATGCCCAGTTTTCAAGAACACGGCAGAGCACCCACCCTCCACTCTCAGTATAGACCCATCAGTCTGTTCAGTATCGTTAGTAATCTCTTTGAGGCTATAATCAACAAGAAGGTTGTTGAACACCATGATAAGAATAGCCTATTGAGTGACAAGTATTATGGGTTTTGATTGACCCAATCTACTTCTGATGTCTTAACTACCATCACTCACAGAATCTGTGAGGCACTAGACAACAAATACCCCTCAAGCATTTGATATTTAGAAAGCCTTTAACAAGGTGTGGCACAAAAGATTGCTGTTCAAACTCCCTAGCTATGGAATCACTGGAAGAGTCTTTTTCAATAAAAAAAAATCCTTCCTAACAGGTATGTCCCTGAAGGTAGTTATTAATGGCCACTTCTCTGGGCCCTAGCAATCAATGCAGACTAATCCTCTTTTTATCTACATAAATGATCCACCTAAGAGTATTCTCAGATCATTTGTGAATATCTATGCCTATGATACAAAAATATGTGTGTGCACCACTAAAACTAGTGATGACCGGAGATTGGCAGCTGATCTCTCATTTGATTGAGCTCTAACATCTCAGTGGGGGAATAAGTGGATGGTTACATTCAATGCCTCAAAAATGAACATTACATTCCATCATCACTGATCAAATCATGAACTACCACCAGTCACAATGAATGGCTGTCCCCTCAAAGAGGCCTCATACTTTGAGTGTCTATTGAGCCTTAAACTCACCTCACACCTCATAGAACTTGTATATATAATCCATCACTAAGGATGCAGGAAAAATGGTCAGTTCCTGGTATCGCTCCAGTAAGTACCTAACTCTTTGTGCTATCCTTTACCTTTACAAGAGCCAGACCAGGCCTAAAATCGAGTGCTGCTGTTATATTTGGCCAGGAGCTGCCCAGTCCTCTCTTTTCAGTCTCGATAGAGTCCAAAGGCATTTCTGTGTCATGGGTGACAAATTATTTTCCTCCCTGCAACCTCTCTCTTACAGATGGGATGTGGTAAGCCTCTCACTGTTCAATCGCTACTTCTGTGGAAAGTGTTTGGACGATCTGCATTCCTTGATTCTGCCAGTTAGAACCTTTATAGCTAGGACCCACCGTGTCACTCAGATTGTAGCAAACCACCCTCATTCCCTTTGTATTTCTTTAGTGAGAAGTAAGTTCCACTTGAGCAGTGTCTTCCTGCAAACCACTGCTCTGTGGAACTGACTCCCAAGAGGATGTTTCCCTGATCACTACAATCTTAACCTGTTCAAATCTAGAGTTAACTGTTATCTTCTCCACCTATCTGCATAAAATGTGCTTCTTACTCGGTAACCATCTACCTTGATTGGCCCCTCACTGTAAAAAAAAAAATATCATTGAAAATCACAAAATCTGGTACAAGATTGATGTGATGTGTAATTTTAAAAATTAGCAATCTTTAACCTTCATGCCTGCAAAAATAAGTGTTTGTAAAAAGGATAGTTTTTCCCTTAACACTGCTATTATTTTAACTACCTTCACTTCTTCGCAATGTTTATTTTTTTAAAAAGTGATGATTAGAATTTTAATAAAACCTAAACATATGATGAAAGTCAATTTATACATTTTCTTTGTTCTTGAGAATTTACAACAAAAATTTACAACAATATTTATTTATTAGATTGTTTATTTACACTATTTATTTATTAGATTGTTTATTGGAATGGTTGGCAAAACATTAGCTAATTGCCAATAGATTTGAACTTTATAAATTGGTAAAAAATAAGGATTTTCTTATACATTTTAATAATTTAGTAAATGCTTATAAATTTATGAATAAAAAATGTTTTCATATTTATTTCTTTATAAAGTTGGTAGATGATAAATATTGCACTGCATTAGTTCTAATTGTATTAGTTTTTAGAATGTTGTAGATATAAAATTATTTTTGTAATTTTGTTCTTATTCTAGAGCATGGTTGGTAACCAGTCTAGGAGGAGGACAACTTTGAATTCAAAACTCTTGAAACTACAAAAATCGTTAGATATGGCAATGCAAATACTATGTCTGTAAAACAAAAACATAATATATTTCAACAACTAAAGATAATCCTCCTGGAGAGTGATTATCCAGACTTGGCACCAACAAGCATTGGACCAAGGGTAGATGAATGGATAGATTGAATTTATTGCCCTTATTACAATTTTTCAGAATCCTTGATCAGCAACTGTTCTATTAATGAGTTGAAGATTTACTCATTCTTGCTTCAATATATAAGGCTAATAAGAAATTCAGTTATTATTTTAAGTTTAATTGAGTGGTTAATAAAATTAAGAAAGATTTGGAGACTAATTTCTGAATTTTGGTTATTTTTACCTCACCCTCCTTTTCCCTGAACATTCATATAAAGTACAAAACTTAAGAAAAAAAAACATTGCATAAAACCTACAAATTAATCAGTTTTGCAGCTTGTATCTAACTTCTTCATCTGTAAGGTTAGAATAATTGAAAAAGAAAAAAAAATGGATTTATTTTTGCAAATTAAACCATCTGTTTCTCATTCCTTAAGGAAGACTAGTTATTTTTCCACACACATGAAATAAATAAACCATATGTATGCTTTCAAAAATTTTAACCAAGTGAAGTTATATCGCAGAAGCATTAGAAAATTTTGTCCTATGACATATAACCTGAAAATGACCAGAGATCTTAAGAGTTGAATCTTTACTTATAATTTTATTAGACAATACCAGCAGCATCATGTGTTTATCCAATGTAAGAATATGATTTTATTATATAAGACAATCTTTTCATTATAATATTGGTATCGGTGAAATGTTGTTGATAAAATGTTCAGAATGTACTTCTATTTATATGAGCAATGTATCATTTGAGTTTCAGTTTAATATCTATTCTTATTTAAAATATTGATAATAACTTGTTTTTAGGTATGTCAGGCTTTATTGTGCAAACAAACTAAGTAAAACTTAATTTTTTATTTATAAATAAATCCAAAAGATATAGGTCAAAGAAACATATTTGATTAACTCAATATCTCATATACCTGAATAAATAATTATTTTATATATTATGGGATGCTTGACATTCTATAAACTACACCATTAATTTTATTAATTTTTCTACTCTTTCAACTTTAACATAACAGCAGGTTTTATTGCTTTCCAGAGATCGTAATTTGAATATTGCATTCATTTCTTTCAATGAAAATTTTCTATAGGATTAATATCTAGAGAGACTTGAAGCAATTTCATTAATTTTTTAAAAGCCTTTTTTTAGCAAGGTGGGCAATAATCAGCTTTGAAGAATATGAAGAAAAATTGCCATGCATGAATATACTTACTTTTAAACATTAAAATCAATTTCTACCAGCCTACCAATTAACAAAACTACTAAAGAATATGTACTTCTCAGCAAGAATTGAACCTATATAAAAAAATTATATATTCCTAGGTCTTTTGGCAAGTTGTTTGTTTGTTATACCGACATTATTGTTTTTTTAGTGTGTGTGTGTGTATGTATATATATATATATATATATATATATATTGCATTTCGAGTTCAAAGACAGTCGAGTCACCCAATCTTTGGTGATGTTTATCATTGTGTTACTGAGACAGGATCTATGGAACCGCAAACTATGGTAAAAAGTATTTTTGGATTGTATCTTGGATTGTACATTTAACAGCATCTGCCATAAACTTAACTCAAAAATGAAGGATTTGCAGACATATGTTTATATGGACTTTTGCCCTTGGTTTGGTGTGAGGAATCTGTCCCCAAAGTTTGTTAAACTACTTTTGATACACCCTGTATGTATGTGTATATATATATATATATATATATATATATACACAAACAATTTGGAAAACTTCTATTTTGACATGTTTTGTTGATCAATCACCATCATCAGTAAAATAATTTTATTTCAACAAAATCTACATTAGCAATACAAAATATGATTCACATTAGGCATATAAATGATTGCCTATTACTTTAACTGTATTGTTTTAGAAATTACATTTCAACTAATTGCAACTTAGTATTTTCATTTTTATTTATTTAAATTGAAATTAATTAAAATTTAAATGATACAGATTACTTTTAATCATTTCACCCCGAAAAAGGTAATAAAGCCACTAAGATGCAAGGGTGTTACAAAGTGTGAGAGAATATGACAAAAAACATTATGAAGGAGAGAGAACAATAAAAAAAGGATTTAAGAAGACAGAAGATAACAATTGACATTGCATTTAAAATTTTGAAGATCAAGAAGCAAGAAACCTGAAGAGTGTTCTGCAAGTGAGAAGTATGAGAGAAGAAACTATTAGCATAGAACTTACAGTTACATTTCAACTGTAAAATGATGCAAGGTCTTGCAGTTGAAGTAAAAATGATACATTCATGTACTTAATATGAATCACTTTTTGAAATAAAATCATTTTTCTGAGAAATCATTTCACTGATGAAATATATCAAAATAAAAGTTTTCTAATTTGTCTTATATATTTACCATTTTCATCACATTCTCATCCTTACATTGGAGTTTAATTATATATATTTAAAGACTGTTATATAGGAATAAAGTGTCATTGCCGACACTGGAGTTTGAACACAGATCACCAGAGAGCAAACACAGGTGATTCCATTTGGAATAAGTAGATCATGTGATAGTAAAGGAAATGTATATATGGGAATTAGCGTGGCATCTAAGTGTGATGTAATGGAATAACCTGTCACCTCCATGAGTGACTGCACCATAGGTAGTAACTACCTTTAAGTATCTGTAAGTCAACAGACTACAGAGACTAGCTGGGATCTGTTGTGTATGACTCAGACTTACACGAGAACTACTGACCTTTCAATAGTAGCACACACTACTGGATTGACTTGTGACAACCTTGTGCATAACTGTTACCTTTATTCTTATTGTACTGTTTTTTTTTACAATAAACCTTTACTTATTTTATCCACTTTGTTTGTCAAGTATATATTCCTACTAGTACGGAATATAACAAAGTGATCACTATATGGATTACTATACAGATTACTATTCGGTGGTTACTTTTCGAGCGAGTATTATCGAGCAAGTACTATTAGTGTGAGTGTTATTCGAATGCATCTGACACCAGGATTGTTCAACAGTGTTACTATAGTTGTATCTGTGATTACAAAGTCTCTACTACAATGAGCATTATGAAAGTGACAACGAGTATTCGTTGACATTACAAAAATGGCAACGAGTGTTTGTTGACATCACAGAAAAGACTCACACGTGAAAATCCTATAACAAGGACATAAAAATTTTATTTATTGCATGATTGAAACATACACACACGTGTGTGTGTGTGTGTTTCAATCATGCTATAAAAAATTTATGTCCTTGTTATTATAAGATTTTCACATGTGAGTCTTTGAATATATATAATTAAATCCCAATGTAAGGGAAATCACTCTAGTACAGCAAAAAGTTACAAGTGTTAAAAACATTACAAAAACACTTGGCATGTTATAGAGTAAGACACACTGTACTCAGCTTGATTACAATATATGCTCAAGAATTTTTAATAATGTTATAATTAAAAATGAGGATATAGAATTAATTAAGTTTGAAATAGGCCAGATAAGCCAGTTATAATGTGAGCTAACATGTTACTTTACTCAAAGAGGACTGAAGTCAATGAGCAAAGTATCAGTCAACAGCCAAAAATTATTCAATTTTTTAAATTCTAAATCTCCCATCTGAAATTAGAAATATTATTATTTTGAAAATAAATTCAACTCTTAATATTATTAATTGCTCTTTAATGAAATTTCTTTACAGAAGCATTTAGAAGTCTGACCAGAACCTTAATGACATTAAAATCAACTGATTCATTTCATAAAATAAGTATTTTTACTATAGACATTAAATGTTATAATTTCTGACCTAAAAAACTCAAAATTTGTTATATATTTAATAGTATGTTTGTGCCTTTATGTGTCTATAGATATTTCTATGGCAATTGTTCCAATGAGCTTTATTCATTGATACTTCAATTTAAGTGCAATGCAAGATTGGCAGCTTGGTTTTGTAATTTCACTGCTGAAATTGCCAGATGTAACTGTAAATTCTATACTAATAGTTTCTTCTCTTGCACTTCTCGTTTGTGGAACACTCTTCCAGCTTCTTGCTTTCCTGTCAAAACTTTAAATGCAACATCAATTGTCTCCTTGAATCCTCTTCTTTTATTGTTTCTATCACTCTCAGTAACCCTTTGCATCTTAGTGGTTTTATCACCTTGCTTGGGAGTGAAATGATTAAAAAATAAATAAAAATCACAGAAGATCATGGAAGTACATGTCAATGTTAATGTTGTGGTGAAATGAAGGCAAGGGACGTAATAAGATTACATGATTTATATATACTTTAGGATTAGATGGCTTAAATCATGAAACCAAAAGATCTGACCAATGAACCACAGTGCTCAGTGGTAGCAGAAGGAACAACAGTAGAAAGAGGACGCGATGTGCAATCATAGGTGGTCAAAGGAAATCAGTTCTTTGTTTAACATAAGAAGAAACTTAATCTTTTGTTCAGACATTCATTTTTTCTCCAGCTAATATTTCAAAGTGAGAACTTGTAGTCAGAACAAAAGAAGTCTGAATTATATTTTGACGGTCCTACCACTAAGATAGATGACCACTAGCACATGAATATGAAGTATTTTATTAATTTCTTCATTTTTTGTTTTTTCTTACCTAATCAGAATTTTATCAATAAATTATAATGCAGATATAAAGTGAGGGATCAATCCTATTTTAAAATTAATATATAAACTGATCCCTCACTTTGTGGTTATGGTAGTTCCTTTACATTCATATTCCAGATATTTCAAATCCTATGACTAAGATAGAAAATCACTGGCACATGAATATGAAGTATTTTTATTCATTTTTTTATTATTTTTTTACTAAATTTCACCAGATACAAGGCTCGAGAGCCAGGCACAGTAGAGGGTTATAATCAAAGTGGCGATTATGAATGAAGTATTTGATTTGAATGGAAGAGAAGGTAACAGGAAGTGCAGATTATGAAGATAAGAAAGAAAGATGCCATTTGACCCTTGACTTGAAGAGGTCAAGATTAAAGTATTCAAGGAAGCACCCATGTGGGAGTCTGTTTCACAAAATAAGAGTTCTTGGGGAAAAAATATTTGCGTGGAACTTCTTTTTTTTTTGGAACACTGAGAAAATAAGAGTGATTTAACTCATTGGAAGTAGCATGGTGTGTCCTAGCAGTGAAGGTCTGAACTTGTGAAACTGAAGACTGGAGGACATCTAAACATTTGCCATAGAAATAGCAACAGAGGAGAGCCATTTTGCCCTTTTTTTCTTCTTTCTTTTATTATTGTTTATTGAGAACTTTGTCAATTTTGCCTGTTGAGAATTTTGTCAGTTACACTTAACTTACATTATTGGGTCTATAGGAAAGATATTGCAGAAAGAAAATGCCATCCCCTCACAAAACTATGTAAACAATGTTGAACTCTATAAAGGCAGGAGAGTGACAGAAATTTTTACTCCATTTTTGGCCTAATCTGACACTTGTAAAGATAAAACATGGCAGAAGTAGTTAGGTACTTCTTGCAGTGATATAATGAGCCAGCCATTTTCCAGCTTTTTCTAGAAATGTATTGTATAGATGAGTTCCATTTGAGGTCTGGATGATACTAGCTTGGATTTTGAGGTACTGAAAGTTACAAGCCATTTTTTCCTCATTGAGCTGTTAGGGCTAGGTCAGAGGTTAGAGCAGCTGCAAGCCTCCAATCATCTTGGTTTTTGAAAGTGCATCCATTATTTCAGTGGTTTTGTATCAACCTTTTTATCACAATGAGAAAGTAGGACTTTATACCAAATAATACAATAATAAAATCTTCATTGTCATTCAGTGAGAATTAACAAAGGAAATGCTGTTATTACCTGAGTTCATATCACATGTCCATAACATTGGAACTGTGATGGGATCTTGAACATCATGAAGGAATCGCCATTTTAGACACTCACTGTTAGTACACTGTACCCAGGTACCTGCAGCAAAAGCAGATTATACCGTTAAATTATGCATACAAATAATGAACACTAATATTTACAAAATTATATTTTGGCTATTGTTACTCAAAGTGATTTATAGAAAAACTTACATGCTTTTATTCTATGTAAACAATTCTTTGACATAAAATTTACAGAAATTAATTCAACAAGAGAAAAATGAATATCCTGTCTATAAGATAATTTCAAGACATGACAGAGGAAAGTAACTCTGAAAGTAGCCTGGTAATCAAATGTCAATTATTTACTAAACAGGTGAGAGGGGTTAATTTTGTTAACATTTTAATGTTTTTGAGATGAGCTGAATAAATATCATTCTTTTTGCTTGGTAATCAAATATTAATTCCTTATAAATTTATTCCATGGTTATTTTTTATTGTTTAAAACAAATTTAAACAGTCCCAAAAAATATAGATGGATAAATAAAAAGAAAAATACATTTTTTAAGTCATATCCATCCAGGATGTAGGCAAATATGACCCTCCACAACTTCATTTTTTTTTATGTATATAAAATGGGAATTATGACCTCATAAACACTGTCAAGAATATGAAGTTGAAATAGTATAGTCATGTTGTAAGGGCCATCAATCTTTCTGTTATCATCCTACAAGGTATCACCTGAAGCAACAGAAGAGGCAGATAATGGGTTGACATCACTGAATGAGCCAGATGATCCTTGCAGAGATCCAGACATTGACATGCAACCTAGACATGTGAAGGGAGCTGGTCAGGTGCTAAGCTACTCTCACCTGGTCATAGGACTGATGATAATGATAATGACAATGATGGAACTGTGCATTGCTATAGACATACTTAGGAGAGTAGTGGTGTAGTTTTCTGCTACCTTCTGGAGGTTTCTAATGCTAATACTATTTTTCCTTGGTTTTGTAAATATCTATTTTCATTGTAGTTTTCATTGGGGAAATTTTTAATGCTGTTATTGTTTTTATCTCCTACAAAACTGTACATATCAAACTAGGTAAGACTTCATAGAGAAAATGCAATATAATGGTGTCTGTAGTATGATTGCAAAGCATTAATGCAAAGTTTTGGTGCTAGAAAAAATATTTGTGCAATCAAGTCAGTGATTGTGACTAGATGACCAGCTCACCCCATACCCTTGTTCCTTATTTGTAATTTTATTGCAATAAATATTTTTCTGCTACTTTGTGATTTTTTAATTCAGAGTTGTCCTTCCCCTAGACTAATTGTGTCATGCTAGTCTAATTTCAATATGTGAAAAGTGAAAACTAAAGTTTCCACTAGACAAGGTCCATATTCAGTTTGTGTGAATACTTACTAAAGTATCTACCACTATTATATATAACTTTACAATAAGTTCATCTACTAAGATTAAAGTCGTACTATTTTACTAATAGCTGTTAGAAAAGATGGATTCATGCCTTTCCGAGCTGGAATTTCAATTTGAATCATTACCGTATTTAACCCCTTCCAATCATTTGGAAAAACGTTTCACTTTCAAACAAATTTTTTTTATTTGTTTTTAATATAGTAACTAAGAAACTGAGACACTTTGAAGTACCTGAGTGGTGGCTAACAGCTCTACCAGTCATATGAGTTGACAATTGGACTCATTTCAAGCTCAGAAGAGCATACAGTAGCTAACAGCTCTACCAGTCATATGAGTTGACAATTGGACTCATTTCAAGCTCAGAAGAGCATACAGTAGCTAACAGCTCTACCAGTCATATGAGTTGACAATTGGGCTCATTTCAAGCTCAGAAGGGCATACAGTAGCTAACACCTCTACCAGACATATGAGATGACAATTGGACTCATTTCAAGCTCAGAAGGGCATACAGTAGCTAACACCTCTACCAGACATATGAGTTGACAATTGGACTCATTTCAAGCTCAGAAGGGCATACAGTAACTAACAGCTTTACCAGACATATGAGTTGACAATTGGACTCGTTTCAAGCTCAGAAGGGCATACAGTAGCTAACACCTCTACCAGACATATGAGTTGACAATTGGACTCGTTTCAAGCTCAGAAGGGCATACAGTAGCTAACACCTCTACCAGACATATGAGTTGACAATTGGACTCGTTTCAAGCTCAGAAGGATATAAAAAGGATCATGGTTGATATATAAACACGTCTGTAGCGGGTTTTTGAACGTTATGTTTTGGATGTGTTTATTCATCCGTGCCTGAAAAAGATACTTTCAGTAAAAATGTATATACATGTCTACACCAGGGAAGGGGTTAAAACCTCATTAATATGTTTTAGAACATATATTTAACCTTTTTTTTCATAACAGGACATCAATATGGTAAAAAAATTGTTTTGCATTATCAAAAAGTTTATCTTAGTGACAAGTGTGAATGCATTTGTACTTTTTGTATTCTGAAGAAAAACGCAATGAAAATAGAAAGTTTAAAAATTAATAACATACATATTACTAAATAATTTAATATTTTTGGAGACTATTTTCTCTAGGAAAAACAGCATTCATAAATGGCACTCTTTTCATCAATTTTTTTTCACAAGTCACCTAAGATTTCTGTGAAGTTTTAATATTGCTGTAGTGGCAACATCTAGTTTACCATCCTGGTTATGACAATAAACTACATCTTAATTGCTGTTCCTAGGTCCACCCAAACACAGGGTGGTAGCATCTGTTAAGGTCCCAGCTTTGGACAAATAGTTAACGTTTAAACTGGAGTGAAAACATTGTGAAAGTATAAAAATACAATTTCATAGTAAAAATGCCAGCAATATACTTTTGAAAAAAAAGAAAAGAATTACCAGCAATACATTTTTGTAAATAAAATTACTAATGCTCCCATGAAAATTAATTTTGACATTAAATGACCCATTAGGAGTTAATATGCTGCTAAACAAACAAACCCAACCACATCTAGTTTGTCCTATGTATTTTTGTTGATTGATACAAAGAGAAAAATGTTAATGTGAAGACAATCTCATTGAAAATCTATACTAATATAAATAATAGTATTCCATCAAACTTAACGACAAAATTAAGCCAAGTCAGAAAACATTATATTGTGCAAAGTTGAAGCAATTCGTATGAGTGCAGTCATGTCTCCATATCTTCTGTATTTACAGTATTTGATAACGTATAAAACCTACTTTTTTTTCCCAAAAATGTCTTTAAAAATATTTATTGTATATCATATGCAAAACCAAGATATCTAGTAATCTAATTAATTGCATATCAACTATTTTCCTCATCTTTGTTGTAATCACATTTCATGTGGTCCATGTAAACTTCAAAGAACTTTGAACTAGCAGCCTAAACCTTACCAAGATACCAAAAAGTAACAGTACTTGTATCTAGATTCATTCAGTATTTATTCTTCAAGGACTTATCTTTAAAAAGTGTAAACCTTCTAAATGTGGTACACCTCAATACACAATTGAAAATAATCAAATTAAAAAAGAGTGGGTACAATTGCATGAAAAAAAATGTCTCAAAAATTTTGAAGAGTGATGTTTTAAAATATTATTCTCTTTTACATAAATGCCAAAAGTTTTATTAGAATCCAATAATTAGATGAATTTTGGAAGATTTTAAAAACTGACATGTTTTTACAACCCTAAAAAAGACAATATTTTATAACAACAGTAAACAACGTTTATGACCAATTTTATGACAACAAAGTAAACAACAATTTTAAATACAAATATATTTGGTTCTGCTTAACATAGAAATAATATTTATATCAGAATTTTTTCAATTCTTTATGCTTTTGATCAGCAGAAAAAACTGACTATAAGATTAAGTTTTATACATATTTCATAGCTTTTTTTTTACTCAGGTGTCTAATTTCTATGATGAAATTTGGAGTTTATTTATTTATTTACTCAAATATATATAATTTACTCAAATATCATCCTCATGAGAGCATTAAATAAAAAATAAATTATTGTAAAAATTATAGCTTTTTTTTACTCAGGTGTCTAATTTCTATGATGAAATTTGGAGTTTATTTATTTATTTACTCAAATATATATAATTTACTCAAATATCATCCTCATGAGAGCATTAAATAAAAAATAAATTATTGTAAAAATTATAGCTTTTTTTTTACTCAGGTGTCTAATTTCTATGATGAAATTTGGAGTTTATTTATTTATTTACTCAAATATATATAATTTACTCAAATATCATCCTCATGAGAGCATTAAATAAAAAATAAATTATTGTAAAAATTATAGCTGCATATTCTGAGAGAAATATCTTCATGTCGCACTCAACTTAAGATGGCTACAAAAGAAAAGGACTTAAGTTATACTATTAGATACAAACTAAAAATGGTACACAATGTCATTTTTGTTTCTGCTATACTGGAGTAATAGATTTCAATAACATTAAATGGTTACTCAAGATATTAAAAATATATTTTTCTTAATATTACTTTAACAGGGGTTGGCTTATGGTTTCTTATGGCTTATAATCAAATATAGTAACTTAAGACAGTGAGTTTGAAAAAAAAGTTAAACTTTATAACAGAAAGAAAAGAAAAAAAGAACATGAAAACAGCTTAACATTTTTTTTTTCAAACTCACTGTGACTTAAGTTACTATATTTGATGACATATAAGCCAACCCCATTGGAAACCATATCAACATGGGATATTAAAAAGAATAGATTTTTAATGTCTTGAGTATTTGAGTAAGCATTTAATGTTATCTTTTCTTTCTGTTATAAAGCAAACTGAACTTGACACAAGAAGTAACATTTTTGCTTATAATAAAAAAAAAAAACTGAACAATGAGGAGGTGACATTCAGACTGCACCTCTTTCTTAAAGGGAAAGAATACAGGAATCTTTGATGTTTATAGTTTAATTGATGTGCTTCAGGTAGTAACAAACAGCTTGAGATCATGCCAAGTTTTGTATCTTGTAGCAATACAAAATAAACATCTACTTAACCAAATATCCTGACAATATTTTTAGACTAGTTTGTCCTGATTACAGATGGCATTAAACCTTATTTTGAACATAATTTGATTCATTGTAGACTTTTGAAAAATATGTATCTAGGGCCATGTGCTCTTCCTACAGACAACTTTTTCATTTGGAAATTTAGTTAGAAGCTGACTGGTGCTACACAAAACTGAAGCTTATGGCCACATCATGTTGAAACACTGGTTCCTGTACAATCACCAAAATTATGCAACAGTGAGTTTGGTCAGTACTTAGATGGGTGATCACTTGGGAATACCAGGTGCTGTTAGCTTGCATGTGCAGGTAGTGCAATGAATAATGGCTTGGAATTATTAATCAGAGAGCTGAGTTCCAATTCCTGTTGGGTTCGTTACAATCACTTATGTGCTGGGAAAGGTATGAATTCAAATCTTCTCCCCCCAGCTATAGGTTAATTAGTAAGACTTGTATCACTAAATTATTATTATTGCCAAAAATGAAATAAAATTGTGTACAAAATATTTAGATTTTGGCATTAAATAACCCATAGATGTTGATATACCGCTAAATAAAAACAGAAAAACTAAATATTAACTTGTCAGTGGCATTCAAATTCCTGAAGTATTTGTCATGAGCATGCCATATTTGATAGCATATATAAAACACGAGTATAAAAAAACAATCCTCATTTGATGTCACATTCAATATGACTGGAACTTCATTCATGTTCCCTATTTGCCCAGGTCCAAAACAAGCCTCTTTTCAGATATTTATTCCAAATTTATGAAATTCTAATATTGGGAGAAAAAGTAGATCATAAATGTCATCATATATAGTAATTTAAAGATAAACTTTTTAAAATAACATGTTTACACATCTCAGTAAATTAATTTTGATAATAAAAGATTTTTATTGACCGAGTTGCGTTTTTTACACCTTATAAAAACTTTTGCAGATTATTTAAAGCCAGAAAATATTTTTAAAATGTAATAATTTTTGAGTTGATAATAATGATTTACTGATACAAGTCCTACTAATTAACCCATAGCTGGAGTAGAAGAGGAGGTTTTATACCTTTCCAGAAGGTATTTGCTTGTAAATGAATATAATGATCCCAACTGTGATTGGAACTCAACTATCCGATTTCCAATTCCAAGCAATAATAGAAGATAAACTAAAATAATCCTCTATGTTATCATAGGTCATCCTATATGTTTTTATTCTATTTTTAATAAAAAGTCCAGAATACTTGGGTTTTTACCATTAGTTATCCAATTCATATACAAATAGTTGTTCCAGAAAGAGTAAACAAATACTACATAGATAAATGCTATGTTATTACTTTCAGCAACACTGTCTGCTAGCAGAAATGCCATCTTCTTGGCAGCATTTCTGACAGGAATATAATTAGACTATATAACTTTTTTTTGTTATTGAAACTGACAAAATGAGAAAAACAGAGAAAAATATTATAGGCAATGATAAAAGCTAAGGGCAGAATAGGGCAAGAGTTGAAAGGTAAAAGGAGAACTTTTAACAAGTAGACACTACCTGAGAGGATCTAGGTGAATCTGGTTTATCAGGAGGCTCAGAGAAATAAAGATAATGATAGATGGCTAAGCTTTTGAGTGTTTTTGCTTGTGTTTTTAAATCTTGGCTTAAATTATCAAAAGGAATTAAATTTTTTCTTCAGTATCCCAATCGATCATCATTCCTTTTCTTTCTAACAAATAAAATAAATACCTGTTTATGTGATAAGTAGATTCTCATTTTTATATATATTCTTTAATTATAAACAAGGGTAATACAGTCTCAGCATGGGTTGACAGAGTTAAATAACAATTAGAAGTAAATCAATTAGTTCATAGTCAATTGATGAAAAACATTTTGTTTAAACAAATAATATTTCATTTTTGCCTAAATTTCTGGGATGAGGAGTTATCATTATTTACACTATTTACATTCAGACTATTGTCCTCATCTTTGTTGTTGCTATCACTGAATTTCTGGGATGAGGAGTTATCATTATTTACACTATTTACATTCAGACTATTGTCCTCATCTTTGTTGTTGTTATCACTGAATTTCTGGGATGAGGAGTTATCATTATTTACACTATTTACATTCAGACTATTGTCCTCATCTTTGTTGTTGTTATCACTGAATTTCTGGGATGAGGAGTTATCATTATTTACACTATTTACATTCAGACTATTGTCCTCATCTTTGTTGTTGTTATCACTGAATTTCTGGGATGAGGAGTTATCATTATTTACACTATTTACATTCAGACTATTGTCCTCATCTTTGTTGTTGTTATCACTGAATTTCTGGGATGAGGAGTTATCATTATTTACACTATTTACATTCAGACTATTGTCCTCATCTTTGTTGTTGTTATCACTGAATTTCTGGGATGAGGAGTTATCATTATTTACACTATTTACATTCAGACTATTGTCCTCATCTTTGTTGTTGTTATCACTGAATTTCTGGGATGAGGAGTTATCATTATTTACACTATTTACATTCAGACTATTGTCCTCATCTTTGTTGTTGTTATCACTGAATTTCTGGGATGAGGAGTTATCATTATTTACACTATTTACATTCAGACTATTGTCCTCATCTTTGTTGTTGTTATCACTGAATTTCTGGGATGAGGAGTTATCATTATTTACACTATTTACATTCAGACTATTGTCCTCATCTTTGTTGTTATCACTGAATCTTTGGGATGAGGTGCTATCATTATTTACACTATTTATTTACAGACTATTGTCATCTTTGTTGTTTTTATCACGTTTTGGCCATTGTGGGTAAAAGTGTTAGTTTGTGAATTTGATGACATAGTGGTTGTGAGTTCAATCTCTGGGTTATGCAGTGTGTGCTTGTACTCAGTGGAAACAGTACTAAATAACATAAGAACTAGACAATATCCCTAGACATAAGCAGTGGAATGAGAACAGTCTACCATAGATTAAATAACGGGCTCAGTTCGAAATTCCCTGTAGATTACCCATATCTATATACACCTGAGGAATGCCAGAGAGCACAATGGTCAAAATGTTGTGATAAAAACAACAACAAAGATGAGGACACTAGTTCTAATATTAATAATGTAAATAATAGATATTTATTTTTCAACATAATTATCTGCTGTAATTTTTGTAATGAGGAATTATCATTATTATTTACTTTGCTATTCTAATAAGCATACTCATTATACTTACAACATTTCAGTCATTGTACCCTCTGGCCTTATTCAATAGTCTGCTTTTATATTTGGTAATCTTGGAATTTCTAACTGAACCTGTTGATTCCAATCCTGGATAGTAATGAAACACTTGCCCCTCCTTAATTTATGGGTAGAAGCACGCAAATGTATGCTGTCATTTTTTCTTAGCCAATAAAATAGGCCTGTTCTCAGTTTCATTTGACTCAGTCCCAGTCTGCCTTGAAGCCAGAATGCTACAATTGCTTGTCCAAACTTTCTTTTGTATCTCAACTTCAATTCTTAGTTTGTGAACTTTTTGTCATATTATTCTTAATTTGCCTTGCATATATTGTTTGCTTGCATTATACTAATTTTTGCTCTGTTCTTTTATTTTCTTTTTCTTGTAATTGCTTATTACAAATTTTCATAATTCTGTTTGTTGCACAGTTCTGTCACTTATTTTGCATTTAACCATGGCTACTCATTCCACAGAACCCTTTATTCAATCCATATGAGTAGATTGTTCTCCTTCCACATTTCATGCTTAGGGTATATTAATAACAACAAGTTTTATTCACCTTTATGTCACTGAATACAGATATGTGACTTTTCATCTCTACTAAACTCAGGGATTGAATTCACAACTGTCAGGGAACTAAACAGATTTTAACTACTACTTTAATGCACTAGACTTCCCTGACATTTATGAGTTCAATCCCAAGGTTTGATAGCGTTAGTTTTTGTCAGAATTTTTGAGATATTGTTATATGCTTTGCAATTTAGACAAGCATGCTCCTCTTGGTTGTTATACTGACAATGTTTTGGCCATTGTACTCTCTGGCTTTCTTCAGTTGTCTTTTGTCATAGTTGGTTACCTTCTTAGAATCTTGAACAGAACTCTTTATTGAACCCACAGGAGTGGATTGTTCTAAAACCACTTTCCCTGCTTAGGGAATATTTCATTTCAGTTAATATTTCCCTGTCTTATTATTCACTTGTGTGTTGCTTGTCTGTTTCTTCCAATGAAGCAGAGCATGTGACTTTCCAGCAATATGAAGACAAACACCTGAAGAAGGTTAGAAGTACAACAGCTGAAACATTGTGAATATAACAACATGAACATGCTGGCCTGAATAGCAAAGCATATAATAATGATAATCACCTTGCTTGTTAATGCACTTCATTTTGGGGTGGATATTAATAACATTGATGACAAATTATACAGTGAAAATTTCCAATAGTAATACTAAAATTCACATAATAATAATTATGTGAATTTTAATCAGAAATTTTCATTGTATAATTTTTGCAAGGAAGGTGCTAAAAAGTTCTTGACATAACCAAGAAGACCTCCAAACAAAATTCTGATGTTTAGTCACTTGGGGAAGTGGGTCAGCCTGGAAAATCTTTCAGCACCCCTCATATTTGTTAGGCAACAGATTATTAATCTACTATCATATGTATGATTTATTAGATTAACTTTTAGTTTCTTGTACTTCATAATATATATAATACTTCATTCTTGGTACAAACAAGAACAATCTTCCAACTTTAGTTACCTTCAGTTAAAAATGCAGTTATATGTATTTTTTATACACTATCCATTTTTTGCCTTCTTGATCAAAATTCTTATGGATCTGAGGCATGTGTTAGAAATCCTTTATAGACAATTAAATAAAAACAAGTGGTAACTTGTTCAGGTGTCTTTTTATTATTTTATCAAACTGATAAGTATAGTTTATGACACTTTTACTTTCAAATTTCTAAAATAGGATAATTTAAACTAATCACAACTAACATTTTTATATATAATTAATACTTAAATACAATAACTAATTTTGTCAGTTATGGTTGTTTGTTACTTTTTATACATTGCTATTGTAAAGTCATTAACAATTCCTTATTATAATATTAACTTTAATATACCTTACTATAATATTAATATACTTTAATATTAATAATACTTTAATATTAACAATACTTTGATACCTTACTATAATATTAACTTTATTTTGTCAGTAGCACTTGAATTAATTCCTATATACTGATAAATTTTTCCCCTGATTTTTAATACATAACATAGCATACATACTAAGCATCAAAACATGTTAATCCAAAATTTAAATAAAAAAATACAAAATTCATTGGTTCTTTTTCTTTTATGTGCTCTATCTCCACAAGACATGGGCAATCATGGCTTTCTTCTGCTTCTTGTTCTTTGTAGCTCAAAACAATATTTGTCTCCTTACCACCCCATCTCAGTGCTTGATCTGCCATTCATTTACATAAACTTGCTAGGTAGGTTATTCACCATTTCCCTCTACCTCTCTTGACTTAATTATGTCTTATGTTATCAAACTTTCTAAGCCTACTTTCTTTATGTGTTCCAGAAATTTCAAGTGGCTCTTCCTGAGTTCAAGTATAAACTGTCATTTTTCTTTAAAACTTCCTCATTGCTCACATGCTCTGTCCATGGTATTCTTAGTAGTTGGATAGACATTACGTAACATTTCAGCACTCTTCTTTCTTTCTAACAAAATCTCAATACTTTATTCAGCCTCTGAAAAGCATCTTTCTCCTATTTGAATGCACCTTTAGATCTCTGCATCACATTTTCCATTATTTGTTACTAAACTACCGATATAGTTAAACTTTTGTATTCACTTGATTCTGATGCCCCCCACCAATCCATAGCGCTCACACATTAGACTCTCCTTCATGCTGATGACCATACATTCTGTCTTTTTACAGCCAATAGTCTTTTCTTCTTACTTTCCTTCACTATATTGTCTAGGAATTCTTTCTGCTTCTTTTCTGAGTCTGTTGCCATCACAGTGTTATCTTACATTGTTAAGACTGTATCAACCAATAATAAATACTGATAGGTCTTCTAGTTCTTTAGGATTGCCTCACTATATAGATTGAATAAATTCTGTGAGAAGATATGTACCTGTTTTATACCTCTTTCTATTTTTGTATATTTGCTCAAACTTTCTATCCACATGCACGCAGCTTGTTCTCAGAAAATGTTATGGAAAGCTTATGTCACCTTATGGTCACATAAGCATTCTTGCATTCTGCAACTTCTTTCCCACAGACGAAACATTGTTAGTTTCTTGTTACTCTATCACTGTGAAAATTGTTCAGACAAGCTACATTCCTTAGTTCAACCAGTTTAGATCTTCATAGCTAGGATCTGCCATGCTATATACACAGCATCAAATCATCTTTGTTCCCTTTGTATCCCTTTGGTAAGGAGGAAGTTCTACCCAAACAGCTTCTTCTCCAGAACCGTCACGTTTGTGACTTCTGAAAAAACCACTACACTCTTGACCTCTTCAAGTCTAGGGTCAACTTATCTATCCTACTGCAGGAATACAGAAGCCAATTATCTCCCTTTAGTGGAGACAAGTCACATGGGTCACATGATGGCTACTTAGTGACGTCACTTCGTAGAGTGACAAGAGTGGCCAGTCATTCAGTTTGTTTACACCAGCCTAACCGAGCTGTTGCTTTTTTAGCCTGGGCCAAGAGGCCAGGGTGAGGCTAAATCTGTCTCCCCAGCAGCTTACAAGTCCATGGTGACATTTCCATTTGGGAATATATCTTTCCCAGGTATAGAAAGAAACTCCAGATTGCAGTCCTCAGTTTTTCAAGATTTTCCCAAGATTTTCCATTCGCCCTTCATGGAATATGTCCCCACCTGGGACATAGCAAATGAATGTGGCCCAATTTAATCTGGAGTCAAAACATGACTTCTCCGGAAACAGAAGAATTTCCATATTATCTATAAGACCCTTCCTTTTTGTTTCTCCTTACACTCTGCTTTGCCATGTAGATATATGTGATATATTTTTCTCTGCGTGGGATATGTATATATATATATGTTTAAAGACATTTTTATGTTTAACATTCTTTTTTATAGATGCAAATATTTAAGTAAATGCTCTGTTTTATAATAAACAGTATTAAATAACATTTACCGGCCTGAATGTCCGACAAATTTTCATAGAAACCTGTATCCTATACGGAACTGTCATATAGCCTGACGTGCCTTAATCGTTTCAGCCACCAAGGATCGTTCGGTTGGCAAGGTCGAATTTTCTGCTTATAAACTTCAATCTTCCATGAATCTCTCACGTACATTCATAACTGCTCATGGCGTATCAAATGTAAACAAATGACGTCACAGATTATGAAATGGACAAAGTCCGACAATTATTTAAAGACATTTTTATGTTTAACATTCTTTTTTATAGATACAAGTATTTAAGTAAATGCTCTGTTTTATAATAAACAGTTTATAAGCAGAAAATTCAACCTTGCCAACCGAACGATCCTTAGTGGCCAAAACGGTTAAGGCACGTCAGACTATATTCCGTATAGGATACAGGTTCGAATCCTGTCGAGGACGAATATTTTCCATGAAAATTTCTCAGACATTCAGGCCGATAAATGTTATTTAATACTGTTTATTATAAAACAGAGCATTTACTTAAATACTTGTATCTATAAAAAAGAATGTTAAACATAAAAATGTCTTTAAATAATTGTCGGACTTTGTCCATTTCATAATATATATATATATGTATATATAGATTTGTGCATGTCTTGGTATAAAAGTCTCTCTGAGAATAAAGCATATTTGTCATTCATTTTCCTTTTAACTATTCCATTCTGTCCGCAAACTACGGTGTTATTACATCATGGATATAACAATGCGTGGGAAATACAAATGGGAGAATGAACCTGTCTTCTATAGCTGTCTCCCGTTATATTACATATTCTTATAATATGCACCTCTTCTTTCCACCCTCACAACAATTTAATTCAGTAACCCTCTGTCTTGAGTGGCTCTTGAGCCTTGTATTGGGAGAACAATAGCAAAAATAAATAAAATAAGATAGAGTTTTCCAAACAGTTCTTTGCTTAGAAGATTTGCTTAATTCATAGGTTAGTGATCAGATTTTACTTTTAAACATTAATGTTACTATGATTTATTTAGTTATCAGCTTTCGTGTGAAAGATTTTCCCAACTTAGATTAGATGACATAACAGTTATACAATGATATTTTCTAACTGGAATAACAATTTTATGGTGGTAAGCTAAAAAATAATTTAGCAACCAAATAGAAGCATTCTCGGACTCTAAATAAGGTAAAAATAATGTTACACTAAGTTTTATCTGTCTGGATTTATTTAGACTTAGTGTGGGCTGTTAAAAATACTTTTGTGAGGGCAACCAAAATGTACACTTTGTACTCTCTAGGTATCTTTTTGAAGATTAAATTGTGCATAAATTTTCATAGATAAATATTAAATGATCAACTTTTTTAATTCATATTTGCTATATATTTGCACACACTAATTGTACTTTAAAATTGTTGGCACCTGCTTATTTTCTATATATGCATTTTGTATTTGCTGTGTCATTTTGTATGTAATCATTAGAGAGAATGGAAATTTTAGGGTATTTATTAAATAAATCCTATCTGTGATACAACTAGTATTAATCTAACATGCAATCTGCAAGATTTTACATTACCAGTGTTACTTATATTTTCAACTTTATAGAAAAATAGTTATTTACATGATTTACATTGTTCGGACTGTTGTCCTCATCTTTGATGCCATATTTACAACATTTCAGAAATTGTACACTCTGGCCTTCTTCAGATGATTGGAATTTTGAACTGAACCCTTTATTTTGTCCACTGGGGTACGTTGTTCTAGTTCCACATGCCATGACTCTACCCCGGTGGATGAAATAAAGGGTTTAGTTTGAAGTTCCAATCACCTGAAGAAGGCCAGAGCATACAACGGCTGAAACATTATGAATATGGCAACAAAATTGAGGACAACAGTCTGAACAATGTAAATAGTGTAAAAAAAGAAAAATAGGTATATCATAAATTTATTACCCGTGTCAAAGATTTCTCGATCTTGCATATAGTGTCTTCTGCAGTGAACTTTTTTTTGGTCTGAAGAACTACCTAAAAAGAAGATAAATTGAAATACAATGTTTAAGCAAATTTACAAACAACATCATAAAATAACATTTGACATAGCTTTACATTTTTGCAATGTTTAAATACAATTAAATTACAAATTAGAACTTTTTTTTTTACAGTAAGGGTTACTCTGTACAAGGCCCAGGATCCACTCCAGGTAGAGAGTTACATTAAGGAGTAGTTTATATGGATAGGAGGGTTAGTTAACTATTAACTCTAGACTTGAACAGGTTAAGATTGTAATGATTGGAGAAACATCTTGGGAGTCTGTTCCACAGAGCAGTGGTTCATGGGAAGAATCTGTTTGAGTGGAACTTACTTCTTGCCAATGGAATACAGAGGGAATGTGAGTGATTTGCTACTATGTAAGTGGCATGGTGGGTCCTAGCCATGAAGGTTAGAATTGGCAGAACCAAGGAATGCAGTTCATCTGAGCACTTTCCATGAAGTAGTGATAGAGAAATGAGAGACTCGCCACATCCTGCCTGTGAGAGAGAGTTTACAGGGTGGAAAATAATTCTTTTCCAATAAAGACTTGGAGATGCTTTTGAACTCTATCAAGACTGGAAAGTGAGGACTGGATATATCCTGTCCAAATATGACAACAGTACTCCATTTTCAGCCTCATCTAGCTCTTGTAACGGTAGAGGATGTTGCAACAAATTTCATTTTCAGTCGTTTAGAAATCAAACACAGATTAAAATATTCTGAGCTGTAATCTTATTCATTAAATAAATTAAAAAAATATCAAAATAATGTAATTTTTAACCTTTTTGCAGATAATAGTATTTGTAGAGGACAACTTTTGTGCTATTTTTGCTACAAGCACAAATTATAAAATGGAGAATGTGTAGCAACACACACAACTTACAAAAATCTCTATGAAATCAAAAATAAGAAAAACATTTTAGTTTTCATGACAAAATTACACACCTCAATTAAAACAGTGTTATGAAGTAAGGTTGAAAATAGTAAAAGTTCAGCTAGGAATGGTGAAATGTGAAGAACCAGGGTGTAAATTTACTTTAGATGACCTTGTGATGAAGGCACTCTCTAGACATTTTCATCATAGTGAATTGTTTTCTCCTTTGATCAGAGTAGCATTTTTTATGTCCAAATTGTGGTCAGTCTCATTATAATGGACAACCAATGCATTTGATGTATTGTTTTGTAAAATTATTTTATTATCACAGTGTGGGATATCTACTAACAAAAGTGATGGAAAGAAAAAGAATATAAATGAAATTGAGTAGATTACCAAAAAAAGAAAAATAGTTATATGTTAATAGTTTCTTCCTTCACTCTTCTCACTTGTGGAACTCTTCTGGCTTCTTGCTTTCCCGTCAACTATGATCTTCAAAAATTTAAATGCTATGTCAATCATTATCTTCTGTCTCCTTGAATATTCTTTTATTGTCCTGTTTCTTTCACTCTCAGTAAACTGTTTTGTCTTAGTGGCTTTATTGTATTGTTTGCGGTGAAATGATTAAAGAAAAAAAAGGAATGTAAATTATAAACACAAGTTGACATCAATCTAAGAGTAGGTAGAATACTTGACAAAACAAAAAAGTGTCTGTAAGTTCCCTGACATGTTGGGATTGGTTCATCAATCACTTATTATATAAGTAACTGAACAGTGATGATAGATTGGAGGTTTATTATTATTGAATAATTTACTTAAGCCATCAAACATAGCCGTATTATTATTTTTAGGCTTTCACATGTGAGTTTTTAAATCTATAAATATGCAGGCTCTCCAGCCAAGAATATTGAAAAACTAGGAAAAAACTAGGAATTTTTTCAATGAAAAACTAGGAAAAAACTAGGAATTTTTCAGCTAAACATACTTTTACCTTTTAGATGATATTAATTACCACAATCATACAGATGTTCTGCTGACATAACACATTCTTTTGCAGCTCTACTTCAGCAACACTGACCCAATTTGAAAGGTTTATTTTAAAATATAGGCAAAGAAAAAAATCTTTATATAAAACAATGATGGTATGATAAAAATGCAGTAACATATTAATAAAAACATATTTCCATTTTCATGTGACATTACTCTATTAAGTCAAAGATTGAATATGTAGTCAAAGATTGAATATTTCAAACAAATAGAAGCAGGGACATATTCCTTTTATAATGATAAGTATACATAACTTCAGGTTTCATAAAAAACTATTATTGAACACATTTCCATGATGATAAAATTAAGCATAAGGAGACAAGTATATTAAACATAAACATGTACTTTGTAAAACATATAAAATGAACAGGTACATATAAAGCATCAAGCATTACAGTTGAAGGGGTAATTTAACAGTCCTTTTTACTTCTTCATAAATGAGTTTATCAATTGCAATCTCTTCTTTCCAATGTCATTTCTATCTTCAATGCATTTGCTAATAGCAGCTCTTATCTTCTGAAGATTTGCCTTTGCAACATCCAATAGAACCTGACTAATATTCATTTCTTTGAAATTTATAGACTTTATAGCTTCAGATAATCTTAAATTGGCTTCTTCAAAGATCTGATTCGCCTTCTCCATTTCTGTCTTCAGTTCCAATTCACTCTTCTTAACATCTTTCTCCTTTTCATCAAGCTTTCGTTTGGTTTGCTGCCGTTTTTCAATCCTTTCTTTTTCTTCCTGTTTCTGGAGAGCAGTTTTCTTTTTCTTCCTCTCCAGAATATCTCCTCTTTCCTTTCAGCTTTTCACCTTGTTTCATACTTTTGGTGGGCTTGTCTCACTACAGCCAGAAGGTCCTTGGTTATGGGGATGTCTGTGACATGCTGGAACATGCTGACAGCATCTCTTGTGAGTCTCAGTCCATTAACTGACTCATCTGACTAACAACATCTCTTAGGAGTGACCAACTTCTTGTTCACAGAAAGGCTCCTTTCTACATCAGCATTCCCATGTGAAATGCAGAGACAGGTCATCTCAACTCTCTTCAAATTAGCATACTTGATCTCCCCACTAGCATTCTTTAAGCTGAAAATGACATTCCAGTAGTGGTCTATCCTGATCAATTGGCCATCCTTGTTGTACATCCCACTTTCATCCACTTGCTCTGACCTGTATAATTTCCATTCATCAATGATCTTTGAAACAATGGAATCTTCTATGGAGGGCAATGCTGAGCAGAGTTCTCTGAGGAGCTGTTGGGCTTTGTCTTGGTCCTTAACCTCAGGATGAAGACATTGAACACATCTGATGATTGTGTCATTCAGGGGTAGTTTTATCTGGAGATAGGCGCTGACCGATTGGTAGAATTTTCTTATGTCATACAGTTTCACCTTCTGTTTGCCTTCATCAAGAGCTCCTATGGTCTTCTCAGTGTCTGCACCTATTTCGATGTCTTCGAGTTCAACTAAATTCTCGTTGTCAAAAACATCAATGTCTTGAAGCTTTTGTCCTGTTCTGTTCCCAACTACATCATTCTTAAATCTGTTGAGGAAGGTTTTCAACAAGGTTGATGACTCTTCATACAGGAGATGAATCATTGGCTCTTCTTTCTGGAATTTCTTAAGAAAAGGATCAAACAAAGGCCCAACACATACCAGGAACTGAACCTGTGCAAGGTACTCTTTGCTGGAGAAGAACTGGCATATCCTTTGGTATCTGGTATTCTTTTTCAGCTGTGCATTGGTGCAATCCTTTGTACTCTTCTTGAGAAGATCTGTTAGGAAGTACTTACAAGGGGGTCTCCAATGTTTGAGAAGACGTTCCAATGCTGGTACAAGGGTCAACCACCGACACTGTACATGCCGAATGAAGAACTCTTCATTTAGACCAAGATCCTCTAGAGTAAGGCTGTAGTCCTCCCTTTGACAGATGTGCATCTTAAACCTCTGGAAAATATCAATTTGCTAGTTGTTCAGCATTTTCTCCATAAACATGAAGTCCTTTCCTGAAAGAGTTATGCACTGTGTGCAGTGTGCATGGCACAAAAGATATCAGTTCTGGCAATTCAGCTGTTTTCAGATGATTTTGTACAGCTTTCCTTATTGTTTTATTAACATTTGGACCATCGCTGAGCTAATGGCATTTCAAATCCATCTTCTGTCACAGCATCTATAATCACACTACTCAGTCTCTGCTTTAGCATGTCCAAGCTTTTCAGAAACATGGTACTTACTTCACCTTTTTGTTCATTCCAATATCGAACAAGCATATCACTTCTTGTGTTGAGCATTGCCAGTTTTGTCAAATTGGATTGTGAAGGGACATTGTGCTGCTCTTATTTTTGCAGTGGTCTCTTTTTGAAAGTATGGTCCAAGTCTATCTGATATCAGGTATGATACCTTTGATTTGCTCATGGTGAACTTGTCAGAGTTGGTTCCTGGGAACATTGCCTTGAATAGTCCAGCAATATGTTCACAGGATGTGTAGGAGTACCCTCCAGCAGCAACTTGCATTTCCCACAGTGCTTCTGCTTTTGTTACTTGGTCACTGACAGACACCGGATGAAGATACATTTTTTGTTCCACATCTCTTCCTCCTTGCTTGGTACTGGCCACTTGACTGGTTGGCATCAACAATTTCTGCTTGGGATCAGAGAGTTTATCCTTGTGTCTCTGACCATCAGCATGACCATTGAGTTGTATAGCTCCAGTAGTTGAACATGAGATGCTCTTTTTACACAGTACACAAAAGCCAACAAAGCTGTTTAAAGAATCCTCTTTACACCATTTGGACAGCAGTTGGCCATTATTGTCAAGTTTACTAAGCCAAGCATGGTTAAATTTGTTTTTTCCACTAGGCATGATTAGTAATGTTGATAGCTAAGCAAACTACTTTGTTTCTGAAAAGAAAGATAACAAAGACAAGAAAGTGGTTTTAAAGCAAGCATAGTATGAAAGGGTTAGATATTTATACAATATCATATATTAAACATGCAAGCCAAGCAAAACTATGATGTATATTATTACTTAAAGGGGGATTACATGTTAACACTAAAATAGGATTTGTATCATGCAAACAGGACACAGACAAGTACACAAGCAAAAGCATTTTCACCACCAAAGCTATGCTACAGTAACTATAGGTTATAACAACTCTTAAGTTGATTTTCAGTCACTGATCACAGCAAAGCAAAACAGAGGGTTACCAAATAGAATAGGCAAAGCCACACACTCATTTATAAAGAATATATATTTTTAGTTTTTAACCCCAAATTGCTAATAAATCTTCATGTTTTATGCCCAAATACTTTTAAGATCTATAGTTTATAGGTCTATATTTAATCTTAACATCTTATGATTCCTTTCTGCAAAATACTTCAAACACATTTTAGAAATGGATTGCAATTTTCATTTTTTGAGAATAAAAAACTAGGAATAGTAGGAAGGTTTTGTGAAAAACTAGGAAAAACCAAAAAAAAAACTAGGAAAAACTAGGAATCGCTGGAGAGCCTGAATATGCATAATGCCCATCAAATAATGGGATTATTTTTGTATGGACTGGTACTTCCATCAATGATCAGTGAGTATAGTATCTGTTGCTCTTCAACCCTCTGCCTAGGATCAGTCTAGTATCCGTACACTCTTCCTAGGATCAAAGTGTTGCTCTCCAACCCTCTCCCTATGATCAGTGCAGTATTTGTGCACTCTTCCTAGGAGCAATATTCAATGCACAGATAAATGGTAGTTTTATAAATGTGCACGATGGATTCTGGCAAGAAAAATTGTCTGGCATGGTACAATGAACCAAATTTCCTAGCAGCAGTTCTAGCAATTAATTCAATATAATCATTCTATTTCATGTCAGTGGAAAACATGAAATCATGAAGGTGCAATGTGTTGCTCTCCTGGAGGTTAGCATCAGCCATGCTGATATAAGGAAAGAACAATTCTCTTTGATGACTAAAAGTTAGCAGTTTTGTTTTGGAGGCTTTAAAATTTACAGGCCATATCTTACCTCACTTAACAACAGATTGGAGGTCATTTTTGAGATCAACTGCCAATTTTACTTACTGGGGTAAATAGTTGTGTCATTATCATAAATACCAAGTTGAGAACTGATAACATCAGGAAGGTAATTGATCAAGGTCAAAAACAATGTAGGGACAAGGATAGAGCTCAGGAGACCCTTGCATTAATGTGAAAGGATCTAGAAGAGTGACTGTTCAACATGACTCTCATTACACGATTTTTTAAGTAAGATTGCATCAAGTCAAATATTCAGCCAGAGACACTATAGGTCTATAGCTGGTGAAGGACACCAGCACACCAAACCCTGTCAAACACTTTCAAGATATGTATGTTCAAGCCTTGTCTTTCTTATCTAAAACTTGATAGACAAATTCAGTAACAGCCATTAAGACATCAGCAGTTGACTTTCTTTCTTTTTATGCGCTATGTCCTTTCAGGACTTAGGCGATCGTGGCTCACCACTTCCCCCTATCCCTTGTGGCTCTCAATAAGTTTTGTGCCTCTGCGAACTCCCCCATACCACGTTCTGCAATTCACTTGCTTAACCCCGCCACGTATGTCATGTGTTGTTTCCCCTTGTCTCTTTTTCCCTCTATTCAACCTGTGAGTATCAGATTCTCCAGCTTTCCTTTCTCATTATCTGTCCCATAAATTTCATCTGCCTCTTCCTTATGTTAAGTATAAGCTTCCTCCTTGTTTGCATCCTCTCCAAAACCTCATCATTGCTCACACGCTCGCTCCATGATATCATTCTGTAGAACCACATCTCCACTGCCTCGAGTCTCTTCTTCATCTTTGAGGAGACCGTCCAAAATTCGCTGCCATATAGGAGGACAGATGTCACATAGCAGCTCAGTACTCTTTTCTTTGTCACCAAAGATATCCTCCTGTCTCACAATACTCTGCCCAGCTTTTGGAATGTATCCTTGGCCATCCCAATCAACCTTTGGATCTCAGTGTCGCACCTGCCACCCTCCGTCAAAACACTTCCCAGATATTTAAACTTCTGCACATGCTTGATTTTAATGTCTCCAACCTGCAAATCGCATTTCGGGCTCATCCTTTTACTGATGATCATGCATTCTGTCTTCTTGTAGTTTATGCTTAGTCCCTTCTTGCTCTCCCTCACTACCTTCTGTAGGAGGTTTTGTAGTTTCTTTTTCATGTCTGCTATCAGTACTGTGTCATCTGCATATCTTATGTTGGTAAGATTGTTGTCCCCAATGCTGAATCGTGGTAGGATCTCCAATTTTCTCAGACTTGCCCCAGTGTATAGGTTGAATAATCCGGTGAGAAGACACATCCTTACCTATGCCCCTTTCTATTTTTGTATATTCACTGAACTCATTCTCAATGTACATACATGTCATTTGTTGCCAGTATAGGTTCGTGATTATTCTAATATTTTTCCCAAATATATCAAGGTTGCTGAGTAGTTCCAGTAGATCCTTGTGGCATACTTTGCAAAAAACCTTTGTATTGTCTATCTGAAAGAAGGTAGTGAAAAGTGAGATGCTTAACCACTTCAGAGTTGATTAGAGTCTCAAATACTTTGTCAAAAAGAGGGAAAAGACTAATAGCACAATAAATTGAGAGAGCAGAATGTTCAGCAGAATTTTTAAAGACAGGAACTACCAAAGAGAATTTCAAACAAGCTAGTAAACATGGCATTTGTTGTAGAGTTTGGGGAGAACAGGGGTCAGTTCAAGAGCACATTTCCTTAGAACAATTGCAGAGATACCATCAACTTCACATGTCTTGTAGGGATCTAGTTTGGAGAAGATAGAAGAAACCATGGACAAGGTTATATGCGCATATCACACAGTAGAGATTCTATTCTGGGTGGAAAATCAGGCAAAGATACTCCTGATGAGATGAGAAAAGAAAGGTCAAAATATATAACAAACAATTAGTATTTATTTTTACTAGTTTGTGAATATAAAAGTTCAAAAACAGCGATATGCAGACATAAGACCATCTCAGCAAATATAAACATTTTTATTTTTCTCATAATGATTTCAGATGATAGTTATAATAAAAATATATACTGAACTAAATCACTATAAACAGATTTGATGATTAGCTGTGAGATTTTATCCAAATTTAATGGTCAACATTATAGCAATTTAACGATTGTTTGCCCAGCTGCTAGATTCTTATCAGTACATATGTCCAGATAATAATCAGCAATGAAAATTACATTGCTAGTAGCTGTGTATATCACTGAATCTATAGCGCACAGAGATTAGGTTAAAGTCGAAAAACATTTTCTGGCATAAATTCTCATATTATAAAACTTCCTGTTTAAAAATGATTAAGCCTGTGTAAAAAGTCCCTAGAAACCTTTTATTTGAAAAATAGACACTGAAAACATCTGAAAATAATTTTTTTTTTTTGTTTTGTGAATAAAAAATACTGAAGAGCTGCACACATTTAATGAATTTCACCAAGATTTTAAAGGGTCAAAATTATAAGCACAGAGGCCACCAAATAAAAATGTCAGTAGTGATAAATCAGATATTAAAAGTGGTGGGGCTAAGTCAGATGTCTTATTATTATCTGCTTCTCTCATAAAATTGAATATTTTTTTTTACATCTATTATTCTACAGTAAAAAAAATTTTGTTATTTTAAAATCAACATTTTTTTGCTGTTTATATATACTTATTTCCTGGAGTGAAGCCTAGAGACCATATAAAACTGATATGAGGGCACTTTGAAGTGGTGTAATGGTTAGCAAGCTTGTCTTGTTAGATCAATTACTACTGAGTAGTGAGTTCAATCCTCACTGGGTGCTCCATACTTTCAACCTTGTGCCACATTGGAGCTAAGCTTAGTAAATCACTATAAAACTGATATGGAAGTTTTAGAACTTGTTTCCTGATTTATTATGAAAGTTAATAGTAATAATAATTTTAGATAAAGGATACAACTTAGCTCAATAGCATTGTAATAGAGGACAAGAAGACAAAGTTAGTCTTCTGTTTAGTTTTCAGTTTCAGTAAAAAGTGAGGTGGCTGAAGCCCTACCTTTCAGTCCTTCCTATACAGGTCATCATTAATTTACGACCTCGACTGGTTACAAACAACAGGTCATAAATTGATCTGATTGTAAGTTGGCCTGTAATTAATCTTTTTATCTTTCTTTAGACATTGTATTTTTCAGAATTTTTATGGTTTCTTTACATTTAATATCATTTGTATCATCTCTCTACACATTGTATACTTATTTTTATGTTCTGTCAAATACTGTAAATGACAGTACAGATGGTTTAATATTTACTAAACATACAAAAGATCAAAATGCAGGCACAAAAAACAGAAAACATTTTAATTTAAAATATACCAAAATACATAAAAATATAAAACATTAGCTGCTGTTGCTTGGTTGTGGATCATTGATCTCGTCAGATAGTGCAGAATTTGTTTTGTCATACACAAAGCTGGGAAATACTCATACTGCCAGACACAGAGCAGTTGTGACCAGACATCCAGACATGCCAATTTGTTGTTGTGGTCATAAAGTTGTAAGTTTAATAGGTCATAAGTTGATGATGACCGGCAGTGCTATGGAGGAATTAGGTAGTTTGTTTTCAGTTAAAAGCAAAGTGTTTGGGTACAATGGGTTAAGCAATGTACATTTTACAAATACAAAAATAGGTATAAAAAAAATTTACTTTATATACTTTATTTTTTATCTATCAGTTTAAATTTTTCCTTTTGATATTGTACAGCAATGAGCCTCAATGATGTCATATCTGAAAGAAAACTTTAATGTTAATGACCTCAATTTTGTAGAGCTGTACCATGATGCATTCTTGTCAAGAGATATATATTTCTCAAATTTAATTGTATAAACCTTTGTACTTATCCACTTCCATTTTTGTTTTCCATGTGATAAATTAATTATTCTGGCTTAAAAATATTCTACATGCTACTTTTTTAACAATTTAGCTATAAGATTATAGTGTAGCTTAGCAAATCACTGTGCCATGTCAAACAATTCTTCTTGTCAGAATCCATCTTGTATTTTTATAAATCTACCATTCATCCATGTACTGAATGTTGCTGCCATATCTGGTCTGGTGCTCCTACTATATATCTCTAGATTCTTGACAAAATTTAAAGAGTCATTCTGTGTCAAATCAACAAGGGTCTGACCATGACCAACACAGATTTTTTTCAAATATGATACATTTATACAGCTTCATGATAGTAATTCTATGGTACATATTTTACATCTCTAGGTCAAAGGGTTCTCGAGATATGACCCTTGCCAAAAAGTTGAATTTTGGAAAATAGTCACAAAGTTTAAATATCCATATCTCAGTTGTTTCTTCACCCACAAAGCTAAATTATATACCATTTTAAAGTACTTGGATGGATCTAAAAAGTGACCTATTTATTTATTTCTTGTAAATTGATGACATCAGGAAGGATGCTTAAAAATTTTGATAGCTGATACTGATCATGTGTGAGTGCATTTAATTGTTTGTAAATATATATTCACAACTTTATTTTTTAAATCGATTTCACCTCAAGCAAGGAAGTAAAGCTACTAAGATACAATGGGTTACTGGGAGGGGAAGAATTAGGAACTAATGAGCAGGAAAAGAAAAGAATAATCAGGAATACAGTAAATAGTGATTGACATTGCATTTAAAATTTTGCAGATTAATGTTGGCTGGAAAGCATGAAGACAGAAGGGAGTTCCACAAACGAGAAGTGCAAGAAAAGAAACTGTTAGCACAGAATTTATGGCTATATCTAGCTAGCTGAAATGTAAATTGATGAGATCTCATTGCCAGTCTAGTACTGCGCTTAAATTAAAATGTCTAGGTACTATAGTGAAGAGCTCATCCGAACAATTACCATGAAAGTATTTATAGAAAAGACACAGGGAGGTAACCTTACAGCAGTGGGAAAGTGACTGAAGCCAAGTTGCCGGATCAGGACTGATAATATTGCTTTTTCTTCTTTGGATTTTATCAAGGAGTTCAAGGTAAATAGCATGGGCACTGGACCATATGTGGTAGCAATATTCTAAGCATGGATAAATGGTAGACATAGATATGTATGATAGATTCTGGAGAGAAAAATTGTCTTGCATGACACAGTGACCTACCTGAAAAACAAGATAAAAGGATTTCATTCACAGATATATAATAAAACTAACAATAAAAAATAATAATTTTGACTTACATTTCTTTTTACTCTTTTCTTTAGAACATTTTTGTTGTTTCTTCAAATCTTTTTTTTTACTTTTGTCATCTTTCCTTTTGATAGTGGACTGTTCCTCAGACTTTTCCAGGGATTTACACTTTACTTTCTCCTCTGAAGACACCACTTGAGATTCTTCCTTGTCACTGTCAGAATCTCTGGTTTTCAGAACATTCATTTCTCCTGATATATTAACCATCTTCTCATCTTCATATTCAGGAAAAGTAGGAACCATTTCCATAGGCATCTTTTCAACTTTTACATTTTCATTTCTATCTGGATTTTCTTTTTTCTTTTTCTTGTGCTTTTTCACAAGCTTTTCATATAACTCACTCTCTTCTTTGGGACTCTCATCTTTTGATTTCTTCTTTTTCTTCTTTTTCTTTTTATGTTCATGTTGGTCAACCACTTTATCAGGGCTTGTTGGGGATTCTGGTGTAAGCTGGGCATCATTATGATGAGAACACAAACCTTCATCATTGTCCAGATTTTGGTTGAAATTATCAGCTAGTGATTGAATATCGGTGATGACGGGGCCATTATTTTCAACCTCATGCTGGTTATCAAGTAA
>OZ038517.1:44542242-44699742 GCA_964036315.1 Acanthosepion esculentum | reverse complement strand
ATTCTCAGCTGGGTGAATCAAAATGGATAATTAAAGTCTCCATTTTCTTATTATCATTATAATGCTCTGTAGTATACATTGAGCTCTCCCTGGATTTATATCCTCCTTGGAATTATCCCTTCCAGTCATAAACTGATAACACGTGTGTGTGTGTGTGTGTGTGTGTGTGTCTGTGTGTGTCTGTGTGTGTGTGTGTGTGTGTGTGTGTGTGTGTGTGTGTGTGTGTGTGTGTGTGTGTGTGTGTGTGTGTGTGTGTGTGTGTGTGTGTGTGTGTGTGTGTGTGTGTGTGTGTGTGTGTGTGTGTGTGTGTGTGTACGTACGTACGTACGTACGTACATAGGTTTGATTTTTTGTAGTTATATTAAATAAAGATCCATAGCTGTTTTTAAAAGCTTAATATTAAATAGTCAAATGATAGAACAAAGAGGAAAAATAAAAAAATTACCTAACACTTAAAAACAGGATTTTGTGGAGAACCATGATTGCCTACATCCTGAAAGGACTTGATACATAAAAGATAGTATGGATTCAAATAAATAATATTCTTGCAAACCTATAAAATATTCATTAAAATCTGCAATTATCTGTAAATGAACAAAATATATGAAGTACCCAGCCTAGCATGGGTTTCTAAATATCTGAAATGAATACAATCATATAGTTCACTATACTTTATATAAATTGCTTTAAATATATGCTGACAGTTTGTTCAGCAATGTTGATTCTATAAGAATTGTTACTTCTAAGCAATTAAGAAAATAGTTCTATTTATAAAAAATTGGAAAAACCATACATACATAAGCAAATATAGAACTGAAAAAATTAAATCCTATTCTTGGAAGTGTTAAAAACTTGCTAGAAAAAATTCTCCCTTTTATTTTCACACAATTACTGTATATGAACTTTTTTTTTTTTTAAATCAAGAGGTTTTTCAATTTTACATGGACTATTAATCCTTATTCCTGCCTTTCTCAAAAGCATAAATATAAAGTGAATAAATTCAGATTATCTTGTTGTGTGGGTGGCATATTGGTCTATAAACCAATATTGAATGATGGAAGACAACAACAAACAAACAAACACTTGAGTAAAAAATATATTGCCAAGTTTATTTTTGTTAAAGAAAATACAAAAAAAAAATAATCTTATAGTGCACTAGACAAAAAGTAACTCTGCTAGCTCATGTAATGGGTGAGAGAGCACTGTCCTGAGAAGGACAGTTTTGGTAGTCACTGGAGAGCAATGTCCTGAAAAGGATAGTTTTGTAATCGGTGAAGAGCATTGTCTTGAAAAGGACAGTTTATTGCATATCATTGCTACTAGCAAGGATGGCTGGAGCGGAAAGCCTGTTGTAGTGACCTGGAGCTGGAGGCCTATTAAAGATGGCCTGAGCCGCAGGAGCTGGAGATGACAAGCAAGAGCCAATGGCAAGCTGAAGATAATGATGGTTAGCTAGCTGGAATTGCTGCTGATGGCTGTAGCCGTGGGCTGAAAGTTGGATGGAACCCTTGGGTTGAACACTTAGGTATTTACCCATGCCTCTCCACTGAGACAGGATGTGACACAAAGTCAGGCTTAACATGGGGAACTTGAGCGGATATACTCAGGCCAACTATAAAAATTGCCCAAGTCCCTGCAATTGTCGGTTGCGCTGGCAACCACTGATCCCCCACTCTAGTGCAAAGAGAGGGTGCAACTTTGGGAAGCTTCTCCCCAGGGCCGGATACCTCAAAGTATTAGTTTCCTCAGCTGCGCAGACAGAGGCCACAACTGAGTCACAATCTGCCCAAAGACAGAGACACAACTGAGAGATTATACATATCCCACGACAGGATACAATAATCTCAGAATGTATATTTAACTCAGTTTCATTTTCAATATGGTTACTGCTTAGCTATTAGCACCTCTCCTGGTATTTTTCATAAATTAATTTTTATATAAATGCCTACAATTAGGGTTCTTCTGGTTGCTGATAAGCTGCATAAGAAGATGACTTTTTTAGCAGTTGGATTGGTAATAGCAGTGATGACCTTGTGTGTCCCCTAGGTCAGCACTAACTATTTCATGTTCATCCTCAGTCAAGTTACACTAATAGACTAATTTTTAGTCACCAAGTTTCATCTATTTGGCCAGTCAAACATTTGCTGGCTTTATAGTAATAGATAATGACAAACTATATGCACAAATGTGTAAATAACTATTCATAAAATATATGGCAATAGGCTCCAATTTACAACTGTAAATATTACTTTACAAATATGAATATATAACAATGTGCAATATCTCTATCTCATATATATATATATATATATATATATATATGCCTTGAAATTTGTGATAGTTGATATTGAGTAAGTTAGTATAACACTGCACCCCTGTGATCGATTCTAGGCTGGCCTGGTCACCAGACAATCTGACCCTTGCCACACACCACCTCTACAAGAAAATGCCTTGATCCTCAGGGTTGTAGGATGATAAGTTGATTTCAGGGGCAATCACATGCTGTTTGATATTGTCATTGGACAGTGACCAATGACTGTTGACTTAACAGATTCAAAATTATTTTTAAAATACCTGGGGGTCACTGAATTGTAGTAAGCTTTTCTATTTATGATCAATAATTATCTTTTATTTAATAACAATACTGTGACAGAGAAGAGTCGGGGAAACACACACACACACACACATGTATATTTTATTTTATTGAAATTGGAGTGGATCTGAGTAGCGAAATTAGATCAGAGCATTTTTGTTTACTGATGGGAAATCTGATCTAGGGCAGGAGTTGTACCCATTTGGAATTGGGTCATTAGAAAGACAATGAAAATGGTTGAAATAATTTTTATCGGTTAAAATTATAAATAGAACTTAGTAAGCTATGAGGAACTTTGGAATTCACATGATTTTGGTTGAAAGTAGCCAGAACCTGTGATAATCGCGTGTGAAGTAGTAGGGCCAAGGGTCAATTATGACTAGCCAGGTTTATCTATATAAACGCGTAGTTATGCTGAAAAAAGGGTAGTTTTTGGCTTGTCTGTCTTCGAGTGCAGTCAAGCTGGGTGAAGAGATGTCGGAGATTGAAAGTGAGCAGAACAGAATTGAAGGCTCGAAGAAGTACAAAAGTCAGAGATTAGAACAAAGCGCCTGCTAACATGTGCTGTTGATATAAGAATGAAGAAGCGAATTACTCCTCCAACATCTAAGACTACTACTGCTACTATTATTACTATCACTGGGAATGGAAATGTCGAACAAGCCACCCGTCTCCTTTAACAAAATTACACAAAGTATTTTCTTTTGTTTTGTTGATCATCGTTCATATACAAAAGACTGGAGATAATTCTTGGAGACGCATTATTCTCTCCATCTCCTTGAAGACAGAAGAGGCAGATGGAAGAGACCGTGAAGAGTCAAGTTGGAGATTTGAGGGGGACAGGAAGTGACGTCAGAGATTGGAACGAAGTGTCCACTAACATGTACTGTTGATATAAGTACCGCTGCTTCTGCTACCACAAAGATTACTACTACTGTTACTACTGCCGAGGTGGAACACAGCTATAAACTTTAAGCCACGCATAGAAATCTTTACCTCTCCATCACAAGAGTCGTATATCATTCTGAGACAATTTAACAACAAGTTAATCACAATACACTCTCTCTCTGTCTAGAATCCAGTGTATAAGTTTTTATGTCAATTACTTTTCTTTTCTGTAACCCGTTTCTTTTCTATACTATTCTTTTCTGCTATATAAAAGACATTAACAATTCAACCATTGAATAGTTGTTTGTCTGGCTTTCTGCAGATATATATTTTTTTGGTGCATTCTAAATTTCTTAGCACAGACTCTCCAGCCGTGTCTACATCTTCAGTCGACCGTGAATGGATGAACATCACTTCTGCTTTCTAGATCAAACCAAACACAACGTGGGCAGGAAGCAGGATTAAACCAGTAGCCCGGTCGAATGATCTATGGATGCTCATGGGACCTATGGCCACCCCCTCAAGTTCAGTTAAGACCAAGTAGACACCTCAACACAGAGAGTAAGACGTCGGAGGTTGAGGGGCTGGGGTGAAAGTGTTACAATACTGTCTAAATGCTACAAATTGATACAGGATTTTTAAATGATTTAAAACTTTATAAATTATTCTAAGTAAAATTTTAAAAAATGAAAACAATTCTTGTAAAAATTCATTACTCATCGAAAAAAATAATTTCTTAATACAATAGTAACCATAGATTATTAATAAAAAAAAATTAAAAGCTATTCTAATTAAATAATGTCTTGTTGCATTTTTTATTTTATGATACAGAGCAAATTTTTGGTAACTGGTGGTCCTGTTTTACAGAAAAGAAAATTGATCATATAAATTTCCCAAATACTATGGCTTATAACTAATAGAAACATTATGCCCTACAAAAATTAATTTCTCAAAATTTCATAAAATTAATTTAGTGGCAGGGGGAGTAACACATGTAAAAAAAAATATTTTTCCTAAGATTATTTAAAAAAGAAAGTTTCCTAAAATAATTTCATTAATGTGTGAATAGATCCTGAAAGTTTCATTAAAATATGACAATTATTTTACTTTTGCAAGACTTTCCAAATCAATGTGTTTTTCACAATAAAAAGATGCTAAAACTTCTATACTAATTTATGGTCACCCACTGACACAAGAAAAGAAAAATCTTAACCAAAATTTTGACAGTTCTAAAAAGGATTAAAAAATATAATTTAATAACCAAAAAATCTTTTGGTCTTTCCTCTTAATAATAAAGACTTCGATGTTAAAACTTTGTTTTTATTAAGTTTTGGGCATTTTTTCATGTATGCTCATTTTTTAGCAAATCTTTGGTGGTATCTAGATATAAAATATTCCTTTTTTGTCATATTTAATGACACATGCATAAAAGAAGGCTTGCTGTCCAAATATATAATACATACACACATATGGATGAATTAATAAGTCTGTTGCCTGAAAGAGTTATTGTTTGAATTTTGATATGAAATTATAACTGTATAATATTCCGTCTATATGATTGAATTAAGTGCATTAACAAGAAAGGAGATTATGATGAAAAATAAGTATGTGATGTAAAATAAATGGTATTTTTTTCATCATAATGTTAGTAAATTACTGATGCACCTACATTTATTTTGGTAGATACAGAGAGAGGAATAAGTAAATGCACATATGTATACACATTCTAAAATTGCCATGAACTTGAACGTTTTTTTAAATTAAGGAGGTAAGATGCCCAAGCAGATGAAAATATTGTTGTGTATATCACTTGGTCTTAAAACAAATGAAAGAAAAAAATGTGTCAATGCAAATAAGAACATGCAAAATTGTTTTCTTTTATGATAAGACTTTCAATGTAATTGGAGACATTGTCAAAGAGCAAAATGTTAGTTTTCAGTAAATAAGCATTTTTTTTTCTTTTTTATTTCAAACTGCAACAATTGCAAAATGTTCACAAATGTCAACAGAATAGTGTACCAGCATTGTACTGTTATTTTGTTAGGTGTTTTGGAATATAGGTGAATAAATAACAGTTTTATATCCTTCTAAATAGCTGTTGCCAAACACTCTGGTAAATAGTTTGGTTACTTTTGTTTAGCAGCATATCAACCTCTGTAGGTATTTTAATGGCGAAATCTAAATATTTTGCACACAAATTTTATTTATTTTTGTTTTTTGAAATAATAATGGTTTAGTGATACAAGTCTTACTAATTCACTCATAACGGGGGGAGAATAGAGGGAGCCATACATTTCCCAAGGGTATGTGCATGTAAGTGAATATAATGAACCCAACTGGAATTGGAACTTGGCTCTCCAATTAACAATTCCAAGTCATTATCCATTACATCACTCACACATCCAAGCTTATAGCACTTGATATTCTCAAGCAATCACCCATCTAAGTATTGACCAGGCTCAATGTTGCTTAACTTTGGTGATCATATGGGAACTGGTGTTTCAATGTGATATGGCCGTAAACTCTGGCAAATAGAGAACTAGAAGCAAATAAGATAATTATATGTTTATGTGTAAGTATTTTGAGATGGACACATAAACAGGGATAATTATTGGTGTACAATAAGAAAAGCAGTGGTATACATAATCTGAAGCATAAAATTGCCATATCATTTTATTTATTAAAATATATTAGAAATAATTTAGTAAAGAAAAGCATTGCTTATGATTTATCAAAGTAAACCGTTAGGCAAAGTTTGCAATAAAAATGCACATACATGTCCATAATTACAATGCACACTTGTACATTTGCATTTGTTGTGGGCAACAGCTGTTTAGAATAATTAGGTAATATGTTAAGACCCCTAACAAACTAATAACTTACCACAATCTTGATTGTTATGCACAAATGTGTGAATGGTTCACATAGAAATGCATGGAAAATTTATGTTAATATATTGTGACAAGAAATTTCCAATTTTAATATACTGAAGTTTTTAGTTTTTTTAATCATTTCACCCCAAACAAGGCGATAATGCCACTAGGATGCTGGGGGTTACAGGGAGTGAGCAAGAATGAGAAAACTTTAGTAAGGAGAAGTAAAAAAAGGACAATAAAAAACAGGATTCAGGAAAACAGAAAATGGTGATTGATGCTGCATTTCAATTTTTGAAGACTGTAGGTAACAGGGAAGCAAGAAATCATGTGTTCCACAGGTGATAAGTGCAAGAAAATAAACTGTGAAAAGAGAAGTGGTGGTTGCATCTAATTAGTTCAATAGTAAAATGGTAAGACTTAGTTGCCAATCTGATAGCACACTTAAATTCATGTAATCAAGGCACCAAGGAAAAAGTTCATCACATAAAGCTTATAACATAATTTGTTATTATCAGTCATGAGGCCAGGAGTGGCTTTTAAAACCAACCAGAGACTTACATACTACAAATAAGAGGATGTGCCATGGGCACCATTGCAGCTCCATCGTATGCCACAATCTTCATGGGAAAATTTAAAGAGACCCATATTTATCCCTTCATCAGTAACAACTGCATATTCTATGCAAGATATATCAATGATATCTTCTTCATACACACAGTCATTGAAGAAAAACTCACTGAATTCCTTATGACCCTAAAAACAATACACGACTCGATTAAGTTCAACTACAAAAAATCAACAAGATAGGTAAAATTTTTAGACACCTGCATTTACATCAAAAACTACAAATGACACTAAAATGATTGACACCCACAACTATCTACACTTTAAGTCTTTCCACCCTAAACACCTCAAGGAGAACCTCCCCTATTCACAAGCACTTACGCTCAGAAGGATATGTTCCAACAATGAAGAACTAAATAAACACACTAAAAATCTTGAGCATCAATTCACAACAAGTGGCTATAAACAACACCTAATCAGGGAACAAATAAATAAAGCAATTTTGACACCTAGAGAAGACACCCTAATGTATAAAATTAAAAATAAATCCAGATGCATCCCTCTAGTAACCACTTTCAGCACCACTCTTCCTCCACTATCTCAGATAATCAAAACTCACTGGGAAATACTACATCTCAAACCCTACCTAAAAACTTTGTTTGAGAAACCTGGCCTTCTAGCATATTGTAGAACTAAGAACCTTAAGGAAATTATTGGTAGCAACCAAATTTCAGATAATAAGGTAATAGACCAAAAAAAAAAAACAACAGGATTTTCCCAACCATGTAACAATAAAAGGAGTTTATGTTGTAACTACAGTAGACATACCAATTCATTCACAAGCTGAATCACTAAATCTACTTTCAAAATCTACCACAACTCTAACTGTAGAAGTCATAACATAATTACTTATTAGAATGCACACTATGCCAGAAACAATATGTGGGAAAATCTGAATGGCCCTTTCACTACAGAATTAATAATTATTGGAATCAGATCAAGTCAGTTCCCCACGAAAGATTATTACCTCTATAACAACATTTCTTTCTAGAAAAACATGATTTTAAAAGCCATGCAAAATTCACTATAATTGAAAAAATAGAAATAGACAGAAAAGATAACCTTAGAAAAATACTAGAGGAACAAGAAGACAAATGGATTTTGTGCCTCAAAACACTTTGTCCAGACAGGGTTAACCACAAATTTAACAACATAGATAGAATTAATATATAACCCCATAAATCAAGACCTACCCACATTTCTCATGCACACATGGCAGACATGCTTGTAGAGATACTGAGGTCTCACAATTATACACACACTCATACTAATATATACAACTACACACATCATACACACTCCCAAAATCCATACACAAAAACATCTTGTGCTCCAAAAAACATAACACTTACCTATCAATTCAATAATAACTACTATTGAAAAGCATTTATCAAAGCTTAATATGCAATTTGTTACAATTACTTGAAAACAATAAAAGATTTAATACAAAACTAAGCAGGAATTTACATTATACACCATAAAAATGTCAAGAAACACATAGATGAAACACCTAAGAATATAAATAAAAGAATATATGAACACAAAAGAGATCTTTTAAAAAACAATACACTAAATGCATTAGTCATTCATTGTAATAAGTCTAACCATAATATTGATTTTAAGAATGCAATTTTAATTAAGAAAGAAAGTAATTTATTTAGGTAAAAATGTATAAGTAATTTCTGAGTAATCTACAGTAAATTTACATCCAAGATCATACAACATATCACTTTTCCTAAAAAAACTACTGCTCTTACCAATATCATTTCCTTCCCCAACGTATATATAAGATTTCATTGCTAAAAACATTTAGTTTGAAGAAATCCTTTTGAAGGATGACATGTGTAACAGGACATTTTTGCAATTTAACTGCTCACTATATATAGGCAGCAAGAATTCATTTAAACAAGTTTTCTTAAATTCAACCAACAAGATATGTAAAGAAAAACAGACAAAAGTTGGCGTTTTGTTCAATGAAATTTGACTACTGTCCAACAGTCAAATGTCTGATGCCCAGTGTTGAAACCACACTTATTCACCATTTCTTTTATAGTTGAGTAGTTTGAAGGGGTGACAATTATGGTTTCATTTACCACAAGGTGTATTTGTCAGCTGAATTTAACAAAATTTAACAAAAATGGAATAACATGAAGAAGTAATTACCATAAATGTATATGGGAAAAAATGTTTGACTCTTACCAACCCCAAAAGAAAACCTTCTTCTAATTCAGCTGAAATCAAACCAAAATTCATCAATTTCTGTGACTAATATGAAAGACTTAAAATACAACAATATGCTTACCTGCTTAGTATCATCTACTTTTCTATCATAGTTATTTGTAGACTTTCAAAACATCCTGCAAACTTGCTAGAAATTTACAGGTTCTTTAAAAATTAAAATCATATTTTTCTGCAATCAATGCAGCACTGTAATCATTTAAAATGCTATAGTGATATATGGGTATCTGGGAATGCTCCAAAAAGTTTTTCTTGTAAATTAATGGTAACTACTTCTTTATTTTATTTCATTTCAGCATATGTTTCATAGCAGCATCATATTGTCACAGCTGCTGCCGGACGCTCCAAAAATATAAACAAATAGGATGACCTTGACCTTTGCAACCCTTCTAATCACAGAATTGAATCAACAGTTAATTAGTAATTTTGAGTTAGAAACACACCGTTAAGTATATCGGATATGGGAATGTTAACCAAAATATGAACAACATTTGGAGTATTTTTATATTTAGTGTTTCCGGAGAGTAAATGAACAAACATTATTGACATAAATTTGGCCCCTTTTTTGACGAAAAGGAGGCTCCTCAGTCTGGGAGCTAAGATCAGGATGTGCAGCTCTTTGATCTCCCTGGTGATCCCGCTTTCCGAGGTTGATCTGCCCTGGAAGTTGTATCATCTCAACGACTCGGCCCTGTTAAGGGAGAAGGTTTCCATCTGTGGGATGGAATATCTCCGATGATTTGCCCAAATTGTTGAAGCAGACGGCCAGAAGACAGGAGGTTTCCAACTTTGATTTGGAACATCTCTTATGATTCGCCTGAATCATTGATGGTCATGAGGCAGGAGGTTTCCAACCTTCAGTTGGAATATTTCCAACAATTCACCCAAATTGTCAAAGCAGACAGCAACCATTTCAGCTCTCATCCTGCTATTACGTTCCCGTGTGTTCCAGCATATTAACCAACTTCCCATAGTCAACACAACCAGTTCAACCGTCAACATGACCGGAATGACTGCACCTCAGCATCCTGTCATCAACACGACTAGTTCAACCGTTGACACGACCAGAACAACTGCACCTCAACATCCCAGTCCAACCATCGACACAACCAGAATGAACACTTTTCAACTTACTGTCGTCAACACGTCCAGTCTGACCATCAACATGACCGGAACAACCACACCTCAACACAACCAGTCCAACAGCACCTCAACTTCCCATTGTCAACATATCCAGTCCGACCGTCGACAAGACCAGTCAAATCACACCTCAACATCCACTCATGGACATGTCCAGTCTGACTGTCCACACAACCAGGACAACCACACCTCAACATCCCATCATCAACACATCCAGTCTGAGCACACTTCAGTTACCTGACCTCGAAGCCCAACCAACTAACCAACCAACAATCAACTTACCTACAAATGGCTTCACTAAAGATCACTCGACCAGTGTACCCGAACCTGACATTTCATCCAACAAATCTTTTTCGTTGTACAAAAACACATGTCATTTTAGCAAAATAAATTGACATTTGGTAAAATATAAACCTTAGCCTTTGTCTCCTCATTGTCTCGGCTGTTTGACACCCTTATTGGTCCCGCAATGATATTTTAGAGAACCATATATATATATATATATATATATATATATATATATATATATATATATATATATATTAATACATGTCTCATTAAATAATATAGATAAGCGTTGTCTATATATTTTATGCAAGTTTTTTTCATATAGTCTGATAATCTTAATAACATTATCATTAAATAATGAAAGAAAATCACAATATTGATACATACTTTTTTTTATTTAATCCGATCTGAGCTTTCGGCTTACATAAGCCATTATCAAAGATGACAATTACACAATATATTTATGCAATACACGAACAAGAAATTGATGATAGTATTATTTGTTTACATGGATGATTTCCAAGCAACGATAAACACGTGCATATAAAACGCTGAAAGCGAAAATCGCACGACAGCTCGTGACGTCACACATGACCACGCAAGAGTGAATCCGATGAGTATTGAGTATGGAAAGCCGTTGGTATGAACCAATGACTTCTGTTACTAATTATAGGCATTTAAGGATATTTTTGGAGATTTCATAGTTTATTTTGTTCAGGTTAGGTTTCAACTGTTTTATGTATATAGCTTCAAGAATTTTTAGTTTTTGTTTATTGTTTTCATGTTTAAGTATAATTGTGTTTTCGACGAGGATTTTCCGGAATTGTGTATGCGGCCAGGCATGTTGTTTTAAATGTCTAAAAATGTTAGAGTTATCATTCAAATGTAGTGTCAAGCGTCGTGAAAGCGAGTTTGTGGTGTGACCAACATAGATATTATTTAGTTCGTTGGAGATACAATCTCCCAAAGGGCACCTGAATTTGTAAACTATGTTGGTTTTTTTCAAATCGCTAACCGGGGGAGAAGAATCATTTCGAATAATTGAGTTGGATATTTTAGATTTAGTGTAGTATATAATTAACTTAATTCTTTTGCTAGGATCTGTTGTGGATATGTTAGTATTTACTAATTTTTTTAGTATATTTTCATCTTGTTTATAATTAGTATGCATTTGATTACGATATAGGAGATTAATATGTTTGAGATTAGTAGAAGCAGTATTATGTACTATTTGCTTAGTATTGAGATTTCTAAGAAAGCATCTTATTTGTTCATCAATTATATAGTTTGGAAAACTATTATTAACAAGTGTTTGTTTTATATTCTTTAGTTCACTGTAAAAAATCTGTTTTGTGGATGAATTAGTTTCTGCACGGTGTATTAGATTTTTTATAATTGCTATTTTGTAGTAATATGGGCATTCGCTCTTGTAGTTAAGTGTACATGAATTTATGCTAGTAGGTTTTTTATATGGCGAAATAGTAAATTTGTTATTATTTGTGTTTATCAATATGTCAAGGAAAGGAATTTTATTATTAGTATTGAGTTCATACGTGAATTTGAGGACAGAATTATTTTGGAAACATTTTTGTAGTTGAAGTATTTCATCTGTATTTTCAACTAACATAAGAATATCATCAACGTATCTTACATAGATGGATGGTTTTTTAAAGTCTGTAAATATCTTATTTTCCAGGTTCGACATATAGAAATTGCTAAATGTCGGACCCAGTACTGAACCCATAGAGACACCATCACATTGTATATATATATTATTATTATGATCTAAGAAAGGGACTTCAGTAGTACAAGCTAATAGTAGTTTCCGTAATATATTAGGATTAATTTTAAGTGGGGGTAAAGATGAGTTACTGTATATATTTCTTATAATTATGTCAATAGTTTCACTAACAAGGACATTGGTAAATAAGTTTTCAACATCAAGTGAAGCTATGATTTCATTGTCGGGTTTTTCGCTTTTTAGGATTTGGATTACTTCTAATGTTGACTTAACACTATATTTACTAGAAAGATAAGGAGTAATGAGTTGGTTGATGTATTTTGTTAGTTGATATACAGGAGTTGGAATTTGTGATATGATAGGACGGAGAGGATAGTTAGGTTTATGTGTTTTTATATTGCCGTATATGTAACCAGGCCTATAATCACCAACAATCTTAGGGAGTTTTAATGAGTTCTGTTCGGCATTATTAGCATTAATGAGTTTATTAAGCTTTGATTTTAGTTGGTTGGTCGGATTATTGTTGAGTTTTTTAAATTTTATGTGATCATGGAGTATGTGGTCAAGTTTTTTGTTATAATCTAATTTGTTTAGAAGGACGAAAATGTTGGTCTTGTCAGCTTTTTTTACGATTATGTCAGGGTGGTTGCGTAGTTCTTGTGCGGCAATTTTCAGTTGTTTAGTAAGTATTTTTGAGGAGTTTCGGCTTTTATCATGCCGATCCTTGAGCGCCTCAGCCTTAAGTAAGTCTTTGAATTCTGGTGTAGTTTTTATTAGCTGTTCATCCTGGAGTTTAACAATGTTTTGGTATAGGGTTTCGATTTCTATTTTTTTGAAAAGTCGATTGTACTTACGATATATATGGCAGTTAGGTCCAAGATTAAGTAATTCTTTTTGGTGCTTGGTTAGTTCATAGTTAGAAAGGTTAATGTATTTATCCGTTTTGTCAGGAAGTGTGATATTACCTTTGTATAATGTATTCAGTTTTTTAACAATTTTAAACCGGTGTTGTGCTTCAGATTTGTTGATAATTTCCGTGAGTCTATGCGTAATTTCCTCCAGTTGGTCCGGGGTAGTTATATCCTTTAGTTTATCGTATAATTCTTGTTTGTTGCTGTTAAGTGTGTTCAATTTTTCCTTGGATATTTCAATTTGCCTTTTCACAAGGCTACATTTATAATTCCAAGTATTGATAGTATTATGAGCTGCTGGATCATGTAATTTAAATTGTGTGTATTTAGGCAGCATTTTTTCATTAATACATGTCTCATTAAATAATATAGATAAGCGTTGTCTATATATTTTATGCAAGTTTTTTTCATATAGTCTGATAATCTTAATAACATTATCATTAAATAATGAAAGAAAATCACAATATTGATACATACTTTTTTTTATTTAATCCGATCTGAGCTTTCGGCTTACATAAGCCATTATCAAAGATGACAATTACACAATATATTTATGCAATACACGAACAAGAAATTGATGATAGTATTATTTGTTTACATGGATGATTTCCAAGCAACGATAAACACGTGCATATAAAACGCTGAAAGCGAAAATCGCACGACAGCTCGTGACGTCACACATGACCACGCGAGAGTGAATCCGATGAGTATTGAGTATGGAAAGCCGTTGGTATGAACCAATGACTTCTGTTACTAATTATAGGCATTTAAGGATATTTTTGGAGATTTCATAGTTTATTTTGTTCAGGTTAGGTTTCAACTGTTTTATGTATATAGCTTCAAGAATTTTTAGTTTTTGTTTATTGTTTTCATGTTTAAGTATAATTGTGTTTTCGACGAGGATTTTCCGGAATTGTGTATGCGGCCAGGCATGTTGTTTTAAATGTCTAAAAATGTTAGAGTTATCATTCAAATGTAGTGTCAAGCGTCGTGAAATATATATATATATCGTGATATATATATATATATATGAATAAAGGAAAACTTAGCTGATGCCCTCCCTTATGTATGTAGGTCAGCTGCTTGCAAAGAAGAGTTAAACTACATAGAGATTTGTGCCACCCAGGTGTTACATGTATGGTCCACATGGCAAAAATCAAAAACCTTCCCTACTCAGTAGAGGATGTGAAAGAAATCACCAAGTCATGTAAGACTTGTGCTGAAAATAAACGTAGGTTTTAATGTCCTAACACCAGCAAGGTCATAAAAGCCATGCAACCCCATGAAAGAATCGCATTGGATTTTAAAGGACCACTTATGTCAAAAACTCTTAACAAATATATGCTGACAATAATTGACGAATATTCACGGTTTCTTTTCACAATACCCTGCCCCAATGTATCCTCTACAACAGTCATACAAGCACTTTGCTTGGTTTTTGCAGTCTTCAGGCTACCTAAGTATATTCATTCAGAGAGGCTTCATTTATATATGAATGCATACAACAGTTCCTGCAAGAGCAAGGAGTATCCATAAGTAGAACAACCCCATATAACCCTCAAGGTAATGTCCAGTGCAAGAGATATAATTGAACTAGCAGCTGCTGATAAAGGAGTAGCTTTAGAGAATTGAGAACAACTACTCCCAGAGGTCCTGCAATTAGAATGCTGTTATGCACTGCCACTAATGCAACACCCCATGAATGATTCCTCCCATTTCCTAGAAGAAGTTCAACTGGAGTGTCTCTATCATCTTGTTTCTTGAAACTGGGAGTAATATTACTAAAAAGACACACGTGACTGAATAAGAATGAGCCACTGGTGGATCAAGTGGAGCTTCTAGACACCAACCCCAAGTATGCACGTATCCATTACCCTGATGGACGGGAAGGCACAGTCTCACTAAGGGACTTGGCTCCAGCAGGGGGTGAACCAGGACCCACAAGCCAAATCGAGGGCTGTCTTCAGGACACTTCAACTGACTACAAAGAAACAGAAACATGATCTCCTTATGAAGATTACGAGGGACCCTTGAGCTCTGGTCCCTCAAATGGTGATGAAAGAGCTTCAAAGAAGAGAGCCCACCCACCTAATGATAATTCAGAAGACAAGCAAGCCACTCATAGAAATTTACAGAAATGTAGCAGGATTAAATTCAGCTCTAGCGAGAAAGAGGAAGAATTTCATCTTGCCCCTGGCAATCTGCCATGGCCTCACAGACAGCAAAGGAAACCTGCTCGAATTCAGTGACTTCATCCCTCTGTAAGGATAAGGCAGAGGAGAATATGGTAAGATCTATCTCCCCCATTAATGGATCTGTCCTGAACACATATATTCAGGAGAACTCTGCTGATATTAAAGCTTACTGATAAGTGATACGTATTGTCTAGATCAATTCTACTACAGTGAGAATAATAATTTTTGTGGTCATTCTTGTGGGTAGATTTTCTATAAATTATTAATTGGAGGCCATCAGGAAGGGTAATGCACTATTAGTTTTGATTTCAAAAGTAAAAGTAAGATTTTTCAATTTCTTTTCTTATACATATAGTTTTTTCTTCCTAGTATTCAACTTTCTTAAGTTTCTACAGCTATAATGCATACATTCTGATACACAAACAAGTAAAACCTGAACTATGAATCATGATTTTTTTCAAATATCTTTATATACATTAAAAATACAAGTCTCAATTTAATGTTTTTCTCTTTCATAGATTTTCAGTTTGTGAATTGAGTCAACTCTCAAAACCAACCTTCAGTCTATATGGCAAAAAACATTAAAAATTCTTATTATGATTTAACTGATACAAACACAAAACTTAAATGAACTTATATCCTCATTGTGCTGTTAACTGGGTAAAATATCCTCTCCTAAACTCTCTCAGTTACAAACGAATAAGCTTTTTCAAAGCATAGAAAACTGGGGTAAAAGAGAGATAGCTTCTGTTTTGTTTTGGGGTTTTTTCGGGGGTTTTTTTTAAACTCTGGGAAGTCAATATTGTACTCATTGGAATGTACATATATACTGTTTTCTCAAAGATTTCTTTTCTACATGCAACTAAGTTTTTTTTATAAAAGAACATTAAGGTACATATGTGTTATTTCAGGGAGTGGACATTTCAACATCTCCAACTCAACACTGGCCAACCTATGTTGACTGTCATAGTGTGCACATCTCTTAGATTGGCTTTGAGTTGTAGAAATTCAGAAAGTTTGGCTGTCTGTCTTAGTAATTTATTAGTTACAACAGCCTATTTGGCTGACTAGTGTTTAATTTTCAAACTTTTTATTACACCGAAAATGGAAATTCTTAGTCAAAGAGGAAAAGGAAAATTGCACACAAAAGCCATTTATTTGTATTTGTTAAATTTAGCAAAAAGAGATAGCAACATAAAACTGTGGTGTTGTGATCAAGACTCTAAGTGCAATGCAAGGATTGGAGCATTTAGCAAGGAAGTAAACAAGCATTCCCACAATTCGTCAACAGCCAACGTAGAAGAGGACGACAAAGTACACATGGCCCTGAAATGTCATGCCAAAGAGAGTATTGAAAAGCCAAGTAAATAAAGACATGTATTAGAAAATGATCCTTAATAAATTACTTTTATTCAGTTTTAAAAAGTTATGTTTTAAAAATGATCTTTAATAAATTACTTTTATTTGTTTTTAAAAAGTCAACGAAAAATTTTATAGTTTGCAAGTTGTTGAGTCGGTGGTGTTCAGTCAGTGGGGATGAGTCGTCCTGCACCCGTTTTTTTTTTTCAAATCTATGTTTATTTAAAAAGGAGTTTATAATAAAAAAATTTGGCCACTTTCTCCAGCATATTTAATTTGCTAATTGTTAGAAATTTGTTGCTTGTAATTTAAAGAAACAAAATCATTTTTAATTAAGAATATAATCAATGTTTCATAGATTCTCATTTCCTTCTCTGTTTATTAATGATGACATTAATTATGTAGTTTTATGAAATGCATCAAATTTTAAAATCTTTAGGGAAATCAACATGTTTGGTCATCTGTTGCAGTTAAAGTTTGGACAAAAATGTTTAAAACTTAAATTGGAGTTATTAAGAAATGTGATTTATAATAATGCATTTTTCCAGTGAAATAAATTAAATTTTAGTAAGTATTCACAGTATTATCACAAGTAGTATACACATTGGGATCATACAGTGAAAAAGGATTTGTGTAGAAAATATGTCTTCAGCATTTATATAAATTCCTTTTTACAGAAAGTTTCTTGAATTTGCATATGTAATAGAACATAAACTTCACTGGAAATGTATCATTCCTATAAGTTTATATTCTAAAAGCATAGTGTCTCTGGATTAACAGTACGACTCTGGTGCAATTAGTCAGATGATACAACTTCGGTCGCTCATGCAAATGTAGCACACAGGCATAGAATATTTGTTGGTAGACTATGTAAACATATCTGAGACATCAAAAACCTCATGAAAGACTTGAAAACCAGTTGACAAAGCTACTGTGCTGCCCGCCTTTCTATATGGGGCTGAATGCTAAGTTGTATATCAGCACCTAACTGTGTGTTTATAACAGTGCTGCCTCTATACTGTACTAAAAGTGCTTTGGAGTGACTTCAACACTGACTATGAATTTTTTGATTCAGCCAGAGTCATATTTGTTATAGCTATGCTACAAAAATTCAACTACAATGGACTTGCCACATTGATTAATTTGTTTTCTAAAGTGTATCAACCTTTTGCAGGATATTTAAAGTCATAAAATATTTTTAAATTGTAAGAATTTTTTGGGTGGGGAGAGATAATAATGGTTTAGTGGTACAAGTCTTACTAATTAATCCATAACTGGGGGGGAGAAGAGGCAATTCATACTATTCCCCATGGTACTTGTGTGTAAGTGAATATAACAAACCCAATGTGAATTGCAACTCATCTCTGATTAACAATTCCAAAGCATTATCCATTACACCACCTGCTCATACTGACCAATCTCAAAGTTACTTAACTGCAGTGATTGTATAGGAACTGGTATTTCAATGGGACTTGCCACATAGAAAGGATGAAAGACAATAGACTTCAAAAGACTTTACTGAATCCTCTGGTCAATGAAGAAGTACAGTATGTTATGGCAATTTACCCATGCATGCATGGACTCTCTCAGGTATAAATAGGAGCAGGTACGGCCTTTTGGAGAGGGAAGTTTCCAGCAGTCAGCTCTGAGAGTAGGGCCGAACATTTTTGCTGTAACACTCGCATTTGCATATGTTTGTATCACTGTTTCTGTTAATATATTTAACTCAATTCCTCTCTTTGTGTCTTTATTTCTGGCCCTAGCAAGGCCACGACACAATCCCACTGAATAGATTCAAGAACTCCCTGAAAAGGACTTTCATCTCTGATAAATATAATCACTATCAGTAGAAAACAAAAGCAGTTAACAAGACAACATGGAATTGTGAGACCTATCAGACAACTTCCATTGCAAAATTTAACAACAGAAAAAGAGGAAGAAAAGAGAGAACTCTGCAAAGCTAGCCCACCATTGGCTGCAAAATCCTTTCCTGTAGTCAATATGGAAAACCATGTGTCTCCTGTATAGACCTCACTAACATGCTTATGGGCTTCAACAGATATTAATGAGAGATGTACTTTCCTTTATAAGTATGACTGAACCTGGCTTTGCCATGAAGTCCTTCATGACTGAATCAGTATAAAAGCATGCTGAGCTATACAGTATTTTCTCCCACATAATCGGGACATATGTTTGAATCCTGTTGAAGGACACATTTTCTTTATTAAAGACTCAAAAGGTCCGTGCCAGTGAACAAAAAAATATACTCTTTAAAAAACAGAGACATCTACTAAAACGTGTGTATCCACTAAATATAAGGTATATAGTAACACCAAATAATGTCAGATTATAGATAAAAATCCATTAATTCCTTAAAAATTAATTTGTACACAGATAGATAAGGATAATTGAACCTTGCTTTGCCATGATGTCCATATATATATATATATATATATATATATATACACAAATGTAAAAGAATACAAATTCAAATGTTCATAACATTAATTTAAAAAAGGGCTCAATACAAGAGCAATAGATATTTATTATAAACTGTTACACTGGAACATGCAAGTTACCATGACAAAAATACATATTTGTTTCGATGTCTAAAACATCTCATCAGGTGGTTAACATATATATATATATATATTTAAAGACATTTATGATATGTTTAACGTTCTTTTTATAGATACAAGTATTTAAACAAATCATAAATGTCTTTAAATAAATTGTCGGACTTTGTCCAATTCAAATATATATATATATATATATATATATATATATATATATATATATATATATATATATGTACTTCTGTGTATTTAGGCAGCAAATGTTCTTTAAGGCAAATACTAGTAAAAACAGCAATAAAAAATATCATACATATATAAAACCAGTCAATAAAAATAAATACATTAGATTTATTATTTACTAGAAAAAATTAAAAACTAGAAACTTAGTTATCTAAGAAGGATTATTCATAATCTGGAAAAGTTGATCATTAAAATTTGGCAAAAAATATTTGCCTTTTTTAATATATATTATTGGGCCAGTAATTCAAATTGTCTTTTAAAATAATTTTTTATTGACTAAATAAAAAGAATTGCAAATAATATAAGTATTCATTTCACAGTCCCATTAGAATAGTATATTCATTTGCTGTATTTATAGGCAAGAATTGGCATTGTTGCAAAATAATTTTTTACAAAGCCCAAGAGCCACTGGAGGTAAAGGGTTATAGAGTAAGATGTACAGTTAATGGGATATGTATGGAAGATCACAGTTGATCCAAGATTGTAGTGTTTGGGGAAGCATCCTCTTGGGAAAGCAGAAAGGTGTTTCACAATCAGTTGGAAATCTTTTTATGTGTGCATTTTATTGAGCAGCTGTTGTTTAATTACAGCCTATTGCAAGATTAATTCTATTCTTAGCTACAGAACTTCATATATCTAGGGTTGTGTTCTTTTGCATAAGAAACTTATGGTAAACAAATCCTATTCAATAAGAATTGCATGTTGAACCTCACAGTCTTTGGTCCAATGCTCCAACTACTAAGCTTGGTACATATACCTTGATGTAGATATATATATATAGATAGCTTTTCAATAGCACACATGAAAATACAATATGTGTGGATTCTAGTACTAATGTATAGATACACATTTATAACACGTAGACATACACAGAGGCTGATAGTTTAAGGTGAATTCTATTTTTGTAACATGCAACAGTTTGCAGGCATCAGCAGAAGTACAAGAAATAGAAGTAGGGCAATAGAGAGAGCAGTAACCAGAAAGAGGTCATAACAACAATAACAATAATAATGTCAAGTAGGGGGTGGAAGAAGAGAAATGGTGACATATCAGTTACACAAGGATGGAAATGAAAATATGAAGGAAACAATACAATTATTATGATAGTATTAGTTACATGAGAAGCTTACACACACACACACACACACACATGTATATATGTATATTGTGTATTTAAGTAGCAATCTCTTTTTTATACATGTTTCATTAAAGTCAACTGACAAGGTACTGTGATTAAGCTTTTTATTTAATTTTTCTTGTGTTCGTACAAGTGTTCTTTTCTGGACACAAAGTGTGTAAAAACTGTCCAAAAGTTTGACATGTCCAAGCAGTTTCAACTATACTTTTAGCCATTATCAAGGATGATTTTATTTTTGCCTTTAACTGAATGTATGGGTTGTATTATATCTGTATCTAGAGTTATAGAAATGTTTTATTTTCCAAACATGGTCAGCACATTGTGGCCCTGTTCATAGTTAATGTTATTGAGTGTTGGCTTTTTCTTTTTTATTATTAGGGCTTCCATTATTTTTAACCTTTTTTTACATGTGGATGAGGTTATTTATGCTTGTATTTTCTACTAGTATGTTTTGGATGGAGTCTGATAGGTTTTTGTGTGTGTTTAAATGAGTCCTAATGGAGTTATGGTCAGGTACATGTAATGTAAGTCATCTGGATATGTTGTAATTTTTTATGAGCTTGGTTTGATCAGGAAAACAGTTCCTTAAGGGGCATTCAAACTCATAAATAATGTTGTTTCTTTGTAGTTTTGATTTTGCAGGTGTGTTGTTATTTTTTATGATAAAGTTAACTGTTTTAAGTTTTATATAATAGATAATTACTTTTCTTGTTCAGATTGACTGGGTTGTGTATTTCTTTATATTTCTAAGTGAAAATTCATCTTGCATATAGTTGACGTATATTTGGCTTTTGTAGAAGATGTTAATGTTATTTTTGTCTGTATGTTCAGTACAGGAAAAGTAAATGAAACGGCTGAATTCTCATGTGCTCTCTAAGAAATTTTTTCTAACTCATTTTATACCTAAGTGGGAATTCACTCTTAAAATTAAGGTGGCAAGAGTTTCTGCTAGCGGTTTTTTTATATACTGAGGTGGTGAAAATGTTACTGTATTCTACAAGAACGTCTAAGAATGGGAGTTTATTTACTCAGTTCATAGGTAAAGTTAAGGACTGAGATTTTTCAAATGTGGTTTTTAGATTATCTGTTTATCTTTGTCTTTGCTAAAATAAAAACATTGTCTATGTAGCAGACATATATTTTGGGTTTAGTGACTTGTAGTAATTGGAGAAGCATCGGCCGAGTGAATTTGTCATACGAGCACTAGCATACAAGAAAAATTAAGTAAAATGACTAATCGCAGTGCCTTGTCAGTTGTCTTTAACAAAGCGTATATATATATATATATATATATTTATTTTATATATATAGAAAAAAATTAAAAATAAATATGTAAAATAAATTAAATCCAAACTAATAAATAAGTTAATAAATTAAGTAAATAATTAACAAACTATGAATGCACACATTAACACAAATAGACATAATAATAGCAACCAACAATAAAATAGTCAGTAATAAATAATAAAAAAGTTAACAAACAACATTATAAAATAGCAACCAAACTGCATCTGGATCCACAATAATTTCCACTAAAATAATTTGAAACATAACCATAATATAACCACCCAAATAACCGTTAGAATAAGACAATAGGCCTACTCATAATGTATCACTGGCCAGTATATATAAATAATCAAGCAAAAACACAATGCACATGACCTGATGATTGGGTGTTGACTTCAATGTCCAATTTCATATATATATATATATATATATATATATATATATATATATATATGTGTGTGTGTGTGTGTGTAAAGAAGTGATGGATTTTTTATTTATTAATTTGACAAATTATTTTTAGTGGATACCTGTATTTGATATATATATATATATATATCAAATACAGATCAAATCAAATCAAATATATATAGATATATATATATATATATATATATATATATTCTGTGTATTTAGCTAGCAAATGTTCTTTAAGGTAAATATTATTAAAAAAAAAAAGAAGACATTTTATGTTGATTCATTTTACTGATCAATTTTTCCAAATTCTTCTCAGACAAGAAAGAAATTCTGTCAGAAATTCTCTGAAGTTCATTTCAGAAGAAAAGTACAAGTATGGCCAAAGCTTTCAACTTTCTTAAGTCATCACCAACTCACCCATTATCTCTACCTACCCTGATGATGACTTTCGAAAGTCAAAAGCTTGGACCATATTTCTTGTACTTTTCTTCCGAAATGAACTTCAAGAAAATTTCTACCAGAATTTCATCCATGTCAGAGAAGGATTATTATAATTCAGAAAAGTTTTTAGCCACTGACTATAATCACTAGAATTGCGATAAAACCTGTTTTTTGTTTACAATAAAACTTAGTCTTCTTGTCATTCCCTTTACTTCTTGTTATCTTATTTCTTTTATTGCACACATGACACCTTATGTAGGCATAAATTCAAGTACCTAATCAAATGCATGCATCCGGGGTAGTGACCAGATGCCGCTCTCAAGTTAATTAAAGCAACTAATTGTTCCATATCAGAACTGCCTGACAATTGTGCTACAAAACAGGAAACTTGAGTTACAATTTAGCAACTTATATATATATATATATATATATATATATATATTAAAAATATTATCAATATTTTAATAAGAATAGATATTATAAGCTGAAATTTACACGATATACATTACTCATATAAATATAATTATGTCCTGAAAATAAATTTTACCAACATTGGTTGGTTAGTATCAATTTTATTGTGAAAACACTTGACTTGCAAAACAAAATTTAATATAGTGTATACTAATCTGAAGAGAATATTTAGACATATTTTCTTCTATGCATGTGCCTTCAGGACTTTGGCAATCATGGCTCTCCACAATTTCCTGTCCTTTGTAACTCTTCAAGAGGATTATCTTTTCTTTTTTATGAAAAAATAAAGAGTGGTAATCATAGTTAAGCAATTCTATTCATCACAGGGCAGTCATCAACCCAAATTTCATGGCTAAATTAATTTAATAATAATAATTTGCATCCATGTTCTTATAACACTTCACCTTTCTTGACAGGTCTTCTGTAATGACAATGTGGGATACTTAATAATAAAAGTGATAAAAACATAAACAAAAAGAGATGAAATGAAATTGACTAGAGTATATCCCCATTAAAAAAAAATGTTAAAGTTTTAAATTTCAGCATTTCCTTCTCTTTGTGCACATGTGTAGTTACATCAATGTAAACATCACTTTAGTCTGATAATGTCCTAAAGAACAAAACATGTCCACTTTGTCATTAATTTTCCTAATAATAATAACAATAATAACAACAACAACAATGACAATGATCATTACAATGGTGGTGGTGCTGCTACTGATGATGATGATGATGATGATGATGATGATGATGATGATGATGATGATGATGATGATGATGACTAAATAATAATAATACAGAGTAGAATCTTTCAGTCTTGAGGAAACTTTGTGTCATTTGATCTTCTGTGAAAATCGCTAAAACTATCAGTATGAAAAATACAAATATTAGGAATGTAAATTTGTGGAAGAATCTAGATGACACAAACTAAATCATCGAGAAAACTGAGGAGAGTACTGACGAGACCTGCTGTCACTTGATCTCCAATGAATGAGAAACAACTGGCATGAAAAGTCAATGCATACAAAAAATGATACTACAAAGAGATTAGAAAGATTGGGAATCTGTGAAACCAATCAGGAGATTCTATTAAAATCAGTTAGAATACCGAGGAGGCATGCTTCAGTGAATGCTACAAGTTACTAGTTGTGTGAAAGCTGAATTGTAGCAAAATAAAATAAAAATTACTACTAATAATAATATGTGGTTTCTACTAAAATATATTTAAAAAAATAGTCCATAGCCTTCAAGATTGTAACATGTACACACAAATATTTACAAATAAGATTATAATATCAATACACACATATTTACAGATAAGATATTATCAATACATGCACATAGACATTTATAGATAAGATAGTAATAATACCAATATACACACTCATACACACATTTACAAATAATGATATCAATATACACACTCATACACACACACACACACATATTATATGATAATATTAATACAAACAACTACAGATAATATAATATTAATACACACACACAGTTTCAGATAATATGGTGATTTTCTAAGCATAGCTTAGATGTGGCACAAGGCTGAAAGTATAGTCCCACTGATGATCAAAGTCACTATTTAGTTATAATTGTTTTAGTGAAACAAGCTTGTGAACCATTACACCATGTCAAGGTGTCTACGCATAATATGATAATACTAATACACATACAATTTGCAGATAAGATAGTAATAATACCAATACACACACACACACACACACACACACACATAATATGATAATACCAATACACACATATTTACATATAAGATGATAATAATATCAATAAATACATTTGAATTCTTTCAATTCATTTGTTATGGACAGCAATTTCCTTAACCACCTCTCCCCAGAATGATTTATTTATATGTGAGGGGGTTGGATGTATACAGGTGGATTTGAAGGAAGATATCTGTACACTATTCATAGAAAATATCCTCTTTCTCTCACTCTCTACCCAAGTAGCAAGCCAGCCAGGTCGTAGATAGCATTATGTGAATCTGGTTTAATTGATATGTCACAAGCAGGTTGGATCACTTGGACTGGAGATGATGCTGTCTCTGTGGTAACACAACACATCTATAAGGAATGTTGTAGAGGTATAATCAACATTATTATTATTATCATTGACACAAAGAAAGTTATGTATTCTGTCTGTGTATATCTTCAAAAGTGAAAATAACACTTCTGTGAAATTTACAGCGCACAGAGTATGCTCCTAAAAGGAAGAATTCTATTGGATTTTGTGACCCAGTCACTTTTATAGCGTCACCATTTCAATCACAAAAGTGCAAAACTAGAAGAGGAAAGCAGTAGTAACACATTAGTATCTAAGAATTTGGTATGAGAGACATATAATATAAATGAAGAAATATAGACATATATGGAGAGGAAATATATAAAGAAGAAAACAATTTCTATAACTCTGACACAAAATGGAAAACTGGCAAAATTGAATACTGGTAAAGAGCTGTTCGCCACTGAGTCCATTTCTTGTTCAATTCAGAAATTTTGTTGTTTTATATGTAAATATTTACACCTTTAAGCATTACACATTTTATAAATATATTAATGTATTTTTTATGTATGATTTTCAAAACCTCTATAGCTTGATAGCTTGATGAGATAAAAAATGAAAGAGAACTAAGAACAAAATGAAAATCCTGATATAATGGGACAAGTGATGTGCAACTGATAATGGCTCAGAATGAGAAATTGAAGAACTGAGTGCAAATTCCTGCCATTACATTCATTTATTCACAAATACCCTTGGGAAAAGTATGAATCCAACTCTTCTCCTCCAGCTATAGGCTAAACAGCATAGCAGATTGGGCTCTATAACCATGGCTGGCAATCAGTCTAGGAGAAGGACAACTATGAATTCAAAACCATATACAGCTCTGATCCTGTGATAGAGATATCTTAAACAAGATCAATATTAGGTTTCAACTGAAGTCCTTCATCAAAATCAACTCACTGAACATTCTTGTAGAAGAATCCATGTAACTATTGCATTTTGTTTTGCAAAGAGAATTTTATATAAAATAGATTAAATATATGAGACATTTATTGTTTTATAGAAAAACTGTCTAACCTCTCTACACTTTTTATTGCAACATGGACTAATTCATCCACTATAAGTAGAACGTCTGCTCATGGAACAGTGGCAAAAAGTGGGTCGCTAAGGCGTAGCAATTTCAGTCTAATTGAACTATTGTATCCATATTCTCATGTGATTAAAACCTTCTTCACTCAACTTTGTTTTCTGTTTTCCTTACTAACCAGCAACTATGAGTGTTATACGAACTTTATAATATTTATTATATCGAAAGTATCTTTTTCAGACATGGACTAATAAACATGTCCAAAATATAATATTAAAAAAACAGCTACAGACGTGTTTATACATTGATCTTGACACTTTTTTATGCCCTTCTGAGCTTGAAACAAGTCCTATTGTCAACTTATACATCTGGTAGAGGTGTTAACCACTGCTCAGGCACTTTGAGGTGCCTCAGTTTCTTAGTTACTATATTAAAAACAAATAAAAAACTTAATATGAAAATGAAATGTTTTCCCAAAATAATTGGTGGGGAAGGGGTTAATGCATATAAATTGTGTATTGCCATATTTATAGCATAGTGGTTTACATTGTCTCATCCATAGTTTTAAAAGTTGTTGTTCTAGATTAGTTCCCCTGCCAAAGCTAAAGAACCCAGTCTGCTCTGCTATTTTACCTATAGCTTGTGCTAGAAGAGATTGATCCAGGCTTTATTTATTATTATTTGGTCAAGATAACTCAGACATTCATAAGTCTATCATGCTAACCATCACAGTCCTGCATCAAGGTCAGAAGGTTATTAGGAGGGCATTCTGTGTCAATATAGGTGATTGCTGGGTGACCAACCCATCTTGTGCTTTGGCTAGGTGTCCAGAGCAGAAGATATGCATGTTCTTGTTTTGCTCGTCAGCAGTGTCCTGCAAAGTGCATTTTGTATCTGTATAAGATTGTAAAAATATCAGGGATGGTCCATAAAGCTGCAATTTAATTAGATGTTGTCTCCAAGAGAAGCTAAATATAGCTTTCAGCAGAGTGTCAGTTTCATCAATCTTAAACCAACAAGTGAAGTGTCTCAGGTGAATCAATAAAATCTGTTGAATTTTTTACATACCTAGGAAGCGAAATAAATTCTACTGAAAATGATGTGAAAATTCATATAGCTAAAGCCTGGGCCACCTTGAATAAAATGGATGTAATCTGGAAATCTGATTAACTGGAGATTCTTTCATGCCATGATAGAGGTGGTTTTAATGTATGGTACCACTGCTTGGACATTAACTAAAACCAAGACAAAAAGGCCTTTCTCAAAGTCAGTAATGTGAAGTGAATGTAAAAGTCTTGGTTGGAATTTGAACTCAGCCTGCTGATTTCTTTTCCACACCTTCACTTATACCATCCACTTATTCAAAGTAAAACTGATATATAAACAATTCTCAAAGGATGATGTAACAAAAAAGTGTTGAAGGTAATCAATATTTTATGACTAAACCAGAATATGTATTAAAGTCTCTTAGAATTTCAAGGTTTTTTCAGAACAATAAAACATAAAAATATTGTTTCTGTGAATAATACATATATTGAAATTGTGGGTAACTGAATGACAAAATGGAAAAAAATCCTGTTACACATTTTGTCTTTTGAAAGGACTTCTTCAAATTAAATAATGTTTTCACTGATTAAATCATATCTATATGGTTATATTTTAAGTGTAGCTTAGATGTGGCAAGAGGACAAAAGTATGAGACATCCAGTGAAGATTGAACTCACTACTCAGTCATAACTGTCCTAGCAAGACAAGCTTACTAACCATTGCTTCACATTCAGGTGCCCTTATTCTAAGCATAGTTTAGATGTGGAACAAGGCCAAAAGCATGGAGCACCCAGTGAGGATCAAACACTATTCAGTCATAAAAATAGTTTTCTAAGCTTATCTTAGATGTGGCACAAGGCCAAAAGAGTGGAACACCCAGTGAGGATCAAACTCACTAGTCAGTTGTAATTGATTTAGTGAAACAAGCTTGCTAACCATTATACCATGTCAAGGTACCCAAATCATATCTATATGTAGGGAAGGAACAAAATACAACAAATGTTGGTTATAATTCTGCATGAAGAGAAAAATGCTGAAGATATAGGGATTCTTAACTTTCTTCTTCTATGTGCTGTATCCTCTCATGACATCAGTCCTCTACAACTTCCTATCCTTTGTAGCTTTTAGCAATGTTTGTGTTCTTTACTACCCTTTCATTCCCTGTTCTGTCATCCATTTATACAAGCTTGTTAGGGAGGTTACTTATAGTTTCCCTCTGGCCCTCTTGCCTTCAGTATGTCCTGTGAGTGCTAGCTTTTCTACTGAACCAAATGGCTCCATTAAACAAATTTGCAGAACCCTGAGAATAGCTTTCCGAAAGACTTGTCACATTTAATTTTATTTGCCTAACTAAAGCTTACCAAACTTTTCCATTGGTGACACACTTCTTAAAAATAAGGTTTTTGCAATATATTTAAGTTTTGTTAGCCAAGCCAAATATATAATTCAAAATACATATAAGAAGAAATAACTGAATGAAAAATTAATAATAAAAGAAAAAATGGGTATTTAATTACACTAACATGTCATGACACACCCGTTTGGAAAGCTCTGTATTAAGTCATAGTTATTATCAAATTTAAATTTAGACAATGCATAGCATTGTTTATTTCACAACTCAAATGATCTTATTGTGTCAGAGTATATGTAAAAATTTCTCAAATTATACAGAGATAAGGATTTTTTGTTTTTAGGCAGCAAGAGCAGGGCAAAAGCCGTAATTGAAAAAATGTTATTTTATTTTGCACAGGTGCTTTTGGATATTCTTATCTCTTTATAAAAGTTATTTTTCTTATCAAATCTAAAACATTTTTTAAATAGGAGTTTTATAGGAATATTCTTTTTGGCTTTAAAAAATGTTTCTAAAGAAGACTGCTTTAGTTTTTAACTTAAATACTTTCAGATTCTTACCAATTTACCAATGAGTGAAGGTAATTTATCCCTCTCTCTTAGTATCTCATCTAAGGCTGCAGCTTCAGATGTCTCTTTGGGAAATCTGATTTTTAAACCGTGTGTAAAGAGGCGGTCTTAACTTTTAGTCATTAATTGTAATTATTTTTAATATTCATCAATGAATTTTCTCAGCTCCGGATTTGTCTTCTTATCTGTTCACTTAACAGTACTCATGAACCACCCACGTTCGTTTATCTCAATTTCATCAAGCACAGAATCAAATTCTATTTCTCGATTTGTTTACATTTCCAAAATCGGCCTGCTCATTGACAGGTAGGCATAAATCAGTTTCTTGATTTTGCCTTTGCCTTCAAAATTACCAAGTATTATAACTTAACTGACCTTTTCTTCTGTCTGCTAAAGACAAGACAAGTTTTCATAATTTCCCCTCTCCTCCGTTATGTAAATCAAGTTCTCCATTTCTGCTTTCACTTTCAAAATTCTCAACTAATCTAGAATGCATTTTGACTTTGAGACCTTCCACATGGCCACTGATAATATCTTTTCCCAAACCAAAATTCATTCTTTTCAGGTCTGTCTTCTCTTCCTTCTTTCAGTTCATGTGTTATTCTGTACTTTTAACCCTTTTTCTGTCTGTTCCGGTTCATATTCTAAATTAACCCTTTTCTTTTACCAGTGTCACATAGTGTCACACCTTATTCAGTTCAACAAAATCACAAGAGGGTACTTGAATATAGAACAAACTTGCACAATTATAGACTGAATCAGAAATCCAACTCTAATTTAGAAACCTAATGCTATTGTTACATAGAATAACTCTGCTACACAACTAATATTCTGGGCAGTTGACACCTCTTTTACTCCAACAAAATCACAAGATGGCACTCAGAGTCTTTGTAATCACCAAATCAGTTTAAATAATGGACACTGATATCACTTGTGTCTCTTAATTTTGTGAGATTTTAATCTTATTTTATTTGATTTTTGCAAATGACAGGAAATGCAGGCATCAGTGGTGATGCTAAGCATAAAGATTTGTAAACAGGAATTTATCTCTGTGCATATATTGTTTGGCATTTGTTTGACAATGGTGGATGATATAAAAATTTGTGAGAAACAAATACTTGTTGTTTCTGGGTAATTGAGTAATCACTTCTTCACTCAATCTTCTATTGATCTTTCCTAGACCATGTTGTGCTGTTTAGATCCTGGAAAAGATGTATCTGACAAAACTGTCAATAAGAAGTTGATTTAATTTGATCTCAGCAACATTCACTACTGTTGGTTCTGTGAGCATAGGTATTAGCTACAGCAATATAGGACCACTGACTTACCTAAGTTCTTTGTATATCTGTTTGGTAAAGTAATTAGTACTGGGGGCTACTACAATTCAGTGGAATCTGGCAAAAGGGCCTGCAGCTGCTGACAACTGCTTCTGATGACTTCTGGCAACTTTCTGCACCTGGATAGATAGGGGGTTCTGCCAATTTACTCCACTCCATGGTATGCCATGGTAATTCAACCTAACTGGTCAATTAAAAACCATGTGATTCAGAGGTAGCTTTTAACTAGTCAATATTGACCATGTGCTACACTCCCACCCCACTCCAGACATGCTTCTACTTCACACCTGGGACCTCTGGCACACATTTGGGACTTTCCCAATTTCTTGAACACACACACACACACACACACACACACACACGTGCACACAGACGTGCACACACACACAAACACAAACACACACACACACTGTGTCTTGATTGTGGTCCCAGCGATGTCATCATGTCATCGTTTTGACAATTCTCAACTTTTGACCCTGTCAAGCAGCTAGTCAAAATACTTATTGTTTCAAATCTCAGTTATTGACACCCCACCACCTGGACCCACATCTATGACTCAATACACTCCTCTAACAGGAGAATTTATATTTTCCTTTTAACCCTTTCAAACCATTCAATACAGAATACACTAAAAAGCTGTTTAAAAAAAGGAAAAGAAAAAGGTTTTGGCCAGAATTTAGGAAGTGAGTCAAGCCAAGAACTTTTCAGCATCTGCTTGTATAGTTTGCCTTGAAAGAATTGAAATCTTGTAAAATTTTAATTTGTGGAATGTAAAAACACATTAATATAAAAAACAAAAAACATGTTCCTCAGAACATGAAAAAAATACTATTTCTGTTTATAAATTATTACTTAAGAAGGTGTATCAATAAATCAATATCCTAACTTATAGTTAATGAATTTTGAACTGAAATTTTCACTGCATAATGTTTGATCTATGTGATTATTATTCACTACTATCAATGTGATTTCTCATATTCAGCATGGTTTCAGCTAGTTTCCAAGCATGCCTATCTGTTCAGGCCCATTTATGTTTCTCCACAGAGCCAACATGTGGTTTATACTGCAACTATGCTGAATGAACCTTAGTTACAGTTCAAGAATGTGCAACAATACAGATATATACGGTTTTGAATACAGAGTTGTCCTACTCCTATATTGATTGCCAGCCATTGCTAGAGAGTCCAGTTTTCCCTACTATTTAACTCATAGCTGAGAGGAGGATAGATGCATTTATACCTTTCACAAGAGTATTTGTACAAAAGTGAATACAACAATCTCGATCAGAATTTGAACTCAGCTCACTGATTTCTCGTTCTGAATCTTTAACCATTACACCACCTGCATATCCTAGCACACACTAATGGACACAATTAGTAATGGAATATACCCTGAACATATTTCTGATTAAATAAAAACACAACAAAGATACAAAGGATTTGGCATCAATAATGATAATGATTTCATTCTCTTTACAGAATAATTCTAATATCTGAGCTTATGGCCATATTATGATGAAACACCAGTTCTTGTACAATCACCACAGTTAGGTAAGTATCTTGATGGGTGATCACAGTCAATATCATGTGTGGGTGATATAATGGATAATGGTTCAGAATTGGAAATCAGAGAGCCGAGTTCCGATTCCAGTTGGGTTCATTATATTCACTTATTTGCAAATAAACTTGGGAAAGGTATGAATCCACCACTTTCCCTCTACAAGCTCAGAATCCCCTGATCAATATACACCTGAAGAAGGCCAGAAGGTACATCGACTGAAACAATGTGATAACAAAAAAGATAAATTATTTAAAAATAAATCTCAGCATATCTAATAACGATATAAAGATGAAAAATGTTTCCCTTTATGCCAGTGGTTTTTAGCATAAAAATAAAAAATAGGAACATAAAGCAAATTTCACTTAATCCTGACATCTGATAAATTTTAACATTATACTTTTTAATATGAAATTTTCTAATGTGGTCTTAAATTTTAAAATCTAATTTTTCATCTTTAAGATCAAAGGTTTTGAGAAAAAATTTTAAATCTGAAAGGGATGAAAAATGTGAAAAAGATCAAGAACTGTGGCCCCTTTGTGCTTGTTAGTATTTTCTTTTGAAGAGACATTTTACGCAGCATATCTCATATTGTAATCTGAATATTTTAATCTGAAAACCTGTATAGTCTTATCAAGAAAATTTTCATACTGAAAGTAGACTATTATAGCAGGCAAAGGATGTTTTACTACTTGCATAAAAGCAAGTATGTTAGACTAAATCAAAAATGCTGTTTCCAAATCCAGACTCAAAATTGTTCAAGTAGATCAGGACTTTGCCTTATATATGTGCACATCATTGAAGAAACCTTTTATATTCATTACACTAGGCAAAATCAAAAAAAAATGTTTGTTACCCAGACTAAATCAAATATATTGATTCCAAATCCATACTCGGAATTGGCTGAGCATGTCAGGTTTTTCAGATATATGCATAGCATGTTCAAAGTAAATATTATATTAATAATAATGATAATAGTATTAATATACTATTATATTAATAGTATATTAATATCCACATGAGCTGGTGGCATGGGATTTATTCATGTCTGTTGTAAAGAACTTTCTTGAGTCTCATATGAATGAAAAATGATGCTGATTTAATAAACAATGCATATCAAAGAATTGGAAATTAGATGTCTCTTTAAATGCATTACTTGCATTCTCACCACAATTTTTTATCCAACAGATCTAAGTTTTGTAAGCAATGAGCATGTTGAGAGTTTCCACCTGGACATGTCTGAAATGGAATCAAGGTATCAAGACTGGTTCAACCCAAACATAATATATGACTATTGCTAGTTCCTAGCATGGGAGACCAGCTCAATGAACAACTACAAGAAAAAGTGTCTCAAGCATTTATAAATTGAGCATTTTATATTTATTCAACTATTTCAACATTGCCATTTAAATTTTCCTTAAACACAAATGTACTAATACACTAATGCAGTACTAATATACACTTAATATTTACCTAAGCACAGATTTTGAATCTATTTATAGCATTATTTGATTGAGTAGCAGACAAAAAGGGTTTTTGGTTGCCCAATGTTATCAGCCTATATTTAAATATGTCATTAAAAATAATGCTTATTCTTTCTCAGACAGAGAAAGAATAAACATTATTTTTAATTATTTTTAATCTGCATTAAACTTCCAGTATAAGACAGTCATAGACTTTTTTTTCTTTATATTTTTCTGTTGACCTCTCACACATATACAAGACAGATAGATGGAGAGGCAGATAGACAATCTGTCTTGTATATGTGTGAGAGGTCAACAGAAAAATATAAAGAAAAAAAGTCTATGACTGTCTATGACTGTCTTATACTGGAAGTTTAATGCAGACTTGAAGTAGCAAATTTTGAATTAACACCAAGTTATTAACTGTGAATCATATTGTTTTTTAAGCAAGTAATTGTTCCTCTATGATACCTATACTTTATGAATTTAAGAACAGTATTAGATTGGAGGCAAGGTTTCATCATTTTGTAATTGAATGGTTAGATGTAACTGTAAGTTCTATGCTAACAGTTTCTTCTCTCACACTTCTAACTTGTAGAAATCTATTCTGGCTTCATGCTTCATACTCAACTTTGATCTTCAAAAATTTAAATACAATGTAAATCATTATCTTCTTTCTTAATTTTTTTTCTTTTATTATGCTCTGGGTTTTTTTTTTCCTCATATTTTCTCGCACTCAGTAACCTCTTGTGTCTTAGTGGCTTTATTGCCTTGTTTGGGGTGAAATGATTAAAAAAAAAGATAGAAACATTCTATAAGCAATTAAAAACATGCTGATCCTCATAATAATAACCCAGAACCTTTGAAAATCCTCTGGAACTTTGTGATTCAAACAGTTCACCCAACCCAGGCCAGATCTGGCAGTTGGATTCAAAATGGAAAAAAAACGTGGTATCTAATGGATTCCAGCAAAGCACAGAGTAGAAATTAAATATAGTGATAAGATAGATAAGTATCTTGACCTTGCCAGAAAGTTGAGGAAGTTGTGAAACATGAAATTGACAGTTTTTATTAGAGTACTGGGAATGGTTTTGAAGTGCATAGGAAAGAGACTGGAAGAAGTAAAAATCAGTGGAAGAGTCAGAAACACCCGAAAAACAGCATTGCTAAAGAAAAAGCTAAAATATTAAGAATGCTGAAGTAATGAGGAGACGTTCTGTTACTTGATCTCCAGTGTAAGCCATCAGTTGATGGGAATACTCAATGAGTAAATAATAATAATAATAGAAAACAGAAATATGAATACAGCTTTCTGGATCATCAAAACCTAGAGACCAAACATATTCATCAATGATAAACATTAGTTCTATTTTTGAATATTCAATTATTTTATTGGTTTAGTTACAGGCTACAAAACCATTTTATATTTACACAAAAATTTTATTTGTTCTTTATACTAATAAGAATAGAATAGATTAGAATCTCAAGATATAAAACAATACATTTAAGAACATTTACTTAAATCATTTATTTTTACTAGAAATTTTCATGGTTTTCCTATTTGAATTTTCTGATGAATCTTAAATCTTAAGTTACTGATTGAATAAGGTCATGGTGAGTATTATGACAATAAAATATTTGTATAAATTCCCCTATCACATCATTAAATAAACACCTTTAACAAAATATTGCAATAACAATCATAAATATGAATGCTGGTTGTTATTTTAAGAAGTCGGTACAAATGAAAAGATTTGAAATTGACAACTTTTTTCCATTTCACTGAAACAGCTGTTAAACAATTTCATCTTCCCTTCTTTCTTTCATTCATTCATTTTCTCACTAAAATCAAGTAGTGTGTCTGATATTTGTTTCATTTATCAAAACAGAATAGTCCATTATTTATGAGGTATTGGCAGGAGATATTAAACACTTCTATCTTCCCTTCTTTCTTTTTTTATTTTCTCACTGAAACCAAGTATCTTTTCTCCTCCTTCCATGCATTAAAATGGAATAGTCCATTATTTATTAGGTATTGGCAGGGTGTAATGGTCATACAAACTAATGATGGGAGGGAAAAGTACAATTATAATAGGATACTGAAAAATATCCACAATGCCAGATATTTTTACTAATTGTTTAACCAGTACAAGGCCCAGGAGCCACACAAAGTAGAGGGTTACTGAATGTGTTTGTAAGGGGTGGGGGTCATAATTTTAATACATATAATGAAATTAAAATAGTACATATACTGAAATTGTTTTTAAGCTGCTTGTATATTTATTGTCAGTGACATCATTTACTCTCAGTAGATGAGATGAGGAACATAAGATCTTGTCTCTCTCTTTCATTGGAGTAGATCTTTTCACATGTTCAAAGATGTGACCTTTATCTTTGACAATTGTCATGACTGTCAAACGACTTAAGCCATGCATCTGGCCAATGTTTGGCATTGTTTCTCCTTTTTCAGAGCATTTAACAATGTCTAATTTCACTTCCATAATGATGGCTTTCCTTTTCTTCAAGGGACTGCCATCAGAAGAGGTTACACTATGCTTTGGAGCCATAATGAAAGGCAATAAGCTTGTACAAACACAACACAAACAAAAGAGAATGAATGCACAACAATCCAATATGGTGTACAACCAGGAATTGACTTACACCACCTTCCTCACTCTAGCACACTACAATGATGTATTCTTCTATCACACAATGTATTCTTCCACCACACTGTGTTGTATGCATGAAGCAAACAGCCTAAGTCAAAACATGATTAATGGAGATTGCGTCATAACCATGAACCGTTGTAGGTTGGTACTGTCATAATGACTTACTATATTGTCCAAGATCCACATGCTAGCAAATAATAATAATAATTTGGAACATGAGCTGTTGAAACAGCTCATGTGTTGATGAAAGTGTTGTGTCTCTAAGCCGTGGGTTGGAGATGAGATATAATCATCATTACCTAGCCAAAACATCTAAGAGTTGGAGAGGATATCAAATACTACTACTACTACAATAATAATAATAATAATAAACTAATTGAAATATAAACTGAACACAAACAATACTAATTATAACAAGTATAAAATAAATATTAATGACAAAGATAGAAAATAATTACAATAATGGTGACTGCAAAAGAGAGACTGCTCATAGTGAATGTAAAATAAAGTCAAGTAATCAGATATTCAAAGAAGTGATATTTGTTGAAAAGTGTTCAAAATGTAATTTATCAAACTATGTTCAGTTCAGCTACCGTTTTCTCCCCTTGACATCTACAGAGAGAACATTAGCATGAAATAAAAATCATGGAGAGGTGGTGATGATAGTTTAGAAAATTACATTAACAAAATAAAACCTTTAGTCAGTCAGGTTGAAATAAAGAGAGGCAAAAAAAAGAAAGAAGAACAGTGAGAAGCCCCACTAAGCCTCAACCTAGACAAAGCCAACTGCTAATATTGTTTGTTTACCATTTGCAGCAGATTTACAAAGTAAACATAGTATGAAATATATATGTTGTGAATGCCTCTACATTCTAATTATAGAACTGACTCCATTTAGATAGACTCCATTTAAACTGTAGAATGAGAATTTGAGAATTCAGTGAATAACAGTAATGGTAAAATTTCCATCCAGGAAACATTCAACATTCATTGACCAAATGGTTGAAATCTTTTTTTTAAAACCAGTTTTTAAAAAAATGAAACTTCTCTTGAGTATTGATGGGAATTTCCTTTTAAACCTTTTAATATCTTGGTTATATTATTTTCTATTCTAATTAAATATGCTATCCATTCTAGAAGTTGGAAGTGTTCAAGTGTTTTTTGTTATTTGGTATAGCACTTTGCTTGTGATTTTGTTGTTTTATTTGATTTTCCAAAATGTTTTCCAGAAAACTTTTGATAAAATTGATATTATCAGGGTTATAGCAAAATTAAAGTTATATTGAAACATCAAAACACTTTCAAAAAGCAAAAAAGCACATGTTCACCTTCCTTTATGTTATATACCATGCTAATAGGAATATATACTTGACAAACATGGTGGATAAAATAAGTAAAGGTTTATTGTAAAAACCAATACAATAAGAATAAAGGTACAGTTATGCACAAGGTCATCGCAAGTCAATCCAGTAGCGAGTGCTACTATTGGAAGGTTGATAGTTCTCGCGTAAGTTCTGAGTTGTATTCAACAGATCCCAGCTAGAAATATTTACTAGCCTCCCCAAGAGGTAGGATGTGGCACAAGGCCGAATTTAATGTGAGGCAATCCAAGCCCTTAGGCTTGGCCAAAAATTCCCTGTAACCCTGCATAAACGAGTTTGGGTCCGTCTACCTCCCCGGTCAAGAGACTGCCCTTCGGCATGCCTCGTCCGGGTTCCTCTCTGCCCAAAGCCAGAGAGTTCAACAACAGCTAAGATCTGAGTAACAGATCCCAGCTAGGATATCTAGCTACCCACCCCATGAGGGTTGCATGTGGCACAAGGCCGGGTTTAATGTGGGTTTTCCGAGTCCGTACGCTCGGCCAAAAATATTCCCTATTTGAACCCGTAAAAACGGGTTCAGGTTCAGTCTACCTCCCCGAACGAGAGACTACCCTTCGGCGGAGCCTCGTCCGGGTTCCTCTCTATCCGAAGGCAGAGAGTTCGACTGTTTAGCTGGAACAGGTCACAGCTAGAATATCTAGCTAAACCCCATGCACGAGGGTTGCATGTGGCACAATTCCAGGTTTAACGTGGGTTTTCCGAGCCCGTAGGCTCGGCCAAAAATATTCCCTATTTGAACCTGTAAAAATGAGTTCAGGGACAGTCTACCTCCCCGAACGTGACTGTGCCCTTCGGTGGAGCCTCGTCCGTGTTCCTCTCTGCCCGAAAGCAGAGAGTTCAACTGTTTAGCTGGAACAGGTCGCAGCTAGACTCTGTAGTCCGTTGACTTACAGTTACTTATAGTAGTTACTACCTATAGTGTAGTTACTCATAAGGGTGACAGGTTATTCTATTACATCACTCGATTACACTAACAGCCTATAACAAATTTTGAATATTTTAAAACACCTTTTTTTGAGATTAAAAACAGTGAAAAGTTAATTTTAAAAAATGTTTATTTTTAAAAACTGTACAACATAAGAATTGATGGGCTACAAAATCACATTTAACAATTATAACCAACTATATGCTAGTAAAAATTTTGATCTTAGAAAATTGATGTTCTCAAGCCCTAATGTTAAATTCAAGTATTGAGTATGTAAAAATAATTAACAAAATATTTCATTTTTTAAAATTTCCAAACCCAATCAGTTTTCAGAACATCTCTGAGTAAAGTACTGTTTTTTTACCTAATAATTTCTTTTTTCTGTTTTAGTTAAAATTTGAAGTATATTACCAAAACAACTCACCATTTCCCATTTTTATTTGGCCTATTTAATTTCTTTCTTTTAAATCAGTTCTCATTAATTAGAATCATCAACAAGGCATTTATAGTTTCTTCATGGTTAACGAGTATAAACAAATTGTGCTGACAAAACAGCTTCATTTGCATTATTCAAATATTGTTTGCACTAGCATGAACCTCAAAAATGTCATCAAAGAAAAAAAAAATTCAGTTTGTATCCTTATATAAATTTCTACATGGAAATTAGAAACAAAAATGATGTCATGAGATGCAAATAAACATGACAGGAGCAGACAAAACATATATATATTATATTATCAACTACTTTCGAACCAGTCACTTCACTGATGACAAAAAGATAAAATTTCCAATCTAAATTGTTTATCTATTTAAGATACTACATTTATTAGAAAATATATTCAGTTTAAATATAGGAGTTATAAAAATGATTTCAAACGGCTGCACATTTTGGCTTATACATTCTGACAGCATTCTGAGCAGTAAATTACATTTCTTGTTTAAGCATTTTGAACAAAGCCACATTGTTCTTCCTCTATTCCAGTCCAGTTCTGCAATGAGCTCTATTAATTAGAATCGTAATTATTAGTTTTGTTATGTCTCATCAAGTTGATTGTTTGACGAAGTTTGTATTCATTCACACCTGGTTTCTTTGGTAATGCTATGAAAATTATGCCACAATGATGAGATTTTTAATTAATCTTATTTAAATATGTATAGGTTATTTTCAGTATATTTCCATCTATTTGACACACTATACATACACATATCAATAAATTCATTAAGAAGAAAATAGTGAAAATGAATGAGAATTTCAGCTTATTTGCATGTTGACTACAAATAATGAGTTTAATCTGATGTGACAATATTAAATATACAGGGTTTTTTTTAAGTTCTGAGGTGAAGTACTTTAATTATTTGTGGTGAACACGTGTCAGTACAGACACAAAAGAATCCCTGGATCGCATGCGACATGTATGTATGAGTGGCCATTTTGACTTTTTCCTTTGGGGTTGGTTAAAGGAGGAAGTCTATTATACCAAACTAAGACTTTGGAAGAACTTGAAGGATGAATACAAGAAGTTATGTCTTCCATACCACAAAAGTTCCTGGGGAAATCAGTTGATGCAATTCCTGGGTGGCTCAAGAAGCTAGTAGCAAAATCTGGTGCCCATATAAGATTTTGAATAAAACCGCATACAAAATGCTTTCCTCTCATATCCATTTTTGTAAAAATTATAGTTAATAAATAAATTAAAAGTATTTTAAAATGGGGAGTTACTTTTCAATCACCTTGTAGTAAAGTCATTATCATAATTTATGTACCGTGTTCCTACAGAACATTGGTGATCATGGCTCTAAACCACTTAATATAACAAAATAATGTAGTGCTAATAATGGAGAGATAAATAAATTAATATAAATAAAAATATTTTTATTTATTCACAATTAAAGCAACATAGAAGTGAAAAGATAACACTGGGAAACAAATTTCAATTTTTTGTCTATTGAATTAGATTTGACAGTTCTATGTAATTTGGGTGTGCTGAGCACACACTTTTAAACAGTTTCACTCTGTCAAGTCCTGATTTTGTTCAACACCCCTCCTCTTTCAATGTATTCATGAAAAGTTATTTTCTCAATACTCAGAGTCTTTTTGCAGTTACACATTAATCAACTAGGTTTTTATCTAGGTAATTGTACCTGTTGTTATGGTATTGTTGTATTATGAATACTTTTATAAGTAACACCATAAAAATATTTTTATTTTTGTAATTTTTAACCCATTTTAATATCAGTAAATCAAGCTAAAAATCATAGAATTCTAGAATTTTCTCAAGGGTTCCTGTTTTCTGTAGAATATTCTAGAGGGACAAGTAAAATATATAAAATAACTCATTTCTGGAGTTAATCAATTCAATCAGTCAGTTTAGGCATTAACATAATTTTGAATTGACATATGATTTAGTGAGTAATTTTGTCATCATGATTTAATAGTTGATTCAATTTGATGTAATTTATATTGTACATACTCATCCATGTTTCTAGTTTAATTTCATAGGTATTTCATTATAATTTACCTATTTAAACTATGGGCTTTAAATACCTTTACAAATTGGCAGTACAATTAAACAATATATCATCAAGCGCTAGAAAGTTCAAATGCAAAAACAACCATGATTACTTTTGTTTTATATGTGGAAATGTTACACTTCCACATTAACAAGCAAATATATCTGACTTCATAAAAAGAGCTTATTTTAGCATAAAACTGGGGGACCAAGATAAATCATGGACTCCACATAAAGCCTGCACAAGATGTATTGAAAGACTGTAACATTGGATGAAGGGTTCAGATTCAAAAATCCTTTTGGAGTTCCCATGGTAAGTGATTTCATAAAATTATGTAATTTAATTACTAGTATACTGTAACTTACCAAAATGTAATTGTAACTGAGGTGCATAAACAAAAATTTACAAAACATGTTTATAAGAATCTCAAATATTACATAAGGTTGAAACACATAGAAATGTTAAATCTTTGGGTGATAACTTTTCATAAAATTTATAAAAGCAAGTCTCTCATCACTTTTGTTAGCACTTTACAATTTTTTTTCATATCAGGTGTGGCGAGAGCCTACTAACCACAAGACCGATTGCTACTTTTGCTTTGTTAAAATTTCAGGCTTCACTAAGAAAAATAAACATTGTATTGAGTACCCAAATTTTGACACTGTGATACAACCTGTGCTACAATCAAATGAGATCCCCATTCTAAAATTTAAGGGTCTGCAAACTCAATAATTAGTTGAAGATGTTCCTGAAAATATTGCTATACACTCTGAGGAGCCAGACACTGATTTTGACACCAATGTATTTGAAAGTCAAAACAATCTGCAAAAGTTTAATCAGGCTGAGTTAAATTATCTTGTAAGGAATCTAAATCTGCCAAAAAAGGCTGCAGAAATCTTAGCTTCAAGACTTAAAGAGAAAAACTTGCTTACTTCAAACACATACATTTCATTTTACAGAAAAAGAGAAGAACTTCTTATATATTTTAGAAAAGAGGATAGTTTAGTATAATTCTGTGACATACCTAGTTTGTTAAAGAAGACAGGGGTTGAGTCTTACAATGCAAATGATTGGTGCTTGTTTTTAGTTCGAAAAGACATCTTAAGTGTGTATTATTGCATAATGACAGTCTTTACAGCTCTATACCGATTGGGCACTCAACAAAATTAAAAGAAAAGTATGAGCATATAGAAAAGGTTTTAAATTTTATCACATATAGGGAACACGAATGGATCATATGTGTTGACTTAAAAATGGTTAATTTTCTGCTAGGACAACAAGAAGAGTATACTAAATATCTCTGCCTCCTTTGCTTATGAGACAGCAAAGCCAAGGAAGAACATTATTTCAAACAAATCTGACCAGCAGTTACTGTTGGAGAGAAAAAACATAATTAATCCACCTTTAGTGAGTCATATAGCCTCCTCTTGCATATCAAACTAGGCCTTGTTAAACAATATGTAAAAGCATTAGATATGAACAGTGAGTTTTTCAAATACATAACTTCAAAATTTTCAAGTTTAAGCTATGAAAAAAATCAAAGTAGGAATTTTCAACAGTTCACAAATGAGAGCATTAATTAAAGACAGCAATTTTCCTAATGTCATCAATGAGTGCAAAAAAAATGTCTGGTTCTCATTTGTGGACTTGACAGAAAACATTTTAGGCAAGTACAGAGCAGATAACTACAAAGAAATTGTTAAAAAAAAGTTGTTAGGTTGCAATATGAGCATAAAAATGCATTTTTTGAATAGCCATCTTGACCAACTTCCAAGTAATTTAGGTGATGTAAATAATGAACAAGGGAAGAAATTCCATCAAGATATCAAAATTATGGAGGAACGGTACCAAGGCTGCTGGGGGATTCCCACATGATGGCTGATTACTGCTGGTGCTTGAAAAGAGACCTTCCATCAACAAACAAATATGCTAGAAAGTATTGTAAATTAATTGTTTTGCTACAGTGAAAACTTCATATCTGTTTGTTTTGTTTTTTTTTTTATATTTTAAGTCATTTCTATTGTTATACTGTAATTTTACCATAGTTTGAATTGCTTGAAAAAAATGTTTTAACACATGACTAATTTTTTAGTCCCAATTTGAAAAATCTGGAAATTGCCACTTAGGCTGGTGACAAGAATCAGCACCTGATAGAGCCAAACCAACTTGAGATGCGTATTCAGTACACCCAAATTACCTAGATTCAAGCGTCAGATATGATTCAATAAAATGTGTTTTTCAGCGTAATGTATTTTTAAAAATCAATTGTAACAAATTTAAAGCAACAACATAATTGTTTTTGAAAAAAATATGGGCTATAACAACAGACTACTGAATAATTGATTGTTCTATATAATATTACAGTAGTTAGAGTATTAGACTAGAAACTGAGGTCACAAAATGAAGTAATCCATTCCAGACCTATTTTTAAATCTAAGAATGTAACCTACTTGGCATTCAATCAATCATTCAATCCAATGAAGAACTGAAACAATAGTTCATTGGTCTACCAATGATCCATACCATATCAGTGGCACACTAATTGCAAAATCTATAATACCCTAGAGCCATTATAATAGGTTGTCTTGGATGGTAGCTCAAAGGTTAGAAAATTGGTTTACAAATTGTGAGGTCTATTGAGCAGTTGGCAAAATTTGTTAATCTAATTTTGTAAAAAGGAAAACTATAATAAAGAATATTCTTGTTAATGGTCAGTTTTGCACTTATAAAATTGGTGGTATCTAAGCAAAATGAACGAATGAATGAATAATAATATTAATGATGATTATAATAACTGTGGTAATAAAATAAGCACATCCCATCTCCCCTCTCGCTTGTAACCATCCACTATAATAAATTAAATGTTTTCATTGCTAAAACCGAATTAGTCAAATAAAGCTTCATAAGCTTCTACTCAGAGTTGTTGCTATATTATACCAATATACCAAGCAGGGCACCCATGGTTTCTGATCTAAATTGATTGATGTTAACATGTATATATTGTGTTTTTGTGAATGAAGATAGGCTACAGTAAATATCCAATTCAGTATCACATATTTACTCGTCAGTTGCCTAAGTTGAGCATGTCTTCTAGGAGCTGACACACTGTACATCTCTGGTCATAAGCAGGAGTAGTTGGAGAGGATCGTGGCCGAGTGTCAAAAGGGTTTTTTTTTAATTTGAAAGATGAGACAGCCATGACAACTTTAATCTAAATACTTCGGAACAATCTCAATCGAAGACTGTCTGGATGAACTTGGTTATCATAGCTAAAGGCTTTTCAAACTTTGCACCACTTGAAGGTTATACACTATTTTTTTTTTTATCAAAAACTATCATTATATTGTGCACATTTGGCCGTAATGCATGTGCCTTGTATACCCTTATCAGACTGGATACCATGATGGATATATTGGGCTTTATATATTTGTACTCCAGCATTAATTTCTTGATGTGCTGCTCTTACACTCAATAATATCAAGGTTATTTTTCTGTTGTTATCACAAATCTGAGTCAAAGCTATTACATTTTTTAAGCACTCAGATAAAAATAAACACAATTTATAGACCTAGCACACTAAGTACAATGCTATAGAAGCATCCTGTAGTAATAAAGTTATCCTGTATGCTAGCTGTTAAGAGCAATGAATTAAAAAGTGTGAGGTTTATAACTCAGTCCCTTGTATTCTTTACAAAGGGTTTCTTAAGATTAACTTAAGATTTCAAATAGACAGGCTACAATGATTAATATTTTTTGGTGAAAAATCCACCCAAGATATCCTTATTCTAACCAGCCCTTTTATTTTCGTTTTTTCATTTTTAAGGTTATTTAAGGCCAGAAAATATTTTTTAGATTGTAAGAATTTTTTTGAGATAATAATGGTTTAGTGATATGTCTTACTAATTAATTAGCTAGGAGAAGAAGAGGTGGATTCATACCTTTTCCAAGGGTATTTGTGTGTAAGTGAATATAATGAATCCAATGGAAATTGGAACTTAGCTATCCAATTAACAATTTTGAGCCATTATCCATTACACAAATTGCACATCTAAGTTTACAGTACCTGATATTCCCAAACAGTCACCTATCTAAGTACTGACCAGGCTCAATATTTCCTAACTTTGGTGATCATACCCCTTTTATTAAATATTCAAATGAAACACTTTGTCCTAAAATGCTGGCAGCCTAAATTAAGAATGGGAGCAAATTTTATGAATATGTTATAAAGGGGGGTGAAATAATGATGTCCTATGTGGAATTTTCTCCAAAAAAGAATAATTGTTCCAGTCTGTCTCTTTGAAGTTTAATAGTAGGAAAACTGCTTTGTTTCTTGGTAGTCAATTTTGTAATTGTAAAATTTAAAATACCCAAGAAAACAAAGATCAAGAATTAACTATTATAATTCATAGCTTAGAAGTTGACAAACCAACCAAATAAATATCATTTTTTTTAGGTGAGGGAAGCTAAGACTAAAACAATTAAGTCTCATTAATAAAATGGAAATTCCTAGCAACATTAAAAAGTTGTTTCGGCATACTGATTATCAATCTCCAAGTATCAGTTGTCAGGTTTACAGATATAAAGCAAAACTACTTTTTGTTGTTGCATGGTTATGTACAAAAAACAAAAATGTTTCTATATTTAACATCCTTATCACTTTATATTACAAAGAAAAAAATGTGACATTTTCAGTATTTTGAAACTAAAAGACTTAACAGCTTTAGCAGAGTCTATAAAATTTTATCAGCTGGTTTTTGCCTGGCAAATTGCCAAGCCTTATGTATAACAGTATAAAACCTTTATGGTTCCTAAGAATTTTTATCATCTCTAGAATAAATAATGATACTTTTAATGATATCATCACATTCCATCACCATCTGAATTATTCAAAAAAGATTACTAATGTCATAAGAACCACTCTATGTAGACGATGCTCTAGAAAATTGTACCGAAGAAAATGACAATGTACATAGCTCAAAGGCCAAAGTGCTTTGCTTTTGTGTTACATGCTGTTTTTCTGAAAAAAATGTCCTTCCACTGGACTAGGTCAGCAGCATGTAAATCAGTTTCACTCATAGCCAATCGCAGTACAAGCATCACTGAATTGAATAGACTGTTTAGAGAATATGCGAATCCATTTAATTCCTGGTGGAAATTGTAAAGCATAGCAAGGGGAATGGACTACTTTAAAAACTGGTAACTTTTTCTGCCACAGGCTAAGTAGTAAACTGATCTTGGATGGCTGCAAGTGAGTGAAATGAACAACATGATTTTTACAAGTAATTCTATTCATACTTTTACAAAATAAAATAGTTTTCTTTCTCCTTCACTCTTTTTATAAATATTTTTTATTATTATATTTTCCCACAAAATCCATAACAGAAAATTTATTTTATTTAGTAGGCACAAAATTAGAAGCCATAAATATAGAAATCCAATAAAGTGCACAAAGGAAAATATACAATTTTGGTACAGATAAAACAAGTAAAAACAAACATCCTTTAGTTTATCTGTTTTGACTAACTGCATATTATTGACTACATATCTCACATATCCCTATTTATCACCTAAATAGATTTTTGGCATCAGCTGCTTCCTCTTAATAGGGTTTTGCCATCAACAAATATTGATATTGCATAAACAGGAACAAACTGCATATGTAGTTCTTTGAACAAACTGTAATGACAAACCTTATCAAACAGAGGAAAATGATCAAGAAGGAAAAAATATATATATGTCACATTGATACAAAGGTTCCTATCATTTTTTCCTTTCTTTTCAAAATATTTTATTCATATAAATATATAGCATCATTATTCAAAGCACAGGCTTTCTATGAATTTATGGCACCTTTCAGGTAAGTTATATATCCTAGCATAAAAAGAACAATTTTCAGTTTTGATTCAATTAATGCTTTGAGATATTTTTCCATATCTTGAACCTGATGGAATTTCTAAGCACCTTTTGGTTAGATGTTCCATCAATTTCATAGAATAAAACAAGTGACAGTCTGAAGGTGACAGATGTAGAGAGTAGGCAACATGAAAGATCATTGATCCTATTCCCGGCCCATGTTCAATTACTGCATCATATTTGCAATACAAGGATGGTTATTATCATATAGTAAAATAACTGGTTTACTTCCTGGCCATGGAAAAAAAATTTTTTTTTCATTTGATGCATCATCTAAATGAGTCAATTGCTCATTGTGGCTTTTATTCAGGTTCCGGCAATTTGTAATAAGGAATTTTTTATAAATTACACCACATATGAAGCATTTTTACCCCAGTAGATTCCTTTTTGTAATTAGGTTGTTTTGGATTTAAACATTGACCAATGTCCGTTCTTTATATGTTCATGCAAAACATTTTTAGTAAAATTTTAGTTTTCAGTGGTCAAGTTTGCTTTCGTTTGTTTTTTTAATTGGTAGCAGCAGCATCATTTTTTTGCCCCCAAAGGTTTTATTTAAATCAGGGTTTCCTGACCCAAGCAATGTCACCAACTAGTGAACAATTTCAACTGTTGGATGGGTGATGAGCAACTGAATAAAAAATGGTGGGTGATATAAGATTTTGAGTATTAAAAAGGTATTTCAACATATGCTAATCCAAAAAATTTTCAAAGGAGATATGCAAAGAACCTGTATAGAAAAAAACAAGAAACTAAATTGGAACAATTGGGTCATATTTCTAGATAAGACATAAATATTCCCACAAACAAATATTTTTTGTATTTTCTAAAGTTTTAAGAAGGTTCATTAACATTCAAATAGTTCTTCAGATGAAATAATGTTTTTTTTGGATATAAATCAGATAAGGGAAAACCAAGAATAATCAAAAATATTCCCTGAATTTTTACTCGATCTTATAATTATGAACAAAAATCATTTCATTTTTTGCCAACACTTGCAATGCTAACCCCTAACCATAAAACTTAAATTTTAGTTTTCAGTGGTCAAGTTTGCTTTCGTTTGTTTTTTTAATTGGTAGCAGCAGCAGCAGCTGCCACATAAATCAGCATTATTTGTTACTTATCTTTGGTATTTTTTACTACATCATAAAACCAGTTTATGAACCAGTAACAAAGCTACAAAGACAGGAAATTGTGGAGAGCCATGATTGCCCATGTCTTGAAGGGACACAAACATATCCGAAAAGAAGAACAAACTTTTACCAAACAATTTGGGTATGATTTTGAATATTTATTCTATAGGTAGAGAGTGGAAATTTTTTCCATGTTAAAGTCGGCAATGACTCAAAAAGGTTGGGAACCTCTGTTTTAAGTGATATACTTCAGTTAACTGATCGTACAAACAATAAGAAGCTGAGTAAACTTTAAAGGCTCTTCAAAGGTTTTCTATGCCAAAGATGGAGCTGGGAACCTAATAGTTTGCTTGGACTGGTTATGTTTATGAAGAAAAAGCCACATCAAGAAAATTCAAGATACAGAAAAAGAAAAAGTACTCAGTAAATTAATTTTAAAAATAAATGAACTTTATGAAAGAAGTCATAATCTTTAAAAATTTCCAATATCCCTGAATATGTTTAAAACTATCAGATTTCGGTAATTCTAAGATGGCAAATTTAACTTAAAATTCTGCAAAATTAAGAAAAGATAAGCTTTATGACTATAATTTTATATTTTTGCAAATTGTGTAGTTAAGCAACAGAGCTTAAATACTGTGATAAAGTTTTTGTTTTTAATGATCACTGATTGATCATATTACTATAGCTGCTAATTGTATATAAAGTTCATGATTAAATAAGAAATCTTAGAATTAATTTTAAAAAGTATCAAAGATTTATTACAATCAGTAAAGTTAGAAGATTTAATTGAAGTCTGCTTTTCCACAAAATTCTCACTCATTAAACAAGAATGGAGAGTTGAGTTCCAATTTCAGTTGGGTCCATTATATTCACTTATGTGCAAATACCCTTGGGAAAGATATGAATCCACCTCTTCTCCCCTAGTGATGAATTAATTAGTAAGACTTGTATAACTAAATCATTATTATCTTAAAAAACAGCATCAAGAAAAACGTCTACAATCTAAAAATATTTTATGTGCAATGTGTTGATAATCCATAGAAAACAAATCAGTCATTAACCAAGAAAGAGTTATGTTTAATTTTGTTGAAAAGAAAAGAGTAATGTTTTATAAACCAAAAAAGTTGTAGCTGATGGAAGGTACACAAGTTGATACCCCGATCTGTATAGGCTGGGTCACTGTGGAGAGGGGTAATGATGTTGAAAGATCCAAAACCCTTATGAACCTTGGCTAGAAACATCACTGATGATGTGTACTAAAGCATCCAATAGATGTATTTTACGAAAATATTTTTCATAATTTTTCTTTTACTAGAGGCTGAAATAACTTCCCTATTTATGATTAAACTATTTTTAGTAATATAATTAGTTTGTTTGTTAATTACCATTTTCATTACCAGATGTAATACCTTAGACCATCTTTTCTTATTTCTTCAATGGCCACTTATTCTCTCATGTTAGTGATAGGACTTCAGAAATACATAACAGAATTCATTTCTTTTTATTTTATAAGAAAGAGAACTCTTTAATTGTTGTATCCAATGTTACATACTGCATATGGCGGCACAAGAACAAATGAAACAACAAAGTATTATTAGTTTTCTGTCTGAATTTCTGGGATGAGGAGTTAGCATTATTTACACTACTTATATTTGGACTATTGTCCTCATCTTTGTTGTTGTTATCACAACGTTTTAGCCGTTGTGCCCTCCAGTCTTCATCAGGTGTATATCGATCTGAATAACCTACAGAGAATTCTGAACAGAACTGAGGACACAATGGCTGAAACATTATGATAACAACAACAAAGATGAGGACAATATTGTGAATGTAAATGTAAATAGAAACAAGATATGTTAAAATAAAAATTTTTGTATATTTAGCATAACTCTTTCTTGGTTAATGATTGATTTGTTTTCTACAACTTATCAACCCTTTACAGGTTATTTAAAGCCAGAAAATATTTTTAGATTGTAAGAATTTTTTTTTTTTTTAGATAATAATGATTTAGTATTGTCAATATAAAGGACAAAAGCAGAAATCTTTTGTGGGTGAGGGAAACAATCTGGAGGATGGGGGAATCAGAAGGACCTAATATTGAAGCTTGTGCTAGTTTGGTTGAGGCCACTGGTGGTGTAAGTGACATCCTGCCCACTCACTTGTGACTGCCTTTTGTGTTGCACACATGTTCTTTTAAGCAGTCAGGTCAGATATGTGTTTTTTGTCATGCTTTTTACTTTAGGGGTAGTGTTCATGATTGGCTCATTTTAAATTGTAATTTATATTGTGGGGTTTGTTTTGTGAGCTGAATATGATGCTCAGAGCCACTGCACAGAGAGCACCTTTTTATTTTTAATTTTGCTTTCATAGCATTCACAACTCACCAACAGGTTTTGATACAGAGTGAATCAGAAAGATATCTAATTTGAAGAGAGTATAACACCAAAGATGGAAAGTAGATAAAGGTGAGAGAGAATTTGAAAACAGTCTAAGTTTCTTCTTTACATCTTTGATCATTTCACCTGCATAGAAAGGCTACCTTGGTGACAGCATCCATTTTTGTGCTGTACTTCAAGAGATGTCTTTCTTCCTTGAAGGTCTGTTCATCACTGTTTCCTCAAGTTAGGCTCTCATTGCTACTCTCCTCCATTTGTCTTAGTTTAGTTGACATGTACTGCCTTCATTCAATACAAGCATTGTCAAATCATGTGATGGAACTTCAACCACGTCACACAGTCTACATGGCATTCCAATGCCATATAAATGCATCAAACAATTTTCCTTTGCTAAGCCATACCACTGAATATATTACATTATTATATCTGATCCACATGTGACCCTGACAGTAATTTAAATACCAAGAAAGAGATAAAAATAATGAAATATCTAATGATTGGAGATAAAGAATCATTATCATTCATATTTTCTAGACTTCTCATTTATTTTATTGATTTGCTAGACACAGATAGGAAACTACAAGAACTCATAAAGAGTGTAGTGAAGGAAAGCGAGAAGAAAAGAGTAAACATTAATTGTAAGAAGACTGAATGCATTGTTGTTAGCAAAAGGAACAGCCCAACATGCAAATTACAGATTGGAAATACTGAAATCAAACAGGTGTAACAATTTATATATCTGGGAAGCATATCAACAGAGGATGGAAAGTACATGATGCCTTCTAAAAGCTGAGCAACGTATAAAGAAACAGAAAAATTTCCTTAAAAACAAAGAAAAGAGTACTGAACTGTTATGTAGTAGCAGTCCTATATGACAGTGAATGCTGAACAATCTCCACACAGATGAAGAAGAGACTTGAAGCAACAGTAATGTGGCTCCACAGTAGGATTCTGAGAATACCATGGACCAAACATGTGAGCAACAACAAACTTCTAGAGGCAATGACAACAAAAAGGATACTTGTGCTTAAAATCAGCAAGAGATTTTTGCATTTTCTGGAGCCCATAATAAGGAAAGATGGCTTGGAGAATGTGATACTCACAGGACAGAGTGAAGGTAAGAGGTCCAGAGAGAAGCAATACACAACCTACGAGGTGAGTTTGAGCGAATAGATGACAGAGCAGGGTTTAGGAGAAATGGTAAAAAGATAAAATTATAATTTACAGTTTATGCATGAGCAGTTTATTTTTATCACAGCCTAATATTTGCAGCATAAAGGAAATAATTTAATTAAAATAGAAATTATGGTTATATCTAGCTATTTCAATAGTAAAACAATGAAACCTAGTTGCCAATCTAGTACTGCACTTAAATTCATGTGGTCAAGGTACTAAAGGGGAGATATAAAGAATTAGATTTATAAAAATAATAATTAAAAAAATAAAAGTATTGTATTATGTTCTTCTGTGACATGTGATCAGTAGTAAAATTCTGGCCTGACTCTTAGTTTACTATACATTTTATATCTCTTCTATTTAACATACGCAAATAGGTACAATCCTATTTACCAATCCACTACAAAAAGCAAATTTGAAAATGTAAAATTATTAATATACTGAACAAAAATAAAAGATTTCCTCTCTTAAGCACACATAAAATATTCAAGATAGGTTTTTCTATTGTAACTTTTAAAAGTTTTTTCACAATATTTTCAAGTTGGTTCTGCTTATAAGTATTTTCAAAGTCAGAATTGTTGTTGTGTGAAACTATAGCATAAGGTAATTACACAGAGCAAACAAGGTGACAAATGTAGGCCATCCAGTAAGGATAAAACTCATTATGGCAGAAATGGTCTGTTACGGCAGCTTGCTAACCACTGCTCCATGACAAGTCACTCTTGACATATACTTTTATTTTGGTTAATGCTTTATATATTTAATAATACAATAATAACAAAAATTATTTCTAAACAAATTAATCACAAAATATATTTTAAAACATTTGATTTAAAATTAAGAAGTTATTTTTAAGGCACTCTTTACAGAAATATAACAAAAGTAACACCTTAATTTAAAAAAAAAAATCTTTATTCAAGACAAATATTTTGTTGATAACACTACCATTTACTGCTATCTCAATAGAAAATCTGTCAGAGCTGACAAAGTAAACATGTTAGCTGCTCTTGAAAATTACCTCCAATCAGTGGTTAACTGGGGCAGGAAATGGCTTGTAAATTTTAATGCCTCCAAAACAAAACTGCTGTCATTTAACCACCATAGAGGAAATTTTCTGCCTGCCATCATCAGCATGGCTGACACTAGACTCCTGGAGAGCAAAACACTGTGCCTTCTTGGCCTCATGTTTTCAACTGACTTGATGTGGAGCAACTACATCGAATAAATAGCTGCATCTACTGCAAGGAAAGTTGGAGCACTGTGTCGTGCCAGAAGATTTTTCCTGTCAGAGTCCATCTTGCACATTTATAAATCTACCATTGGCCTGTGCATTGATTACTGCTGCCATATCTGGTTTGGTGCTCCTGCTATTCATATTGAGGTTCTTGACAAAATCCAAAAAGGAATCTGTAATGTAATCAATTCTGGCTTAGCATCTTGACTTCAGTTTCTCACTGACATGATGTGGCTTTTCTATAAATATTTTCATGGCAACTGCTTTGATGAGCTTTTTTCTTGGTGCCCCAACTAGATGAATTTAAGCATACTACTAGATTGGCATCTAGGTCTCACCCATTTACTGTTGACATAGCTAAATGCAACCGTCACTTCAACTTCAACAGTTTCTTTTCTTGCTTTTCCCAAACTCACTTCCATTTACTTGCTTCCCTGATAAATTCAATTTTCAAAAATGTAAATGCAACATCAATTGCCATCTTCTATCTTCTTGAATCCTGTTCATTTTTTGTCCTTTCCTCAAGGTTTTCTGGGCAGTTTTCTAGTACATGACCTAAACTAACCTAGAAATGTTTAATACAATTCATATAAATCAAGTGACTTGGCCATGAAAGTCACTTAATACTTTTGTAAAATTGCCCTTTTACTAAGCCTTCTTTTGCTATATGACAGAGTTCCATCTTCCATGAAAAGTTGCTCTTTTATCCAAATAACCAGCAGAAAATGCTTGGTGATGTCATTCTTGTAGATTTCACTTTACAGCTTATCAACCCATTGTTTTTTTTCCAGATACATGTCCTACTATTTAACCCATAGATGGGGTGTAGGAGATGGATTCATATCTTTCCCAAGGGTATTTATGCATAAGTGAATGTAATGAAACAGACTGTAATTTGACTTGGCTCTCCAATTTCTCATTCCAAGCTACTATCCATTGCACCACCAACACATCCCTTGTCATTCTAGTAGAATGAATATGTATTATTTTGATGTTACTCATACACTTCAGACCAGTGCTCAAAATTAGTCTTCACATCAAATTTAAAAGTCCATCATACTTGATAATGAACAGCAAGTGATTCAAACAATATTCTTGACATGCCTATTTCCAGAGTCATATCTGTATGCTATTCACAAAGTGAGAAAATGCAAATTTATTTAAAAAGATGACAGTGTTCAAAAAATTGTAATTATTTACCTCCCATTTCAAATGCAACAATTTCCCCCCTGAATGTTAATTAGTTTAAGTAGTAGCTTTTTCCTGTTTAGTCTGCTATCTGATTAATTTAAGGTGGAAATTTCTTCTGCTTCATCTGCTATCTGATTAATTTAGAGGGTAGCTTTCTTCTGCTTAATCTGCTATCTGATTAATTTAAAGAATAGCTTTCTTCTGCTTAATCTGCTATCTAATTAATTTAAGGAGTAGATTTCTTCAGCTTAATCTGCTATCTGATTAATTTAAAGGGTAGCTTTCTTCAGCTTAATCTGCTATCTGATTAATTTAAAGAATAGCTTTCTTCTGCTTAATCTGCTATCTAATTAATTTAAGGAGTAGATTTCTTCAGCTTAATCTGCTATCTGATTAATTTAAAGAATAGCTTTCTTCTGCTTAATCTGCCAACTAATTAATTTAAGGAGTAGATTTCTTCAGCTTAATCTGCTATCTAATTAATTTAAGGAGTAGATTTCTTCAGCTTAATCTGCTATATGATTAAGGGGGATATTTCTTCAGCTATCTGATTAATTTAAGGAGTAGATTTCTTCTGCTTAGTCTGCTATCTGATAAAGATATTACATTGTCATTCTTGGAATGCTGTCCAAATAAGCTGGCCATTTTGCGATGATCTATTTTCCATTTTCCCATTTCATCACATGAAGTCATCTTTCTAATAGCCAGGTGGATCTAACCAACACTCTTATATTGTTATTAAATGCCAACTGTAAATAAACTGGTCTCTGTTAATTTAAGTCTTGTCTGTGAAAAACTTATTTGTAAAATATTTGGTATTTTTCCAATAAATAGAATGGTCAACAAGACACAGTCTTAAATGTCAAAAACAAGAATTTGTAAATATAATGAGAAATGAGCTTACATCACTTAAAAATCTGAGGTGCCAGTCAGCAGCAGGATACTGAAAAGTGCTACTACTCTGGAGATAATATTGGTAGAATAAGAGCTTAAAAAATATTCATTCAGTTCTTAGTGAAGATTAAATCACTAACATATGCCAAGAAACAGTTTATTAGTTTGACAAGTATTTGTTGGTAACCTGATAAAATGAAAAAAAGAAATATTTAAAAAAGTTCAGAATGAGAAAATTATACAAGAGAAAGTATGAAGAAAGATTAACTATTTCTTTATAAATTACAAAATAAATAAACAAAAGCACAATGTTGGGTGTAATAGAAAGGAAGGAGGAGGATGTGAAGAAGAAAAAAGAAGGAGAAAAAAAAGTGGGAAGAAAAGAAAAGCAAGTCTATTGTAAATGCACCGGGGGGGGGGGTTAAATTACTTCTTTTTTTTTTAATCCAGTCTCATATGTACATAAGAAAAATTATATATATATATATATAAAGCAATTTTGAAAATCATGCTGTCTCCATTTTGTTCTTCATACACTATTATAGCTAATACCTCCTTTTTTTATTTTAATGTTATATTCATTATTATTAATACATTCTTGTTATTAAATGTGTGCATGGCCAAGTAGTTAGAATGTTGGTGCCCTGACCATGAGACCCTGATCTGAATTTCATCATGGCCAAAAAAAAGGGGAACATGATGTAATTAAGTAATAAAAACATTAATCTTCTTCAATGCTTTCAAGTAATCTAGAAAAATTAGGTTTGAAAAAAGGAGACAAAGACTTAAAACAATTAAGACTAAAAGATATTGAAAAATGAGCAAGACAGCTCACATCAGTTCATAGATAAGAACATAATTGTTAAGTAATGCTGATCTTTGCAAAATAAATAAATTTAGGAAAGTGCTTGTAGTGAGTACGCTAATTTTGATAGTGAGTTTGATCCTCAGCGAACAATAGATATAGGACCTTGGGCCAAAGTTAGTCTAACCCAACCAATATTAATAAGGAAATTGAGAAAAACTTTGAAGGAGAAAGCTATATAGATTGACAATATCAACAAAATTGCTTTCTTCTATCAGCTGTCTGAAATGGATAAGTTGTTTTCTTTCAGTTAATTAAAAGGCAAGTTGCCTACAAAAGTAGAATCTCTTTGCCAATAGCTGAGTGCATCAGTGTAAGTGTTAGGCAGTAAAAAATAAACAGAAGACTATTTTTTTTTAATCAGTATCACCCCATGCAAAGCAATATAACCACTAAAACAGGGTTACAGGGTGTGGAAGAATTAAGAACAGAAACATTAATAATGAGCAGAAAAAGAATTGAGTAACCAGGAGGAAAGTAGATAGTGATTGACATTGCATTTAAATTTTTGAAGATTAAAGTTGGGTGGAAAGCATGGAGCTGGAAGGGAGTTCCACAAGTGAGAAGTGTGAGAAATGAAACTGTTAACATAGAACTTATGACTACATCTAGCCAGCTCAACTGTAAATTGATGAGATCTTGACGTCAGCCTAGTACTGCACTCAGGTACAATAGCGAAGAGCCCATCAGAACAATTACCATGAAAGTATTTGTAGAAAAGGTACAGAGAGGCAACCTTACAGCGGTGGGAAAATGATTGAAGCTGAGCCGCCAGATCAGGACCAATAATATTGAAGATTCTTCTTTGGATCTTATCAAGTAGCTTAAGGTAAATAGCAGGGGCACTGGAACATATGTAGCAGCAATATTCTAAGCATGGGTGAATGGTAGACTTATAGATATAAGATAGATTCTGGAGAGAAAAATTGTCTCACATGACACAGTGAACTGACTTTCTTAGCAGCTGACCTAGCAATAGATTCAATATAGTCTTTTCACTTCATATCAGCTGATTCACTTTCATGGAGGTTAGCATCAGCCATGCTGATGGATGGCAGGGAGGGGTCTCAGGTGATTAATGGAGAAAAGTTTAGTTTTGGAGGCATTAAAATTAACAAGCCATCTTTTGCAAAAGTTAATGATGGACTTGGTAATTTTAGATATTGGATGCCATTTTGACCTTGTCAGACTGATCAGACTTCCTATCAAGGTTGTGTCATCAGTGTAGATGCCAAGTTGAGAGCTGATGGGAAGGTCATTAATGAAAATTAAAAACAGAGTAGGACCAAGGATGGAGCCCTGGGGGACACCTGTGTTAGTACGAAAGGATCTAGACATGGCTGTTAAGGATAACTTTCATTTCATAATTTGATAGGAAAGACTGGATCAGTTTCAAAAATGTGTCTGAAGACACAGGAACTTTTCAGTTTGTGGAGAAGACCTATATGCCAGACCCTGTCAAATGCCACATTAGTAACTGGACTTGTACAATACTGAATAATAATAATATATATATATATATATATATATATATATATATATATATATATAGAGAGAGAGAGAGAGAGAGAGAGAGAGAGAGACAGACAGACAGACAGACAGAGAAAAAGGGATGGTGGAGTTGTACAATATGCACTGTGATCAGAAATAACTGTTTTGTTATTCATATATTACTATAGACTAAGCACTCCAGACCACAAATGAAAAATATTTTATTAAATTTTATAAAAGTTAATAGCAGGGGGTGGATCCAGTTTGCTATGTAAATTCATTGTAAATTGACTTCCTACAAAATCCAAAACAAATATGCTTGTATGACATGATTTCTTAAATAATAAAAAATAAAAACTTGAAATTTGTAATCTAGAGTAATATACGAAAAAATTCCAGATTACAAATTTCAAATATTTTTATTTCTTTAAAAAATTTATGTGGTATATTTTCTTTTGGTTTTCATAGGGGGGTCAAATTTATAATGAATTTGCACAACAAACTTGAAGCTCTATTAATCTTTATAAAATTTTTTTTTTTTAATTTTCATAATCTGGAGTGGTTAACCTATAGTAATATGAAAAGAAATTTTGAAAAAAAAAGATTATTTTTGGTTACAGTGCCTATTGTACAACTCAACCATTAAGAAAATGTAATTCAATCAATCATTTTTATATATGGTTCAGTAATAAGACCAAATACAGAAAGCCATTAGTGTTAGATTGATCAGAAATACACTTAGAAAAACAAAAACCTACTTCAAATCAGAATAACAGGTTTATTCCCCAAGTAGTAGTAGTAGTAGTAGTTATTGAATACATGCACATCGTTATTACAGGGAATATTCAGTGTAATCTATGATATTCAATGATAAATATTGACTTATATATTCACTTTCATTGATGTGAGACAAGTCAGTCTTTTTAAGTGCACTTAATGTCATAAATTGTTACCTATAACAAAGCCAAACTAAATTCAAGTCAACTATATGCTTTTTTAGTTAATAGCCTGAAATATACTAACAAACACATTTTTAGCTGCTCACAATGAAGTCATCTTCATTTACTGCAAACAGAGAAGGCATTTTTGTAAAGTGTAGGATGACAGCACAAAATCTAAAACCGAAGCCTGACATAATTGAGAAGCCAATAATTTCTCGTTTTATATTTATTTTCCATTGAGGTAAAAAGGCCCGTGAACCACTCCAGGTAGAGGGTTAGAGAGTAAAAGGTACAGTTTATGCAGATAGGTGAGAAAGATAACGGTTAACCCTAGACTTGAACAGATTAAGATTGTAGTGATTGAGAAAACATCCACTTGCAAGTCAGTTCCACAGATCAGTGGTTCATAAAAAGAAGCTGCTTGAGTGGAACTTACTTCTTACCAATGGAATACAGAGGGAATGAGGGTTGTTTACTGTAATGTGTGTAGCATGATGGATTCAAGCCATGAATCTTAAAATTGGTGGAACTAAGGAATGTTGTTATTCATCCGAGCAGTTTCCATGGAAGTAGCAATAGAGCAGTGAGAGGCTTGCAATATATCATCTGTGAGAGTGGGGTTGCAGGGTGGAAAATAATTTGTCTCCCACAAGGATGCAGAGACGCTTTTGGACTCTATTGAGACTGTAAAATGAGAACTGGGTAACTCCTGTCTAAATATGACAGCAATACTCCATTTTAGGCCTGATCTGGCTCTTGTAAAGGTATAGGATAGCATGAGGAGTCAGGTACTTCTCTAATATTCTTCATCTGTCATCCTTCATTTTCCTGACATAGATGCCAACAATAAAAACCTTTCATTCTCTACATATTCTCAACTGTCTACTACTAGTGTGAGGAAAATGTGGGTGTCTCTCCCGAGTTTTGTTCTCTTTGTATCTAACAGGGCAATTCCTTTACACATGGCCCAGTTCCTGACAAAACTAGCACCTCCTCAGGAGACAGCTAGCAGAAAAGTGACCAACCTCTCCACATGTCCAACATTGCATACCCTTCTTTTTACTTGCTATCACATGGGCCACTACCTTTTATTCATTGTGCTGGGATGGCCCCCGGGCATTTCCCTGGTTCTGTTTTTTGGGGGGTGGGGATTTCTATTTGAGTGGGGTCTTTGGAGTTCCTTCTTCAGAACTCTACACCATTTGGCTTCAAGGCCAAACTGGCTGCACTTACTACAATTTGGCCCCTCTCTTTCCAGCGGCAACACCACCTTGTTGGACAATCTATGGCCCTCATAGTTACAAGTCCAACATAGTCCATATCTCTTAAGTGTTGGGCTAAAAAAACCATGCCTCAGGGACCAATCTCTTCTTTTGGGGTCAGTCTCTTCCTCCCAATTCTCTGGATATTCCCTCATCTTTTCCAAGCTCTTCTTCATCACAGGGGATTTCTTCTCTTTATTTTGCCTGCTAATTCTGAACCCGAACTTCCCCAGTTCTCATTTTGTTCAAAGTTTTTCACTGTCCTTGGCCAGATCTATGGCCACTGACAACCTGGTTTGGACCTCCCTAATTAGATCATATTTGATGTGCTCATACTCCAGTGCATCAACAAATAAGTCTGCCAACTGTGCCTGAATAGCAGCATTTTCTCTTACTTTCTCAGAGAAGGCCAAAGTTGACAATTTTGTCACTCGTGCCCCTAATTCTCCTTAGGTTTTTAAAGGTACTCAACACTTGAGGTCTGTTTACCTTGTATCCATCCACTGACCAGTCAGGTTCAACATCAAACACATGCTCACTTATTCCAACTTATCTTGATAACTGACAAGGGAAAAAAGAGACAATCCGACGAAATCTAGTTACAAACAAAAAGATTTTTCTATTGGCGAGGTGAAAAAAGAAAATCAAACACGAGAGGAAAAAAATATAAGGAAACCAAAAAGTGTCCTACCTGTCACTTGATTTGTGTTGTGGCCTCAAACTTGATAAAATAAGAAACATACACAGTTTCAGAAACATATAGTTTCTTGACGGCAATCCCTTGGTTCCTACTCCTGCTAACAAAATGTCCTTTCTACTTTTTCCTCTTCTTCTTTTCTTCCTGGCTTAGTTGAGTTGGTCACTGATTCTTCTTTCTTTACTTCCTTAGATTGGTCTAACTGGTCACTGGTTCTCGGTCAGCAACTCAAGGTCAACTCCTTTGTCATGGCACCAATTAATATAACCCTCTTTACGCCACTCTATACCCAATGATGTAACCACACTAAGCAGTCAGGTCCTCAGGGTCTTAAAATCAACATGCTAATCACAGAGCTAACCCTGCGTTGGTTAATACCAATTCTGGTTTAAGCTGGCTGTTGGTCACTGGCTTTGATTCACACCCACTCAGCCTACGAGTTTTTGTCAGAAACTCTGATGGAGTTGGGGTTCAGGGTTTTTGGTCAGGAGGTCTCAGTGTCAGCGGATGTAGATTCCAGAGGCACTGATGTAGAAGTTCACTGCAGAAGCTTTTGAGCTCCCAAAACTGTCTGCTTATTCACATTTCAGCCCATAACTGACATGGGGCCCGACAAGTTCTGGGTATTTGGTGATTCCCCAATTATGCATTAATCCCAACAAGGGTTCTTTGTCCCCAATTCCTACTTTCTTAACCAATTTTCTAAATTTGGATAATTATCCACCTTCCACGGGAGTAATGACAAGGATCACTCCTCCCTTCAACCCCAACTTGTTTCATTTGTCATCTCACACGATCACTCCATACAGGTGATGCCAAATTCTCCTCCTTTCTCCTACCCTCTCAACATCCTACTTTCCAGGGCAGGCACAACAGTCATTGTGACACATTTTTAAAGCTCATAGGTGAAAAGGCAGTGTTTTATTCTAGTCATTAAGTTTAATTTTCTGGTTCCTTTTTATTTTTCTGGATTTATCTTTGTCCAGCAAAGAATATATAAACCAGACCACTCTCTCCCCTGCCAACAACAGGAATTGTTTATTTAACTTCCATCCTATCTGTACATTAATACATTTGACCCTTAAGAAGAGTCATATGTTCTAATTTAAAATTCCGAGGGAGAGATAAAATTATTTCACAATTCATTTTTGTTAGCAAAAATATAACCCAGACTTATCTCTCTCCTGTTAACAACATTGGTTTTCTTAATTTGTGTTGTAGGTCCATTGTACATTCAACCATTAAAAAGAGTCATGTGTTTTTTTTACTTCTCAAGAGATAAAATTATTTCCAAATTCATTTTGTTGCATACCAGATCTTTGACAGATAAAAAAAGAAACTCTTGGCTGCAAGAGAGAGAAAACCCAGATGGCCTCTTCTCTTCCCATCACCAGGGAAAATGCCTTCCACTTTCTCTCTCTCTCTTTCAGCTTATACTTAATCTTAATATTAACCCCTTCGTGGCCTCAGTGTCACATATATGTATATACAAAAATTAATAAAAAGTCTCTGAATTAAAATCCTACAATACCAAACAGCTCTAATACAGATATAGATAAAACAAGCAAGCAGAGAGGCAGACAGACTCTCTTCAAGCCAGGAAGTGATAAGCTAGGATATTAATTTGATTTACAATACCCATTTATCCTCAGAGATCCCAAGATATTTTCCTAAGACATAGTCAAACTGATAATGCTAAAGAAAACATAGGCTCTCTCCCACGATATGTGTCTTTGATAAAAAAAATTTCCACTTTATCTCATTATCTTCACTTTTGTTTTGAATACTATTACACATCCTACAAACATACATTAAAACACTAAAATAAAATTATTCTAGTTAGTAATATATGTAAAATTATATAAGTTAACATATACCAAAGTGAACATGATTTTTGCCAATAAAATGCTCAATATTTGACTGAAACAATAATTATTGAATCAGATTTCATAATTTTAGTCAAACTGATGATGATGCTAATGAAAGCATAGGCTTTTTTTTGCAAAACACATCTTTGATAAAAAAATTTTCCTCTTTGTCTCATCATCTTCAGTGTTTTAATATAAGTTCAGCCTAATTTAGGAATTGTAAAAATTATATCTCAATATAAACGTTTGCTTTTGTAAATCCTTATTTAAGAAATGAATTAAATTATGTTGTAATTGTTCTTACAGTCACAAGCAGGCTAGCTTGATACAAACAAGCTTCTATATGACTCAAACTGTTTATTTATTTTTCCCTGTGAGTGGTATGATCAAAATTTTAACTTTGTTTGCCTATATTCCTTTTCTACTGACTGTCACAACTTTTACTTTGTGTTTGTGTAGACAGATTTTATTTGAGGAAACATTTTTTTTAAAGAGCAAAATTTTTATAAGGTAATAGGTGTTATGATAATTTAAATTCACACATAAGATACAGCTTCTTTCTAGTCCATTTGACTACTCTTAGGAAAGGTATAAATCCACCTCTTTTACTCCAGCTATGGGTTAATTAATAGAACTTGCACCTATAGAAAACTTTATCTCGCAAAAAATTTACAATGTAGAAATATTTTCCGGCTTTGAATAACCTGAAAAGGTTGATAAGCTGCAAAAAACAAATCAAGTTTATTTGACTTATTATTCCAAATCGAACCGAGTGGGCAAGGTCATAATTCTTTTACCTAGTTTTTAGAATTACAATTTCTCAAGCACAATGTTTGATGAAGTAACAATCAAAATAATTATTTTAGCTCACTGATGCTAGTTTTTAAAAAATACTATTTATAATATTTGAAGTGTTGTTTTTTTTTCTCTATGGGATTTGTGCTAAAAAAGTATATGTTAAGCCAACACTTAGAATGGAACCTAGAACCTGACAATCTCCAGCTCCAGCATCAAGCAACTGGTGTAAGAACATTTGAGCACCCTATATATATATATATATATATATATATATATATATATATATATAGTCATCCACATACAGACTGCTTCACTGTATCACAGCTCATCAGTGTGACGAGACGTCTGGTTGCCTCTAGCTAGGATCGAAACCTGGCTGAATTGGCATCAGTCAAAGATTCTACCCCTATGCCGTTGGCGCACAGCAGGAATTAAGGTGAATTTAAGCATATTTATTTTTAGATAAACAGACAGTGACTGAGAGAACTCAATTCACTTTACCGATGGGTTGAGTATCCTTTATCTGAAATTCCCAAATCTGAAAGTTTTTCAAGTGCTTACATGACTTGCCACATATGGAAAATTTCAGAAAGCCCAGCTACATAGCCTACATTGGTGACAGTTTTTGTTAGTGATCATCACAGCAACATCAATGCTGGCAGTTACATTTTTATGATTGATATATAAAAACAGATGAAAACTCATCAAACAGTAAATAATTATCATCAATGAGCAAAAAGATATAACAATTGTAAACATGAGATTATTGTGAATGACCAGTCTTCTGAAGCTTATGATATCAATGCATACATCTCCAAAGACCATCCCCTTTGTCTTATCATATTTTCTTGTGTATAATACAACTTGATTATAATATGACCCCATATTTCTGAAGCTAAAAACAGGGAATAAATTACATCCACAAGTATAATATAACCCCTTAGTACAGCTATTCTTATTTAAATATTTTTTAAGTTGTACCATGCTATCCATTAAAATCTCAAGGACATACATATATTTCACAAAAATATTTAATTTTTCACAATATTAAATAGAAATGAACCAGATGTTTAGCCATTGCATGTTCCTTCTAATGTCCATTTCAAAACTTACTTTTCAGGTGCTAACTAGATATACCTGGTAATACATTTTAAAATGTTAATTAATCTATCATACTTTTCTGTTTGATATGACTTTATGATATTTCTATATATTAATATACTATGAAAATAAAAATATTGTCTTTCATTAAAAATGAAGAGAAAAATAATTATTGCCAACATTAAGAATGAAAAAAAGAATTAAATATTGCAGACATATCAAATACCTTTTGTAAACAATTGTTATCAACACCTGCCTACTTTTATTATCTATTGTGCTGGGTGTATTTACACTTTTACTGTTTCAAAGAGGTATTTTAAGCTGAGTAAAAACTTCTGTGTGTAATACAATCCCACTTTTTTGCTTTTTTCAGCAGTATTAAAATAACCAAATTTTGGTTATTGTTCTCATTGATATCAAAACAAAAAATAAATAAGCATTTTTAATATAAATTCAGTTTAATTTAGAAACTGTGAAAATAATAGCTCAATATAAATGTTTGATTTTGCAGATCCTGATTTCCAGTGCATCCAAGAAATGAATAAAATTATGATGTAATTCTTCTTATAGTCACAAGTAGTCTAGCTTGATACAAATCAGATTCTATATGACTCGTGTTGTTTATCTTTCACTGTTAGTGAATTATCATTGAAATATGAATTAATTCCATACTCATTGAACTTTACTTAAAATTACTTTGAACAGAGTTTGTTAGGCTCTAAGAAACCTAAGTAACCAAAATAATAAAAAACAAAATGTTTGTAATAACCTTTCTAGTGATCAGGTATTGCATCATACAAATGTTACAAGTGGCAATCATGATTTCTGAGATTGGTGTTAACAAAAGCAATTTTGCAAATGGGTGATGAGGATGCAACACTGAGAAATTGCCACTGAGATTTATGACATGAAAGTTTGGAGATTTTGTTTTGTTGATTCAGTCAGTATTATTGGCTCTTGAATATCTAAATAAATGTAAATGTAGTTTGCATTAATATTATAGATCTAGTGGACATGGCTAAATGTAAATAAATGGCAGAACTGCCCAACAAACAGAATTGACAAAATTTATAATAAACAATAACAAAAAAAAACAGGGAAAAACATAATATAAAGTAATTAAACAATATATGCAACATAAATTAGCAGTAATAAAGCAAAGCAACAGTAATATGGCAAAATGTTCACAAACTAAGAATTTAGGTTGACACACAGGCAAATCTGGATAAGAAAAAATAGTATTGAGCAGGACTGAGTCATATGAAATGGAGAACTGTCTTATTTTATTGGCTAGGAAGAAATCCCAGCATGCATTTGTGTGCTTATGCCTATAAATTGGGGAGAGAAAATGTTTTGCAGTCATTCCTATCCAGAATTGGAACCAACAAATATTTTAGGGTATGGTGAGTATGAAATAATAACAACTCCCTTTACTCACTCCCTTCATATTCAGGCAAGCTGAGGAAAAAGACAGAAAGAAATTTTCAAACCTGTATGAAATTTTCTTTGAACCAGTGAAAACTTTGACTTCATAGAGATTGGTCAGCGAACTGAGAAAAAAAATGAAAAAAATTCACAAGCCTATGTGAAATTTTCTTTAGACCAATGTAAACCTTGTTTTCACAGGAATTAGCCATTGAGCCTAGAAAAAGAAGGAAAGAAAATAGCGAACCTACACAAAATCCTTTTTGATATAAAATAAGGAAAAAATATAGAGATAAAAATAAAGAGAAGAGTGTCTGAAGCCATATAAAATGTTTTGTTTCTGTTCACACACCCAGCATTCAGATTTTCATCAAATTAATAATTATATTATTGGGCTTAACCAAGCACTTGGCACTTCAAAGAACTTTATTTCAACAATCCAAGAGAGCTAAGTATTTCAAACTATCTCTCCTCATCTACTTTTGAATGTACACAACCCTATATCACTTCTTTGAACAACAGACTCTTACCTTTGTTGAAACATTTGTGAATATTATTTTGTGTCAGATTTAATCTGTTGTATGAATATTTCATATTCACAACAATTAGTTCAAACTACAGACTTTAAAAATTTCTGATTTATTTTCCTGAAACAAGCTACTGAAACAATTTCAAGTGTGTAAATTTGTAAATAAATTCCTTATCTTTTTTTGTTAAAATTACTTTTGCATTTCCCGTCATTAAACACCATCATTAATCTTTTTGGCGTGGGTAAATCAATTGTTCAATTTAACTCCAAAGTCCCACGCCACTATAAGGGAAAATGTTAATAAGTGCACACTGGATGTAAATCTCAGACGGAGAAAGTAGTACAAATCTCAGTAATACAATAGGTGTTCAAACTGAAGAGAATAGCAAGAAACCTAAAAATTTGAGTCATATGCTTAAATAGTCTCATATCAGATCAAGACTTTCATATGGATGTCATGCATGGTGCCAAACTCATTCAGAAACATCTAAATTGTCAGCTGTATACAACCACTTCCTTAGATAAATGGTTAAAAATGGCATTGAGCAAGTGAAGCGTGTATTTTTTTCCAAACCTCATGAACTGGCACTATATAATCACAAAGAAAGAACTGTACCAAATAACAGAAATCACATTATTCAAGAACTTTCAACAGCAGCAACAACTAAAATGGATAACATATGCAACTCAAAGAGAAGCAAGATGCTGACATTCCAACACTACTTCAAACAAAAAGTTAGAGAACAGAAGTCTCTATCAATACTAGAAAGAGTGCTAACAGTTACTGGACTTGAGAAACCTATTTTCCTGAAAAAAATGTTTGAATAGAAAGATTTTATAAATTTCAATTGATGGTAGCACGACCTGCTTGGTCACTCAACGTCAAATGTTTCCTTACTATTATTACCATTAAGATGAAACCTAAAAAGAACAGTTATACCTAATCACCTAAAATCTGTATTTGATTCTCTTCAAATTTAGACTAAGTTTCATCAAATCAGAAAATAATCTACTCATATTGTTCAACAAAGATGGAATTATAAAATTCTCACTTTATAGATTCTTGTGTACATTATTAAAAAAAACAAAACAAACAAAAAAAAGATTATTATCCTTCTATTTTAAATGTTACCAATTTTAAACAGAATGAAAGATTTTTGAAAATACTAAATCTTGGTAACATAATATTTTTGTATATAAAATTTAAAATTTTTTTAAAACAATGAGAATATTCCATAAAAATTTAAAGTCCAAACAGAATTATGTGTGTAATAAATGAGATCTTGTTCAACCACAACAGATTTTTTAAATTTTTGGTTGTAAAGAAATACTTGTTATAAATAACATTGCCATAAATTGATGATATTCATGTAATTGAAAAATTTACTTGGATAAATAAGCAGAAAGTTTTCCATCTTAAAACAAACTATAAAAAAATGTTCCTTTTTACTACAATTATATTCAGTCAAAATTAAATACAACGCTAAAGAAAAACACTTAGGAGTATAGACTTTTGAACAGACTTGGTAATCTTCCCATATTGCAAGAACTTCAAATAAGAATTTCATCATATGCAGGTTGAGAAGCCTTTATCTAAACTTCTTAAGACGGGATATGCTTCAGTTTTCAGATTTTTTCAGATTTTGGAATACAGGTTATTTAATTTGTATATAGCATCTATAAAATAGGGCAGCTTGGGTATGAAACCTAAGCATAAACATAATATCGCTTTACATTTCATAACACAGCTTATACATATACCCTAAAGATAGATTTATATAAATAATATATACCCTGAAAGTTTTATATAAAATTTAATGATTTTTGTGTATGTAGAGATACAGGTAATGATGTTAGTCATGTAATGCTCACATGGATTTTTAAATAGTGAAATTAAGATTTCACATAAAAATGTTTTGCACTTTCTGTACAGAAAACATGATCCCTGCCTACAAAAAATATATAAATGCTGGACCTTTTGACATTTTGAATCTCTTTACTGAGCATGAAATAACTGGTAAGTTATCCACAAACAAAGGTGTTGCTGTGACAATCATGAAGAAAATACTGGCACCAACATAAGCTATGTAGTTGGTTTTTCTGAAATTTTTCATTAGTGGCAAGTCTCATGTCCACACCTGAAAAACTTTCAGATAAACAATATTCAACCTATATATATATATGTGTGTGTGTGTGTGTGTGTGTGTGTGTGTGTGTGTGTGTGTGTGTGGTGCTGAAAAGTTCTCAGCCTGACTCACTTCCCAAAATTAGTATTCTGTTATCTGAATTTTTAGGATGAGACATCATTATCTACATTATTTGCAGTCAGATTAATGTTCTTGTCTTTGTTATTATTATAACATTGTAGCTTTTGTGTTCTCTGGTCTTCTTCAGGTATCTGCTGATCTAGGTAACCTTCAGAGAATTTCAAACTGAACCATTTATTTAACCTACGTGGGTATATCATTTTTGTTTTACTGGGACAATAGCTTACAGGATTAATGTTTTGGTTCATCAATTTGGTGGCATAGTGTAATTGCTTGTCTGTAATACCTACACCAGGTAGTATAGACTAGCAATGACTAAGCTGTCTGTAAAAAACATTAGGTATCCCTAGACATGAACAGCAGAAAAAGAATAAAACCTTGTAGATTAAATAAGGGGTTTAATTAGAAATCCACTGAAAGTAACACAGGTCAATAGATAACTGAAGAAGCCTGGAAAGTACAACAGCCAAAATGTTGTTCTAATAACAATAAATATGAGAGCATTAGTCCTACTCTAAATAATGTAAATAGTATTTAAATGTCTTCTCAATGGATTGATGACTTGGGGAAGTGGGTGGGTTTAAGAAATTTTCAGCACCCCATTATGTATGTGTGTATACATATCGATATATTCCGTTTAAAATTTTCTATTTTCATGGGGAAGAATGTTCAATACCAGAGATAGAGTGTGTAGATACAGACATAGAAATCAACACAAGTGAGTGTAAGTTTCATGCCTCAAGCCATCTTCAGACCATGTGTCACTACTCCTTTTGTGGGTTCTATAAATGGAGGAATAAGAGAAGTGGAGGAAGGAGGAAAACAGCTCTTCCCGGTTCTTTTCTTTAGGGCTAATATTTTGCATTATATAACCTTTAATTATTTATTTTCATTTAATTATTTTAAATTTATTATTTCATTTACTAATGTATTTCATTTATTTATTTATTTATTTGTTCTAAATGTTGGTATTTCAAATAAAGTTTATTAGATTAAAGTTATGAGATTTTACTTAAGTCTCTTTAGTTATGATGTAGTTGTGGGTAGCATGGTAGGAATTTGTTTCTGTTTTTGCATTTGGAAATCAGCTCTAGTCATTTGTTTAAGAGTTAATATTGTGCTGGAAAGGTAATTATTACTATTTTTTCCTTGAGGCAAAGGAATGTTGTGTTGTTATTTTTTGATCTATGCTTTTGAGATTCCATGTATGTTTTGAGGGGATTATGCTAATTGCACATTTTGTTGTTAAACAATTTTTGTTTAGGCAGCTTCTCTGTTTCCAGAGACCTTCAGTCATTCCAACCTTCAATCATTCATTTTATGGGATTTCCTTTGGACCTTCCAGTAGCTTGGAATATTATGTTAGTTTGTAGGCAGTTATTGTTTATTGGGTATTCATATTTTGATTATGGGTATTTGTGGTACAGTGTTGATTTTTCTGTTGTGTTTTTTTATATAAAATGTAGCATGTTTTTAGTGGAGCTATAGCTAAATTTTAGTATATTTTTTGTTGAATATTTTATCTAAGGATTTTTTAATGTTTTCAGAGTGTATACAAAAATGATTTTCTACAGTTTCTTTTTCTTTAATATTTGTGAACTGACATGATTGTTCTTGGAAAAGGTAGTGGAATGGTTTCCTTCACTCTCTCAGTATTAAATTTTGAGTTATTGTTTAGCAAGACCAGATTTCAACCAAGATCAACCAAGATTAAAGAGCCCAATCAATCAGCCTCTCTATTCATGTGTAAACACCAGACTCTCATAAGAAAACTTATATTAAAAGACAGCAAAACAGTGAAAACAAAGATATCAGTTTTATAAAACAAGGAATTCATTTTTTCATATTGAATAAGAAAATGTTCTCTTTTTGCCACTCAAAAGCAATATAACTTTTAACCTCAGTCAATTGGACATTTTTCCGCATAGTTCTCTTTAATGCAACAAGAATAACATGTAGTGGTAAAGAAAATTGTGACAGATCAAGGTACAGTGTCTCAGGTCTTCTGTCAAGAATTTGTCCACCAAACTTCTTGTTCTGGTTACTGGATTTAGATGCAAATTCTTCAAGTGAAGTTGTTCCTTCTTTCAGTTTTCTGCAATCCCTTCTTTCTGTCTCTATCACTTGCGTGCCATTTATTGCCACTGTCTCCCCGCCATCTGTCCCAGTGTCTGTCTAATTGGCTCTGTTACTGCTGGGATCAAAATCTCAGCTGTATTTATTGGGAATCCCTGGGTTATATCCAAAGCAGATAAATTCTGGGGTAAGATCAATTACCTTATTAATTCTCATTAATTACCCTACGCTTCTTTGTACTTTAAATTTGGTCAACTTTCTCCCTCTCTCCCTCTCTTTCTCTCTCTCTCAGCCTTTCTTACATAGTACCCTATATATCAACTCTATATAATCCAATGTGAAATAAAGAATTTAAGTAATCTGGATCCCTCTTAATATCAAAATTAAAATGAGACCAAACTATTTATATCAGCTGAAGATCTATCTTTAGCCAATTAGATAATACCAGCTAACACAAATCAGTGACAATATCCCATGTTAGCATTACTCTGCGGTTGATATGGAAAGGTAGCAATGTGTATTACATTCAAGCTATCTAGGGTTGCCTTCATAACTTCATTTATGTTTTCCAACTAGGACTGTATCTAGGGAAAATTTCTGTTAGTATCAATCCTGCCACTGTTTGTGCTCTTTTGTGTTGCACAGCATTGGCCTCCAGCTAGTTAGTGAAACAAACAGTGAAAATGACTATACAAACATCTCCTCTTGGTCTTAAAGTCCCAATATAACCAGGCTGACCTTCTCAAATACATAGGCTGGCATATCTGTTTTCATGAGGGGAGCTGTTTCATGTTTACTGTTTATTGCCGGACAAGTCATTCAGTTAGTAATATAGAGTGTAGCTATTTTATACAAGCCAGGTCAATAGTATTTTCTACTTATTAAATCATAAGTTTTATCTATACCCACATGATATTGCTTTATCTTGGTTACTACTTGGCACATATAATCACATTTTAACTTCTTCATCCCTGTTGGAGAAGTAGTACAACCTACTTATCAGATTAATGTAATAACTTACATCAGCTGTAGGAATGACCAACACTTGAAGAATTTGTAAATAATACTAGTGAATGTACTATGCATCCCATACATTAGGGATGGCTTGTGAATGCTAGACTAATAATGGGATAAAAGCTTTAAAAGAAGCAAAAGAAGTGGGAGAGGTTTCAGAAACCTGTACAAATAAGATTTATCAACTTGTCATTTCATGTCCTAGTGCTACCAAAAACGTAGTATTCTTGATATTGTCACTTGGTGGTGTTTTTCATGATAGAAATCTGTTGGTGACCTGAAGTATTCAATCAATTTTGCTCTCAACATATCTTGAATCACTTCCACTATAAATTTTTATTTACATAATAGGATTTGGTATGGCATCATCTTTATATAGATCGATGTTAATTTTCACTATCTGAATTTGACCAAACTCCTAATCAGAATTGGTTATTATGCCGGTATTTTTTAAAATAATTTCACCCCAAGCAAAGTAATAATGCCACTAAAACACAAGGGAGAGCAAAAAAAAAAATTAGAAGGATTTAGGGAAAAGGAACCAGGAACTTAATCCATCTGGTTTACACTCTTCCCTGGGCTTTTGAGCAGTAGAAATTTATCCCTTGTTTCCTGTTTAGGATTGGGTTTCCAGTTCCTTCTAAAGTCTACTTTATCCTACTAACATCTTTTCCTAAACTGAAATTTTATTTACTATTTACTTATCCCCCCCCCACCTAGATAGGAGTAGATAGTTTTCTTATCATTTGGTTCACACTTCTCTCTAGTCTTTTGAACAGGAGAAGAGGGTTATCCCTTGTTTCCTGTTTAGGATTGGATTTCCGGTTTCTTCTAAACACTTTTCCTTCTCTTTCCCTTCCACTAGCCCCTTGCAGCTTTGTGGTATTATCAAATTGATTAAAAAAAGTAAAGAAAAAGAATCAAGGGATAAACCTCTACTCTTGTTCAAAAGACAGAGAAGGAATGTAAACTGGTCAGTAGACAGACATATCTAATTTGCCCTTCTTAGTTACATTATTGTTCCTTCAGCTAATTTGGCACTATATTTCTTTGTTAATGATGGTATTCCCATTTAGGCAAAATCTGGTCTCCTCATACCTTACCTACTTTCTAACACTTAATATCATTCTACCCACTTCTTCACTCTTGGGAATTTTTATTGTTATATTGGCAGTATAGGACAGTATTAGTGGAATTTGATCAGAGTCATCCTCTTGCAGTGCAAACTCTTCCTTCTCCACAAGGAATTCATCTAATGGCACTATATAGCACACTGCACTTTCCTTTGGCCGAGGACAATCTTCTTTATTTGACAGAACCATGAATTCTTCACTAACCTGATTTCCTAGCAGAATTTTCACTGTGCCTCTTCTCAAGAGGACACGGTTGAAGCTTATCTGTGTATTATTTTTCTTAAGCCAATCTTCCACTAGAATCATCAATCTGCTCAAAGTGAATGTCACATATAATTTCTTCATGGTGATCACCTTTACAGTTAATCATATAATTTCCGTTATCTTCATTTCTTATCCATCTGCTTGTGTCACTTTTAAATTTGAGGTCTCCAGCTTCACCTACAATTTAATCCTATTCTGAACATGAATAACAACACACCTGTATCAATCAATGCCTGTATCTCCTTGCCACTCACCTGCATTATTTTGAATGAAAATTTCATATACCCTAGTAACCCTTTCTCTTGTGGATATTCTAGCCCAACCATCTCTTTGTTAATTCTAGTTCTCTTTTCTCTGGAGCAACCCACTCTTTCTATCCATCCTTTTTTTCTGCTCGTTAACTTCTTGTGGATTTTTCCTTGATTTCTATTCTCTCCCAGTCTATCTCTTGACCATCCTTTGGCCCATTTAACCCATTTATTGTTTCTCTCTCCAAGAAACAATTTTTAAGTAAACCTTTTAACAAGTGTATTTCATAGACTTCCTCTTGGAATTATCACTTTTTTACCACAATTCCAATATGTGTAATCTTTGAGGAAGTGGAGGGAGTCCCACCAAGTCCTTTTTCTGATAGTTTATCATTCAATTCTGTATACTTCTTGCATCATATAGAATCCTTGGTTGTTCAATGTAGTCATCTGAGTCACTCTCTTACTGAGGTAACCGTCTCTCATTTACTTGCTTATGTGGCTTAGTTGGGTTTTTCCAATGTCTTTTCTTATCTGGTTTCAGATAATGACAGCTCTATTTCTGTTTTTTTGTATTTCATATGCTCACATTTTATGCATTTAACACTTTCTTTTTTTTTTATAATGATATTCACCCTGTACAAATCCCAAGAACCACTCAAGGTAGAGGGTTACATAAGGAAAGAACTTTAAAGGAACCAGCAACCCAATCATAAATAGAAAACAAGGGATAACCCTCTACTCCTGTTCAAAAACCAGGGTGGAGTATGAATTAGAGGATAGGCAAACCTATCTACTCGTATTGAGAAAAGAAAAAGTAATTCAATTGTAAATAAAAGTTCTGAGTTTAGGTGGAGATCAGAGAGCTTACATTTAGGATGGCTGGATTCTTACAAATGCGTTCTTGGCTAAAAAATAGAGGCATATCTTCCTATGGCCAATGTTGTCTGAAGAATCACACACTTAGGATAAATATTACCTCCCCTATATACTTGATATAGGAGGGCAAACAAGTAGAAACAAACATTTCATGCCAGTTTATTTCTACTTGTAGAACAGAAATCTAGCAGGGTGGCGGTTATAATATACAATCCCAAAAAATAGGATTTCTCATTTCAGACATAAGTCAATCAACAAGAAATTTGGCCAGTTAAGTATAACAGATTGCATTAAATGTGGCTACCAGAGAAGGAAGTGATTATACTATAAATAATAATTCAGATAATATGATTCTGTGTGCATAACTTCAGCCAAACAAACAAAAAATGAAATAAAATAAAAACTTAAAATAAAATACAAAAAAAATAAATAAATAAAATAATAGAAATAATTAAAATTCATTGATCGCATTGCTTTGACTAGGAAGTAAAAAAAAAACGAGAAAAAAATTTCTTTTAAATTAAAGGGAGATCTAGACCTTCCCTATGAAGACAAGGATTTCCTTTATGACCAACCTGTTTACATCTTTAGTATAGTGTATGTAATGTAATGTTAATGACTTGCAGGAAGTAGTATGCACTCAACCAACTCATGGGTAATAACCATAGCTATTTATAGTCTTTGTGACTTCATATGTAAATGAGTTACCTCATCTCCCTGTACCAAAGAGATTTTATCCCCTTATTTACCCTGGTATTTCTTCTAGGAGCTTTTGTCTCCTCACTATCTTCCTCTCTCTCCCTAAGAGATTGTCTAGATATGAGAGATCTTGACATTTTTCTTTTTTCATAGGAGTGTTCTTCTGATGACTGTTCTTGTTCATCTTCAGTCTATATTACTCTTGATTTCACTGTCTAGTTTGTCTTGCCTTGATACGACACTTTCACCTTCATTACTTTCAGGCTCACTATACATTTCTTCATCTCTATCATGTTGTAATCTAACTTCTCTGCATGTGCAAATATCCCATTTCCATGTTTTTTATATTATCATAGTGTTCGGCCCACTTTCCATTATGGATCTTGTCTCCTGTAGATTAGATTCACTATTCTTTTAATACCATAGCTTTTCATTGGTGGCATAAGACATGGTCAATGGGGCTCTAATTTGTCTACCTAGGAAGGTGGATGGGCTTTTCAACCTTCCAGCATGTAGTAATATCCTATAACTCAGCAACAATCTAGGAAGAAATGCTTCTATCTTTGCATTCTGTTGTACACATATTTTCAATCCGTTTTTTGTAGTTTGCACCATCCTTTCTGCTAATCCAGATTGTACGGGGCAAGGGGTATATGGTTTGCATCAATTTTGTTCAACCATTGGCATAGTTCCTCATTACAGAACTCTGGGGCGTTGCCAGATACTAGCATTTTCAGAATTCTATTTCTTGAAAATATGATCCTTAACACTTGCTTCAGTCAAACTTCTTTTGTTGGAGACCTGTATAACATCTGACCAGCCTGAATACAAATCTACCAATATTAATAATAATCCCACTACATTAACATGGGTATGATCCATGTGGACTCTGCCCAAGCTTGGGACTCTTTAGGTCATGTATGTCTTTTTGTCTAAATTTTCTTCTGACAGTGTACATTTTACACCTTTTTATATATTCTTCTACATCTGTAGAGTAGCCTAGCCGCTATGCCTCTAGCCTTAATCTCCTTTGCATAAATGTTATTTTACAATGGACATCGTCATGTATACTTTTCATGATTTTGCTCCTTTGTGTTGCTGGCAGAACCATGACATTTACATTACAAATTACATCCTTTTCTACAGATAATTTGTATTTAACCTCTTTAAAACACCTTTCTGCATATGAGCAATTACTCTACTTATTATTTTTTATCCTGAACAATATACTGTTCAATATGGGATCTCACTTCATATCCACAGTTAATTTTTCTATCAACAAAATATCAGTTTCGACCCAGTGTGAGAAAGTATCTTCAAACTTTTCCTCCTCTTTCTCACTTTCAGAAGTAATAAACCTTAATCTCAACAAAGTGTCTACATGCAGAATGATATTGCTTTTCATGTACTCAATATCAAAGTCAAACGCCATTAACATTAAGGCCCATCTTAAAATTCTAGAAGACATTACCTTAGGAAGTTCCTTCCTGGGATGAAATATGAATTCTAAGGGTCTATGGTCAGACCTTAGTAGGAATTTCTTTCCAGTCTGAAACTGACAAGCTCTATTTGTTGTCCATATTACGGCCAACACTTCTTTCTCAATATTTGAGTAGTTCAATCCAGTTTTCTAAAATTTTCTATAATAGGATGACCATCCTGAGCTAATATCCTTGAAATTGAGTGTTCACTTTCGTCAGTCGTTACTACTATTTCCTTTCTAAGGTTGAATATTTTTACTACTGGCTTCTTCACCAGAATAGCTTATAAATTTTCAAATGCTACTTGTTGTTCTTTTGTCCAAATAAATTCCACATTCTTTTTTCTTAAAGAAGAAAAAAGTTCTGTCAACTTTGGATATCACTCTACATATCGTCTGTAGAAATTTACAAATCCTAAGAAAGATTCCAATTCTTTTTCGTTCTTAGGTACTTCAACTTTTAATATTTTGTCAATTAATGATTGGTCTGGTGATATGCCCTCCTTAGATATGGAATATCCCAAAAATTTTTTTTTTTAGTGTTGTGCACATATTTTTTTTCACTAATTATTCATACAGCATTTTTTAACTTATTCAAAACCATACTGGTTTTCCATTTTAATTCTTCGTCATTAATAGCACCAACACAAATTTCATTCTGGTAGCATATTATAGCATGTTATATTTTTTATGCCGTTACCAATAACTTGCCCTATAGCCCTTTGAAAAATTGCACTTGCAGTTTTAATTCCATATGGCATTTTTTCTATCTTAATAAGCCTATTGGCATGTTTATTATAATGACTTCTTTAAAGTGTTCATCAGTAGGTATTTGATGGTGTGCTGACTTTAGATCAATTTTAGAGAATGTTTTCATACCTGCCAGGGAGTTCAAAGCCCATTCTATATTGGGGACAGGATATGAGTCTGCACATATTTTGTGGTTTACATCTATTTTGCAGTCACCACAAATGCACTGATCCCCATCCTTTTTTCTTAAAATTGCTAATGGGGAGGCACATTTGCTCCCTCTTGGTGAAACTCGTTCCAGTAGATCTTGCTTCAGTAATTTTTTTAGCTTTTGCAGGCCGTTTACTAATTTCATTTGGATCAAATCCTCTTCGACTGACTGGCTTTCCGATCCCAGATTCTCAAATTCACAATATTTAGTAGCCTGTTTTAAACGAAGAACATATTCAATAACTGGTTCATTCCCTTTTTGAGAAATATTCATAAACTTAGATCTCTCTGCATTCACTTGTTTTTTCTTGGGTGCTATGTTTTTTACTATTAGTTGACTTATATTGTCAAACATCATTTTCTCCAACTGTCTTGGGTGTGCAATTGCTGATAATTTTATAAATGGCTTCACAACCAGCAGTTGTCAACAAGAGATCCATTATTTGATTTTCTCCAATTGCTTTTGAATCTGTTAGCTTTTTTGTTCTAGAATTCACTGCTAGTATTCTATGCCATGCTTGTGCGTATTCATACTTATCAAGTGATAATTGTTCATTCAGTTCATTAGATAATGGTAACACCATTGTAGCATAGTGTTACTGACTTGCAGGAAGTAGTATGCACTCAACCGCTTCATGGGTAATATCTGTAGCTATTTATAGTCTTTGTGACTTCATATGTAAATGAGTCACCTCATTGTACTAGAGGTGGATCCATAGAATCCATCCTAAATAGGCCAGTTCTTTTTTCCTGGCTCCTCTTTCTATATTTCTTCATTATAAAGGAAGTTCTTCCTTCTGTGCCTCATCCTACTACATTTAGAGTAGGTACCTCTACAGAAACACAATACCTAATTTAAATGAATTTTAAAAATAAAAAAATTTTCTTGAAGCTTTTATTTTAGCTTTAATTTCAAGCTAACAGATTAAATTTAATATTTCCAATAAGCAAAATACTTTGCTGTATTTCAAACTGAATTTAAATTGATTGAAATTATTTTTTTTTGTTATCAGTAAAAATGCTAAAGTCATCCATATTGATAAATTTATCAACACAGCATAATTCTCTTTATTAAAAAAATCTTTCAAAAATAAAATATACTTTTCTGAAATTTTATATGAGGAAGATTAACTGATTTAAAGTTTAATTAAACTGATTTGAAATAAAAAATTATTTACTTTTAGTTTAAAATATTGCAGAAAAGCATTTTTTACTACAGAGGTGGATGTTTTTATAAAGTGTTGACACATTTCTTGGTAGGCATATGTTTGTGAAATTTTTCTAAGTGGGACATAACTAACAATTCCTTGATGAATATAACATGAACACCCTTTTTTATACAATTTTTTTCTTAACTACCCAGTAATCTTAAAAATTTAGTAAAATATTCTAAGCAATCTAATATTATATTAAATTTTAGGTACTTTGGCTTGATAGTCTAACTTACAAAGATGCATGTTGAAGAAATGTTAGAAAATTACCAATAAATTTAAACTTTACTACTTACTGCTCTTATTTTCTCATAATGTCATGTTTGGACATCCATATAAACAAAACATATTTATACACATATAAATAAATTAAAAAATCTTTTTAAAATACCGGGATTTGTTGAATTATAGTGAGTTTTTCCATTTATGATTAATAAATACAATCTTAATTTAATAACAATATCATTTGACTGCTACAAATTAATGCAGAATTTTAATAGAATAATTTATAAACTTTTAAATCTAATTAAAATTTTAAAAATTGAAAATAATTCTAATAAAAATTCATTATCCATGAAAAAAATTTTTTCTAAAGACAATAGTGTTCATAATATATTTTATACATAAAAGCAATTAAAAACTATTCTAATTAAATAATATCTTAGGTTTATTGCATTTTTTATTTTATGATTGAGAACAAATTTTCTGTAAATGAGGGTCCTGTTTGACCAAAAAATTTCATGATTTAAATTCCCCAAGGACTTCTTATACCCAATATAAAAATTAGGACCTATAAAAAAGAATTTCTTGTGGGAGTTAAGAGGTGTAAACAAAAAACGTATTTTTACCAAGATTTTTTAAAAAAGAAACATTTTAAAAATAATTTCATTCATTTGTGAATAAGTCCTGGCGGTTTCATTAAAATCCAAACAAATATCTGATTTTTGCAAGAATTTCTAAATCAGTGTATTTTGCACCTAAAAAAGATGCTAAAATTTTCCATTCAAATTTATGGTCATCCACTGACACAAGAAAAACATTTTTAACCAAAATTTCAAAGGTTCTAAGAAGAATAAAAAAATATAATTTAATAATAAAATCTCTTTTGATATTTCCTCTTAATTAACCATAAAACATTGTTTTTATTAAGTTTTGGGCATGTTTTCATCATGTATGCTCATTTTTTATGAACCTTTAGATGTACCTGTATATATATATATATATATGTATAAAATGACAATTGGAAAAATCTTAGATCTTGCCAACGCGTTTCGTCTTCCAACTTTTTCAAGGCAAAAATGAAATCGAAATATCTCTGTTGATCTGGGAATTTAACTATATATATATATATATATATATATATATATATATATATATATATATATATATCTTACATAGAAAACACAGTCAAATAGGTTATTTTATTTCAGAGCCATAAACATTTTGTACTAAAATGCTTTTTTGACTTTTATTCTTAAATGAATCAATAGAAACAACAAAAAATCTTATCACTTGTTTCTGCTTCAGGTTGCTGGTTTGTCGTTTTTGTCTTTCTGCAGTCTCCCTACCAACTCACAATCTTCCCAGATTGTTTTTCTCAGTTGAAGATAATTTGCAGTTATCATTTAAATCTGCTGTGCGGTTGAGTAGCATCAGATAAGATGATAAACTGATTCAATTATTTTTTTTTACAGCTTATCAACCCATTGTAGGTTATTTAAAGCCAAAACATATTTTGGATAATAAGAAGAATCCCTTTTTTTGCGAATGAATGTTGTATTAACAATTTTTTGAGATTAACAATGATTTTACCAGATACAAATCTTGCTATTTAACCCATAGCTGGGGCAGGATTCATACCTGTCCCAAGGGTTTTATTCATAAAGTGAATGTAATGAATCTGACTGGAATTAGCATCAGATGAAAAATTAGCTCAGAAAATTCACAACAAAGAAGAAGAAAATCATCTATTTCCCTGTAAAAGCTTTTTATTTGATTGGTTATAATTGCTGTGTTCTTTAACCCATTTCAGGGAAGTAATTACTTTGGTTTAGGGTGAAGTCTATTGTCAGTTGGTAACTCAAAGACTTTAGTGACAATTTCACAACAACCAGGGACAGTAACTCTCTATAGTGGATGAGTTCAGCAACTAACTGCCAAATAGTGAAAGGATTCTAAGAAATCTCAAGGTGTCAACAAAAAGCTGATTTTGACCATTATATTCCAGAAAAAATACCTTCCATCTGTGTTTTAAAATCCTGAATCATCATTTTTCCCATTGACACCATATTATGGACAAATAAAATAAATGGTTGCAAAACAGCTTATTTTTGTGCACAAAAAGTAAGAGAGTATCTATTTGTCTAAGACCATCTGCAAATGACCTTCCAATTCTGTAAAACAACTTTTTGCTTTTCTAACATCTGAATTTGGCTTAACAGAATCAAAACAACATGCCCAAGTTAAAACCTCACAATTTATTTTCACATTTTTGAGATTTGAATTGAAATTTACCAAAACCAAAACAATCCAATTTTGTAGTTCTTGTTAAAATCTTTATTACCTATTATATATTCAAAATATATACAAAAACTTTAGAATATGTTCTCTGATTTGTTATTTATCTCTATTTAAATTTTGAACTAAATCTAGAAGCAAAATTTTAAGTTATATAATTTTTAATGCACTTGATATTCTGTGCCAAAGACATTTTGCTCAAGACTAGTACTTCTAAAATGTCATTTGACTCATTTATAAATTCCTCTTTTAATAACTAATTCTTTATTTTTGCTGTCAAACTTTTATATTGTGCTATACTTCTCTCACTAATAAAGTTCTTTTTTGTCTGTTTTTTTTATTTTTTTATTTTTACAGTAACGTTCACCCTTTACAAGGCCTGGAGCCTACTTGAAGTAGAGATTTACATTAGGAAGCAATTTGTGCAAATAGGACAGGAAGATAATGGTTGACCCTAGTGTTGAACAGGTTAAGATTGTAGTGATCAGGGAAACATCCTCTTGGGAGTTGGGTCCACAGATTAGTGGTTCACAGGAAAAAGCTATTAGAGTAGGAGTTACTTCTCACCACTGAAATACAGAGGGAATGTGGGTGGTTTTCTACTATGTAAGTGGCACAGTGTGTCCTTGCTATGAAGGTTTGAATTGGCGGAACCAAAGAATGCAGTTTGTCTAAGCACTTTCCATCAAAGTTGTGATAAAGCAACAAGAGGCTTGCCACATCCTACCTTTGGGAGAGAGGTTGAAGAGTGGAGAATAATTCATCACACCACTCAGAGACACTTTTGGACTCATCAAGGCTAGATAATGAGGTCTGGGCAGCTCCCACCAAAATATGGCAACAGTACTCCATTTTGGGCCTGATCTGGCTCTTGTAAAGGTAAAGAAAAGCAAGAGGAGTGAGGTTCTTACTAAATCGGTACAGGGAGCCGACCATTTTACCTGCAGTCTTAGCAATGGATTTTATGAATGTGTTCCACTTGAAGTCAGGTGTATAAATTATGGAGAATATAACTATTACATATGTATACATTTACTGAACATCTTATGAACAAGTTATTGCTAAAACCAGTCCTTTTATACTAGTTAGTAATATTATTTCAGGGAGGTTTACAACACAATACAAACTTTTATTTATAAATCAGGAATTTTTTTATGTCTAAGCAATGAAATTTTATTTTAGGTCTTTTTCATTAATAATCAATTTAAATTCAACTTATTACACTTTGTCAAAGATTCATTTTATTATTCCCATAATGTTCTTACATTATTCTGTTATACTTTAATCAACAGGAGTTTAAAAATGAAGAAATATTTCTAAGTACTTTTAATAAGTATATTTAAGAGAGTTCTCAAGTGTAATAAGTAAAGTAATGTAGGAACTATTTTTCTCTATGTTTCAAATATGTGGATATTAGCAAGAAAATCCACTTAAACAAAGTATACATCAAGATGTATTAAGTTGTTTATAACAAGCTGAGGATACAATACATCAAATGTGGTTAAGAATGGCCAAAGCAAAATACCAAAAGCTTTTAATTTAATACAACCCGTGACTATGGTGAAAATAGATCATTCAATAGAATATATATTGAAAAAGATTTAGGATTCAATGGGGACATCTAACACTTCCGATGAAAATCAAAGAATAATGGAAATTGTATATCTACAATGCTGAAGCAAGAGGAGTTGATGAGGAAACAGCATACAGAACAAAAAGCTGAACAATCCATCAACTGAAGAAACACCTTGCATTACAAACAAGACATTATTATATAGAAAAATCTATTACCACAATAATCTTGCAGCATGAAGTCATACAATTAGTGAAATAGCATCATTTATTACACAGTCTGAGATGAACTGAATACGTAAGAACAAAAGGATTGGCTCCTGTATTCAAATATGTCTAAAGGTTGAAATAATTATGAGAATCATTTTTTTCTTCCACTTGAAGGATACTGTAAAGGTCAGCTTTGTACATGCTAAATACTAATAACTGATCCTGGAGTCATTTTGACTGCTGGAAATATAAAAAACAGGAGGCAGATTCTAAAAATACTAAAATTTACTTTTTATTGAGTTCAGCAAAGTAAAGTGACTTAAGAATTTTTCATATTTCAACCAAATTTAAAATTAAAGAGAACTAATAAATTTCCTGTATGGAGACATATTATTTAAAACAAATGGAAATACAAATGAATCAACTTAGTTTCTTCTTAAATTGTGCATTACTAGTTCAAGACAAACAAGTACACAAAAACAGAAAGTGATATAAGGTAATAATGTATCTTCTAATCAGATTTATTTAACTTATACATTGACGTGATCTTAAGAGAGTTGGAAGTTCTGCTGGGGTTTTTGTTAGTGGGTACAACTTCAACATAAGATAAGCAGGTGACACTGTATTGAAGGAAGATATAGAAAGAAAACTGCAGGTACTTCTAGACAAAGTAATAAAGGAAAGTGAGAAAAAAGGACTAACCATCAATTTTAAGAAGAAAGAATATATGGTCATTAGCAAGAGGAAGAGCCCAAGATGCAAGCTACAATTTGGAGATATAAAATAAATACAGAAATTTTACTATCTGAGAAGTGTCATTACAAACAATTAAAAATGTGGCAAGGAAATCTGAAGACGCATTGTAATAGCGAAAGATTCCTTCCAGAAACTAAACAATTATTAAGAAACAGGAAAATTTTGTTGGAAACAAAAATAAGAGGGGCAAGGCAGGTAAAGAAAACAGTGAGTAACACACTTAATGAGCTTGAGTAAACGGATGGCAGAACATACACTGGGAAGATGGTAAGAGAACAAACAATACTTAGAGCAACAAAGAATAAGGTGCTGTCATTATAACATGGCTGGCCCAGCTTGATCAGAGATCCTCCTCATGCTGGTCAGTGTTGCCGCCAGTCAACTGATGTTTATCTGATTGCCACTTCATTCCTTCATCTGCTTCTGCCCCACATTGTGATCACAGAGCAGTGAAGATTGAATTTTGTCCATACTTGAGCGCTAGCTTGAACCGTGGCAAATCTGTGTTACAAAAGGATAAAGAATGTTTTTGCTGACGAAAATAAAAATTATATAACGAAATAACGAAGAAGGTCGCCAGGTTAATTTTCAATTGGTTTATATAGTTCTTGATACAACAAAATTAACCCTTCCCATTAAAATCTCTATCGTGACACTTTGTCGTTTTCTTCTAAAACATGGAGCAGTTTCAAAAAAAAAAAAGATGGTTAGTAATTCTTCTTCCTGCTTTCCACCTGGCTTCTGAGGCTTCTCCTGCCTTCTGCTTTTTAGGTTGCTTAAGCATCTGTTTATATGTATTTCGCCAAACTTCTACTGCATCTCAAGATTCATTAATATTCATATCAATTCATTAATTATTTCTCCAATTTTGGAGAACCAATACTGATTTTCAAACAAAGCGGCCTGCAGTTGATCACTTATTCAAAACAATAAATTCTTCAATAACAAACTTGTGTTTATAAATTCTTTTCTATGTCCTTGACATCAATCGGCCCAGATTCTAAATGATAAAATCAAGCCATCCTTTTGTTTTGATAAGATCTGGGTCACCATGCCTTGACATCAAAGACTTTCCTTTGTTGTCGACTTTTCAATATGACTGATTAAAAATCTTTCCCACTTTGGTCCACTGTGTCGTGCTAGACAACTTTTCTTGCCAGAATCTATCTTATACATTTATAAGTCTACTATTCATCCATGCATTGAATATTGCTACATCTGGTTGGGTGTTTCTGCTATGTATTTAGATATTCTAGATAAAATACAAAGAAGAATCTGTAAAGTTACTGGTCTTGACCAGGCATCTTGGCTACAATCACTTTCCCCATTGCTGTAACCTAGCTTCCTATGCCTTTTCTATAAATATTTTCATGCTAATTGTTCTGATGAGCTTTCCTCGTTGGTACCTAGACTTTATGAATTTAAGCATACGACTAGATTGGTGGCAAGGTCTTATCATTTTACATTTGAAATGGCTAGATCTAACCATAAGTTCTATGCTTTCTTCTCAGCAGTGTCTTCTCTTGCACTTCTTGCTTGTGGAACTCTCTTCCAGCTTCTTGCTTTCCAGTCAACTTTGATCTTCAAAAATGTAAATGCAATGTCAATCATTATCTTCTTTCTTCTTAATTCCTGTACTTTTATTGTTCTCTCCTTAACAATGTTTTCTTTTTCTCATATTTTCTCCTATTTTGTAACCCCTTACACCTTAGTGGCTTTATTGCCTTGCTTGGGATGAAATTACAAAAAAAAAGTTAAAAATTAATAATAACCACAAGATTATTTTTACTCTGATAACATACACTCAGTTATACATGGAATAAAATCTTTTCTTTTTTGTTGTTACTTACAAACATACAAATATAACTACTGCAATCTCTATGGTTCTTTAGTTTATAAATACACATCAAACAAATATGGTGATACACAAGTACTTGCTTGTGAAACTCTTCTGGCTCTTGCTTCTCAGTCAACTTGCTATGTGATATCCATCCTCTTATAGGGCAGTTTGTGCTCAACAATCTCCCCAGGGATGAGGAAAAAAATAGAATCAGCAGAAATGTGGTTCTACAGAAAGATACTGAAAATTCCATGGATGGAGTGAGTAAGTAACAAGGAAGAGCATATTAAGAAGGGAGATAAGGAAAGGCAGTGAGCTACTAACTTGATAAGTTTGTGTGAATGGATGGCAGAACAAGGGTATAGCAAATGGAAAAAAAAAGAAACAACACAAGATAGGAAGTTGTGAAGAACCGTGATCGCCTATGTCCTGAAGAGACAGAGCATATAGAAGAATCCTAGTTAAGCTTAATAATACTGTCCCAATTTAAGGAGAGTGTCTAGGTGTCATGTTAGAAATATAAGCTATCAATATTTGTTTTTTCATGTGTCAGCCCTGAAGTTTAAGAGGTACTGGATCATGAAAACACTATTATCTTCTTTTATATGCTATATCCTTTCAGGATGTAGGTGATCATGACTCTCTACTTCTTCCTATCCCTTGTAGCTCTCAATAAGTTTTGTCTTTTTGTTATTTCTCCCAGACCCTGTTCTGTCATCTACTTACTTAAGTCCATTTAGTATATCACACATTGCTTTGCCTTGTCCCTCTATCCGCCCTGTGAGTATCAGATTTTTCAAGCACTCTTTCTTTATTATGTGTCCTAGGAATTTCAGCTGCCTCTTCCTGATATTAAGTATAAGTTTTCTCTTTGCTTGCATCCTCTCTAAAATCTCCTCGTTGCTCACATGTTCGGTCCATGGTATCCTTAGTATACTTCTATAGAACCATACCTCTGTTGGCTTGAGTATCTTTTTCATCTTTGAGGAGATCGTCCAACATTCACTGCCGTAAAGAAGGACAGATATCACATAGTTCAGTACTCTTTTCTTTGTTACCAATGAAAACCTCCTGTCTTGTAATATTTGGCCTAGCTTTTGGAATGTGTTTTTGGCCATCCCAATACATCTTTGTATCTCAGCATCACACTTTCCTTCCTCCGTCAAAACACTTCCTAGATATTTAAATTTCCACACATGCTTGATTTTAGTGTCCCTGACCTTTGGGCTCATCTTTTTGCAGATGATCATGCATTCTGTCTTCTTGTAGTTTATGCTTCTTCTCACTCTCCTTTGCTACCTTCTATAGGAGGTTTTGTAGTTTCTTTTCCAGGTCTGCTATCAGCACTTTGTCATCTGCGTATCTTATGTTGTTAAGATTGTGGCCGCCAATGATGAATCATGGTAGGCTGTCCAGTTCTCTCAGAATTGCCTTGCTGTATAGGTTGAATAAATCTGGTGAGAAGACACATCCTTGCCTTATGACTCTTTCTATTTTTGTATATCTGCTGAACTCATTTTTTATCTTTATGCAGGTGCACGTTCTTCTGCATGTGCCAACTGCAGAAGTAACCATCTCCCTGTAATATGTAAACTAAGAGTGAAACTAAGGAAACTGAAGAAGCCTAACGCCTTTCTGATAATATTCTGAGCATGAATATCGTGTTCCTTGTTCCGGTGTCTTTAATGAACCTGCACTATCTCTGCTGTGCACTCTATTCATCAGAATACAGATGATGAGTTTTGTTATGTGGCTCATTCGGCTGAGTGTTCAGTGGAGTTCACATCTGTTTGTGGTTTCTTAAACAGTGCAATGAAAATAGATCTGCTTAGATCTTCCGGTATATCCCCACTGTTGTAAATTTCATTTATTATTTCCATAATCTCGTATATACCAAAATCATCTAGGGCTGTCAGCATCTCTGTTACAATTCCATCTGGCCCTGCTGTATTGTTTCTGTTCAGTTTGGCCAGTGTGGCTTCTACTTTGGTTTTTAGAATTTCAGGTCCATTGGTAATTCTGTGTATTGCTGGTTGTTCTCTTTCGTTGAGGAAGAGTTCTCCAATATATTCATTCTAGCACTGAAGAATTTTTTCCTTCTCTAATATGAGCATTCCATCCTTGGATTTTATGCAGCGTGTCGATGAGCATGTCTTCTGTCCTGTTATTTCCCTTATTTGTTTATGCATATCTCCTTTGTCTCTGGTACTCAATCTCTCTATTTCTGCATATTTTTCATTTAGCCATTCTTCTTTTGCCTGCCTACATTTGGTCCTTATTTCATTGTGTAGTTTTCTGTATTTTGTTCCATATCTTGGCAAATTTTTCTGTCTCTTTTGCATTATGTTGAGAATCTTATCTGTGATCCATTCATTTTTTCTTCTTCATCCATTCTCCTTTGAGATGGTATCGTTTGCTGATGTCACTAAAGCTTCTCTTTGTGCATCATCCCATTTCAAGTTTCCATTTCAATTTTGTCCCTCGTATCTTCTTTTCACACTGTTCATATATTTTTCATTCAGGTACAGGTTGCTCAGGAGTTTGTTGTATTGCAATTTGAGTGCTGCGTTAGGCTTCTTCAGTTTACGTAGTTTCACTCTTAGTTTACATATTACAGGGAGATGGTTACTTCCGCAGTTGGCACTTAGGTAAGTTTTACAGTGAACCACTGCATTCCTGAATCTTTTGTTGATAGTTATGTAGTCAATTTGGATTTTAGTTACTCTTCCTGGGCTTCCACATGTCCATAATCATCTTGGATGTTCTTGGAACCATGTGTTGGTTATTACCTGGTCATTGGCTATGAACTATTGAACCCATTTTTCTCCTTGTTTGTTGCAGTCCAAATTTGCCAGCTATCTCCTCTGCCTTCTCTCTGCCTACTTTGGCATTCAAGTCTCCCATGATAATTATGACTTCTTGTGGTTTGCAATGAGCTTTGGGCGTTGTCCATCATGGAGTAGAAAGATTTGATTTCTTCTTCCTTACTTTGTGTTGTTGGTGGATACACTATTATGATAGATATGTTGAAAGGATTTCCTTTCAGCTTGACTACCAGAATTCTTTTGGATAATTGATAGTATCACAGAACACATTTCTTGAATTCTTGATCTAATTTCAATCTTTATCATTTTGTTTCTCTGTCTGCATATATAATCCTGTGATTGTCACTGACAAAATCTCCATTGTTTGGCCACCTAGTTTCCTATAAACCTAAGATGTTGATTTTTAGCCTACTCACCTCCTGTTTTACATTTTCCAACTGGCCACAGTTGTTCAACGTCCTAACATTCCATGTCCCAAAAGTTAATTTTGTTTGATGTGAGCAGTCACTGGATGATGGTCCAGTGACACCTGTCGCTTCATTCTGTGCAAGGGATAGGTTCCATGGAATTTATCTATGATAGCAGTCACTGGATGACAGTCAGGTGACAACTGTTGCGCATGTTGGTCCTTACCAGGCAAGGAGTTAACTCCCATAGACTTAACCCCCTTCACACCATTAGATTTCATAATGTGTGTGCTATGTGCCATATTTATTGGGATTAATAATGGAATGGTTTCTCTTTGCCTTCCCCATGGTTGTTTATGGAGACACCACCTCTAGTTAGCTGGCTGTTGACTCATTGAGAGTTCTTCTACCCTTTGTAAGGTCTTATTTTTCATCCTACTGGCAAGAACATGGATTTGGGTAGCCGGTTTGGTCATCAACATTCCGACAGTGGGATACTTACCCAATATATATATATATATATATATATATATATATATATATATATATATATATACGTGTGTTTGTGTTCCACAAGCAAATGTGAATACATACATGCACAACGAATGGGAGTAGAGAAAAACCCACAACTTGTTTGCAAGAAAAAAAGTTTGTGGGACAGAGTTAGTAAGGCGGCAGAAGATTGGTAAGAATAAAGTGATTAAGTTTTAAATTAGCATATGTCCGATTGCCCACTATTAAAACAATATGCGATTGAAACTAACATTGAGCTAAGAGGTCCAAAAAAAAAAGAAGATTTACAAACAACATCATAGAAAAAATATTTCTCATTACTTACAAATGGAAGTTGATATTAGTTTTGCTAAACTTGAATTAGTGGTCATTTCGTGAAAGTTTAAGCAGACTCTTTAAATATGTCTCTTTATTTTTTGGACCTGTTAGTGTAATGTGTTAGTTTCAACTGTACATGTATATGTCCATTTCGGTTGAGCTCTCTGGTTTGAGGTGTGAGTTTGTAAACAAGTGACTATTTAAGCTAATATTGCACGACTCTTCGGCAGAATTGAGTCACTGTCAGTCACTGTGTGTTTATCTAAATCTAAAAATAATCACGCTAAAATTCACCTTCATTCCTGCCGTGCGCTGACGGCTTAGTGGGAGAAGTTCCGACTGACGCAAATTCAGTCGGGTTTCGATCCTAGCTAGAGGCAACCGGACCGTCTAGCCACACTGATGAGCTGTGAAACGGTGAAACAGTCTGTCTGTGGATGACAAAAATATATATATATATATATATATATATATATATATATATATATATATATGTGTGTGTGTGTGTGTGTGTGTGTGTGTATGTATGTATATAGGCACCCAGGTATGGGCATATATACAATAGATGTATTGTATATAGTCTGGCTTACTTTGAGTTTTTTGTAACTAGTCTGTCTCTAATGTAATTCCTTGATAAAGACCAAGAAAAAAAAAATGAATCACGAAGTCACCATTTTCAAGGCTTTAAAAGAGGGTTGATCATCCTGGAACCTCATTGAACTTTCCCCACCTCCACCAAATGATTTCAGTTTTGCTTTGCCCCCTTCACTTCTCACTATCCCATCCATCCCATTGGTTTCTGAAATTGAGACATATTTAAAGAGTCTGCCTAAACTTTCACTAAATGAACACTGATTCAAGTTTAGCAAGACTAATGTGAAATTCCAATTGAAATTAATAAGAAATCCTTTTGCCATGATGTTGTTTGTAAATGTATTTTTCAGACCTGTTAGCTTAATATGTTAGTTTGAATTGTGCACGTGTGTGTGTGTGTGTGTGTGTGTGTGTGTGTGTGTGTGTGTGTGTGTGTGTGTATGTATATGGACATGTATGGGTATTTATACATATATGTATCGTGTGTAGTCTGGCTTACTTTGGGTTTTTGGTAACGAGTGTGACTCTAATGTAATTCCTTGATGAAGGCTAAAAAAAAAAAAAAAAAAAAAAAAAAAAATCACCATTATAAAAGAGTTTAAAAAACTATAATAAAAACTGAAAACTGTCCCAGTTTGAGGAAATTATTGTAAGCCTAATCTGAGTGCAATGTAAAATCCTCTTTCCCAGATTTTACTTTTATTAACCTTGAACTACTTTTCTTTCGGTTCTGCTATTTTGTCACTAATTTTAGATATTGTAACCTAAAAAAGCTCTGCTAGCTGTAAATATCAAAAAGCATGGTCGAGCTAAAAATAGTATTTATCAATTCATTATATATCTGGGATGCATAGTTAATAAGCTAATGTTGTGTTACAACTTATCATAAAAAAACTGAGTTTTTAGTGCTCTGATGATTAATATTTCAAAAATATTATTGTGATTTAGCATTAACTGAAATATAAAAAAGCTATATTTGCAAATTATTTATCCATCAATACAGTAAATTCAAAATGGCAAATGTTACAAATGCAAAAGTAAGCTAAGAGATATCTGAAGAGGCTTATGAAATCTTCATTGTTTTATTGAGACCTTATTAAGTTGTTTTTTTAATCATTTCACCCCAAGCAAAACAATAAAGCCACTAAGATCCAAAGGGCTACTGAGTATGAGGGAATATGATTAAAAAAACACAATTAAGGAGAGAGAACAATAAAAGAACAGGAATTAAGAAGACAGAAGATAACAATTGACATTGCATTTACATTTTTGAAGATCAAAGTTGACTAGGAAATAAGAAACCAAAAGAGATTTTTACAAGCAAGTGTTAGAGAAGAAACTTATCATGGAACTTATGGTAACATCTAACCATTTCAACTGTAAAATGATGAAACTTCTCTGTCAATCTAGTATTGTGATTAAATTTGTAAAGTTTAGGTACCATAGAGGGAAATTCATCAGAACAATTACCATGAAAGTGTTTCTAGAAAGGGGACTGGGAAGATACATTACAGCAGTGAGAAAGTGACTAAAATGTGAAATTAAAATTTAAAATCTATCTCTACATACAAAAATGCCAAAGCATTGTATCCTTTGATCATGAAGTTGAATTTAAAGGAAAATTATCATGCCAATTTGTCAAGCCCTAAAGAAAATTATGAAGTATTATAAGAACTACCAAAAGATGGTTCTGTAAATGTAAATAGATTCGCACATAGATATGTAATGATAGTCATTCAGTGCACTGATATTGCACAATGAAAATGGTGTTACAATCAATAGTGCTTATGTATGAGAGTTGATCAATAAGTTTATTGTCTAAAACTGTTATTAACACTTTCACTGATTTTTTTTTTACAGTAAGGTTCACCTTGTACAAGGCTCGGGGACCACTTGAGGTAGAGGGTTATGTTTGTATGGATTGGAGGAGGAGGTAATGGTTAATCCTAGACTTGAACAGGTTAAGATTGTAACGATCGGGGAATCATCCTTTTGGAAGTCAGTTCCACAAGGCAGTGGTTCACAGGAAGAAGTTGTTCAAGTGGAATTTACTTCTCACTGATGTAATACAGAGGGAATGTGTGTGGTTTGCTACAATGCAAGTGGCATGGCAGGTGCATTGTTATAGTATTGTTGCCTAGCTGTGCTGGCCCATTTCAGGAAAATAGAAAATTGACATTAACTGGAAATAATAACTATAAAGACACTAATGGTGATTTCTCATGGACACTGCCGTTTTGGTTTTAATCGGATACTCTACAGTACAGACTAAGCTAAATGACACTTCCAACATGCAATATAGTGAAAAATATGTCACAAAACAGGTTGCATTGCATGCTACTATGTGTCTATGCTGGTTTGGAAATAGCACTAAGGGTTAGTTAGTTTATAACAAAAATGAAGTGTACTGGCATTTCATGTTGTCTTCAAGATGTATTCATCAACAGCAGGCAATGTAAGTTTCCTAAAGTCATATAAACACAGCCACAGTAGCAGAAGTGTTGTAAATTTTGATTTGAAATTTTCATTGTACAATGTTCCATCTATATGATTACTGAAGAAGCATTGGAGTAGGCATATGGAAAAAGAAGATTATTTTGAATTTAAATTTTGGGTGTGTAAAATAAATGTTTCTTTTTTTTTCATCTTTATGCCACAGTGTCACAGACTTGACTTATCTAGGTATAAGTCTATTTAAAATTAACTCATATATAACTTGAACAGGTTTATTAGAGAGATTCATGATATGAATGGCTAACAGTAAGTTGGAATCTTTGTCTTTTTCTTTCTATATATATATTAGTGTACTATAACTAAAACTATCTAATTATTTAATTGTATAAGCTTTTAATTGCTATCATAAATAATGTAAATGAAGGATGTAGTGTGAATAAAAGAAAACTCTTTCCCTGACTAATGAATTATTACAAGAATTGTTCCCCACCACTCCTTTTTTAAATTATAATTTTTAAAGTTTAAAATGAATTTCTAAAGCATTCTTGAAGATATATGTGGTATATTATATATATATATATGAACCCTCTTTAATAGCGATTTCAGTATGCATCAACGGGACTAAGTTAGCATGGCACTGGATGGGTCATTGTTATTTTGCACACTGCCCCTCAATTGTTACACAAAAAAAAAATATATATATATATATATATATATATCAGGTCATCCCATAAGTTCTGTCTGAATTCTGAATAAAGAAAACAAGTGACCAAATGTTACATTTAATTACAGATTCAATCAACAATGTATTTTCCCTGATTATCTATGACTTCCTTCCATCTATTAACAAGTTTACTAATTCCATTACTGTAAAATTCTTTTGGCTTTGATTCAAAGAACTCACAAATGTCAGTTTTAACCTCTTCCTGTGTTACAAAAGCTGTTTCTTCCAAATGATTATGTAAACTACGAAACAATTGGTAGTCTGAAGGAGCAAGGTCGGGAGAATAAGGTGGATGAGGAATTTTCTCCCAACCAAGTTCTTCGATCTTTTGTGACTTGATTCTTGCTGTGTGTGGTCGCGCATTGTCCTGATGAGACATCACCCATTTTCGATTCACTAGAGCAGGTCTTTTTTTCCTCAAAGCTTGGTTCAAACGCTCTAATTGCTGACAGTATATTTGAGCATTAATTGGTGCATTAGGTGGTAAGAATTCAAAGTGGATTATTCCTTGGCAATCCCACCAGATTGAAAGAAGAACCTTTTGCCCATGAAGTTCCCTTCTCGGCTGTGGCTGGGGTCCTTCCCCTTTACCAAGCCACTGTCTACGACGCTTAACATTTCGATAAAAGATCCATTTTTCATTGCCAGTCACAAGTCTACCCAAAAAAGGTGAAACAAGTTGGCGAGAATGGAGAGAAGAGCAGATGTCAACTTGGGATTTGAGGTTGTTTTCAGACAATTCATGAGGCACCCATTTTCCAAGTTTAGGAACTTTTCTAAGTTGTTGAAGATGATGAACAGATGTATGGTTTGAACTGAGAACCACTGCCAATTCCTACACTGATAAAGCAGGATTTTCTTCAAGGGCTGCTTCAAGAAGCTTTTCATCAAACTCAACTGGACGTCCAGTTCAATCTTCATCTTCAAGGGTGAAATCTCCACCTCTGAATTTTGCAAACCATCTTCTGCAAGTTCTTTCATTCACACATTCCTCTCCATAAACTGGGTGAATGTTTCTAGCCACTTCGGCTGCTGAGTTTCCTTTCTTGAACTCATAAAGCATTATGTGCCTCAAACGATTCTTGGGTACTTCCATGTTAGCAGGGTTTTAATCAAACAAAATTTAATTTTACTGTTCTCTGAAATAAAATTTGATCAGTTTAAATGCATCTAAGCATAAAAATAATGTTCAGCTCCATTAGACATTATAAAATACTCTTTAAATTTTGTTCATTTTAACAAAAAGTGAAAATTCGGACAGAACTTATGGGATGACCTAATATATATATATATATGTGTGTGTGTGTGTGTGTGTGTGTGTGTGTGATATATATATATATATATATATATATATATATATATATATATATATATATATACAGAGAGAGAGAGCAAGAAAGAGAGAGACGCAGAGAGATAAATAAACAGAAAGATAGATATTAGGCAATTGACTAAGTGGAAAAATTATGTGTAATGTGTTTCACCCTCGAAAATGATTTTATCAGTCTAAAGTAATGTTCTTATATATGTGGGGAGATATAAACATAAATGCCAGTTATAATTAAAATTTAAAATTAAATTTTAAAACTCAAATATATTAAATTTAGCACTTCCTTTCAGTGCAAAATTATAACCAATGCTAATATTTATATCTCCTCACTCCTCCTACACACATGTAATTCCATCAATTACTTTCATCTAATTAAGTCCTTTTAGAGGATAACGTATGTTCCACAGAATTTTTCCATTTTGTAATTAATTCATCTACCTAACACTGTTCTGATATATTAAAATTCATATATCTTATTTTACTATATATATATATAAGCACGTAAGTGAATGTAATGGATTCAACTGGAATTTGAACTCAGCCCTCCAATTCCTCAATCCGAGCTGCAATCCACCACTTCACCATGCTATATATATATATATATATATATATATATATAGGATTAATATGAGTAAATTTTGTCACTTGGCTGATTGATGTTACCTGTACGCCCACTCTTCAGAGGGTATTAGCAATTTACTGCATATTTGAAACTGATGTAAGTTTTCTTCTCTATATGCTATATAATGCTATATTAATCAGGTAGTAGCTTCCTTTTACATAGAGGCCAACAATTTTTAGTACTAAATGAAATAAACCAAGTAAGTTTTCTTCATGTAGTACAAGAAGAAAATGTAAAAACTAAGCTGAATATTTAGTTGTATTAATGATAGATGAACAGAATTAGAATCTAAAAGTAGTTAAGAGAAAACTTGAAGATAAAATAAAGTTTAAATTTCCTAGATTATCTGAAAAGAAAACAGGAAAAACCTTTATCTTTAAATGAAAACATCAACCTACATGTACACTTTACATATCAAATAATATAAACTTGTATCAATTTTTTAGTAGATAAAATCTTTACTGCTAGAAAATGAAACTTTATACCTTTTATCTTTCCTTTTAAAATTTTCTGATAAACTCTCTCTCTCGTTCTATGATAAATTGAAGTTTCATTGTACCAGATACAATGGCGCTGTCTCACCATACAAGTTGTGATAAAGCCTCTCAATGGAAACCAATTCTCTGAAGGTCTTCAGTGTTCTTTTTTTTTTTAACAATGACGTTCACCCTTTACAAGGCTCAAGAACTAGTTGAGGTAGAGAGTTACAGAGTAAGAGGCCAAGATTGTAATGACTGGGGAAGCATTCTCTTGGGAGTCATTTCCACAAAGCAGCAGTTTGGGGAAAGAAGCTGCTTGAATGGAACTTACATCTCACCAATGGAATACAAAGGGAATGAGGGTGGTTTGCTACAATGTGCATGGCATGGCGGGTCTTAGCCGTGAAGGTTAGAACTGGCAGAACTAAGGACTGTAGTTTGTTTGAACTTTCCGTGGTAATAGCAATAGAGTAGTGAAAGGCTTCCAACATTTCATCTGTGAGAAAGTGGTTGTAGGGTGGAAAATAATTCATTACCCACAAGGACGTGGAGAAGCTCTTGGACTTTATCGAGAGTGAAAAGTGATGACTGTGCAGTTCCTGTCCATATATGACAGCAGTACATTTTTGGCATGATCTGGTTCTGTTTATATAGAGAATCCTTATCAATTTGAAATTTGTTGGCTTTCAATAATTTGACAATCCATCACAATTGTCAACTGTGCATAAATATTTTGGTCATTTTCTGGGCTCTTCCAAACCATATGGTCCTATCAAATTACCACTTTGGTCAGTTTCTAGGCTTTTTAGAATTGGTAAGGAACAAGCAATTTGGAAGGGTTAATATTTTGTGGAAACATTCAGAATTGTTGCTTTCTATTTTCTCCAGTCTCATAAATCATGTCAACACATAATGCCTGATATAACTTCACATACACAAATTCCTATTTTACCAAAGAAAAAAAAAAGAAATCAGCATTAACTTTTTTGAACAGTATTTTCTCAGATTATTTTAGAAGCTTAAATTAACTTTTTCTGACAATGATTTCAACACCTAATCACCAATTGTTAATCAATATCCACATAAATTTTCTTATTAGTTAATTTTAAATTCCTTACAGGTCCAAGCTATCTCAAAGATATCATGTACCCTCGAGTTATCAAAAAAAATGTATCATGCACTGTATAGTGGTTGTAACACTGTTATATTTCTTCAAGGAGTATACATGCAATATTAATAATTGCTTTTGTTTATTAGAAATCATCGTCTTGGTTAAATTTTCTGATTACTAATCAGTGCAGATTAGCAGGAGATTTTGCTGAAGCAGTTCTAATGAATAACAATATTAACCATCCACAATGATTTTTTTTAAATGAATGCATTGCAAATATGGATTTGATCACCAACAGACAAAGCAGTGAGGAAAGTTTTAAGTAAAAATAGGAAAAAAAACATGTAATAAAAGTAGGTACTTCCATGAGATGGCTAAAAAAAGAGCATAGCATGATGAAAAAGACGCCAAACTTGACAAAAACAAAATTTTATCATCTAAATGTTTATGTTATTATTAAGAGGAAAGACCAAAGCTTTTTTTAATGATTTTTAAAAAATTTTTCCTTCTTTTTAGAACATTTTGATTAAAAAAACCTTGTTTCTCTTTATATCACCAGAACGAGTAAAATAACATACAATTTTTAGCAAGTTTTTTTTGTATGACAGACATTAATTTGGAAATTGTCAGATGTTAATGAAACTTTCAGAAACTATTCACAAATGAAAGAAATTATTTTAAATATGTTTTTTTTTATTAAAGTCATGGCAGAAGTATTTTTTTATATTTATTACCCCCCCCCATAACTAATTTTATGAAAACTCTAGAAATTCAATCGCATTCAGTTTAGTGATTATATTAGTTAAAAGCACAAGGCTTTGAGGAAAGGAAATCATGTTTTTTTTTTTTAATTGGACCCCCTCTACCTGAAAATCAGCCCTGAATTGTAACATACAAAACTCAATAGAACAAAAATATTATTTAATTTCAAATGCTTTTATTTGCTTTTTGTTGTTTTTATGAATATGGACAATATTTTCTGAAAGCAAAAATTTTTTTGATGAAAAATAAATTTTTAATACAATTATTTGTTATTTCTTTAATTATTTTAGATTTTTACATTTAAGTTGTTAAAATATTACAAAATTAGTTGAAAGGCGCATTCACTTTCGTAAATGTCCTTATGAGATAGATCATTTTTTAGCGCTTTGTAAATTGTATCGCTTCATCCAATCAGAAGACCTGCAGTAATTAAGAAATGTAATTTTGTGTTCATAAAAAATCGTTAAAATAGCTGTAATTAAATAGTACGAAAGATCACAAGCAATAAAAAATCACGTAGCTTGAGTGTAAGCGTTCTCTGCTGAACGTCCATTTCATTATTGCAAATTTGTCGTGTAAAACACATGTTGAGCATTTTGAATTAGTGTTTTTACTAATTAAAAAAATGTTAACACCATCCTAAGCCATTTTCAGCAACAACATTACTACATTTTTAAAAGTATCATTTATTTCATTTACACATTTCATTGCAATTTCAATTTTGTGAAGTTGTTTTACAGTTTTCAGTGAGTCATCTTACTTTTCCATTACCAGGCTTCATTTTCATACTGAAATTAAGTAAGTGCCATTTAATTTGTTTTTAATTTTTTTTATATAGCTACTTTTTTCAATATATTTTTTGAATTTGATAATTGTCTTAATTGAGATTTTAATTATTTCATTTACATATTTTTTCTTATAAATAAGAAATAGCAAAGAAAACGTTTCCCACCAAGCACTGATTTCTTTTTTTTGTCATCATCCATTTATTTATCAAAATACCACTATAAATTTTTATGTATTCCTTTTTTTTGTTTCAAGGAATATTTACAGTGCTTTGTGATTCATGCTTCGCCCTTTATTAGTTTCTGTTTCAATTCTAGAATTGAAACCCAATTCTTTCAATTTATTCAGTATTAATTATTAATCTCAGTTATGACATTTTTCCATAAATGAAATATCAAAATTAATAATAAAATGAATGAAAATACAAATGACACAGTAAAATGTAATAAATGTACATAAAATTATAGTATTTTATGTACACTTCTGGTAAAATTCCATAAGAAAGGTACCTATAAATTAATTTCTTATGAAATTTAATCTCACTCTCAACAGTTTTATTTTAATTTCTTTATAATATATTTTCCATAAAACATTGTAAACGTAAAGGTGAAAGCTAAGTACAAAAAAAAATAGAACGCTGAAAGTTTTCCTTAAAAATAACGAAGCAAATAATTTGTTCACTTAAATCTAAATAATTTCACTCCTTCCGTAGAAAAACTTATCCTCACATAAACTGTCAATACATGATGAAATTGTCATTCGTCACCTGTCAAGTGATGTGAAATGTTATTACCTGCTTTGTTTTATTTTTAAACTACATCTTTTTGGCACAGAAACTAAGTAATGCTTGTTTCAAAATATTTTAAAGAAACATTATAATTTCTAATTTTCTTAAAATAAGTTTTGAAAAAATTATAATTGATTTTTACAAGAATTTCAAACTGAGATTTTCATTTTTTTTATAAAATGAAAAAAAAATGATGACATGATTGATTATCTGTCAATTTTTCTGACTCAAAAAAACAAGATTTTTAATGAAAATTTTGGACGTGCTAGGAGCGATTAAAAAGTATAAAAAAATACTCCAAAAATACTTTGATTTTTCCTCTTAATAATAACATAAACATTTCAATGATAAAGTTTTGTTTTCGTCAAGTCTTTTTCGTCATGCTATGCTCTTTTTTAGCAATCTCATGGAGGTACCTAAATAAAAGTCACAAAAATACTTTGTTAGAGTAGGTAAAAAGTCATAACTTCAGCTTGTGTAGTAAAAAAAAAATCAGAGAAAATAAATAATATTTTAATTTATAGTAATAAAATAACAAATTTTTAATAAATATCAATTTATTAAATATATCTTAATAAAAGTTATTATAATTCATAAAAATGAACTAAGAATCATTTTAATAAATTTTATGCTAACAATAAGTTTAAATAATTCATAGTAATTAGAGTAATATTTTAATAAATATGTTTTCAAAAATATTAATTTCATTATTATGAATTAAATATGTCTCATTTTATTATATATTAAATAACTGAAAATGTTACTTATTTTATTAAAAATTTAAGTCTTAAACAAAAATACTTTCCCGGTGACTTTTTCCCTATTCACAAACCAAGTTATGACATTTTTTACCTATGACTTCTTTTCAAGTGACTGTAAAAATAGTGAACATTTACCAATAATATTGGTTTGGTAAAACCCATTACCACGCACTCAGGAAAAAGGAATGATTTCAAAATGTTATAAGCTTTTTATGTTTTTCTCCTGAAGAAGAAATGACATAAAGTCAACAAAAATGTCCAAATTACTAAATTTTACCCCACAAGAATTGCTATGATTTTAAAATCAAGTGTTATTATCTGGGAAGAGTTACAAAAATTCTCAACCTACGCAGAATATCAGCAACTGAGCTATTTTTTCATCCCTGATAAAACAGATCCACACATGTCATATAAACTGCCATTGGCTTATAAAGAAACAACTGAAACACAAGAAAGAATACAATTAGCCATGCATAAAAGTGTGTCTAAGATATTTTACAAACTGAGGTGTCCATTTCCCAAGTGTCTATTTTTAGTGCATTGTTAATCTTGGTTGTCTTACAGCAGCTGTTTACTGCAAAGTGCTATCCATAGCTAAAAAGCCCCCACCTAATTGTAAAGTTTGAGGTGTTATTTTTCTGAGGCATCTTAATGAGTCACATTTTGCCAGCACCAGAATTCAAACCAGAAATTTTATGGTTAAGAGTTAAAGTAGCTAACCATTGAGCAACTAGGAAAAAGAACTGCTCCTTGAAATAAAATGAAAGAGAAAGCATCAGTAGCTGTTATCAATAGACTTATCTTAAACAACAAAAAGATAGTTTTTTTGTTTTGTTTTTACTAATGTTCACGGAATACAAGGCCCAAGAGCTACTCAAGGTAGAGGGTTACCGAATTATGTTGTATGAACATAAGAGGAGGAGGTAAGAAGTGTAGATTATGATGTCATGTAAGAGAGATAACGGTTAATCCTAGACTTGAAGAGATTAAGATTGTAGTGATTGGGAAAACGGGAAAACATCATCTGTTGAATTTGTTCCACAAAGAAGCAGTTCTTGGGAAGAAGTGGCCCAAGTGGACCTTCCTTCTTATGAATGGAATGAAAATGATTCAGCTCAGTGTACATGGTGTAGCAGGTCTTAGCTGGAAAGACCAGAACTGGCGGAACAGAGGAATGTAACTCATCAGAACATTTGCCATGGAAATAGGGATAAAGTAGCAAGAGGCTTGTGATGTTTCATCTGTGAGAAAGAGTTTGTAGGTTGGAAAGTAACTCATCACCCATAAGGCTGCATAGGTGCTTTTGAACTATACTAAGACTGGCAATTGAAGATTGAGCAGCTCTAACACAGAACTCATTTGCCAGTTGTTAAACAGATAAAAATAAAAAAAATAAAATAAAGTAAATTGGCATGTACGTATATATGTATTTTCATTTTATATGTGCAATAAAAGTCAGCCATAATAAACTAAAAGAGGGTGGATAAAAGTGAAAAATAAGGAAGCTAAATCTTAAAATACTGGTATAGACTATCTATTCATTATCTAGAACACCAATAAATACATTAACTATTTGTCCGTAGACACTACATAGAAGACTTATCTTTTTAACATGAATGCTTGCTTGACTATGAAAAGTAGGTATAATATTCATAACGGATAAAGACAAAAGGAAAACTTATCATAGCTGACGGATTTCATTTAAGATAAGCCTATTGATAACAGCTACTGATAGACTTTATCAAGGTAAATGTAAGGGTTTTATTTTGCAACAAGCATTTATAAACAAAAGTAAAAATGTAAATTTTTCAGAATTTTTAAATTTAAGAACATTTGTAAATATAAATCAGGCTAACTGAAAGTCAAGGTAAATTATGGAGGATACTAAGTGGTGTAATTTAATGTCTAATAAACAAAAGTGTATAAATGATGTTGAATTTTTTATAATGTAATTATTACTTTAGTTGGGGATTAATTTATTTATTATATATGTTAAATAACAGGTTTTGAATTTAATAGTTTTCTTTTAATTTTTAGAAATTTTTATAGTCATGTATGTTGGCTTGAGAAAGAAAGAGGTATTCCTTTCAAGAAAGGAGATATTTGAAAAAAACTGGAGTGCAGATTTATATTTTGATAAGATTTCATAGCAGCACTCTCAAGAATTTTCTAAGTTACTTTCTCTTTTAATAAGTGTGGCATTCTTTAGATCAAAGTTGTGATTGAATTTATTTCTATGTATGTCTAACACATTTGATAAATTGTTGTGTGTAAGATGCTTTTCATGTTCATAAATACATTTTTTTTACTTCTGCAAGTTTCCCCAATATATTGTAAGGAAGAGTTGCGACAGTTTATTATATATATATCTGCTTCAGAATTATTATTGTTATGGATATTTTTTCATTCTGATCATATCCATAGATAGATAGATAGATAGATAGATAGATAGATGGAAAGGTAGGTAGATAAATAAATGGGAAGATAGATAGATGAACAAAATAATAGATACCTGCTTCAGAATTATTATTGCTATGGATATTTTTGGTTCTGATCATATCCAAAGAAAGGTAGATAGATGGAAAGGTAGGTAGATAAATAAATGGAAAGATAGGTAGGTAGGTAGATAGATAGATAGATAGATAGATAGATAGATAGATGAACAAAATAATAGATACCTGCTTCAGAATTATTATTGCTATGGATATTTTTTCATTCTGATCATATCCATAGATAGATAGATAGATAGATAGATAGATAGATGGAAAGGTAGATAGATAGAAAGGTAGGTAGATAAATAGATGGGAAGATAGATAGATGAACAAAATAATAGATACCTGCTTCAGAATTATTATTGCTATGGATATTTTTGGTTCTGATCATATCCAAAGAAAGGTAGATAGATGGAAAGGTAGGTAGATAAATAAATGGAAAGATAGGTAGGTAGATAGATAGATAGATAGATAGATAGATAGATAGATAGATAGATGAACAAAATAATAGATACCTGCTTCAGAATTATTATTGCTATGGATATTTTTTCATTCTGATCAGATAGATAGATAGATAGATAGATGAACAAAATAATAGATACCTGCTTCAGAATTATTATTGCTATGGATATTTTTTCATTCTGATCATATCCATAGATAGATAGATAGATAGATAGATAGATGGAAAGGTAGGTAGATAAATAGATGGGAAGATAGATAGATGAACAAAATAATAGATACCTGCTTCAGAATTATTATTGCTATGGATATTTTTTCATTCTGATTATATCCATAATTAATAAGTGGTTGTAACTATTTTGATATTGTTAAGATTGGATAAATTGTTTGGAATAGTAGATGTCAAGGAGTTAGTAGGTAGTATTATATGTCAGTTTTTGTCTAGTTTATTGTCATTGTTGTTATTAATTTAATTATCTTTTTTACAATTTTATATTTTGTATGCCTTTCTCTTAGTGTTGTGGATGAAATAATGACGATATTGGTTTTTGATATTTTTGCCACATAAAATTTTACTTAACAAACATAGAAAACCATATTCACTGGCACAACTGGCAATATGTTTAAATTTAAAATGTGCTCAAGTCCCAGGTGGTCATCCCCCAGACATTACTTCTTCTTTGGGAGAGGAGGAGCTAGGGTCATTACCTGGCAGCTGAGGTATCCCTAAAATGTAAAGTTACATGCGGACTTGAGCAATTTTCATCCTTAATCCCACTTTTAACTCAGTCTCGTGTCACATGCCATTCAAAGGGACATATGGTTAAATAGCTAAATGGAAAATCATATCCATAATTATTGAAAGTCCTATTCTGTTAGTAATAGTTGAATTAACTTATCACCATTGATAATACTTTTCATATTTTTAATGCATTTCTATAATAAAATCAGTAGCAGTGCATTTCCATTATCAATATATTTACCTTATTCTGTTTTTTATACTAAAATTTACCCAATACAAAGCTCAATAGACACTGAAGGTAGAGTGTTACTACTAAAAAGGTCCTAATGAATGAGGTGTGATATGAGTGAATGAGGAGGTGGTAAGAAGGGAAAATTATAAGGATGAGGAGGATAGATAACTGTTGATGAGGTTAAGATTGTAGTGTTCAGGGAAGAGACCATGCAGGATTGATTGAATGATTGATTTGTTTAACGGCATATCAACTTTTTATGGGTCATTTAATGCCGAAATTTAATTTTCTTAGATGCTTTGAAGTAATAAAAATATATATATTATTCTTCTTTCACAATTGGATACATGGTAGATGATACTTAGCTTTTGTGCAAATACATGTTTATGTGAGGCGGTCATATGTGTATTTTATGTTGTAGTTTTGTTGAACTTATATTTTGGAATACATTTTGATTTCTTTAAGAAATTCTAGGATATTATATGGAATTATATGGAATGATGTCATGAAAGTTCTTTCATATTGGTTGTTTGGTTGGTTGATTTTGTTTGGTGGCATATCAACACATCTATGGGTTATTTAATGCTAAAATATAAATATTTTGTATTTTAAACTTTTAAATATTTTAAACTTTCTATTACAGATATTTTGTACATAAATTTATACATTTAGCATTTTTTAGAGATATATTTTGTAGATCATAAAATGTATTGTTGATAATTTTACTATAAAAATATACTGTTGATTTTTGTTTAGAGGTTCACTATTTGCCAATAGCTGGAACCCTAACAGGTGCTACTACCCCAGGTCAGGATGGACCTGGGTACAACAGCAATTAAGAGGTGGTTCCATGCACCTCAAAACCTCCAATCAGAGAACTTGCCACTGGATGTAGTTTACCGTCATATCCAGGACAATCATACAGAAATCTGTTCCACAAGATAGCAGTTCTTGTGAAAAAGCTGTCTAAGTGAAACTTTTTTTTTTTACATTCAGAACATGGAGGAAATGAAAGTGATTCAACTCCATGGAAGTAGTATGGTGTGTCCTAGCGGTAAAGGTCTGAACTGATAGAGCTAAACAATAGATCTCATCTGAACATTTGCTATCAAAATAGCAATAGAGTAGCAATAGGCTTGCAAATTTTGTATCCATGGAAAAGAGGCTGCACAGTGGAGATAATAACACTTGCATTAATTCCTGACAAATTCTTTCTTCTCATTTCCAATATACTAAATGCAGATTCAGTTCTGAAATTTGCAAAATCAAATTTCAGGGCAAAAATTGCAGAATTCAGTATTTGGTCATCACATTTTTTCCTCTTTGCTATGAATATTTATTTTGTTAGTGCAAAAACTTAAATGGAGAAGTAGGTAAGTCATAGTAAAGTCAGTGGGGAGTGACAAGAAAAGTGTAACAGGTTCAAATACAGTTAACACCAAAATATAATTGTGATTATTGTTTCATTTTCTACTCTACCATCAGAATATTTTACAATATTTTTGTATTTGTTTTAATTATTTCACTCCAAGCAAGGCAATAAAAGCCACAAAGATGCAAGGGGTTACTGAGAGTGAAAGAAACTGAGAGAACGCAAAAAAAAAGGACAGGATTTAAGGAAACAGAAGATGATGATCGATGTTGCATTTAAATTTTTGAAGATTGTACTTGAGCAAAGAGCAAGTATCCAAGAAAAGTGAGAGAAGAAACTATTAGAATAGAACTTATGGTTACATCTAGCAATTTCAACAGTGAAATTATGAGACATAGCTGCCAATCTAGTACTGTGCTTAAATTCATGAAGTTGAGGTACCAACAATTACCATAAAAATTACCATGAAAATATTTATAGAAAAGACACAGAGAAGCTACTTTATGGCAGCAGGAAAGTAGACTGAAGCCGAGATACCTGGTCAGAACCAATAACATTGCAGATTCTTCTTTGGATTTTGTCAAGAATTTCTAAATATATAGCAGAAGTGCCACAAATTTATACATGATATAAAACCTTAAGTCATCAATCCACTTCTTTATCCTAATAACTAGACCTGATGTGGCAACAATATTCTATGCACAAACAAATGGTAGACTTATAAATGTGCAAGATAGATTCTGGTGAGAAAAATTGTCTAGCACAAGATAGTGAACTAGCTTTCTTAGTGGCAGACTTAGCAACTGATTCAATATAATCATTCCACTTCATATCAGTAGAAAATGTGAGACTGAGAAGGCGCAATATGTTGATCTCCTGAAAGTTAACATCAGCTGGATGGAAGGCAAAAGAGGTTCTCTAAGGTAGTTAAAAGAGAGTAGTTTCATTTTGGAGGCACTAAAATTAAAAAATAATTTCTTGCCCCACTTAACAACAAATTGAAGGTTAGTTATGAGATCAACTACTAATTTGACTTCATCAAACCTTTCAGACTTACTATTAAGACAGTTATCAAATGGTTATGATGAATGGGTATTTTTCAGTGCACCGAATATGATACAAGGTCAGCTTAAAGTGGGTTTAACAGCAATACCATAGAAAAATTGCCCAAGCCCCCTTAACACTTCCCAAGGGATGCCTCAAGCACTGGGCAATGAAACCAGCCTCCTCCTGAAGGAGAGGTACTGGATGGGGAAAGGGCCCCCTTGAGGATTGGGCTTAATATTTTTTTAAACTCCCTCACATAGGCTGTTGCCTATACAAGGTAAGTATGAATGAGGTGTGATATGAGTTGATAGTTGTGTCATTGAACTTTTTATATATTTCTTTAATAAATCCTACTTGTGATTACACTATATTTGTTTAAATCCTACTAGTGGTTATATAAATAGTATGTTAAATACCATATTTCTTGGATTCACTTCAATTCCTTTCATTGTTGTATTGAGCTAGATTAGTTTTATGCAAAAAAAGTATATTTAATACAATGGAATCCTATTCCTAAAATGTGCATTTTTTTAAACCATTAAAAACATTTTGCATTTTAAATGTAAGCTGTTTGCATTTATTATATTCATTTAAATAAAAATGAAATTCATTTTAATTTTTTACCAGTATTTGAGTCATTTTAATAATCTTTTTTTATTCCCAGATTATCATTCTACAATCATTAAGTAAGCAGCACAGATTGATTTTTTTTTTTACTATTTATCAACAATTTATTGGTTATTTAAAGCTGAAAACTTTTGGATTGTAAAAATAATTATTTTCATGTGGTGAATATTGCATTAACAATTTGAGAATAACAATGATTTTTTCAGATACAAGTCCTACTATTTAAATAATGGTCATTGGGGGAGAACAATAAGAAATAAGACTCCAGTGAGATTTGAACTCACATACCTTGGGAGCTTGTATTTCAGCAACAACTTTATTTTTATTATGCTTAAATATTAATGGGACTTTTAAAATAATTTTTTTACACAATATTTTCAATTGTAAAACAGTGTTAAGTATATAATACTCATATTAATTAGAATTCAGTAATTTGCCACAGATTCTCTTCCATGTCATTCTCTCAATCGTTATTGGAAATGTTAAATTTTATTATAGAAATCAAATAATCCTTTTCCTGATATACATTCAGAAGAGCCTAACCAATGTAATTGTCCCCAGATAAATGATAAGGACATGCAGATACTTATCCTCTCAAGGAATATAAATAATAAAAATGTTAAAATAATAATAAAAATGTTAAAATATTTTATTATAGAAACAAAATAATCCTTTTCCTATGTACTTTCAGAAGACCAATGGTGATCTTTATTTAAGACTCTGTCATTGTGAATATTTCATCCAGAACTGGAGGCCTATCTCAAATCTCATCATTCCACTGGGAGTAAAGTTTTTTAGTTTCAATTTGGGTTTGCAGTAGTTCACTTCTGTAGTTGACTTAAAAAAGTTTGCTTTTCACATTTACAATAAATTTAGCTTATTTAATTGAAGTAAAAATAAGATTTATTTATTTAATTTCCTTTTGACTTGCTATATATATTCTAAGTTTTCATTACAAAAAAAATTTTATGTGAAATTTACTAAAAACAAATTTAGTAAACTTGGTCTGATTACATTTTTCGCAAAGTTAATTTAATATTCTTCTCTCTGAAATTTTTATCCATAAAAGCAAATACACTGATGATCAACTTTATTTTTGTGTAATCTGTATTTCTTTTTCTAACAAACGAAAAAAAAAATGTATGTTGAATTATTACCATGTTTCTTATACTGAAATGTAACTGTTATGATGACCAAACTTAGTAGCTGTAGATATTCTATATACACTAACTCAAAGTTGCCCATGAGCTAGAGTTATAGCTGTTTTTGCTAATTACCTATTAGCTAAACCAATCCCATTACAGTAACATTTTAATTTTATTTGATTTAAAGAAATAATTTATCAATCCATTTTTTCTAGTCTTTCTTCTTACAAATATTACAAAGCCTCTTCTAAAAAAGTTAATTTTAATAACAGACTTTTCTTTCAAAAACTTTTTTCTTTGATTTAGTTTTCACACTGAAAAAAAATTATTTAAAAAATGCTATTATTTGTTGCACAAACTTAATTTAATATTTTTTCTATGATATTGTTATCATATTGATAAAATTTAATTTTCATGGGTAATTTTTTATTTTTAAAAGGTATTTAAAAATGTATCTTGAATTTTAGTTTAGTTGACCATTAAAAAAACATAAAATAGGAGGAAAAGTGATATCTTATACTACAAAATTAATCAAAAATCATTTATTAAGCATATTGTTATGTAAAATTAATGTCATAATTATATTCAATAAATTTAATCTAATATTTTTGAATATTGTAAATGAGATGTACAAAATGTTAACTCTGAGCCTGTTGCTAAACCATACACTTTTAAGAGGCATTTTTTTTCAAGGTACTTTTATAATCATAAAGTATATTTAAGACAAAATATATCAGCATAACAATAGTCACTTTATTTCTAAACAATAAAGTAAATAAAATAAAAAAGTTAATTTCATGCTTATGTTGTTTCATGTCATATTTTTGTTCCAGATGTCATAGTTCTGATATGGCTTTTGTTTCATTAAAACTATTTTAATGTGGATAATTAATTCAAAGATTAAAATGCATATAGCGTTTCACATGCACTTGTTAATGGGTTGGGAAGTAATGAATCCAAAGCTCCACCAAATTATATATTAATTGTAATAAAACCTTAGTAAAACAAAAAAACAAATATACCAAGATAAAGAGGATTAACTTTTTGAGCCAAATTAATTAGGCTTTTAACCTCTACATTTTTCTTGGAATTTCTACAGCAGCAAACTGACACAAAACCAAACTAAAACTAAAAAGATTTTGCTCTCAGTGAAATGACAAGATTTGACATAGGCCTTGAGTACAGGGTGACATATGTGCAATGAAATGGCCTTAAATAAGGGTCCTCAGTTGAAGAATCATAGCATGCCAATACTTATCCTCATTTTAAGGAATAAGATTTGTACTTTACTTAGAGTTACAACTCTGTCAAGTTATAATAAAAGATAAAAGAAAGATATATAAAAAGTTATTTTTAATTTAATTCCTGTAGATAATTGTAAGTGACATTGTGTTTATAACTTTCAAATTCAATAATGGACAAGGACAAAAAGAGCTAAATAAAGAACTGTCCTTTCCAGTAAAGGAAAATTAACATTCCTTAACTGTAGTATCTACCTATCTTCCTATATAAGGTGGGCATCACACAAGCTAAAAAAATAAATAAATAATGCTGCACAAGATCAAATGGGTAAAAGGAATAATAAAACTCAAGAACAAGCTTTCCTCCCCACCCTAATTTTTCATTAGGGTGGGGAGGAAAGCTTAGTTCTTTTCATTTTTTTAAAAATGCTTCTCAGTATCAAATCACTTCATATTTAATTTAAATCATAATTATTTGAAAATGCTAATTATCACTAAATTTAATTATAATTACCAATATATCAATAGGGTTACTAACTCAAGTTGTAACAAAAGACAAATATAAATAAATAAATAAATAGTAAGTTTCAATTTATCCTGTAGATGGTACCTAAACTTTATGAATTTAAGTACAGTACTAGATTGGCTGCAAGGTCTCATCATTTTACAGCTGAAATGGCTAGATGTAACCAATAAGTTCTATGCTAACAGCTTCTTTTATTGCACTTCTCACTTGTGAAACTCTCTTCTGGCTTCTTGCTTTACACTCAACTTTGATCTTCAAAAGTCTAAATGCAATGTCAATCATTATCTTCTGTCTTTTTAATTCCCATTCTTTTCTTGTTCTTGCTCCTTAATAATGTTTTTCTATTTTTTTTATATTCTTTCATACTCAGTAACCCATAATGTCTTAGTGGCTTTATTGCCTTGCTTGGGGTGAAATGATTAAAAGAAAAAAAGATACACAATGCAAATGAGAATTATACTGCTTTCTTTTATCAAATTTTTATTTCAAATTCATCAAAGGACAATGCGAGAAAGAGTTCAATAAAGAACTGTTTTTTCCAATCGAGGATGGTTAGCAACTCTAAATCCACTTGATTACTGTTTTGAAATCAAAGTTTTAAGAAGATTGGACTTATGATTTTTGGCTATTATTGTGAAAGTGAAGTTAACAACAACCAGAATTTTAACTCTCCTTGTTGCTTCTGTTTTCAAGCTTTCTATCGGTGCAATAATTCATGCCGACCACTACATAGAAATCAAGTTCAATATGTTCAGCAGTTCAATCAAATATAATGCCATAGAGACATTTGAAATAGTTTCAAACAGGCTTAAGTTGCCGATGACAGTTTAAACAGAACATATATCAATGCAAAAATATGGATTTTGCCAATATCTTGTAAAAGGTTAATTAATTCTTTTAGAACTGAATCCTCATCTTGGTTGTTTTTATCATGTTTTCGCTACTGGACTGTAGGATACAAAATGGCTGAAACACTAAAATATATCTTCAAGAACATTTAAAAACTCTTCTGAAGAAGACCATGTCTCAGAAATTCAGAAAATAGGTGTCACCTGTTGTGATATGTAAATTAGGTACTGTATAAAAGGCAGTATTGCTATGCCTATAGGAAAGTTATCTTCTCTTGATGAGACTACATCTGTTAGAAAGAATACTTATAACAATATGGCGCTGCTAATAGGTTACTTAGCCACAATGGAGTATCCTGAATATGTGGAAACCTGGCTTAGGTGTTTCACAGCATCAGCTAGAGTTAAAAAGTTAAAGAACATCAAAGCTAGTGAAAAAGAAAATGAAGTAACAGATTTGTTTTTGGCCTCAGTGAGGTGTGAGGCCATAAAAAATATCTCCATCATGGTCTATCCCAAAGTGTTGGAAGATTTTGCTGCCATCATAAAAGCAAATGTACAACTGAAAAAAAGATTGGTGATAGCAGAAAGAACTAAATTTCTCGAAAGTAGACAGAGACCGGATGAAACTATTATGCAATATGTACAGTGATTGGAAAGAAGCATCGAGATATTGTGAGTTTGAAAGAATGGGTTCAGAACAAATGTCTATTGAAGACAAGCTAATTTTGCTAAGACTGATTGGAGGAATGTCTGACATCTCGTACATGCACAAAATTCAACTTCAAGCTCATAATATGAATCTGGAAGCATGTGTGGAGTTCTTACAATAATTGGAATTGATTCAAAATTTTAATGCCTATGAAGGCAGCATGGAGACTTACAGTGCTATTAAAAGCTTACTTATATGCAGATATTCCAATAAGGAACATGGAAAACAGCAAAAATAAGTCTCCAACCTTTAGGAAATGGTGTTTTAAGTGTAAAAAGAGGAATCATTTCCAGACAGTAAGCACATATGAAAAGTGGGTTGAACAAGTGGAAAATATAGATCCTCCAATTGAGAGTACAGAAGTATTTGAGATGAGAGTACAGAAGTATTTGAGATAAAAGCAGAGGATAAAAGTAGGAAAATGGTGGAGTTGAACAGAGTAACTTTACTCATGCAGGTGGATACTGGAAGTGATGTTATGTTGATACTGAGGAATTTTTAGGAAAGAATGGGTAGACCAAAGTTAAAGAAAAGTCATCTCTAGTGGAAACGGTTCAATGGGTCAATCATCAAAATTTAAGGATGCTTTGAAGGCACATTTGAGACAAAAAATAAGTTTGAGATAATATCCATCATAGTAGTGGAAAATATCAAAAACCACGGTATTTTAGGAATTGATGTGTTAAAAGTGGATACATCAAAGCTGGTAAATTCCATGAAGTCTGCAGAACCGGATATTGGATTATTAAGGAGATACAAGGTGAGTATTCGGCTTAAAGAAAGCAGTCAACCCATATATTTTAAAATCTGAAAAATTCCTGTTCACATGCTACCCTTGGTGGTTGCTAAGCTGAACAAAATGGCAGAACAAGGAATATTAGAAAAAGTCAGCCAGAGTGGTAGTAATTGGGCTTCCCCCATTGTGATGATACACAAGCCCAATAGAGATTTAAGAATTTGTGGCGATTGATAAGGTGGGCATGAATCATCAGATCTGTTCAGATTCATTCCCATTGCCAAACATTGAAACAGCATGCCATGAGTTAGCTGGTATGAAATACTTTGCTAAAGTTAACCTTAAGTCAGCATATAATCAGATAAAAATTGATAGCAAGTTTCAAGAAGTCACCACAATGAACACCACTATTGGATTACTAAGATGGACTCATCTGCTGTTTGAAGTAAAAACATCATGTCACATTTTCCAAAAAGCCACCGGAAAAGTTTTAGAGGGGATTAAAAATATAATTGTATATCAGGACAACATTGTCATTGGTGCATGCAGTAAAGAAGAGCTCAAAAGTAAAACAGAGCAAGTTTTGAGAGAATTAAATAGCGTGGGTATGAAAATAATGATAAATATGAGTTTAATTGTGAAAGAAATTTTGTACCTAGAATATCAAATATCCAAAGACGGTATATCGCCAGATAATAAACTCATTAATAAAATATCAGATAGCTGCACCCAGAAATAAAAAAGAGCTTTTTAGGATTAACCAATTTCTATAACAGATATCTACCACAATATAGGGACCTTGTGGAGCATTTAATGAAATAAGGAAGAAAAATACCAAATTTCAATGGGCAAAAAGACAGGATATCGCTTTCGAGAAATTAAAAAGGCACTCATAAACAAACCAGTTGTTAAAATCTTTGACCCAACAAAAGAATTAATGTTAACTATGGATGCCAGTGACTTTGCTATAGCCACAATATTGTTGCAGGAGGATCACACTGTAATATACTTATCTAGAAAACTAACATCAGCAAATTATTTGAATACTGATATGTATGATTTGTATGGAGCATGGAAAGAATTAGAAATTTTTTGCTGGGGAGGAAATTTCTATTAAAATCTGATCATAAGCCTTTGGAATCTATATTCAACCCCAGAAGAGAGTTGCCAAAGGTCACATCTACCATGACATTAAGATGAGTGATTAAGCTTATAGTGCTCGACTTTGACGTTGTATCCATTAAAGGAAATACTATTTCGCATGTGAATGCATTATCTCAGTTAAATTTTGAGAGTAAAAATGTTGAAGTAAGTGAAAATTGTGAGGATAGAATTGTGCACTGGATAGAAACGGACATATTACCCTTAAATCAGCTTAGGCTGGGAACTAGGCAGGATCCAGTGTTGAATAGAATTATAAAGAGAATAAAGAGAAATACATGAAGTAACTGCTCTATGGCTGAGTAGCCTTAAAAGTGTCAAGACATAAATTAACAATAGAAAAAGGAAATATGTAATAGAGATATCATAGTACCCCAACAGTCTCTGAGAAAAGACGTAATTAAAGCTGTGCATAATGATATACATGGAGGTATATTGGCTACACAAATGAGGTTAAAGTTGCAAGCATGGTAGCCAGGCTATTCAAGAGATGTGGAAGAGTATGTTAAAAAATGCCCAGTGTGCAGAAATAAAGAAATTTAGGCAAACTAAAATTCACTCTTGTCCAAAGGAAATAGAACTGTGGACATGAGTACATATGGATCATGCCTATATTAAAGGTATAGGACTATTTCTAATATTAGTTGACTTGTATTCAGGTTGACCTGAAGTTATTAAAGTCGCAAATAGAAAAGCCACTACTGTGAAGTGGGTGTTGAGGATAGAGTTTTTCAAGAAATGGAGTTCCAAAAACCTTGACCTCCAACAATACACCAGAGTTTTGTGAAGAATGTTTATGCGCATGGTTAAGATATATTAACTGCATTCCATACAAAACACCACCTTACCACCCCAACCAAATGGAATGGAGGAGAGAATGGTTCAAATGATAAAAATGGGATTAAAAGCATTCTCTCCAGTGGATTGTGATATAGAGAGTTATTTACCCAGGCTATCCCTAAGTTATAGAGCTATTCTGCATGCAGGCAGGAGACAAAACCCATTCGCATTGATAGGAAGACAAATAAGAGCTCTGATTACCATGTCATTAGCAATGAATGAAAGTGTGTGGTACAGAAAGGACAAAGATTCAAGTCCTGAAAAGACAAATTTTGTGGTGCAAGATGGATTTAACACAACTGTGTTAACAAAAAAATAGACAAAGCATACTGACTCATGAAGACCAATTTAGAACCACAAGGAGGAGTAAGAGGAAGCAGAAGAACAGACGACACAAGAAAGGATGAGAGGGAGGAGAAAATGAGTGTATCCAGAAGTAGTGAGGAACAATCTGTGGATGAGAATGACCAGAGGTATCATGATGATTCAAATGAAGAGAATCTGTTAAGACCTAGATCTCCTATAAAAAGAAATAAAGTGACTCATTCCGAGAGACGGATTATGTTTCCCAGGGTTGTTCATAGAAGTCAAAGATCAACTAAAGGTATAAAGCCTCTTAGGTTCAGGAAGATGTAGTGATATGTAAATTAGGTACTGTATAAAAGGCAGTATCACTATACCTACAGGAGAGTTTTCTTCTCATGACAAGACTACATCTGTCAGAGAGAATACCTATCATAACATCACCAAAATGGATGTGTATTTTTCTGAACTGAAAGCCAAAAAAGCTACCCACCCTATTTTTTTAAATTTACAAAAAATCAGGGAATAATTTAAATGAAATTTTCAGCACTTATTCATTAATAAATAAATTTTATACTAAATAGGTTATTTTATTAGAAAATCTTTTGAAAATATATTTTTTGGTCAGTTAGTTCCACAACTATTTCAGTATATTTTGAACACTTTTGACAAGTAGTTTTATAAAGAAAAATCCCTGAAGATATTTCAATAAAAAGTTTTAGCAATATCAGCTGTGAACATCTTGAAAACTTGTTCTGAAACCTTACAAAAATAATTCAATAAAATTCAAAAAATATTTTGTTGAAGAGAGCTGTGCTTGCATAATTTAATAAAACACCTTATTTTCTTTCAGATGATTTGACAAGGAAAAAAACTACAATGAATATTTATTTTTGAAGAATTTACTTATAATTTTTCAGTGCAATTTTGAAATTCTTACTGTTGTTGATGACAAAAGAGATCTTTTTTATTAAATAAAGACGTGTTTGAAGAATTAAAAAATGTAAAGTTTAATGCCATTTTTGAGTGTGAAATATTTTTAAAAGAATTTTCTTTTTGCAACTCTTAAATTATTTCAAGCAAGGTGATAATGCCACTAAGACATATGTGGCTACCGGGAGTGGAAGAAAATGAGAAGACTTTAATGAGGAGAAATAAATGAATAAATAAATAGTGAATAAAATTTCAAAATTTTTGGCAGAGACATTATAAGTATAAAGTTTAAATAGAATTTAGAAGGCACCAGAAACCCAATTCTAAACAGGAAACAAGGGATAAACTGCTACTCTACTTGGGTGGAAGATCAAATAAGAAATAATTCCACAATTCTGAATTAGCAACTCCCTATTGTTTATAGAAGGATAAAAATAATTATACTCGTTTTCAGGTGTTTGGAATTTTTTTTATGATATTGGTAGTTAAGAGAGCAAAATGAAGGCAATCAATAATCAGTACCAATTCAATAAGTATTTATCAATTTTCTTGACTTTTTTTATAGTAGCACTTATTTTTGCTTAATAAATTTTCTTAAAATAATTAAAAAGCCCTGATTTGGTAGATTTAAATATTTCATGATATCAAATAATTCGAAATAAATAAACACAGTATGAATATCAAATATTTAAAAAGAAAAAAAGAAAGAATAAATGCAATGGATAAGAGAATTACTTCATTTTATTATTTTTTTAAATATTTTTATATCCCTATTAATATAAAAAATATTCATTCTACTATGTTACATAAAGCCTATAGAATAAAAAATTTATTCCTAACTCATTGTTTCTATAATGTTAAAAATGATTATTATTAAACATAAATGAAACTAATTTCTGTCTTTCATATTTAATTAAAGTTCAGGTAGTATTTTTTTTAAGTAGGTGTTATGGGAAATAAAATACTCCCAGTAACACAAATGAACTAGGCAAGATGCTTTAAATAAAGAACTTAAAGTAAGTCAAGGGAGGTCCATCACAGTCAGGCAGTATGCTGTCTGGCTCACGATTGTCAAGTTCTTTGTCTTCAGATTCAGTCAAGGCTCTGTCTATGCATGGAGACTCGGCTGAGAATAGACAATGCAAAGTGCCCAATTGCATGGTTGCAGGGGCTGGGTAAATTTTGACCATTGGCCCGAGTGTACGTGCTACGGTTCCCCACACTAAACTCAACCTTCATTGAAAACATGCACAAATTGAGGGCTCCCCTCAATGAATTATTGAAAAAAGATAACAAATGTAACTGGACGGAAGATTGTCAGAAAGTTTTTCAAGAGAAAATAAAGAAATTAACGTCTGATCTAGCACTGATGCATTTTGATCCCAAACTGGAAATTATCATTGCTAATGACGCAAGCTCACACGGTGTGGGAGCTTGTATATTACACAAGATGCAGTATGGCACAAGGAAACCTATAGCTCACGCATCTAGATCGTTGTTACCAGCAGAGAGGAATTATTCGCAAATTGAGAAAGAAGCATAATATTCGCCATAACTCGCTTCCACAGATACATATATGGAAGAGAGTTTACTCTTCAAACTGACCATAAACCTCTTCTCACTATATTCGGATCGAAAAAAGGACTACCAATTTACACAGCCAACAGACTTCTGAGATGGGGAACTATATTATTGAATTATAATTTCAAACTAGAGTTCCTACCGTCGAAGAAAATTGGTCATGCGGATGGATTATCTAGATTGGTACCTGCGAAATGCGAACCTCTGGAAGACTCTGTAATAGCGGCTTTGCGAGCCGAAGACGAAATTAGTAAAGTTCTAAACAATACAGTAAGGGAATTACCAGTGACCTTGTTAGAAATCAGAAGAGAAGCTGAAATGGATGAATTCATACAAAGTACAAAGAGAAAAATAGAAGAAAAAGGAAGAAATCTAGCAGAATGTTTTTCAATTTGTGATCACGTATTACTTTATAATGAAAGAGTGGTCATACCCAAATCTTTACAAAGACGAATTCTGAAGGACTTTCATCTAGGACACCCAGGGAAAAATCGTATGAAAGCGTTAATGAGAGGTTTTGTGTACTGGCCTAATATGGATAACGACATTACTCAAATGGTAGAAAATGGTAGAGGCTGTGCTGCGGCAATAAAGGCACCAGCTATTATACAAAAACCATGGCCTAAGGTGGACAGACCTTGGTCTAGAATCCATGCGGACTACGCAGGACCCATAGATGGATATTACTACTTGATAACGGTAGATAGCTTTAGCAAGTGGCCAGAAGTTTTCAGATACAAAAACCCTACGACAGAAAACACTATTGTCTACACGAGTTATTCGCAAGATTCGGCATTGTAGATTGCCTTGTAATGGATAATGGTACCCAATTCACCTTGAGCGATTTTCAAGAATTCTGTACGACTTATCAAGTCAAACATATTAAAACAGCACCATACCATCCACGATCTAATGGGCAAGCCGAAAAGTTTGTGGACACGCTTAAGAGAGCCTTGAAAAAAGCAGAGGACGTACCAACAGAAAGAGCCATACAACAGTTCCTACAAGTCTACAGAATCACCCCGAACGGAAACACACCAGCTGAAGTGACGTTTACCCGCAAAATACGGTCTGTTTTTGATAAACTATTACCCAGCAAATATAAAAAACCGGCATACACCGATAGTGCCTAAAAGATCCTTCAAACCAGGCGAACGGGTCTATTTCATAATGTTCAAGAATAATATGGCATACTGGGAACCAGGTACGATAATAAACAGACTGGGAAATGTTCTATACACGATCCAAGGTGAAAAATTCACTCACAGGAGACACATAAATCAGATACAGAAAAGACGGGTAGAGGAACGGAACTCGTCACCTTCCGAAAATGAAGACGCGATGGAAGTGATTTTTGAAGCCTTTGAAATCCAAAAACCACAAGTAGCCACGGAGATCAGAAGAAGAAGCCGAAAAAGGAAATTCACGGAACCACTAATAATAGACCATAAGCGAAAAAAATATTAATTCCCCCCCAAAAAAGAAGCTAGGGAGGGAGGTGTTGTGGGGTAGACCCCTTTTACACAAGATGGACTCGTCCAAAGTATACTTATACTGACAGAGAGAATACCTGCGTGTGGAGATACGTTGAGTCAGGGTGAGAGATACAGAGACAGTAAACAGGGTGTTCACAGAGAGTTATACGAGAGTCCAGAGAGAGAGATAATTACGGCTTCACTTACAGAGACTTGTACATATACTTTCTACTAACCCACATTCCAGGACTACTAATCTTCACTTCAAGTCTGTATTCTTACATTTAATACACTTATTTTTCTATCTCAATTACTGGCGTTGTTTATTTATTTGTGCAGGATTCCATTCCCGGAATCCACAACAATTAGTAAATAGTTTTAATTTAAAAACAATATCACTTGGCTCTTACAAATTAATAGAATTTTAATAGTTTCTAAAATTATTCTATTTAAATAAAAAATGAAAACAATTCTTATAAAAATTAATTATTCTTTGAATAAAATTCACAAAAGTACCCATAATATATTTTATTCAATTAAAAACTTTTCTAATTAAAAATGTTTTTTATTTTATGATTCAGGGCAGATTTTCTGCAACTTGTGGTCCTTTTTAATTAAAATATTCTGATGATTCAAATTTTTCAAGAACTTGTACCTATTTTGTAATACAAAAAAAGAATTTATTGAAATTTCATAAAAATGAAATGAGTGGGGAATTAACATATGTAGAAACAAAAATTACAAAGATTTTCTAAAAAGGCAGGTTTCAAAAATAATTTCATTAATTTCCAAATAAGCCCTGAAAGTTTCATTAAAATCTGACAATTATCTGATTTTTATAAAAATTTCAAATTCAACAAAAAAAAGATTTTTCAAATAGCTCAAGTCCCACCTTGACATAAAAAAAGATTTTTAACCAAACTTCCCAAGGTTTAGTCAGTCAGTTAAGTGCCGTACATGATACATGCTTGGATGGTCATGTCATTTTCGATTCATGACAGACTAGGCAAAAGATTTTCCCACAGTAGGTTGCCATGCGATAGACTGGTTGCCAACCAAGGCTATATAACCCAGTGTCCTGCTATTCAACCCATAGCTGGTGGGAGAAGAGATAGTATTTGTGCGTAAGTGAATGTAACAAACTCAATTGGAATTGGAATTTGGCTTTCCGACTTCTCATTCCATGTCAATATTCATTACAGTCATTACACTATAATGCACATCCAAGGTTCTGTGAAGAATAAAAAAATATTTTTATGTCAAAAAATCCTTTAATTTTTCCTCTTGTCACAAAGATTTGGATGATAAAAGTTTGTTTTTATTTTGGGGTATTTTTCTTCCTTTTTAGCGAATTTTTGGAGATAACTAGTTTTTTGATCCAGATAAAAAGTCACAGAAAAAAAAAAAAGAAACCGAAAAAAAAGTCACAGACAAAAAAAGAAACAAAAAAAAAGAAACAGAAAAAATCACAGAAAAAAAAAAGGAAACAGAAAGAAAAAAAGAAACAAAAAAGTCACAGAAAAAAAAAAGAAACAGGAAAAAAGTCATAGTCATAGGACAAAGTTTCTTATCTCAAAAGTGGGAAAAATCCTCATAAAAATAAACTATTAAATTGAAAATTTAAGGAATTGGCGCTCCTTCTGCAGTGAGGTGTGCCAGTTTTGGCTAGAAAATGTGCAGGAGAAGTTGGGTGGACCCGGTGTTGAGGTAGAAATCAATGAAACAGTTATCTCAAAACGAAAATATAACCTTTTACGTCGAATGAAAATGGTCTGGCTATTTGGCGGAATCGAAAGAGTCTCAGAGGACCTTTCTGGTACCACTTACGTCTGATTGCGGGGAAGGAGAAGACAGGGATGCCCATACCCTTGTCCCCTTGATTATGCAACACATCCGACCAGGATCAATCATTTTTAACAGTGACTGCTGGTCGGCGTATGTGCGGATATCGGAACACGGATACATGCAAAAGCAAATAAACCATTCTGAACACTTTGTAGATCCAACAGACCAAAATATCCACATGCAGACGATTGAAAGACTATGGAGGACGACTAAGGGTATAATTAAAAGATCGGGACACAGAACTTCGTATTTAAAACAATACATTGCTCGTTTTTTATTCTTAAAAGCAGTCCCTAAACATAGCGCCTTCACCTTTTCCTGAGAGAGGCGAGCAGAATGTATCCAGGACCCTAAAACTACTTAATTTTAGACATCTATATTGTATATTTGTAAGTGAAGTATCTCCTTTATAGCATTTTTTAAAAATTGTCAATGTCATTTTTTCCATAGATATGAAACTTTTAACTTCCTCTTTTACAATTGATTTAATTATTGTTTTATTTTCAATCTTAAATATTAATAAAATGCTTTACTGTACTACTTATTTTGTTCTTGTTATAATTTATAAGTATTTTCATATCTTCATACATTTGAAGGTTAAAAAAAAATACTTTGTTATTCTTTTATTTGTCGATATTTTCATATATTTGAAAGTTAACTTTCTTCTTGAAAAATTAAGTAAAACTACACTTATCACTTATTTTCATACATTTGAAAGTTAACTTTCTTCTTAAATTAAGTACAAAAATAAAAAAATAAAAAAAATAAGCGCGTACTAATTTCTGCAAGGACTTTCTGTAAAGGAAGTAAATAGGCCAAAATTTTATGTCTACACATTAAAATTGCTCAGCAGCGAATGTAAGCCGGTAATGGCTGACGAAAGACCAGGTAAAAGTCCGATTTATTTCGGGTCGTTAACATCCAAAAAGATAGGTTTCTTCGATATCTAATTGTTGTTTTGAGTTCAGCATATGCATTTGCTAGGAAATAAGACTTTTGGAAAAATTTGAAGGGATATTAGCGCTCGGGTGTTAAAATAAACATTTACCCTTTGGTAAATTTTGGTTTTATTTCCCGAGCACTAAAAATCCCTTAAATTTTTCCAAAATTGTCATAATTCCGTGCAAATTTACTTGCTGAACTCGAATTAACAATTATATTTATGAAGAAACCTACCGTTTTGGAGTTATCGACAATTAAAAATCGGACTTCTTGTTGGTCATTCATCCCCCATTATTGCCATAAGGTGCACTCATTCACTGTTGACTACTTTGTTGGTGTAATCATAAATTTGGGCCTATTTACTTCTTTTACAGACTTTCCTTGCAGAAAATCACTACGCACTACTGTAAAGAAATTTTTTTTTTTTGTAAGTGTAGTTTTATTTATAACAAAAACAAATTAAATAATACAATAGAACCTTTTTCCCATTTCGAATTGCAATGACAAATTAAAAGAACAAATTAAATAATAAAAATAAAGCATTTTTTATATTTTAAAATTGAAAATGAAAAAAGTTAATTTACCAAACTTGGTAAATTATTTAATGTCTTTTATTTTTAATTTGTCCCCTTCTTCTACACAGAAAGAAAACCCCACCCTTAACCTTAAACACCTAACCCTAAAGTTTTTTAGAGTTAGGTGTTAAGGTTAGGGATGGGGTTTTCTTTCTGTGTAGAAGAAGGGGACAAATTAAAAATAAAAGACATTAAATAATTTACCAAGTTTGGTAAATTAATTTTTGTTTTATTTTCAATTTTACAATATAAAAAATGCTTTATTTTTATTATTTCTTTTAATTTGTCGTTGCTATTCGAAACGAGAAAAAGGTTATTTTTGTTTTGTTATAAATAAAACTACACTTCTTAGCAAAAAAAAAAAAAATATATTTCTTTACGGTACTGCGTAGTGATTTTCTGCAAGGAAAGTCTGTAAAAGAAGTAAATAGGCCAAATTTTTTTATTACGCACTGAATGACTGAGCATGATGGCAGTAATGGGGGACAAGTGACCAAGAAGAAGTCCGATTTTTTTCTTGTCGATAACTCCAAAACGGTAAGGTTTCTTCCTAATTTAATTGTTAATTCGAGTTCAGCATATACATTTGCACGGAATTATAACAATTTTGGAAAATTTTAAGGGATTTTTAGCGCTCGGGAAATAAAACAAAAATTTACCAAAAAGGAAATAAAATAATAATTGGTCTGTATTTTTTTTTTTTTTCATTATTTATCTAAAAATTTATCAGGTCACGAAATCAAACATATACCTCGCTACCTGAGAGGAACTTTTTGTCCCACAAAAAAACAGCTGCTGCTTTCGGAGTGTCATGAAGTGACATTAAATAAATTTAATTAAAATAAACAACAAACCAAACAGCATTGATCTCAGAGAGATTATTAATTTATTAAGCAAAAATTGCAGAAACTTGAATGTTTGTAGGACCCAGGTTGGGGAGGAATAGGGGAAAAAAGATCATCTCTTGAAAAAATTAATTGAGCAAGAAATTAAAATTATATTAATTAAACAAGTAATAAAACTCTTCAGTCTTTCTATACCATTTTTTTAATTAAATAAAATGTTTATTATTAGTATCGACTCTTCTTAGCGGCTTATTAATATTTTAAAGAAAGGGTTTTTTAAAATTAGACTTAGATCTATCTCAACAAATAAATTTGATTAAAAAAATAAAATAAAATTGAAAAATCGTATATGGGAGAGAAAGAGCTAATTTAAGATCTTTTTTTCTCTTTCGTAGATTCTGCCCCCAACAAATCTCCGCATTTTAAAAAAAAATAATGACTTCACAGTAATAATTGTTTTTTAAAGCTTGCTTCGCAACAACTCCAATACTCAAAAATTACAAAAAAAGTCAGGGAGTTATTCACATTTCGTAAGTGCTGATGATATTCGAGGTACTTATAAGGAGTTTTTTACAATTAACAACAACAACAAAAAAAATTTTTTAATCTGTTTTTTTTGGCTTGTTTATCGGAGTGAGCGTGTGAACAGGGACCCCACACTTAGGAATAGCGCAACCGAGTCTCCCAGGTCAACCCAAACGAAATGCAAAGGAAGGGGCCACGCTCTGGGAGAATTTGGTAAAATATAAATTCTTTTTATTTTGGGGTGATTTAACAAAACTTGAATGTTTGTAGGGCCCAGGTTAGAGAGGAATAGGAAAAAAGAAAAGATCATCATTATTCATTTTCTTTTGAAAAAATTAATTGAACAAGAAATTAAAATTAAACAACTACACAGGAAAAATAAAGTAAAAATCTTCAATCTGTATTTCTATACCATTTTTATTAAAATGATTTTTTTTTTTTAGTATCGTCTCTTACTAACGTTAGAACCTTGTTAATAATTTTAAAATAAAATGTTGTTGTTTTTTTTAATTAGAGCCATCTCAACAAATTTGATTAATAAAATTGAAAAATAGTATGGGGAGAAAGAGCTAAAGAAGAAAGATCTTTTTTTTACTTTCGTAGATAAAAAAAAATCTACTTTTTTTTTTTTTTTTTTTAAACTAAGACTTAAAAGCGCTGATGATTCGAGGTACTTACAAAGAATTTTTTACAATAAAAAAAAAAATTAAAATCTGTTTTTGGCTTGTTTATTGGGGTGAGCGCGAACAGGGACCCCACACTTAGGAATAATAGCGCAACCGAGTCTCCCAGGTGAACCAAACCGAAATGCAACGGAAGGGGCCACACTCTAGGAGAATTTGGTAAATTATAAATTCTTTTTATTTTGGGGTGATTTAACAAAAGATCCCGAAACTTGTTTTTTTTTTTTTTTTTTTAATTCTTAGAGCTTATTGACACAAGATCACGAATATGAAGTACTAAGGATCGAATTCACAATTCAAATCATAACTTTCAAGACCAGCCTTTTTTTAACCTATAAGAAGACATAAAATCAGTATTACACACATTTTTTTAACTATTATTATTATTTTCATTTTTTGTTGAAACCACTGACAAGCAGACACGTTGCCAGTGTTTTTAAAAGTAGGAGAGGGGAAGGCTTTTAAGTTTAGTGGAGTGGTGCGCAAGTAAGAATTATTCACATATTTAAAAAATTTAATTTAAATTAAATTTCACGAGGACGGAGTAATTACTTGCTGTGTGGTAGTCCTCCCCTCCCTTGACGGCATACTGACAATATATTTCTTTCATTCCAGAAGGAAATATAGTTTTATTAAAAAATATATATTCAAGTGAAAAACAGTTTTTTCCTTCTCTCAACATAACTATCTCATGTCATCATATTGTTAAAAAATAATAATAATAATAAAAAAACAATAACTTATTTCCCAAACTAACAAAATGATTTTTTTCTTAAAAATAAAATTGAAGCAAAGTAAAAAGTGGAACAAACTTCTCCAGCCTCCTCCCCATTCAACAAAAAAATCTCGAAAAAAATTAAATATGAAAGTTTACTGATTTTTTTTGGAAATGAATCAATTGAGGGAATGGTAACAAAGCAAAAAAAAAAATCACAAGGGTAAGAATAAGTGTTTAAATTTTAATATTTACTTTAAATGTATTAAAAAAGATTTTTAAAAAATAAAGGTGATTTAGAAGATTCTTTCTTAATTATTAAATTGTAATAAAAAAAAAAAAAAAAAAAAAAAAAAAAAAAAAAAAATTCTTCGTGTTTCGTAACGTCACACACGTTTCAACATGGACCGCAGTACTTAACTTGTACCAGAAAAAAAAATCACTAAACGTTCGAAGTTAAGCAAAAAAATAAATAAATAAATAAAGCAACTTCAATATAGATAAGCATTTGAATTAAAGAAATGGATCATTTTCTAAGATTTTTTGTCCATTGAATATTATTATTCTTGTACCAAAAATTGAAAAAAAATGGATACTTTTTTTTTCCATAAAGCAAAAATTCGTTATCCGCTGGTTTAAAATATTTACCAAAAATCATGGAATTATCCGATTCAAACGAAATTTTCAATGCTTCTTTAATCAGATGCATGAATTTTTACTAAATACGTTCTTTTTCTTTTATAAAAACAAAATGGGGGGGGATAATGTTTCAAACAGTGCCCCCCTCCAATGTCGATATCTCGTGGGTACTTTTTAATTTGAGAAGTGTTCGTTCAATTTGTTTAAAGAAAAATCCCTAAAGACATATTTCATTAAAAATAAATTATGCAATATTGAGTGTGATAACTGAACATACGGAAAATTCGTCCCGCATCTTACCAAAAATAATTCAATAAAACTAAGTTGTTTTTTTTAAATTGGCGCTTGCATTATTTAATAAAACTAATTTACTGAAAGTAAAACGTTATTTTCTTTCAGAAATAATCTACTTTTAATTTTTTTTTTTTTTTTTTTTTTTAAATAAAAATTGCTTGTAATTTTTCAGTGCGATTTTGAAATTCATCTCTCTAGTTGTTGTTCACCACAAGAATTTCTTTTATTAAATAAAGACCCATTTGAAGATTCAAAAACATAAAAAGTTTTAAAATCATTTAAAAACTTTACATTTTTTCTTAAATTAAAAAAATGCCATTTCCAGTGTGAATCTTTTTCAAAAGAATTTTTTTCCTTTTCGCAACTAACTGTTCATTATTTTTGTTTTGTACATAATAAAAATGATATAATTCTCTCGCTTTGACTATCAATATCGGAAGATTATTTAATTTTAAAATCTTTGATTTATTATTTAGCACATAATTTGTTCCGCTCGCCACCAAGAAAAAAAATTCAGAATTACGACGAAACTATTTCATTCGCATAAAAAGATTACTTTTTTTTACTTACTGTCATTTCTCAAAAATTAGAATAAATGTTTTTCTTTTCACATTTAACACAAATTACATACGCTATATATTTTTGCTAAGTAGTGCCTTATTTTAGCATAATAAAAAAAAATGTAGAAAGATTATATTTTTAAACCAAAGTAAACTATTGGTTTATATTAGTTTATAGAAAACTTATTTTTAAATAACATTCTTGATTATTGCACTGCTGGTCTTACGTATTTCTTTAGATTTTATTTATACTTTTTTCGCGCGATTTTTAGGACGGGGGTAAAATTACATTTCCTATTTTGTCCTTTGACCTCACAGAACTGTACGTAATTTTCATTCTGTCTTAAGAAAAAAAGAGGTAAATATTTTAGAAAATACAGTTAATCCTTAACATCGAAACATCTCCAGGATAAATATTGGATTTTAAAAGAGAATTTTAAATTCATTTACAATACATTTTTCGTACACAATGGTGGCACGATGAGTCGATGAATAACGGAAAAACGTACAAATTTTTTTTTTTTTTTTTTTGTTTTTTAAATGCCCAAAAAGTTTGCTTGTATACAAAAATTAATTTTTCTTTTAATTCGGATTAGCTTTTTAGAGATCAAGTTATAGCATTTATTTAAAATGCGTTCTTCAGATATTTTTTTTTTTTTTTAAATCGGAAGTCCGTGGCGGTACTTAGAATATTCCCTACCCGCAGAGCCTAAAGCAGTTTCGGACTAACGTTTCTATGGGAAAACAGGAATTAATTTCCTTTTGTGAATTAAAAAAATATTGTTCACGCATAAAAATGCGTTATTGCTAAATCTGTTACGCTACATAAATTCTAGGTGGTGTTCCACGATTCCTTTTTAAGAAGGGCGTTAGGAATCGGGTTACATACGGAGGCTATACCGGGTGGGGGGGGGGGGGGGTTGAAGAAGTAAGTCATATTTTAATTTATTATTAATATTTTAAAAATAATTACTTATCACCCTCTATTCACAAGCCGAAGTTAATGACTTTTTTTCCATTAAGTCACTGATACATTGTATTGTTAAAAGTTGTTTTTCTGAAATTCCTCAATACTGTCAACAAGTCCTCCACAAGTAGAATAAGTTCTATTGCTTTTAAACACCCCATCCACCTCACAGTCTCAGTGAGGGTTGATGTTTTTTTTGTTGAGTAATATTTAATTTTACTTGCTCATACATAAATGCTCGAATCATTTCATTTTTTTTTTAAATAACTGAAATAGAAAAAATCAGTTTTTCTTTTTTAAATGGTAATTTATGAAATTTTACTACTTTTTTGCATTAAATTAAAACTTAAAAATAGACTGCCCCCCCCCATATGAGCTAACAAAAATATATTTAAAAAACAAACATAAAACTAAAAAAAAGATTCTCTACGCAAAACGAACTAACAAATGTTTTGTTTTGTCAAAGATTAAAGCCAGAAACAAGACTTTAGCTTACCTTTTTTTTTAGTTAGCTTAGGTAAGCTCAAAAATACGATGCCTCAAGTCAAACTTTTTTAAAGGCTTCGGGTTTGTGGACTTTTTTTTTTCTTTAACTCCAAGCACTGTTATTTGTTAATATATAATCACATAAGTTTTACTTTTGTTTAAAAATTGGAAAAACAAATTCCAAAAAAATTTTTTATTTAAGAAATGTTTAAATTTTAAAATTGATTGTTTTAGGGACAAAGAAAGACAGGTTTTTTTTTGTTTTGTTTTTTTTAACCAATTTGTTTAGTTTTTAAACTTTAAAAACTAAAACAAATTGGTTAAAAAAAAAAGCTCTGTCTTTCTTTGTCTCTAAAACAATCAATTTTTACATTTTATAAAGTTACTTAATTTTTTAATTATATTTTTTTTGTCAGACAAAACTTGTATTGATTATTAGTTTGGACTGATTTCTTCGTCTTTTTTACCAAACTAAAATACAATGAATACAAGTTGTCAAGAAAATTCTTGTTTGAATTTTCTAAAGATAATTACGCAGACAAAATTAAAAACTAATGTTGAGCCGATTTGGACTCGTTTGAATTAAAAACTTCTTTTTTTAAACAATAAACTAGTTTTTACCAGAAATCGTTATTTTCTCGGTTTAATTGTTTCTCATTTTTGTTAGCGTGCAATTAACCTTTTAAGTAATTACACATTTACATTATTAATCTTTTTTAATCCGCTTCTCTCAGACTCACTAACAGAACTAAAAAGTGAAAAAACTGAATCTGGACAATTAACTGAATGTCTTGTTTAGTTTCTATTTCGTTATTGTTTGTTTAACGAACCGTTTTTGTTTCGTTTTGTTTTTTCTATGTTGCGACTTGAATATTGATTATTAATAATTTAAAATTTTCAAGTTTTCACAACAAATTCTTCACATTTTTAACGTGATACCAACTTGAGTTTTTTTTTTTTTTTTTAGTCAAAAACTTTTATTTCGATTTTTATATGAAATTATTACGTCTTTCAAAGATATTGGAGTGCAATGGAGTGGTGACAGAAAAATGTCCTAACTTCGGCTTTAGCCAAACAAAATATTTTTTTTATTTAATAATAAAACGATTAATTTTAACAGACTATATGTTGACCATGAATACCATAAGTCTTACTTAAAGAAATTAATATTTTTTAATTTTTAATTAACTAATTTATTATAACAATATTACTTCAATTCATTATTCCTGTGTTTTTCGTTTCGATTATTTTCCTCTAAGAAGCCTAAGAGACATTTATTTCCTACAACCGAATGAATGACACACTTTGTTTATTATTATTTATTTATTTTTACAATAAGTTTGAATTGAATTCTCGTCACAAATCATTTAACGAGCTTACGAGATTGGGTTCTAATTCTGAATTTAAATTCAAATTAGGTAAAAAAATTTCGAGGGTAAAGTGAAAACTATGGAGACGTAAGTTCGCGTCTATTTTTAATTTAACTGAAGATAATTACTTTTAATTTTGTTATTTGACTTGAGCATAATTATGAACTGTTTTGTTTTACTGGGTTCAATTCTGAGTCTGACCCCCTTTTTTTTTTCTTTAGGGGAGTTTTCTAATTCCAACCACATGCATTGTATCTTCCTATTTTTCTTAACCCTTCCCCCAATCTCAAGATTTTAACTTGTTTTTAAACCTAATTCTGAACCGTGTCTACTGTCTATTGACTCCATTTTCCGACCCATATTTTTAGGAGGCCAAACTGAGTGGTAGCGTAAAAAAATGGCTATCGATGCGGAAAGCAGAATCCAGGTGTTCCGTCCTCGTATGTTGTGTTTATTTTGCCTTTCGGAAAGTTATGAATCCCCTTTGTTTTCACATCAGATTATGAGTTAAAGGGTAGACTGGGCTCTCTAGCCTTGGGTGGCAGCCAGTCTAGAAAAGGAAATTTCTGAATTCAAAACCGTGGAAAAGGCAACGGGAAACCACTCCACTATCTTTCCCAAGAGTGTATGGCAATTCACAGATGAATAAGAATTTATGAAGAGCTATGATTGCCTACGTCGTGTCATTTTAAGAAAAAAAAATTCTAACGAACTACATGTAGTCGATCCTTTCTTTTAAACTGCCCCACATCGGAGATAATCGACACTAATCCAGAAAATGCTTATTTATTTATTTATAATTCCAACACTTCCATCCATCCATCCATGTCAAGATTATCTCTTGAAAAATTAGGCTGAGACAGGCCCGTCATCAAAGTGTCGAGGGGAAAGGACGAGTTATTTTTTTTTTTTTTCTGGCCTTGACTTCCCCTGTCGAGTCTCAATTTTTATTCATGAGAGAACTACTACCCCCTACCAAATTGGAAACAATATTTTAAAAATTCCATTTTTTTTGTCATTAATTTTCTTTTGTTCTGGTATATAAAAAAAAAATTATAGAGTTTCTCTCATTCTGATTCACAATTCTATTGCACCTAAGAAAAAAATTAATAAAATTTCATGCGTTTTAAAACTAAAAAAGCCAAAAAGGTAAGTAGAATGCTTGTAAAAAGTGCTTAATATAGAAAAAAATAGAGCAATAAATTTAAATATCTGTTGGTGTAATGAATTCAGTTTCAGTAGATTTATGATTTATCGGACCTTGACGAGCGCGTGTCTGCGAAACTTGGAATCGGTCCTAAGATAAGTGAAGTCTTTTGAACTTACATTAATAGACTAATTATATTACCAAAAATAGCAACGATTTTTTAAAAGGTAAATTTACTACTTTATATTAGTAGTGACAGGATTGTCGATTTTTATGGGGTTTTAAGTTCAACAATGATTTGTAAAGAAAGTGTCGTATTATTTGGGTATAAAAATATCAAGTGACCTGCAGTGGAAAGGAACATGAAAAAAAAATCACATTTTATGGAATTAAGCACAAAACGTGTCAACTGTAAACAATTGGATTTTGGCTTGTTTTCTTCACTTCATCATTGCAATTAGTTTGGGTTTGGTATTAGTTTTTAAAAAGTAACAAAAATATCAGTTATTAAAAAAATGAGAAATTATTACTTAAAGTTTTACTTTTTTATTTTACACAAAAAACAATTCGTTTATGAATGAAATGAATTTTTAGTATCGTTTTTTTTTTTTTTTACTTCTAAAAATTATTTTTTAGAAACGTTTAAAATTCGATCGTTAAACGAAAATGTAAAATTAAAATTTTTATTTCTTTAATTTGTAATTTCAAGTTTTACTTTCACAATAAAAAAAAACCACTAAAATAAGGCATATGTTTTTTTTTTTTGTTAATGTCAGAATTTTGTTAATAATTTCTATCCCTTTCGTTTAAATAAAAATGTAATTCGGTCAAAATTTAAAACAATCAAAAGAAAAAAAGTTTCATTTTTTTTTTACTTTCTCTTTTTCTATTTATTTTTAATTGCGTAAAAAATCCTAACAACAATTTTCTAGCTTGTTTTAAAATTATCAAGTCAAATTCACACAAACTTTTTAAAAATCATATCAACATACAAATTAATGCTCAATGAAAAACTTTCAGTGAATTTTTATAAATTTCGATTGTGATTTAATTAATTTAAAAATATAAACAAATGCGAAGTGTTAATTTTTTCCGCAAGTTATGGCAATAATGAAAATAATGGAAGCTTTAAAAACCAAAACAACCCACTACTTCGGGTGTTTTATTTCTAAAGAATCCCGCTAGGTAATGTCAGTCTGACTTGATAAGTAAATTGAAAAGGGGAAATTTAAGTGATTTCAATGAAAAAATACTCACCTTGATGAGTAGTTGGATTTTCTTACAATTTCTCGAAAATTTTTACATCAACAAAAAGGCTGACGTCTGGAAAGCCACCCTGTTTGTTTAACGCAAACATTTAGGGGAGGCAACTCTTCCGTGAATACATTTCCAGTATTAAAAATTAACTCTAGCTTACTTAATTTATTAATCATAAAAAATAACAAATATGAACAAATTATGTAATAATCATATTCTAGCCGAGCAATATTAAACCTTAATACATAATCTGATCTAATTCATTTTTAATATGCAATTAAAAAAAATGTCTACGTAACGAGAAGAAACTAAAAATATACCCGTTTCTTATCACATGATGAGTACAAATATCTCTCCGTTCATTTTTATTTTTCTGATGTTTCAGATAAATTTTATTTTTTTTGTATATCTGCCTACTTTTGAGATCACGATTATTTGTCCCATAACACATTAGGGTTGCCATATGTATCGCAGCCGTAGTAACAGATAAGCCTGACGAAGTCCATCCCTCCTTAAGCGGGTTTTGAATTCAGATTTGTCCTCCAAGACTAGTTGCCTTACCAAGACTAAAAATTCCAGTCTGCACTATTATCTACAAGAGTTTTAATTGTCCTCTTGTCTAGTTGCTCTAGCAAGGCTAATAAGCCTAGTTTGCCTTGCTAATGTTACATATCGTATATTGTATGACTAAAAAGTATGCCAGTAAGGTGGAAAGAAAAGAAGACAAGATATATTAAAATAAAATTCTTTGTGGGCAAAGAAAGTCATCTGGAGGACATTGGGGGAGCAGTAGGGCCTGGCATTGAAGCTTGTGTCAGGTTGGTTGACTGAGGCCACTCAGCAGTTTTTGTCATGCTTTTGTGTTAGTCGCAACATTCGTGATTGCCGTCTTTTAAATTGTATTTTATATTGGGAGGTTTGTTTTGTGAGCTGTATGTGATACTTGGAGCCACTGTACAAAGTGTGACTTTTATATTTTTAATTTTGCTTTTGTAATGTTAACATCCAGCTAACAGGTTTTTATATTAAGAGAATTGAAAAGAGGTCTAATTTGAAGCAGGGTATAATACTATTTGACACATAGCTGGAAGAAAATTGATTTATACCTCCTTTTCCAAAGACATTAGTATTAAGCTAATGAAATTGGTTAGAACTTGAACATGTCCAGTGCATTTTATATGCTGATAGCAGTCCCTGTACATATGAGAAAAACAGGTTGTTTGAAAAAAAGTACATTTTCTCAATCCAATTTTTTGTGATGTCAGCAAATACTTGTCACTTTTGTAATGCTCATTGTAGTAGAAACTTTGTAATCACAGATACAACTATAGTACGCTGTTGAACAATGCTGGTGTCAGAGACCTTCGAATAACACTCGCACTAATAGTACTTGCTCGATAATACTGGCTGAAAAGTAACCACAGTATAGTGATCTGAATAGAGAAATAGTATAATGCATAGAGTAGAGAATAGCAGTCCGTATAGTAATAGAGGATAGAGTAAAAATAGTGATCCGTATAGACTAAAAATGGTGATTGTTTAGACGTCATGCTACTTTCTACTTATGTGTTTCCTCTATGGTCACGTGATCTACTTAATTCAATAATGGGATCACCTGTATTTGCTCACAATCTATGTTCAAACTTAAGTGTCGGCAATGACATTTTATTCATATACAACAAATTTTAAATTAATACTTAAAGTTTAGGTCTGATATGAAGAAAAGTGTCATGTACCAATGAGATGTTTTTTTGTTTTGTTTTTTTTTGTTTTTTTTGTGATGTTCACCTGTACAAGGCCCAGGAGTCACTCAAGGTAGAAAGTTAGAATAAGAGGCACAGTTTATGCAGATAGTGGTTTCACTCTTGCATGCTTTAGTGCCAGTACCATAGCAATAGTTTTGTTACTTTTTTATTAAATCTCATGTACTGTAATAAATATTACATGAGGGATAGAAGAATAGCTCTTGCCATAGATTTTCTCCAAAAAGCTATTTTGGACAATTCATTTTGCCAATTTTTCATATTTTTTTCTTGATATAATGGCATCACAATGAAACAAAGGATTGTCGTCTATTGATATCAACCTCTGTGTAGATATTTCTTGCACCATAAATTCATTAGTATTAATATTTTCCTAATAGCAATTTTAGAATTTTTTTAAAAATGAATTCTTTCTTATTGATATCTTTTACCTGGATGATTTCACAGATCAGTACCAGATGAAGACTTCAGTTAATATTTTTTATATATTCAGACAGACACCACATTCACAAAGTAAAGTAGTATTATTATTTAATTGATTATTAAATCAAATTACCTTTTACCAGTTCCTTAAATTCATTAATTTTAAGTTTATGAATTTTTTCATGTTTTTTTTTGTTTCTTGATATAACAGCAACATTAAATTCAATTTTCTGCTTGTGCAGGTGGTTATTATTTTGTATTAACCAATTTTATTTTTTCTAATTAAGTTATGAACTTTCACGTTTTTGCTTAAAGAAAACACTTTTTGCTTCTCTTTGGCAAATTTGAATTACCAGCTTCCTTGCTGTTGTACTTGGTGCTATTATTAAGGAAAGCTTAGGAATTGTTTATTTCAGGGATTTATATTCAGATATTACTCTCATTTGGTCTGCCAAGATGCTGTTAGGTGGTGCTGTTTAAGTCTTATAAAAAGATGAGCATAGTTTCCCCTTTCTCTTTTTGCCTCCTTTCAACCATGCATTCAGTAGGTAGAAATACCAATGCAGGACTTGTCCCACTGGGGTCAATATTTTCCTCAGATAACTGAACTTTTGCACACGTGCACAGATGCTCATATTTCCTGATAGCTAAACTTAATGTCTTTTTTCCCACTTCAGCAGTTACACACTAATATATTTTCTCTCTTTTTGTTAATTTTTTTTTATTAGTAACTTAAAAATACAAGGATATATCTCAGTTGAAATTACTTCCTTCCACTCATTCCACCATTCATTCCGTTTCCTTTAACTTCTGCAAATAATGAAAATTTCCTTTGTCATTGTTTTTAGTTGAACTAGAAGCAGTATCCACAACAGATCACTAGTAACTGAAATCATGGATAAATGGAAACATTAAAATTATTATTATTATTATTAATGAGTGAGAGAACAGCACACCAACAAAGTGACAATATGATACAAATACACAAAACCCAATATACCTGTGGGGATTCCCCTACGTTGTTTGCCAAGACAACTGTTAGGTAGCACTGTTCAAGGCTGTAAAATATAAAAGAATAGGATAATAAATGCTCTTCTGCATTTTTTTCTCCACAATATAGCATCAACTTTAGGAGTTGTCTCTGCTGGGATAGATTTCATTCCCTTGGCAAACCTACTACTTAATATCAAACAAACCATGTGGACATTGCGCAATCTGTCACACACACACACACACACACACACACACACTACAGTTACGTACACAATTATTATTTTTTTAAAGCTATCTGTATCCACATAAAAATAATTTTTTCTTTCTCTTTTCTGTGTTATGTTCTTCTTTATATAAATATATATTTTATGAAAATTTATGACAAAGTGGAAAAAATGTTCAATATTACACATTTTGTCCCATAAGACTTCACCAGACTAAACTGACGTGATTTCAAATGTACGTGAAAGAGAGAATGATGAAATATTGAATTTAAAATTTTTTTTTAATGTGTTTTGGGTATATAAAATTGTTCTTGATATATAAATTTTTTATATATCATTTTCCAATAATATTTTAAGATTTTCTGACACAATAATTCTGAACAAAGAGAAAACAAGTCTTATACACTAAAAGATATTAAGTTGTTGGTTTTTTTGTATCATTTGAAGCTTTAATATCAAAATTCAGAATGTGCAATACCTTGGTGCATGGATCAGTTATACATAATTTAGATAAGGAGATAAGGAAATTGAACACAGAATAGGCTGTTTTAGGAGTAGTTTTAACCAACACAACAGTTACCTTGAAGCCAAAGTATTAACACGAGAACTTGAATCATGTTTTTAAATAGCCTTGTCAGATCTACATTCTCATATGGATGTCATGCATGGCTTCAAACTTGTTCAGAAATATCTAAGCTATCAGTAACATACAACTGTTTTCTCAAATCAATGATTAAAGTGGCTTCAAGTGAATAAACCCTGTAGGTCTTAAAGATGACTATTCTTCGTCAGACTGTCCTGGGTAAGATGATAAATTACATCCAACAGCAAGGGCTCTGATCAGGAGGTTTTGATGAGCGTGGAACCACCTCTTAATTGCTGATGTTCCCAGGTACACCCTGACCCAGGCTGGTAGTACCTGTTATAGTCCCAGCTATGGGCAAATAATTAACCCCCAAAATGGGGTCAAAACACTATGAAAGTGTAAAAATACCAGAAATACTTTGTAAAAACAAATATTACCAGCAATACATTTTTGAAAAACAAATATTACCAGCAATACATTTTTTGAAAAACAAATATTACCAGCAATACATTTTTTGAAAAAAATATTACTAGCAAAGGAAAATTATTACCAAAAATAGATTTTTGAAGGAAAAAATATTACCAGAAATAGATTTTTGGAAAAAAATATTACCAACAATGAAAATTTTGTCAGCATTAAATAACCCATTGAGGTTTATGTTGTAAAGCAAAACAAGCCAAACCAAACTTGATCAAACATCATTCATAGATTGGCCTTAAAGATTCACAAAGAATTTTGCCAGATAACAGAAACACTTGACTTTCAACAGCATCAACAACTAAAATGGATCACACACGTAATTTGAAGAGAAAATAATGACATAATCAAGATGTTTACTTTCCACACTACCTTAAACAAAAGGTTAGGAAGGAAAACCTGATGTATACTAGAAAGAGCAATAAGAGTGGACTTGAAAAACATTTAAAAAAATTTTTTTAAAAACTTTAGAAGAAAGATTTGCTCAATATGTACCAAATGTTTCCTTATAAGGTAACAGCTAATCTCACTATTACCATTAACAACATACTACAAGCTTCAAATGTATTTCTGCTGATCTTATATGTTTGGAGCTTTCTTAAAAATTGCTTATAAAGGGAAGCAACTCACGGTCCCTTCTACATTCACACATACCTTATTCTTCTTTTCTTTTAACCAAGAGTATATAAATAACAACACTACTAAAAGCTATGTATGGTTTTATCATAGGGTCATTTCATCTTAATTTTAATAGCTTTAAAATCATAGCATCTTGAAATTTCACTGCATTTTTTTGTTGCCTTTTGGTAAATAAGGCTTTCAACGAATTTCTAACATTCATAGCTCCAAGAATATTGAATGTACAGATTTTAACCTTGGTGGCCATAATTAAGACTTACTGTAGATTATGAAAATACAAACAGCTTAGGTCTTATGTACTTTTATATTTTTTTTATAAGGACCTGACAATGACCAAAATGTAAAAAAGACACTATCCACTTTGAGAGCCTCTCATTTGCAAAATGTCAGATACAGCATCCAAATTAGTTTTCCTGTCATTTATGATCTAATAGATTATTTCTATATAGGAACTATATTTATTTCTGTCATAGGAATGTCAGTATTACTATTTGAAAATTGTTTCTGTTTTTTTTTTTTTTGGAGGGGGGGTTGTGTTTTGTTTTTTTGTTGTTTTTGTATTTTTTTTTTTTTTTTTTTTTTTTTTTTTTTTTACATCCTTAAAATTGCTTATTTTCATGACATCAGCAGACCAGTTAGGCAACATAAGAAATTTTTATATTCCTACATGTGTGAAGCTCATGTGACATAAGTTTCATTTTGTGGACAAACTTTCTAGGGTTAAGATATCTTTCTAGAACAACTCGTGCTGAAATCATGTTCTGTCAATTCTAACAACTTACAAATTTGATACATAAACTATGAAATTGAAAATTGGCAACCCCATAATTTTCTATACAAATAAAGAATTTTTGGTTTCATTTTACCTATGTTTCAAATAGTTTAGAAGTTATGTGTCCTTAAAATGGTTCTTCAGATTGTCTACAAAATCTTTAACTGAATAAAGACCCCTTTTTTTTCTCTCTCTCTCTTTTTATCATTTCACCCCATGCAAAGCAATAATGCCACTAGGTTACAGGGAATGAAAGAGAATGAGAAGACTTTAGTAAGGAGAAGTGTGGAAAAGACAATAAAAGAACAGGAGTTAGGCAAACAGAAGATGATGATTGATGTGCATTTAAATCTGACCAAGCAAAGTTTGAATAGTGCTTTTGCTTGATGCAAGAGGTCAAAGCACAAAGGGGAACACAGGTTCAAATCCTGCTGGAGAGTGCATATTTTTCTCTAAGATTTTTCTAATATTCAGGTGGGTAGATGAAAACAAATAAATATACTGTTTAATAAATGAAGGAAGTGTCTACTCAAATACAAGTATCCACTACAAAAAAAGTTTGTAATAAAAATCTGACACACACACACACACACACACACACATATATATATATATATATATATATATATATATATATATATATATATATATATGTGTGTGTGTGTCATTCGTAAACTACTGTTTTGATGTATCACAGCTCCTCAGTGTGACTAGACGTCTAAAAGCCTGAAGCCAGGATCAAAACTCAACCGATTTGGTGTCAGTCGGAGTTTCTACCCCTAAGGCATCAGCTCTTGGCAGAGAGGAACTGCTAATTCTAGCGTATTGTTTTTTTTAATGTAAACAAGCGCCAGTCAGCCAGAATGCTTTTATTCATTTTACCAAAGAGCTTTGCATTTTAGTGTAGGCAGCTGCTGTTTGTAGAATTAGGCTGTCTCAAGAGTGCTCAATTATAATATATTTTCAAGAGTTTAATTGTGCCATTCACAGACAGTACTGTTTCACTGTATCACAGCTCCTCAGTACAACTAGACATCTGAAAGCCAGTATCGAAACCCAACCAATTTGGTGTCAGTTGAAGGTCCTACCCCTAAGCCATCAGCACTTGGCAGAGAGAAACTGCTTATATATATATATATATATATATATATATATAATGCATGTGCCATCAGTAATTACTCAGAGCAGGTAGGTTGTGACCTTTATGTAGTAAATCTGCAAAAAAATTATTTTGCATTTTATACATAATACAGTAACCTTCATAATTTTGTTGGATCAGGTGCATATTATGCAACAAAGAAATGTAGCTGCTGACCGATTTTATACATGGTAGACCCTGCCTACTTTGCCTACCTAGTTTCAAATCTATCCTTGATGTTATGAAACACATTTTGAAGCATTTCAGGAGCTATCATCTGCACTGCTTACTGAATATGTTCTTTAAGCTCAGCTAAACTATTGATCTTTTGTTGATAAATCTTTGATTTTATGAAAGCCCATGAAAAAAAAAGTGGGGGGGTCAACAAAGATGCATTTTTGTGTATTCATTAATAATAGGGTTCTGAAAGGGAATGAAAATAAAATTAGGAAAAAAATTATAAAAACGATACAGTTGTAAACAAAATTAGGAATTTATACACTTCTAACACCTATTAAACATGAGGAACAGATAAAACTCAGTTTTGTTTTTAAATTGTCCAATTTTGCTGAAATAGATAATTAATTTTCATGTGGATATAAAGGTGGTTAATCTTACTGCTGTTACAACAGTTATGACTGTAACATCGACCACATTTATGTCAGCATGAAACTTTTAGTCATGGACAGTTGTAAAATCTAAGTACTGTTTTTATATATATATATATATATATATATATATATATATATATATATATAATATAATTACCTTATCTGACACATATAATATTTCCATCCTGTTCATTAACCATTGCCAAACAAACTTTTCCATTTTCTTCTTGTTGGTAATATATGCTGAGGTTTATAATAATATTGCTTCATCTCGCTTATTAATTTTTGTGAAAAAAATTCTACCCCCTACAGCAATATTCCAACCATCTCCTCAGCTTCTTTATTTTCATGGAAACCTCCAACAAAAAGTATCTATTTTCTAAAGAAAATAATCATTAAAATTGCGAAACTGATTATTCCAACCCTCCCAATTTATTAGGTTTTGAACAAACATTTACACCCAAATAATAATAAATACTCTTCTACATTTTTTTTCTTTTTTTTTTGCTCCACAATTTAGAGACAACTAGGAATTGTCTCCACTAGGGGATATTTCTTGACTTCTTCCTCTTGGCAAACCAACTACTTAATGTTAACCAAACCATTTGGACATCACGGTCTCGCACACACTATGGTTAAGTAGACACATTTTTTTTTTTTAATTTTAAGCTATCTGTATGAACATAAAAATAATTTTCTCTTCTTTGCTGAGCTATTTTCTTCTTTATATAGATATATATTTTAGGAAAATCTATGACAAAGTGGAAAAGATTTTTCATGTAACTTCATAGGACTTCATCAGACTAAAATGACGTTGACATGATTTGTTTTTAATGTGTTTTGAGTATATTAAATTGTTCTTGATATATAAAAATTTATATATTGCTTTCCCATAATGTTTTATAGATTTTCTGACATAATAATTCTGAACCAAGGAAAAACAAGTTTTAGATTTTGAGCAAAAATTACCCCCCCCCCCGCCCGCTTATCCCCACCCTCACATATTCAAGACCTGAGAGTACATCACCTGGTTGCGATATGCAATCTGCTGCTCAAATAAATGCTGAAATAAAGAGTATTCACCTATTTTGTAAAGAGTTCACTCACTGTCGTGGCAAGTTGAGTGAGAAGAATTTTTTTTTGTTTTCTCTCCAACACAGACAGTATAGTTGGATTCTTTCCAAATACTAATTGATATAGTGACCGTCCATGTACCATTTGTAATGTGCTTTTAGCATTAACCGCCCCCACAAGAGCAATTTGAAGATCAAGGTTTTTGTTGTCAGCAAGAATTTTTTTGTATAGTCTACAACTGCATAATTTCGTTCACCTACCCAGCAGTATTCCACACTTCAATGTTCAGGTTTTCTACTGTGTCATGAAATTCTGTATTTTCAAAATTCACCATCCACTAAAAATGGGCAGGGAACATGTTCCACTTTTAGTCTAGTCATGATCTTGTCAATCATAGTCGATGTCTTTTTTTCTGTCAAAATTTCTAGAATGAGGCGTTATAATTATAATTTACAGTGTTTAATTATGAACTATTGTACTCACCTTTGTTGTTGTTGTTATCACAATGTTTCAGCCATTATGCTTTCCCATTTTCCTTAAAACTTCCTAAGTGTTCATATGGTATTCTCAGCATCTTTCTGTAGAACTATGTCTCTATTGCCTTAAGTCTCCTCTTCATCTGAGATGAAACTGCCCAGCATTCACATCTATATAGCGAGATATATATTACACAACAGTTGAGCGCTCTTATCTTTGTTGCTAATGAGATTTCCCTGTTTCTTAATATTTTGCTTGGTTTCTGGAAGACATCTTTCACAATTCTACAATATGCTAGCTCTTAAATTACTGCATGCAGCTGATGATTTAGGGCACTAAAATAGTACTTACAGGAATTGATTATAATGAAGAAATATTCAAACAAATGCCTGTACCATTAAAGAAAATGTTTGGAAAACAGGTTCTGCTAAGTGGAACCAAGATAATTTGTGGAAGAGGAATACACATATTAAACAGAAATCTGTTTGGTAGATCCAGTCATAGATGCAGGCATTACCTCATGATTAAGAAATAAATATAATTACCAAAGTGGCAATCACATGCAGTGGCTATTTAGATAAAAGATCATTAACTGACTGGGATAAAGTAAAGTGATTGCCATATTCTAGTGGGCCAGAGAGTTATCAATGCAAATATAAGATATGTGAATCAATAATTTCTATCTGAATTTCTGGGATGAACAGTTATTATTTGCACTATTTACATGCAGACTATTGTCCTTGTTTTTGTTATTGCTATGACAACATTTCGGCCGTTGTACCCACCAGCTTTCATCAGGGGCATGTCAATCCAGGTAACCTACAGGGAACTGTGAACAAAAACAAAAAATAACAATAGTCTGCATGTAAATAGTGCAAATAAAAATGTCTTTTTTTCATATAAAATAACCATTGGAATTGCAACGGCAACCGTGAATTTTTGGGATGAGGAGTTATCATTATTTACACTATTTACATTCGGACTATTGTCCTCATCTTTGTTGTTGTTATCACTGGATTTCTGAGATGAGGAGCTATCATTATTTACACTATTTATATTCAGACTATTGTCCTCATCTTTGTTGTTGTTATCACTGAATTTCTGGGATGAAATAATAGTGCAAATAAAAATGTCTTTTCATATAAAATAGCCACTGGAATTGCAATGGCAACCATGAATTTTTGTTCATCGCAATGAATGGGTGTTCTCTCAAGGAGGCCCCTTGCCTAGAATGCCTATTAGGATTTGAGCTCACCCTAGACTTCAAATAGTGTTTGTATATATGATTCATCACTAAAGATGTTGGCAAAAATGATTGGTTCCCTGAACTGCTCCAACAAGTGCCTGACTCCTCTTGCTATTCTCAAGCTTTACAAGAGCCAGATCAGAGTACTGTTGCCATAACTGTGCTGAAGCTGCCCATTCTTCACTTTCCAGGCTTGATAAGAGTTCTGAAGCATCTACCTGGACTTGTGGGTTATGAATTATTTTCCACCATACAACCCTTTTCCCATAGACGAAATGTTGTAAGTCTCTTATTATTCTATCCCTATTTCCATAGAAAATATTCAGATGAGCTACATTCTTTAGTTCCACCAGTTCTAACATTCACAGCTAGTACCTACCGTGCCACGTTCATTGTTACAAACCACCCTCATTTCCTTTGTATTCCATTAGTGAGAAGTAAGTTCAATTCAAACATTTTCTTCCCACAAACCACTACTTAGTGGAAGTGACTCCTAAGAGGATGCTTCCCTGACCACTACAATTTTAACCTGTTCAAGTCAAGTGTTAAACTGCACCTTTTATCTCTTACTCTTACTGCTCATGCAATAGACTCCTTCAGTAACCATCCACCTGGAGTGACTCTTGAGCCTTGTATTGGGTCATTAGTCAAAAAAATAGTTTCCATGATCCCTATGAAAAACTCTAAATTCCATAGCAAGAGGAAGACATGTCATTGGATAGTTATTTTCTTGGGCAAACATCAGTTTTTTTGGGTTTTTTTTTAACTTCTTCAATCCAAGTCATCCTGCACTTGCATCTGGCACCATTGAGATCCTGGTCACCACAAATTGTTTATGAATTTGGTTGAAAAGAATGTTGTCATATTTTAGAAAGGATTACTTTGACGATAATTTTTCAATTTTATTTCTTATTCAGTCAAGTTAGCTGAGACATTCATGAGTCTATCATGGCAATCCTCACGGTCCTGCATCAAGGTCAGAAGATCATTAGGGAGGCATTCTCTGTCATAACATAGCTGGTCAATGTAGGTGATTGTTGCGTGACCAACTCATCTTGGCTAGGTGTCCAGCAGAGTAGATCACTCATGAGATTTTTGCACACCAGCAGTATCCTGCAAAGTGCATCCTGTGTTCACATATGATTGTATAAATATCAGGTATGGGCTCCATAGAGCTGTGATTTAGTTGGATATTGCCTTCAGGGGATGTTAAGTATAGCTCTCAGCATCCAAGTGTAAGTTCCATCAAGCTTAGACTGCAGGGTTTTAGTTAACACCACTTCTACAGTGGCTCAAAAGATGGTAAAATGACTATTAATTTTTATATTCTAATGTTTTTTTTTGGGGGGGGGTGTTTTTTCAGATTATTTAATATCAGAACTGGTATAGTTTGTATCCATTTTTAACCTTTTTACAATGAGATTAGACCAGATCCATATATGATACGCTATGCTCTATGAATTAAAAATGATTCTTCACCAAAGTTAGTAGCAAAAAATATTTGTTCTGTCTATAAATGTGAAGCTTTAAGCTTTAATAATAGTTTGGTCAGTTTTGAGCAATAATTTTTATGCCAAGATTGCTCTCAATCTGGACAATCTAGTTCTGTCAATATTGTGCTTTTGCAAACTGTAATTCAAGAAAATCCTTTGGAAACTTCTAGCATCTCAGTCTGAACTCTGAAATTTTATTTACTAATTTTTTTTTCCGCAATACGAGTTGGTAGTTTTGTCTACTGTCCAGTTCACACTCCTCCCTGGTCTTTTGAACAGGAGCAGATGTTTATCCCTTGTTTCTTGTTCAGGATTTGGTTTCTGGTTTCTACTAAAGTCTACATCAATTCTATACTTCTAATGTCTCCATCTAAACTCTGAAATTTTATTTACTAATTATTTTTTCTCCTTAACAGAAAATAGGTTTGCCTATCATCTGGTTCACACTCCTCTCTGAAGTAGAGGTTTATCCCTTGTTCCATGTTTAGGATTGGGTTTCCAGTTCCTTCTAAAATCTTTTCATCATCTTTCACACCTAGTAGACCCTTGCATCTTAGTGGAATTGTCACCTTGCTTGGGGTGAATTGATTAAAAAAAAAGTACATGAAAATTAGCAAAACAGTCCAGTACAAGTCACACTTTTATCATAAAAGAGCTTTATGAACTTGGAAAAGTGTTGTTGCATTAAGTGCATGTTTAAATCACATTGGCAGTCATGTGTTGCAGTAGGTATATGTTGAAATTATAGCATGGTCACCATTTTTGCAGTACTGCTCCTAGTCAGACTAAAAGCAGTGGCAACAATATTTGTACAAGTGTTGTATAGCCCCTTGGTGGCGGTGGTCTTGGGCAACAGTGATTACTCGATAATAATGTTGCCTTCTTTCACAGCTGGTAATTGCTAGCTGTTTTGAATCTAGAGATGAAAGAACTTCAACACAGGGAATTTTAACTTAGCTATTTTATTAACATTGATGTATACCTTTCTAACTATCCAGTGGGGTCACACTCCCTCCATTGGGAAGCGGTATTCGACATGAAAGAAACCCTGTCTACATTGTTTGATGGTTAAGACTCAACTCCCTAAAAATCTATCATTCCCATGCTAGTTCAGCTAATCAAAAGTGACTTTCTTGTTTTGTCTTCCATCTGACCCCAAAGGTCAACCTCAGAAGGTCAGAGCAGAGATACACTTCTCCCTAAAAATAATAGTCTGCTAAACTATAATTTAACTCAAGTAAATGATGAATGTAAGGAAATGAATGAATTTCAACAAGGTGATTTTTATATTTTTGTCTTTATATAATCGAGTAACAAGTTTGCATGCAAAAGAAAGAAGACATAAGTGAGGAATTGTGTGTGTGTGTGTGTGAAATAGTTCAGTTACTAAGGGCAAAGATATTCCAATTATAGTGTGTATAATGGGGATATATACATTATAAATTAAACTATGTACAACTGACTAATAAGCTAATATAAATATAAAACCTTATAACGTATTAAGAAACTTTTATAAAGTGTTACAGGCACTATTTCTGGTTTGACTAAAAGTAGTGGCAACAATATTTTGCCCACATGTAACTGACAGATTTAAGGAAATGAAAGAGGTTTCAACAAGGTGATAGTTATATAAAAACAAAAGAATATAAAATGAGTAAAAAAAAAAAAGAGAAAATACATGAGTATGCATGCAAAAGAAAGACATTAAAAATTAGGAATTGTGTGGGTGATACATGTGTATCCGTACATGTGAAATAGTTGAGTTACTAAGGGGGAAAAATATCTCCATGCCTGGGTGGGAGTTGGCATGCCTACCACATTCTAGACGGAAAGGAGAGAGAAGAGAACAAAGACATGAAGTGTCCCATTTTTATGTGTACTTGACAGTGCTCCCTAAACATTATTGTTAATGTTGGCAAAGCTATATGACAGGAGTGGCCAAACTGTGGCTCACGAGCCACATGCAGCTCTTTGTTTTTAAATATTCAGCTAGTGGAAATATATTGGCTGACCTCTTTTTCATCAAAGTTAACATAAAAAGTAAATAAGAAAAATTTCATGTTTTATAATTATTTACTGGGTATAAATTGAGACTCCATTGGATTAAAACATGTTTAATGTTCATATGTATGTAACAAAAACGTACGTGTGAATTTTGCTCATGCTTGCAGAACTAAAAACATTTGAACTTTATCGTATGTGGCTCTTAGATTAAAATAACTTGGCCACCACTGCCATATGAGATAACCAAACTCCTTGCAAGTAAAAAAAAGAAAAAATGTATGAATATGCATGCAAAAGAAAGAAAACATTACAAGTTAGGAATTGTATGGGTGATACACATGCATGCTTATGTATAAGTTCAGTCACTAAGAGAAAAGATATCCCTATTTCTGGGAAAAGGTCCTGGTGGGTGTCTCTGCTATAGTATGCTGGGTGAAGAGGAGAGAGAAAGAAGACAGGAAGTGTCCTGTTTTTATAGTTGCTTGACAATGCCATCTAACGACTTGTTGGCAAAACTGGCAAAGCTATGTGGGGATAACCCTACATTGTCCACTACATGATGGACCCTTAATCATCTGACTACTTCTCAGCTTAAGAGTTGCTCTTTGCTTATTATTGAAGAGTAGACTTGTTAGCAAACTTTTCCTGGCTAGAATCATCACCAGTGATGAGAAGTTGCTTCCAACAAAAACAACAACGTTTAGCACCAACTGTAAAAGAAACATTTATTCCCAAACCAGGTCTACACCTGAAAAAAACTATGCTTCATATTTGGTAGAATATGAAGGGTGTCAGATCAGGTATCATGAAATGCTAAAACAAAAGAATTAACGCAAAAAATTAGTGTCAATTTTTTTTTTTTTTTTTTTTTTTTTTTTTTTAAATGAATTCACCCTAAGCAAGGCGATAATGCCACTAAGACGCAAGGGGCTACTGGGAATAAAAGAGAATGAAAAGACTTTAGAAGGAACCAGAAACCCAATCTTAAACAGGAAACAAGGGATAAACCTCTATTCCTGTCCAGGAGGAGTGTGAATCAGACAATAGGTGAACCTATCTAATTCAAATGAGGAGAAAAATAAATAGTAAATAAAATTACAGAGTTTAGGTAGAGATATTGCATAACAATTGTAAGCATTGCACAAAATTTTGCAACCAAAGTACTCTTTGTTAACTGAGTTGCTCTTACATGATAATGTAAGACCACAAATTTTCTTGAGTCACCCAAAATTATAACACTAATTATAGGTTTGACCTCATCCTCCTTACTCTGCTCCTCTGACTATCATCTTTTCAGATCATTGCAACAATTTTTAGAAGAAAAACAATTTATTAATTGTGAAGAGGTTAAAACTGATATTGATTTTTTTTTTTTTTTTTTTTTTTTTTTTTTTGCATTGAAACCTGACGGATTGTATATCCAAGTGATCAGCAATTTGTCAAATACATGGGATTATGTTATTGATAATTAGGTGAACATTATCTGGATTAAATATATCAGTTAATAACAAAGACGCATTTGTTCCTGCCCATCTTCAAATGCAACAGGACTTCCTTTCCAATCTAATAGTTTTTGTTCAGATGTAGATATTTCATTTTTATGATTATCTTAAATGGGCTGGTATTTCATTTGATATTTCCTCTATCTAAGTAAATAAAAGCAAATTCTTTCTGTTTGTCTAATTTGGCCCACTGTTGGTGCCCAGATACATATTATACCTTTTTGGGATTAGGATGATCCAGGGATTGAAAATATTCCCTTCATCTGATGCTTGAACATCCGGCATTGGGATTTGTGTCCAGATGAAGAGAGAACAGTTGAAAATTCAAATTTTAAAATAACTGAAAAAAATTAGTGATTTAAAATTTTTTAATTTATATTTAGTAACAATGTCCAACAGCAAGGCCTCTGATCAGGAGGTTTTGAGGAGCATGGAACAGCCTCTTAATTGCTGGTGTTCCCAGGTCCACCCTGACCTGGGGTGGTAGCACCTGTTAGGATCCCAGCTATGGGCAAATAGTTAAACCTCAAACATGGATCAAAACACTATGAAAGTGTAAAAATATGTTTTAATACCAGAAATAATTTGTATAAAAAATTATTACCAGCAATACATTTTTGAAAAACAAATATTACCAGCAATACATTTTTTGAAAAAAAAAAAATATTACCAGTGAAAGAAAATTTTTACCAGAAGTAGATTTTTGAAGAAAAAAATATTACCAGAAATAGATTTTTGAAGGAAAAAAATATAACCAACAATGAAAATCTTGTTGACATTAAATTAACCCATTGAGGTTGATATACTGTAAAACAAACCAAACCACAAAAACTTTGAATTTAAAATTTTTTGTTTTAAATTCAGTTTAAAATATCTCAAAAGTTTTGTGAATTGAGGAAATCAATTTTATTTCTTCAAAATTCCAAGGAATCAAAGTTAAAGTAAGAGGTTTCATGACGTGAGGCTTTGAAGTTCCATGGAGGTTTGTAATTTGAAGAACTCAATTTTCAGCCTGAATTGGATTTTCAGCCCAAATCGGACTTTTAGCCGGAATTGGACTTATAGCCTGAATCAGGGTTAAAGTGAGGTTTTAAAGTTCCACGGAGTGAATTGAGGAATTCAAAGTTATTTCTTCAAAATTATTATTGCTGTTTTCTCAGCTGCACCAGATTGTGGCTTTTAAGCTAGAATGAAATAATGTACTACAGTGTAATTTGATGGCTTGTCTAAAAAGGGATGCTTCATCATTTTTCAAATGAAAGATTCCTTTCACTTAATATGGATGATTTGTTTAATGAAAGTTACTTTTAATTTCATCCAATGTTATAATAGATTTAATTCCAGCAATTTTACAAGGAATTTTTACTTAACTGATTTAAAACTTGTTCTACTTTCAGATTTGAAAATCATATCTCTTTCACATGTTTCAACTTGTTTTAAAAGGCCAGAGCTCAAAGCATAGCAATCAGTTCTAACCTGACATCTCAACTTTCCCATCGCTGTGACATGGCTTCTCTCTGTCATTTCTATGAATATTTTCATGGCAATTCTTCTAATGACCTTTCCTCTTAGGTACCTTGACTGCATGAAATTTAAATGTACTACTAGATTGGCGACTAGGTCTCATCATTTTACTGTTGGAAAAGCTAAATGTAACTGTAAGTTCTATTCTAATAGTTTTTTTCATGCACTTCTCACCTGTGGAACTCTCTTCCAGTTTCTTGTTTCCCTGCCAGCTACAATCTTCAAAAATTTAATTACAACATCAATTGCCATTTTCTGTCTTTCTAAATTCTGTTCTTCCTTTCTCCTTGTTAAAATCTTCTCATTCTCTTTCAATCTCAGCAACCCCTTGTGACTTAGTGGCATTATCAGCTTGCTTGAGGTGAAATGATTTTTTAAAAAAATATAAAGTGGGGTTTCTGGGAATACCGCAGCACCCCTATCTCCTCAGAGCAAATGTTGCATTTTCATGTCTCTTCAGATCCCAACACTACATCATAGACTGCTTCAGTAACAGACAATTTTTGTTTTTTGTTTTTTTAAATTTTATCTTGCTTTATTATTTGAATGTGCGGGTGGTATATTGGATAGTGGCTCAGAATGAGAAATCTGAAAGCCAAGTTCACATTCCAGTTAGGTTCATTACATTCAGTTATGCACAAATCCCCTTAGGAAAGGTATGAATCCACATCTTCTTCCCCCTAATTATGGGTTAAGTAATAGGGCAGAATGAGACCCTTCTCAGAAAAGGGAAAACTCTGAATTCAAAAACCATATACAGCCCTGGAAAAAAAAATACTATGCAGATAAGGAAAGGATTGTGGAGTTCACAAAACTCTGATTCTGACTGTGGTTGGTCTTCCATTCTGTTATATATGGGGGACAGTAGTTATAGAAACATTTCTACGATGAAGCAAGAGGCCACAGTAAGGAACCCAGGTGCAGTAGGCATGTTAACCCTTTAAATTCTTGCAGTTGTCTCCATGTCTTTGTGCCTTTTTGGTCATATTAAAAACTTAAACAAAGGCAATCTATCACTGTCTGAATTCAATGTCTACAGAGTCCTCTGACCAGGAGTTTGCCATTCTGGGCCAGTCTCCACATTCTGTAAGAAACAAATTGTACATTTTCTGGACAAAAGCTGGGCAGATTCTTTCTGCTCCCCACCCCCTTTGTAATATTTTTTTCCTTACACCTATCTTTTTAAAGTATCCAATTAGCAATTCATCCATACTTACCTGCTAGAGTTGAACTCCTCTTGTGTACCAAATACAAGTGCCAGCATGATTCCTTCCTTCAATTCCCCCCACTCCAGATCATGATGTTTATTTAGTGTGGCATGCTTTTTCTCTGCAACACAATTATCTTGTTCTGGGAATCATGTCATGTCAGTCCATGTTGTTATAATACATAATATAATGTTTAGATTGACATACCGCTGATAAAGGCCAGAGAGTACAACAGTCAAAACGTCACAGCAACAACAGGGACAATAATCTGCATGTAAATAGTGCAAATAACTGCTCTTCCAGAAATTCACACAGTAATTGATTTTTACATATTTTATATTTCTGTTGATAATGCTCTGGCCCACTAGAATATGTCAATCACTTTACTTTATCCCAGTCAGTTAATGATCTTTTATCTAAATAGCCACTGCATGTGATTGCCACTTTGGTAATTATATTTATTTCTTAATCATGAGGTAATGCCTGCATCTATTACTGGATCTACCAAACAGATTTCTGTTTAATATGTGTATTCGTCTTCTAAAATTATCTTGGTTCCACTTAGCAGAACCTGGTTTCCAAACATTTTCTTTAATTTGGTTATAATCAACAAGTACTATTTTAATGCCCTAAATCATCTGCTGCATCCAGTAATTTAAGAGCTAGTATATTGTGGAATCATAAAAGATGTCTCCCAGAAACTAAGTGAAATATTAAGAAACAGGAAAATCTCAAGAGAAACAAAGATAAGAGTTCTCAACTGTTGTGTAATATCAATCCCGCTATATGGATGTAAATGCTGGACAGTTCATCTCGGATGAAGAGGAGACTTGTGGCAACAGAAATGTAGTTATACAGAAGGATGCTGAGGATACCATGGACAGAACATCTGAGCAGTGGGGAAGTTTTAAGGAAAATGGAAACAACAAAGACACTTTTGCTTCAGATCACAAAAAGAAATTACTATCTGGTGTGCTTTACATCTGTAGTGGGTTTATATTCTCTTGTGTGAAATTATATTTTCCTTGTACATTTGACCTGTTAACAATTTTGGTGGATTCGTATAAATCCAAAGGAATAACAAGACAGAATTTGAACAAAGAAATATTAACAAATATATTTTACAAAAGAAAAGATGAGAAATGAAATGTGAAAAGTTCAAAGCAACTTTGTGTCTGTAGTTGATTACTGACCTTTTGCAGGAGCAAAAAGAATACATTTTCTCACTATGAAAAGTCACCTAGAAAGAGATCAAGCCTTTCAAATCTCGCACCACCTGTAAATTATCAGAGGGCAATAATTCCAAAATCTCAGCACAGTGAAATTTTATTGATTGGGAGGCGGTAATCCAACAGACCACAGAAAGCATGCTGGATCAGACAGAGGTTTCTACTCCAAAGTGGGGTTGCAGATTTAAACCTGCCGAAGAGCACATTTTCATTATTAAATCTCTCAAATAAACCAGCTGGTTTGGTTTGGTTTTATGGCATATCAACCTCAATGGGTTATTTAATGCCGACAATTTTTATTGTTGGTAATATTTTTTTTTTGTTTCCCAAAAAGTATTGCTGGTAATATTTTTTTCCTTCAAAAATCCATTTCTGGTAATATTTTTTTTCAAAAAATGTATAGCTGGTAATATTTTTTTTTTTTTTTTTTTTAAATGTATAGTTGATAATTTGTTTTTGTTATTTTATTTTTTTATTGCTCGGTTTTAACCCCACATTAAAAACGGTCTTGTGCCACATCCTGCCTCGCGAGGAGGTGAGGTAAATCACCTTGCTTCAAGAATTACTAGCCTGCTAACCGATTCCCTGTCTTTCAGTAATGGATTCCCTTTTGCAGTAAACCTCACTTTCTTTTCATCTACGCCCATGTTGCTGTTCCTTTCACTTGAGTACCATCTTTGTCTGTTTGTAACCTTCTTTAAAGATACAACAGTGTTCATAAAATTTTTGTTTTTAAAAAATAAAGCATTAGGAAAACAATTGACCAAAATTGCCTGAAGATGCTAAAAGGTTGAAACCAAGGTAGCAGAATCAGCTGATCTTATATATATATATATATATATATATTTATATATATATATTATGATATTACACTGAAAACATGTCAAAAGTGCTTCACAATTGCGTGTTTCAATGCATATCAATTAAATTATCTTTTAAATTAAATGTTAAGAACATTGGAATTGTACTCTATTTGTTCTCATCTTACCTGGGGAGATATATATATATATATATATATATATATATATATATATATATAGTTTTTTGACATATGAGTGTCCAGCAACTCAGTTCTCAGAACCAAACAGCCAGACTCCCCACACATATTTGATTATAGTGGTAAAGGCTTGTGCAGAATATTTTGGATGAGCCAGATACAGAGAACTGGTTTGGATTAATTTATTTTATCTATTTATTTATAAAATAAATAAATAAAATAAATTAATCCAAACCAATAATAAGTAAATAAATCCAGTAAATGATAAACAAACTATGAACACGCATAAACTCAAGTAAATGTAATAACTAAACCAACAATAAAATAATCAATAACAAATAATAAAAAAAGTTAACAATGCTATAAAATAGCTACAAAACTGCTCCTCGATTCACAATCATTTCCACTCAGTAGCCTCTTAAATAATTTGAAATACAGTGTAACCCGGATATAAGAGAGTTGTCGGGACCGGAGACGAAGTCTCTTATATCCGGGTTTATCTTATATCCGGGTTTGGTCTATTATATATACATTAACACAGGCTCTAATTTGGGACCAGATAAAATCTCTCTTATATCCGGGTTTCTCTGTATAACCATAGCAGTCTATTCAAATAACCATTAGAATAATACAATAGGCCTACCCATAATGCACCAATGACCAGTATATATAAATTATCAAGCACAATGTATGCAGCCTGACAATTGCATTTAAGCTTGAAACAGACTGTTGCCACTGGTTGTTGACTTCAGTGTTCACACATATATATATATATATATATATATAATATATATATAATATATATATATATATATATATATATATAATATATATATATATATATATATGTGAGGCATGGTGGAGTAATGGATAATGGCTTGGATTGAGGAATCGGAGAGCCGAGTTCGAATTCCAGTCGAATCCATTACATTAACTTACATGCTAATACCCTTGGGAAAGGTGTGAATCCTCTTCTTTTCCCTTCAACTATGGGTAAATAGCAGGACAGACTGGGTTCTATAGCCTTGGATGGCAACTGGTCTAGGAGAAGGACAACTCTGAATTCAAAACCTGCGGAGGGTCATTTGAGGACCTTGTGGCATTCGTTGCTCCAGGTTCCTGTATTCGTCCCTCCAAAAAGTGTGGATGGCCCTGCACAAAGCCTTCACCACTATAATCAAATCCTGTGTGGGTGTCGGGCCTTCAGTTTCTGGGAACTGATCTGCCTGACCCTCAGACGTTGAGTTCGACAGGAGAGTCCATCATATATATGGATATATATATATATGGATTTTTCCATTGATTTCAATATATGAATGTCCAACAGTTCAGTTTAAAGCTGAATTAATTAACAACCCACATTGGTGATCTGGTTATAATGGTGAAGGCTTGTATAGAAGATTTTTCTTGTTAAAAAGTTGAATAATTTTAACACGTTCAACATCATAGATAAAAAATAGTTAATTTTATATAGTTTTTTTTTTTTTTTTTTTTTTTTTTTGAGACTTTGAGCAAAACAAATTCATGGATTTGTAATGGAAAAAAAGACCCCAAAATAATGTCAAAATGAAAAAAAACAAAACTTTCAGCCTTTTATAGTCAGTTGTGCTTAATTTAATTTGTAACATATATAAATGTACGTAGAAAAAAAGCAAATGTTGATAAAATAGTGAGGATCACAAAACACTAACAGGTATAGATAAAGTACAGTGTATCAAGTAGTCAGTCCAAGTAACAGTTTAAGTGAAAATCTGAGTTGATGTAGTAAGAGGAGTTATTAAGAAATCTTCCTGTGTCTAATCTATTTCCTGTCATATGAAAACTCTCTTCATAAAGAACTTGTGTAAAAAAAATTTTGTTCTTGTAAAATCACTAACAATTTACAGATTATAAAATTTTTTTATTTGCATTTTATCTGCTTTCTACTTTTCATTTCCTTTTCGACAATGTTTAACCTTCATTAAAAATAAAAAAATGTATGCCAGAAGGACAGTTATTCCTTTGACATCGCTATTACTGCATACACATTTGACTCTCTCGGCAATGTTTATTGTTTTAAAGTGATGATTAGAATTTTAATAAAACCCAAACATATGAAAGTGAATTTATACATTTATTTTATCCTTGAGAATTGACAACAAAGAAATTAAAAACTATTTATTTTTAGATTGCTTATTTAATCTGTCATATATTCGAGGTATTTTTTTTTTTTTTAATTAGTAATGACCTAAAACATTTTTCAAAATAAATATTGGGCAAACATGGACTTTCATGCTTGCAATAAGACCAGGTGTCAAATTTTCCCTCGATACCACTATTATTTAAACTACCTTCACTCCTCAGCAATGTTTACTGTTTTAAAAAGTGACGATTAGAATTGGAATAAAAACTAAACATATGATAAAAGTGAATTTAGATATTTTCTTTGTTCTTGAGAATTGACAACAAAAATATTAAACACTATTAGATTGTTTATTTACAAGAATAATTTTATATTTACAACATTCTAAAAAAATAACACAATTGCATTAAAACTAATACAATGCAATATTTATCATTTACCCATTTATAAAGAAATAAATATGAAAACAATTTTTATTCATAAATTTATAAACGTTTACTAAATTATTAAAATATGCAAACCAACTATATGGAAATCCTTATTTACCATTTTATAAAGTTTGAATCAATTGGTAATTAGCTGATGTTTTGTCACCCATTCGAATATAAATAATATAATAAATAAATATAGTGTTTATTATTTTTGTTTTAAATTCCCAAGAATAAAGAAAATGTATAAATTCACTTTTATGTTTCGGTTTTATTAAAATTCTAATCATTGCTTTTCATAACATTGCTGAAGTGTATAATGGAAAAAAATGTCTTTTTGTCACTCCATCTGATTGCGGATATGAAGGTCCATGTTTGCCAAATATTGCATTGTAGTTGATTTATATATTTGATAATTTTGTGATTTTTTTTTTATAAAATTTTGAATAAAAAGATTTCTTTCTGAAATGTTAAATAATAAAAACTTTATAAAATATAAGTAATAAGTATCGCATTGTACTTGGTTCATATATTTTTATAATCTTGTAAATAAACATTGCCAAGAGAGTCAAAAGTGTATACAGTAATAGTGCTGTCAAATAACTGTCCTTTTGACATGTCTTTTTTTTTTTCTTTTTTTGGAGGGCACAAGTGTTAAACATTGCCCCTTTTTCTTTGAGGACAAGTTGAATATTTTTACAAAACCAAATTTTCATAACTTTTCACATCTCAATTCTGTAAAGATAATGAATAAAAGCCAGAATTCATTGTTTTATAATGTACAAAACTTGTTTCACGATCTTTAATGAGAGAGATGTATAGGATTACAGTTGGATGAGAAATTCACCAAATCACTTTAACCATCCATATTTTCGGGTGCCAATTCAGTTCTCTGGACTGGATCTGGCATTAAATAACCCATAGTGGTTGATATGCCATAAAACCCCAAACAAACAAACAAATCAGTTCTCTGGTCACATCATTTTCCTATTTTAGCCATTAAATTTTGTCATCCTGGCAGATGGGGGGAGGGGATGCAGTCACTTGCACTGATTCCAGCACTGTTGCAGGTTTTCAATTCAGTTTCCCTTATCCTAGATTGGTTACCAACCAAGACTACAGAGCTCACTCTGCCCAGTTATTTAACCCATATCTGGGAGGAGAAGAGATGGATTCATACCTCCCCCATAGATATTTGTGCAAAAGTGAATGCTACTATTATATACTTTGCATAATACTTGGAGTCCAGGTTAATAATACTGTAAGGAAACACTGGAACAAAAGGTTGAGTGAAGAACAGGTTTAATCACCTGAGAGACATGGATTAATAATACAGTAATAGAGAATACTGTAGTTTAGTATGGCAATGTGTATGACTCAAATGATACACCTTCGGACCTACTTTGCAACAACTGTTCCTATGAGCAGACCGTCCTGGGTAAGACAATAAACGACATCCAACACAAAGCTTCTGATCAGGAGGTTCGGAGGAGCGAACCACCTCTTAATTGCTGATGTTCCCAAGTACACTCTGACCTGGGGTGGTAGCACCTGTTAGGGTCCCAACTATGAGCAAATAATTAACCCCCAAACTGGGGTCAATACACTGTGAATGTGTAAAAATAGGTTTTAATACTAGCAATAAATTTTTTGATGGAAAAAATATTACCAGCAATACATTTTTTTTTTTTTTTTTAAATATTACCGGCAATACATTTTTGAAAAAAGAAAATTACCAGCAATGCATTTTTGAAAAACAAAAAAAAACAAAAAAAAAACTGGCAATACATTTTTGAAAAAAAACATATTACCGGCAATACATTTTTGAAAAAAAAAACAACAAAAAAAACATATTACCGGCAATACATTTTTGAAAAAAAAAACAACAAAAAAAACATATTACCGGCAATACATTTTTGAAAAAAAAAACAACAAAAAAAACATATTACCGGCAATACATTTTTGAAAAAAAAAAAAACAAAAAAAACATATTACCGGCAATACATTTTTGAAAAAAAAAAAAACAAAAAAAACATATTACCGGCAATACATTTTTGAAAAAAAAAAACAAAAAAAACATATTACCGGCAATACATTTTTGAAAAAAAAAAACAAAAAAAACATATTACCGGCAATACATTTTTGAAAAAAAAAAACAAAAAAAACATATTACCGGCAATACATTTTTGAAAAAAAAAAACAAAAAAAACATATTACCGGCAATACATTTTTGAAAAAAAAAAACAAAAAAAACATATTACCGGCAATACATTTTTGAAAAAAAAAAACAAAAAAAACATATTACCGGCAATACATTTTTGAAAAAAAAAAACAAAAAAAACATATTACCGGCAATACATTTTTGAAAAAAAAAAAAACAAAAAAAACATATTACCGGCAATACATTTTTGAAAAAAAAAAACAAAAAAAACATATTACCGGCAATACATTTTTGAAAAAAAAAAACAAAAAAAACATATTACCGGCAATACATTTTTGAAAAAAAAAAAAACAAAAAAAACATATTACCGGCAATACATTTTTGAAAAAAAAAAACAAAAAAAACATATTACCGGCAATACATTTTTGAAAAAAAAAAACAAAAAAAACATATTACCGGCAATACATTTTTGAAAAAAAAAAACAAAAAAAACATATTACCAGCAATACATTTTTGAAAAAAAAAAACAAAAAAAACATATTACCAGCAATACATTTTTGAAAAAAAAAAAAAAAAAATTACTGACAATACATTTTTGTCAGCATTTTTGTCAATCTTGTCAGCATTAAATAACCCATTGAGGTTGATATGCTGTAAAACGAACCAAACCAAACCTATGAGCAGATGTTCTATTTATAGTGGATGGACAGTTCCATGTTCAATAAATAGTGTAGAGAAGTTCAGTCATCTTTCTACATAACTTCAACAATCTCAGCTGGAAATTGAACTCAGTACACCAACCCCACTTTACATGCCATTAACTGCTATGCTGCACGTACATCCACTGGTGAGAAAATAGGAAGACAAAACAAAGTAAATAATGATAGAATTAAAGACATCAGCAAATAGTTGCTCATTAATTTTGTAGTCCATTCAACTTTACCAGAGCTGGGTTTTTTTTATCACTGATGGCAAAATTTAGTAAACATCATCACAAGGGTAAAGTTTTGTTACGACAAAAGATGAACAGGCAAAGAAACAGTGCTTGTTGACAACAGATGTTCAGGAAACTAAATTCGGTTTCAAGCATGGTGATCTGCATTAGAGTATCGTTTCAAGGCTTCCACTCTGAAATTGATTAAAAATGTTAATTGTAAATTGATTTGGTGTTTCTTGCAAAAAAAAAATGACAAAAGGCAGTTTTATCATGCAACGCTTTTAATAA